>JACGCM010002686.1:1200000-1800000 GCA_014058105.1 Kingdonia uniflora | reverse complement strand
ATGAGTAATAAGGGTGCTTCCAAATGTGGACTAAATTAAAACCAAAAACAACTTCATGCCTCTTACACGAGGACACGTCGAAGCCATAAAATTTCAGGCGAGAACGCATTATACCTTATGCTAGAATAAATAGTTCACTTATCATGGCAATGGCCAAACAAATACTACACCAACGGGGTGAGTAACGCCGGAAAATTGGGCTTAAGAACTAAGGACACTTGGTGTAACAAACAAATTATGAAGGTAGACCATAACAAAAAAGTACTGTGATAACAAGGTATACTGACTGGAATTGTAGACCTGGATTCGTAACAATTGTAGACCTGGATTCGTAACATAAGTAATAGATTTTTTTGAGGAGATAATAAGTAAGAATTAGTGCAGGTAAAACTTAGAAGTCTTGTCTCACACCCGAAGATATTACGGCTTCTGAAGATACAACAATCACCAACAAGCGCATCTCTCTAGGATTAAATCGATCACAGTTTAGTCAGAGACCAACCACGCGCAAGCTAAACAAACTAGACATGGTAGTTCTGTAAGACTAAAGCAACGACTAACGAGTTTCCTTCATAATCAGAACAATTAACCAAAAATAAGTGATTAATTTTCTTTGTTTGTTGCGACAACAGCCCTAGAGTGCCACTGGAGACATTGTAATAGATAGCAGTGAGTTCCTAGTGGCTAGTCCTTTTCAAAATCCAATTTGTCCATATTTTGGTACCACAATTCAATACTACTCAGTAAGCTCTATCAATAAAAGAAAGTTGCACACATATATGTTATTCATCATATAGTAAGAAATTTGTGATGATATTTTTTAGGACGACAAAACCGAAAAACATGTTAAACCAAGTTTTACAAAGTATTTATAAAAATGCAGCTTGATTAACGAGCACTTTTACACGACCACTTCCCACTATTATTACATGTTTATGGCATATTATATGAACTACGTGTAAATGTATTGCTAATATAATCGTTGTCGAAGTATGAGGATAAATTGATATATAAATAAAATATCACACTATTTTTTTATGTTTGTAGAGGCGATGCTAGCAATTCATCATTGTTTCTTTTCTTTAATGAATTTTGTTTTGAATACTTAGTTTCCACCAATATTTTGTATGGTTCAAAAAACTTAATGAGCAGGCTCAATACCCATCGAAGTAAATTTCTTAAGAGATGTATTTGCACCAATCATGTATGTGACAATGAAGAGAAACCTAGCCACCAACTTCGAAATTCTAGCTCTCGGAAACACAACGTCTTCAATTTCCTAGGGTTACAAAGTGGAGCTGTTGCGGTTTCAGTCTGATATTAGTATGTTTTTACCTGATTGCTTTAAATATGATCCTCGCACTTGGTGTGCAAGTCGTCATATGAGCAAATTCCAAGCAAAAGGTGTTCACTGTGGTGGTTGGATCATGTGTTCATCATGGATCTCTAGTCTCATATTGCCAAACCATCTCTTATGATGAACAACGACGATTGATGAGGATAACATGTGGGATGTCAGTTTCAATACTTATATCACAAAAAGTTCATGCATTAGAGCACCCACAGCAGCTAGGTACACCCTGATGTGGCGGGTGGATTTTTAAATCCACCCTCTTTTCCACCCAAATAGTCTCCCAGCAGCTAGGTGAATCGGTGACGTGGCTGGAGAAAAATCCATCCAAGGGTGGATTTATGGTGAATTCAAGCCGCGCGGTTCAGAAGTGCGCGGCAACACTTCTCTCCTAAGATGTTGACACGTGTCCTCTCATCAACGGTTTCTATTAAGTACAGTTCTGAAGTGTGCGTAACATCAACGTCTAATATTTAACCATGTGGACGGCTGAGATTTAAAGATTTCTAAACGGCTAGTTTTTGCCTGGCGGTTCAAAAGTGCGCGGCATAAGCCTACATAAAAAATATCTTTGGTTCCCCATTATTTCACCTGAGTTTTTTCCTGATCAAACTTCTTCAACAAGATGCTCAACGGCTATAAACGGCTAGTTTTTTTCTCTATTTATAACCCCCATTCATCTCCTACTCTCTTCTACAATCAACTCATTCATCTTATATCTCAAAACTCAACCTTCTTCATTTCTTATCAATTGCGCTGAATCATGTCTGACGAAATCATTGATAACCTGCTCAGGCCTGAGATATCACTCTCATCTTCGGAGTCATCGTCTTCATCATCGTCCAGTGACGAAGAACAATTCTGACGTCAAATTGAGCTGTTGCACGAGTATGGCAAGATGATGATTGAGATGGGAGAAACATAAGAAAAAGAGTAAGATGCGATATCATCACGGAGGCGGGGAGGTAGTAAAGGGGACGAATTGACAAACGGAAAAGCCGTGAGCATAAATTGGGGGAGGATAACCTTAACCGGATTACTTCGGTGACTACCCAAGATTAAAAGGTATCTCATTTCGTCGTCGATTCCGTATAAGCGAAGGTGTGTATCAACGTATTTATCATCAAATACTTTCTTCGAACCCCTATTTTATTCAAAGAGTAAATGCCGCCAAGACTATGGGCTTATCCTCGCACCAAAAGATAATGTGCGCACTTCGTTTGCTATGTTACGGTATGAGCGCAGACGCCCAAAAAGAATATCTTCAGATTGGGGAGTCTACGGCTATTTTGTGCTTGAAAGAATTTTAAAAAACTATTATAACACAATTCAAAGCTCAATACCTTAGATCTCCCAATGAAGACAATACATTACACTTGTTAGAAGTGAATGGATCGCGAGGCTTCCCGGGGATGTTAGGTATTTAGATTGTATGCATTGGAAATGGAAGAATTGTCCTACCGGGTGGACAGGACAATATACCGAGTATAAGAAAATCCCGACTGTGATTTTAGAAGCAGTTGCATCCCAAGATCTTTGGATATGGCACGCATTCTTTGGGGTTCCCGGTTCTAACAACGACGTGAACGTCTTGCATCAAGGGTGGCTTTTCAACAACTTGTCTAATGGAGTTGCGCCGTCATGCAATTATAATATAGGCACAGTACCGCACACTATGGGGTATTACTTAGCGGATGGAGTCTATCCAAGATGGCAAACACTTGTTCAAACCATAAGAAATCTATCCAACGATGCCGAAAGACATTTTTCGAAGATGCAAGAATCATGCTGGAAAGATGTAGAGCGTGCTTTTGGGGTACTACAAGCTAGGTTTCAAATATTGGCAAAACGGTGTGCGATTTTGGAAACCTAGTGATCTAGGAAATGTTATGTACGTATGTATAATCTTGCACAATATGATCGTGAAAGATGAACATCATACTTACATCCGGCAAATGGATATTGATCCCGAGTTTAGAAAAGCTGTGGATAATTGGAAGGAGGACTTAAATCCAAGACACGCGATCAACACTATGGCAGAGTACATCCAGAAGGTTCGTAAAATTAGAAATGAAGGAGCTCATTTCCAATTACGAGATGAACTTGTCGCGCATTTGTGGAGTCGAAAAGGGGCAGAGTAATTGTAGTCTTTATCATTGTTTGTTTATTTTCTAAAGTAATATAATTTCTTTTCAAGTTTAATGTTGAAGTTGTAATGTTTTTTGTTTCCAAGTCTTCATCATTTCTAAATACGAACCATTAATAACAATTTTATTGAAATAATGAAATTACATAGATCTTAATAACTACTATTAATGTTAAGGATTACATCATTCTTCATCACTAGAAACGTCGTCATCACTTGGACACTGTTCCTTCAACATCTTCGAATATTTATTAATCTGTTTCTTTATCCAACGTCTTTGTGTCGGTTATAGGTTACCAAGGTCTGTTGTCATCACCTTTAACATATGCGAATCATCAAAGTTTTTTTTTCGATTTAGCTCCGCTTCACGCCTCCTTTGAAACTCAGCCTCTTTCATCAACTTTAGTTCCTCTCAACGTCTAGCTTTAGTTTCATTTTCCTCTTTCTTCTGCTCGTCTCTCAGATTCCATGACTTCATCATGTTGGACGTTGTCTCAACCATCATCTTCCCACAAAAAACTATACTTGACTTTGTCGCTTCTTTTGCCTTATATTTTTTTTGGTCATCCGGTCGTATATCCCTAAAAGAATATAGTGGTGGATCCACGTCAATAGAATCATCTGAAATTGCGATATTTGGAGTGCCGGATGTAGGTGTTTCATGATCGGTATTGGTGGAGTTACCCGGGCTATCGTTAAAATTTGACTTCATTGCAACGTTGCGGGCGGGATGGCCGATGTGAGGAATTTGTGACCATTTTGGGCAAGTTTCCAAAACTTTGTACGCTTCCCCAAGTTTAAATGGTTTGCCTTGGGTTTGATAAAATGTATCGTTTGCCATACGTTCCTAGAAATCAAGTTAGAAAATCTTTTAGAGTATGATTTACCTTTAAACATTAATGAAATGAGAAAATAAATGAAATACTTACGAAGTCATCCGTTCCAATACCGGTATGATGTCGGCTCTCAAGGTCTTGAATAATACCTCTAAATATTGAACATTCATTATTGAGCCGCCCTTTATACTCACAATTGACACTGTTGTAAGATCGCCACATCGATTGGTTAACATAGAAGGAGTTGAATTGATCACGCACCTTGAACCAAAATGTAGCGGCTTTTTGGTTGTTCGTGGTAGCGAGGTTTTGAGACACTTGGGACCAAGCGCATGCAAGATTCACGAAGTCATCGGACGGCCAATTTTTGGAGTTGAAGTATTGTTCTTTGTCATCATGAATATTCTCTGAAGCCTCAAGTACATCCTTAACTATAATAGGTGTCGATGCCGTCTTTCTTTTAGACTTTGTATTCCCGCGCGTATTACTTCTCGTGAGAATCGGATTGAGTTCCTCAGCCTGAGCTACATCCTCAAATATAATAGGTGTCGATGCCATTTTTCTTGTAGATTTTGTCTTCCCATGAGTCCACGTATTACTTCTCGTGAGAACCGAATTGAGTTCCTTAGAGATGACCGGAGATGCAACCGGACGATGTATTAAGATTTAAATAATTTAAACCCCATGTACCTTACATCGGCGTGGTATTCGAACTTCCACCGAGGAAACAAGTTTGAGATGAATAAAATGGATTTCGCGGTTGAGGTTACGAGCCCGTATACCCATCAAATTGAGGGTAATATCCTTGGTTTGGGTAATAAGGGTAATATCCATGGGTTTGAGATTGAGATTGATTGTCGGGTGGCAGAAATAGTTGGCGAACATGGTGATTCTGACCTTGTGAAGTGTTAGGCATTTACGACGGATCAAATGTGCCGATTTGATGAGGAAAGACGTTTCCTTGTTGGTTTGTATTAGAGGATTGAGAGTGGTTTTGAGAATTAGATTGGGAGCTTGAGGAAGACATAGTGGTTTTGAAGATAGGGGTAAGGAGAGAGGATAGTGTAGAAGATTAGAAGGGAGGAGAGTGTAGGAGATGAATGACATTTATAGATTAAAAAACTAGCCGTTAATATAGCCGTTAACAAGTATTCAAAAAAAATATAACCGTTAACAAGTGTCCAAAAAAAATATAGCCGTTATTATAGCCGTTGAGTAACTTGTACAACAAGTTTCAAAAAATAAATATAGCAGCTAATATAGCCGTTGAGTAACTTGTGTAACAAGTTTCCAAGACAATATATAGCCGTTAATATGTCCGTTGAGTAACTTGTACAACAAGTTTCCAAAAATATAATTATCAAAATAAAATATATATTAATACTCCGAATAAAACATATTTTAAACAATATTAATACACAAAATAGTTTAAATAAAATATAAATAAAAGTTCTAAATAAAACATAGCCTAATTGGGACGACCTCTCTTCGTTTGACGGGCGCGTCTGCCACGTGCGAGACTCACGTCATAGGTACATTGCACAACCGGCTCTGTCTGGTAGGAAATGGACATCTCAGCTAGTCTATCGGACGTCTCTTGGATGACCTCTTGTGCCCGGCTCAGCTCCCTCCTCAACTCAGTATTGTTGTCAGTTAGTTACCTCGAGTCTTCATATGCCGCATACCGTAATCTTTGGTTTTGATGCCACAACTCATCTGTACTATACGCAGGTGGACACGGGTATGGTACCTGTATCACCAGGATTGGTATCCGACTACGTTAATCGTTCGGTCCTGCCACATCCATGAACCATCCCATATTACGTGGATCGCCGGTCTCTAGAACACCATAGTCTTGCACCAATAAAGACGTAGCTAAAATCGACGTAGGTGGCAAGATTACATTGGGCCTCACTAGATCACGCCCGACCGACCAAATATTTCCCGTCCTCTTTACTAAAGTGCAACCGATCTTGGGATTTTGATGAACGAGACGCTAATATGTCATGTAATCTACGCCGGGAACAAGATAATCGCGACCATCGTAGAAGTCCACATCCTTCAGACTCTGATATAACTCTAGATCATACCTTGGGAATTCCATAATCTCCTGAGGGGGGTCATAGGGTACACTATCAAGCCCGGTCATCTGACGCATACACCGGTCTCCTAAATACCAAAGCGTACCATGGCCGTATGGGACTGACACCAATGGAACCCTCTAGGTGCTCAGTATTAAAACAACTCTTACCTCTGGACCTCTCAATTTCGTAGACCTGTGCCATGGTTGCCAATCTATGTTGGTTTTGTCTTTCCATTCTATCATATCTCTTATCACAGCAAAAGAGTGATGGATTTCAGCCCCGGTACTCGCCCTTTCATCTCTCCACCCAGAAATACAAGGATAAATATGGTTAAAGTTTGGTACCTTAACTAGATACATTCCAAGCCGACAGTACTCGAAGAACCAGTACTCCAACACCGCATAGAATCCGGTGATCGATTTTTTCACCATCCCGGGCCTTAGAACTGAGACTTCATCAAGCCCCCGATACAAAGCCGCCATAATCGGCGTACCCCAATCAAAACCCGACACACCAAGAATATCGTAGTCTGTCAAGGCTGCCAGATAACCCGCCCGAAGGGATGTGGCACCATTTGAGAAAAAGAGATTACCCATCATATAGGCAATAAATGCCCGTGCATACACGATATCCATTTCTGAGTCGTAATTGTAGAGATTTGGATTCAAAGGCTCTTGCCACTTTTTTAAATAAGTGAGAGTGATGTTACTGTACCTCATGTCAGAGCTTGTGATTCCTGAGAACATATTTGCTGCTTCCTCTAACTTGGAGTACCTCTCGTCGTACGGGAGTTTACGACCCCTACCAAAAGATATATCCATTAGCATGACAAAGTCTAATGGTGTGAAACCCAGTTCCCCGCAAGGGAAGTAAAAGGTATGGGTGGAAGGCCACCACCGCTCCACGAGAGCATGAAAGAGACGGTTATCCGAGTTTCCCACATTAAACGAGCAAAAGTCTGCAAAACCCATACCGTCAACCAACTTCTTTAACGTCGGGTACACGGCAATTTATCGGTACCACTTCAGTACCTTATCTAATGATCCCCTACACTGTAATTCATCTCGGTTCTGACAAAAAAAAACACATTAACACGTTAGAAGTTCATTCGGGCATTTTATCAACACATTTCAATATACGTTAATTACACATGAAATTTACATAAAACTTAGCGCTATTTCCTCCGACCCAGCATAAATATCAAACCTAGCCGTCCGGGAGGATATCTACTCGGTTCAACTCATCGTACGATGGGGTGGGATCGTTGTCTGACGTCAATTGTAACGGCCAATTATTTGTGATGTCGGCATTCCGCCTTCGTTTTACTTCCGCGTTAGAGTTACGTGTAGTTTTGGAAGCATTTTTCCTTGGTCGCGAACTAGAAGAACCCGACATTTTGAAGTGATTAACGGAAAAAATGGGTTGGGTTGGAAAACTTGTGGAGTAAGGTTGGGTATGCCTTGAGTAAAACCTCAAACACAAGTGTTTATGCCTTTTAACATTTTGAAAAACAATACAAGTAACACTAGAAAATCCATCCAAGTATTAACCTTTTAGCTTACAGGGTTATGCCGCGCGGTTCTGAACTGTGCGGCTACATATTTAAAAAATAATAATATGTGTTAGTTTTATATTGGATGTTAGTTACGCGCGGTTTAGAACTGCGCTGGGTTTGAATGGCTGAGATTTGATTTCGTGGATGCATCTGGGGCGTCTATTTTAGCGCGCAGTTCAGAAGTGCCCTGGGGTGAATTCACCTTGGGGTGGATTGAGGTGGATTGGATTCACCTTAATATTCATCCAATCCATCCTCTTGACTGTTGTGGATGCTCTTACCAAATTAAACATATATGTACTTTAAAATACAATAAAGTACAAGAGTATTTCAAACGCTACATAATCATTTAGAAAGCAAGTGATTAAAAAGTAGCTGTATGACTGAGTATGCAACTATAGTCGGGTTTTTTTTCCGTTAAAGCATCAATTTATTGAAAAGAAAATAGCAGTTGGGCTGCGGGGTGAACCCAGCCGGGCATAAAGTTATAATTATACAAACCACTATGACTAGTCAATTTTTTTCCGTTAAAGCATCAATTTATTGAAAGAAAACAGCAGTTGGGCTGCGGGGTGAACCCAGTCGGGCATAGAGTTATAATTATACAAACCACTATGACTAGTGCCTATGGCCGCTAGTTCATGTGCGATAAAGTTCACGGATCTAGAGATCCAATAAAAGAAAAGCTAGCTAGATTTTTACATAAAGTAAGGCACGGGTTGAGCTGAAAAGCCGTACTCCACTGAGCACCTGAGAGCGGGTCACGTAAATATGAGATCACGTTGTTACAGTCGGTGAAGAGGGGAACCTTCTTGCTACTAATCTCTTGGGCACTTAGTTGGACGGCCCAGGGAACGCATTTCCCTTCTGCTTGTAACGCACAGACTGTTGTACTGGGAACGTATCCTGCAAGTATTGGTTTATTAGCCTCATTAATAAGAATGAATCCCATTCCACCTTTGTGAGAAGTTTCTGACCAGGATGCATCTGTAAAAAGTTTAAAACTAGGTGTAGCCAAAATAGATGCAAAAGAATGATCAGCATAATCAATTTGGTAAGTAACAGGATGACTATTGGTATTACATATAGCAAGAATGTTACTTTGTGCCGTGACGAAAATGTGCGCTAAAATAGGTATTTTTTTGTTAAAAACAAATTTATTTCTGGCGTGCCAGATGCCATCCAAAATAGCGCAAAATAATGAAACACTATGTAATCCATTATTGTCCAGTTTACTATGTTCCAAAATTTGTTTAAACACTTCTTGGTAGCAGAAGGCGATATCCTGAGTGCGGAGCGTAAAACTTGAGCTAAACCAAAGCTTGGCAACCCAGTTACATTGAAATAAGGCGTGCTGCAATGTTTCAGGTTCTTTGTTACAAATTGGGCAGATGTCATCGGGTATAATGTGGTTTTGGAATAACCTTTGTTTAACAGGAAGCCGATTTTGCATAAGTTTCCAAATGAAGAATTGAGTCTGTAAAGGAATTTTGAGCTTCCAAATATATGGGCAGTAGTAATTTTGAGGAGCAATAGTCTGCTGCCTCGTTTTCCCATCTAATTGAGTATAGGCAGATTTGACAGAGAATTTAAATTTTTTATCGAGAATCCATTGAATAATATTTGTCCCTGCAGTAGCTTGGAGAGGCAATCCCGTAATGTGTGGAATTTGCTCGGTGGGGATGAGATCTTGTAAAAGAGTCAAATTACACCTTGTAGGGTGATGGAGCAGAAGTTGAGATAACCAAATGATTTTGGGTTTGTTTGTGCTTTCCCAGGTGGGCTTAAAATTTGAGAGGGAGGGTATCCAATTATTTTTCCAGATATGGATATTAGTCCCCCATCTCCAACGAGCCAACCTAAGAAATCTTTAACGTCATTTCTGACTGTAATAAACTCTACTTTGTTCAAGAGATATTCTCATTCTTGTCGGGCCTGGCTTTAGGTGTGTGACATATGAGGAAAGGGCCCAAATAAGAAAAAATTGCCAATAACCCAAATAAAAAATATTATATTAAGCCCAACTAGCGCTGCAACTTTTGTTTGAACTTCCAATTTTTTTTTGACATCCGATCGGATTTTGGAACCCTATTTTATATTTCCGATTTCCGATTTTTCCTGAAAAATATTGGATCGGAATCGGATAGCCTTTTTGCTATTTTGATTTTCCGAAATATCCGATCCGATTTTTCCAAATAAGATCTGATCTGATTTTTCTGAATAACATCCGATCCGATCTTTTCGAATATTCTTATTCAATATTTAATGTATTCCTTGTAGTTTAATGTTGTTATTTTTTTTTGTTAGATGGAGATGTGGTGATGTTACAATTGTATGAGTAAGGGTTAGATATTTTGATTTGGGAATATTACGCTTAATTTTACATATAAGAAAGCCAAAGATTCACTATTTTCACAAATATTATCTGATATTTCCGATATTTCCAAATTTTTAATATGAAAATTCTAGATTTTTTGAATTTCCAAAAATATTTTCAAAAGAAAAAAAATCGGATCGGAATGCAATATTGATATCCGAAAAAATTCCGAAGAGCTTCATTTCTGATCCGAAAACAACCCTAAGCCCAACCCAGTTCAGATTCGACCTAAGAGTAGGCAAAAGTCACAAAACTAAACCCAATTAACTGAAGACACTACACCAAAATAGTAATTTTGCCACAGTCTCTTTCGTTGTTTGCCATAGACTTATATTGTGTCAATTTTAGCATATAGTGACCCCGTCGTAAATTATAGTTTAATCCGTGGCAATTTAAACTTAATTATTTTTTTCATTATTTTATTCGGCTTCTCGTGTCTTTCGTCTAATATTTAAGTTTCCTCCCAAATTTTCCCTTTTGGCTCTTCAAAAGCCAAATCTCAGCCAAAAACCTAATCTAATTTAGTAGATGTTTTGCGTGCTATTTAAGTTGAAATCGAGATCGAGATCGAGGTTTAATGTGATTTGCTCCCTCTCTCTCTCTCTCTAGACTTCAATTTGAGCAAATTTTCTATTGGAAGAGTTGAGGATCTGATTTCTATTCAAAGGCATCTCAAGGTAAATTCGATTTGAATTCTTAGTCAATTTTTTTTATGTTTTTTCAAAATTGTGGGTGATGGTAGTGTTTGCACCAATTTTTCCTCTTGATTTGATGAATTTATTAGGGAAAATGAGGGGTTTTGCTCGTGTCTACAGCATTGG
This sequence comes from Kingdonia uniflora, assembly GCA_014058105.1. Lineage (NCBI taxonomy): Eukaryota > Viridiplantae > Streptophyta > Magnoliopsida > Ranunculales > Circaeasteraceae > Kingdonia > Kingdonia uniflora. The sequence continues at coordinate 1,788,830 of JACGCM010002686.1, read as the reverse complement.
TTTTGCTGTTGAATAATAAAATATGTTTGGGTGATGAAATTGAAGTAATTTGGGTTTATGTAGGAGTGAAATTTGCTCTAAATTAGCAAATTGGATTGTAATTAGGTTGAGATAATGATGAGGGAGACTCTCTTATCACAAATTCATTTATGGAGAAATATCTTCATCCATCAATACTTGGAGCCCACAACAGGCAACTTTTTTATTGTAAGGTTTGTAGACTCTCATTTTGACAAAATATTTTTTTTGCCATTAGGAGGAGATAGTAGCAATATTATAGGTGAACGGATTGAAATATCATGGAATATACCAATTATGTCTCATCTAGACCCTCCAACCAGTCATCGTGATAAAGATATCCAAAGGATAGTCTACTTTCAGTGGATTACTCATGAGATGCCAGACGCATTCATTGACGCAGCTAAAGTGACAAAGTCGCATATCCCAGCAACGAATGTATCAACTCGAATCGAGGTCCCGACAGGTAGAGTTGTGGCCTTATTAGCCAATAAACCCGAAGTACAAAAACCAAAAGGTCGATTGATAGACACGTAATATTTACGTGTACAACTCCTAAATTTATATCTACCTAGTCATTTATTAAATAAATGTAACACTAATAGTGTTTTTGTTTGTATTTATAGAAATCGGTCACATGATAAACAAGTCGTACATTTTTCTGGTTTTTAACGAAGAACAATGGTGATACACTCCAACAATGATTCTTATTTGAAGTTGTCTACCAAAGGCCCATGCATTGAAGCCCATTGAAGAGAATTAGATATAGATATTATTCTCATAAGTTGTAATATATATGCATGATTTTAGGCATTGTTTAGGGGATTTTATATTAATGGTGATATTTTGTAACCCTTCTTATAATCTATAAATAAGAGGGTAATCCCACCCATGAGATGATCTTGGAGAGTATAAATATCAAGGTTCAATAAGCAATAAAGTTCTTTTTCTTCTCTTTTTCTTGTTTTTTACTTTTATCGTAGTAATAGTAGTATGGCAATGATCAAAGAGATGAGTAGCTAATCTTCTTAGCCAAGGCTAGAGGAAGCTCCACCTAATGTAGCATTAGTGTAGATTGTGCAGCTTAGCTAGAGTAATTAACCATTGGGCTCTTGGCCCAGTGGTGGTTGTACCTCTCCACCTAGAGAGAGGTCGTGGGTTCGAAATCTCATAGGGTTGGAAACTCAGTGTTATGGATCCCTATATAAAACTGGCTTGCTTTGCAAAAAAAAATAAAAAAAAAATAATAGAGTTATTACTTTCTCTTTAACCCGGAATATTGCATATTCGTATTCCTTTGTTCTATGCTTAACCATAGCTAGGATTAGGAGGAATAAGGAATATAAGTAACCATCTTGTTTGACCATAACAAGATAGGTTAGGAACATAGAGAAGAGAACATAATCTGTGTTTATCAACCTGACCATGGTTGAATAAGTTGGTTTATGGGTAGTTCCCCAATCAATAATTATTTTATCTCATGATGTATTGCATATACCCGACCAAGGATATGCGATACGGGAATTCGTGAATACTCTAACTAGGTACACTATCTCAAGGTTACAACGGATGGAGTGGAATCACGCCTTGGTTTCCTCTCCAATCGTATCAACGCCTTTTCTAGTTTGTATTTTATTTTAATTTCGTTACTTTTAAAAACACAAAACTCATTCTTATTGGATAAAACTAGTAGCTTGAAACATAATTCGCACCACAAGTCTCTTGGGATATGACCCCGCTTACCCTTGTACTTAATGGTACACTGTACGCTTGCGGGTCTTTTAAGACGTCGGTTTATAATCGATCATCGACCAAGAGTATCTAAAAATTCTGCTCCCCGAGAAAAGAGCGAAGTGGGTTCCGCCAACTCTTGGTGTAGCCGATACTCCTGGAGAGTCACCACCAATCAACTTGACAAAAGTAGTTACCCGATCACCCATGCAGATTTCCCCCAAAGTGATAGCCCCAGTAGTGGCACATGTACATGATTCGAACATGGAGATATCAATCAATCATATTTGGATTGGTTTAAAGTTTGATCACTCAAGAGTAGTCGTTAACAAAATATTTGTATTCACATCCGCGATAACTGTCATAGATGACGATCCTGAATCACTGTTCGTTGATGAATGTCGACGTAGACTGGATTAGCCAAAGTTAGAACATGGAATAATGGCAGAGCTAGATTTACTAGCAAAGCGCGAGGTATTTGAACCTGTAGTTCCAAGGAATGATACCATAAGATCAGTTGGTTACAAGTGGGTTTGTCCGAAGACATAATAAAACATGGGAGATTGTTAGTTACAAAGCAATACTAGTTGCCCAGGAATTTTCTCAGAGACCTGACATGATTATGATGAAACCTATTCACTTATTATGGATGCTATCACATTTCGGTTCTTACTCAGTCGATCTGTCTCTGAAGGACTAGACATGCATCTGATGAATGTTGTTACGGCTTATCTATAGGGGAAACTAGATAGCGACATCTATATGTGAATCCCCAGAGGATTTTATCTGTCGAAAGCAAGAAAGTACAAAGGTACCCAAAGTATCGAGCATTCCCGAAACATGTATACAGTCAAACTAGATAAGTCACTATCGTCTAAAGCAATCAAGACTTATGTGACATAATCATTTAACTGAGTATTTGAAAATTGAGGGTTTCTCAAATGATCTAATTAGCCCGTGCATCTTCTTAAAGAAATGTGCCAATGGATTTGCTATCATAGTTGTTTATGTGGATGATTTAAACATCATCAGGACTCCTAAAGAGATAACTCGTGTCGTCGAATACCTGAAGAAGGAATTGGATATTAAAAACCTTGGCAAGATAAAGTACTGTCTCGGCCTGCAGATCGAACATCTTAGTGGTAGAATTTTAGTACACCAAGCCACATATATAGAGCGAGTATTAAAACGCTTTAACTTGGATGTTACTCACCCGTTGAATACCCCAATGGTCGTTAGGTCACTGGTCTAAGTATCCATTATGTCTTCCTGAAGATGGCGAAAAACTCCTCGGTCCTGAAGTACCGTACTTAGGAGCTATTGGTACTGCTTTCTTATACCTTGTAGGTTGTACCGGACTTAACATTTTATTTACAGTAAACTTGTTGACTCACCATAGTTCCCAGCCTACACTGAGACATTGGAATGGAGTTAAACATATATTACGTTATCTGTGAGGAACATTTGATTTGGGTTTATTTTCCCAAGCAACATCACTGATAAACCAAAGTTAGTTGGTTACCCAGATGCAGGTTACTTATCAAATCCATCCAGGGACTATTCATAAGTGGGATATGTATTCACTTAGGAAGATGTAGCGATATCATGGCATTTAGTCAAACAGATGGTGGCTGCGACATCCTCAAACCACTCTAAGATACTTGCTCCACATGAAGCTGAAAGAGAATGCATTTGGTTGCGGTCGATGGTAGATCACATCAACGTTAGTTGCAGACTACATTATGTTACTTCATCTCCGACAGTTTTGTTTGAGGAAAACGTTTCTTGCGTTGCTCAACTGAAAAGTGGATTCGTCAAAGGCAACATAACGAAGCATATTATCCCAGAGTTCTTTCATACTCATGACCTCCAGCAGAAAAGAAAAGTCAATATCCAACAGATACACACTTCAAGGACTCTTACAGATTTGTTCACTAAGTCATTACCAAAGTCTACGTTAAAGAAATTAGTTCAAGGAATCGATATGCGGCAGCTAAGTTCGTTTACTTCAGAGGGAGATTTTCCTTCAGTGGGAGAATCTCCATCATCATTCTAGTAGTGATAGGACATATATGCTTTGTACTCTTTTTCCTGGGCACTTGATTTTTCCCATTGGGTTTACCTGGCGAGGTTTTAATGAGGCAACTAGAAAGGCGTGTCCAACATTAATATGGGACTGGTATAGTATTCTCCTTGCCTCCTATGCACAGCTTTTTCCTACTGGATTTGCTAGCCATGGATTGTTAAGACAATCGTCTCACTGACGATGGATAACCCAAAAGAGGGAGTGGTATGATCTGTGTGGCTCCCACTCGTAAGGGGTTTGGGCTACCACCGGGCACCATCATATGGCACCGACTAGGAGCCAACACCCCATGGGTTTTAGCTAAGAGAGAGAAAAAAAAGGAGAGCCTCCTATTTATATAGAGGCTCCTCCTCCCTATGTATGACTAATGCTTATGTGTTCTTAATGAAATTAAGCTTTTTCACCTTATATCATCTATAGTTTTTTCCTTTAAATATTTGGTTCATAATAGTAAGGGGTTTGTTTGAAACATTGTTAAATACATCGAAGCTCATGTCCAGGAACTCAAAGAAACAAAAAACTGATGTACTTGAGCATCTCAGTATATGCAGCCAAATTTTGTAATTGTAGCCAAGCTCTTCTCAGTCATCTATACTCTGGGAATGGTATGCTTGAACACCTCAATATTCTGCCACTAGTAACTATTTATTTTACCAACTATTTGTTGGTACAGTAGTTTGAGATAGGTAGTGCGCGTAAAACCTGCCTAGGGGAGCAAGGTTCGATTCTCACCTCTGTGTGGGCTTCGAGGTTGGTATGTGCATGTCAGCTTTGTGTCGACTTGCCCGGTTCGTGTGGTTTGCGGGCTATTGCATGAGCCGTAGAGGACCTAGTCGGGGTTGACGGTTTGGTTGCAGCCCAGACACCTTTAGTAAAAATAAAATAAAAACTAGTTATTTTTCTTCTTCTGTATCCATTGTCTTAAATTACTCCTCTTGCACCAAGTACCCTCTTTACAATCCCATAATAGCCACTGAATACTATGCTTGACATCATTATGTGACTCTTTCGTCCAATGGGAATCAAGGAACGCGTGCAGAAGCCAAAGAGAATGGAGATTATAGCAAGAATATTTGTAAAGATGCTTTGATAATCCGCAATCGAATTATAGATTATCCTAATCGAAGAAATTGAACAAAGAACACAATTTGGTGGGTAAAACTTCCTAAAGAGAGCTTCAATTTCTCAAATTTGATTACAATAAATTCATTTCTCAATCTCTCTTGATCTCTCTCTAGATCTATGGATTCCATTGACATTTCCTAGCATGCCCTCTTAAAAGATACAAGTTTCCTAATTATAACATAGGACAAAAATGCACTTCAAACAACCTAAAACTATAATAAGTCCCGCCGATCTGTTCGAATATAACAATTCTCTCTTCGAACAGAACACTCAAAACTTGAGTGTATTCGAATAGAAAGTCTATTCAAATAGACTTCTCATAATTGGGTTTATTCGAATAGGTTACTCAGAACAGCCTTTGTTCGAATATAACATTTCTTTATTCGAACAAAAGACTCAGAACTTGTTTATTCTTTATTTTTTATTCGAATAGAATAAATGTCTCTTCAAACAAACTTCACCTTTTGTCTATTTCTAAGAGGATTAATGTCTAGATCCTCCTAGATTATGGTTCCCCCTTTTAGGAGCCTTGAGCTCATGCTCATGTTAGAACTAGAGATGAGGGAAAGCGGTCATGCTCATTTCTCTATTGTACCACTTAGACTTGCTAGGTAGTTAATATTTCTTCCCAACTCTAAACGACTCGATACTTCCCATTCTTGTAGCATAAATCTTCCTCTCTAGAATACTATCCTCCTACAATAGATCTTCTATTTTTATCCATAAGTCATGAACTGACGGTAGGCAAGTGTCGATTGCAGAGCCTTCATCTAAAAGAGACTGCTCAAACAGCTTTAAATGTTTGGCATTAATCACCGAATATATCTTCATAAAAGGTGGCAAATCCAATTGGAATGCATTATCACCAATCTTCTTGAGTATCGTAAATGGAACATAATGGATGGGCTTGAGCTTCTAACCTTCTCCCTTTAGTCGTTCCTTACCCAAATGTAACCAAACTAAATTGATCTCCTTAAAAAATACACTCAACCCGATGCTTGTCGTATCGAGCCTTATACTTCGTTGAGTCTTCTTCAACTATACATCAACTGGCTCATGAACCTTGTTTATCTTCTTTAAAATGTTTTTCTTTCTCCTTCCCTGACATCGTCCTATCGTCAAGGCTAAAAGCCATATCAAAGGGGATTTGAGGCAAGTACCCAAGACAAACTTCAAATAGAGACTTTAAAGTGGAACCATGAATCGCCTAATTAAAAGAAAACTGAAGATATGGTAAACTCTCATCCCAAGTCTTAGGATACTTAAAATGGAATCCCCATAGTAATTGAACCAAAGTACGATTAACTACCTCTGTTTGCCCGTCAGTCTGCAGATAAAAGGCATTACTTCTCTTCAAGTTAGTGTCCATCATCCCCCATAATGATTTCCAGAATTACCCCAAAAATGGTTATCCCTATCAGAAATAATAAATATGCGAGCCTGAAATACCTCCAGACGTCTCTAAAAAATAATTGTGTTGCTCCTTCCCCGGTGACCATATCATCTGGCATGGAATAAGAACTATCATCTTGTCGAATCAATCTGTCCCCACAAATAAATAGTCATTCTTACACTTGGTCATGGGCAAACTACCCATAAAATCTATCAAAATATTCTCCTAAGGTTGGCTAGGAACTTGTAATGGTAAGTACAATCATAACTTTCGATTGAAAGGCTTCAATGTGTTGCATAAAATGCAACCATGAACCACACGAACAGCATCCACCTGCATCTTCGGTCAATAGACATAACACCACAAATTCAAAAGAGTTTTCTTAACCCAGAAAAGACCTGCCACCCAGGATTAATGTGCCTCTTTAATCTAATATAAACGGACTCTACCCACCCTCAGGAATACAGAGTAGATTACCCCTATAAATTAAATCATCATTCAATTCATACTCACATATCTTGCCTTGCAGCAACTTCTTGTTAATCATATTGAGCTATTTGTCGTCGTCGTATCCTATAACATATTCAGACTGAATAATAAATTGTATCTACATAGCTACCAACAAAGAAAAAATAGTTGGTAATGGGGGTTGAGATAACATATCAACCATTTTGTTGTCCACTCTTTTCTTATACTGGATAATAAATATGAATTGTTGTAGGTACGACATTCACTTCATATGGTGAGCTTACTGTAGCTTGGAGTGCGCGGCTAAGAACTGTAATGATTTATGATCGGAATATACCAGAAGCTCCTTCCCCAATAAGTAACTTTGCCAATGCTTCACTGATTGATATAATGCACAAAAATCTTTATCGTAGGTAGGATAGTTGGGTACTGCTCATGTAAACATCTCGGAATGGTAAGCAACCAGCTTTCCATCATATAATATAATTACCCCTAATGCATAGTCTGACACATTTGTTTAAACCTCAAAAGGATGCTACAAATTTGATAACGCTAACACTCATATATTTGTAATCTTCCGCTTCAGTAACTAAAAGGTCTTCTCATAGTGATCTTCCTACATAAACTTCACACCGGCCTTTGTCAAGGAATGCAAAGGTGCTGCAATCTGTGAAAAATGTCGAATAAACTTTCGTAAATACTGATAAGAAATCATAAAACTTTGCACTTCCGTCACTGTACGGGGTCTAGGCCAATTAGTAATGACCGAGACCTTTTCTGGATCTACCTTAAGTTCACCTCTACCAATAATGAACCCCAAGGACACTAGTTCCTTCTTCACAAACTCATATTTCTTTCTATTGAGAAAAAGTTGTTGTGATCTCAAGACTTCCAACACATTGTGTATATGCATGAGGTGTTCCTCCTATGTTTGACTATATATAAAGATATCATCTAAATAAACAATCACAAAATCATCAATAAAAGCGTACCCCATTCATCAGCCGCATAAATGTCGCAAAAGCGTTACATAACCCAAAAGGCATCACCAACCACTCGAAAAGTCCTTGTTTGGTCTTGAAAACCGTCTTCCATGTATCTTCTTCTTGGAATCTAACTTGATGGTAACCCGACTTAAGATCCCGCTTGATGAAAAACCAACCCTTTTGTAGCTCATCTAAAAGCTCGTCAATCTATAAAAGTGGATAACGATTCTTCATAGTAATCTTGTTTAATGCTCGATAATCCACACACATTCTTCAAGACCCATCATTCTTCGGCACTAATAACACCGATGAATCACAAGGTGAGCAACTCAGATTAATAACCCCTTTCTCTAGGAGCTCTTATACCTATTTCTTAATCTCATCAGACTCGATTACAGAAGTCCTATACAACCCAATATTGGGTAGTGGCTCACCATTCACCAATGTGATATCATGCTCTACATCCCTCTTGCACGGCATCCTTTCTATTTCCCAAAACAAGTCTTTATACTCCTCTTACAACTTCCCTATTTCGATTTGTTACTTAAGAGACATTGCCATAGTTGACAATACTTTAGCCGACAGAACTGCTCAAACCGGTCGCACCAAAAACAACACAAACTTGCCGCTCGCATTAACCAACCTCTTCAACTGAGTTACCGTTACTAAATTATTTATGGTGACATGCTCCTTACAAGCATTGATATGAAACTATTTTTCCTCCTTCATAAGACGATACTTGCGAGCTTTACGGTAATGAATTGCATCTCAGTCCCAAAGATAAGGGCTACCTAAAATGACTTGACACCCATCTAAAGGAACCACCTCACACATCACCTCGTCAATAAACTTTTCAGTAATCGTAAACTTGAACGTGCACTACTTCGTGATCTTGAACTCTATGTCTTTCTGAATCTACCCCAAACCATACGGCTTAGGATGAGCCGTAGTAGCCAAACCCATCTTTTTCACCGTCGCCTCAGAGATCAAGTTTTTCTGACTACCCAGATCAATGATGGCCTCTACAAACCTCTGTTTTACCTGAATACTAACATGAAAAAGTTTTTCCTGACTCGCATCCTCGGTAGCCATAGTTTGCTTAAACATAAGAGTAAGCTTAGGATTTGGTTTATCTAAATCTGAAAGATCAACAATCGTTGCAACTAATGCATGTTTCTCTCTTTTGCTCCTCTCCTCCTTCGGCTTAAGCTCCGGGTGAAGTTTCCAATATTTATCTAAAATATGTTCACTCACCGTATAATAATTGTAATAATTCCCCTTAGATAAAGACCCCTCACCTTTGGACTCCCCCTTGTGCTCATTCTTCCAACTAGACTTGTACCCCAACTTGCTCTTGTTATCTTTCTTGTCACTCTTCAAATACTTTCCTTCAATAGTAATTGCCTTCACAGTAGTGTCTTCGATATTTTCTATGGTAAAAAGCTTCAACTTCCTTCTAATGGATTCTGACAAACCCCCCGTGTACTTTATAAATTCTTCATACTCATCAACATACCAAAGCTTGATTATGAAACTCCGTAGTAAACTTTTGTATGGATTGCCCATACTTTTGGTGTAAATGGTGCCATTTAAACCATTTCTCCTACCCATACCTAATAGGATAAAATTGTTTCCAAACCAAAGCCATAAATTCTATCCAACTCAAACTTCCTACTACGTGATACTTCTTAAATGACTTTTACCACGTAAGTGCATGACTTGCAAATTTTAATAATGAAAAACATATTTTCAGAGTATTTGAATATTTGTAAACTAAAAAGTAGGTCTCTAACATATCTAACCAGTTATCTAATTTCTCAGTATCGATTGACCCGTCAAATTTTGGAATTTCAATTATAAAATTGATACGAAGATTACGCATAGGATTCATGGACATACCAATAACCGATCTCTCCTCACCGGATTTGGTATCACTAGAATATCTATCTCCCTCCTCGTTAGTCTCGTCATTTTCCTCCTCCGCAACTCCTTTCTTCTTCTTGCGCTCTTATTACTTCGTCGAAGTGGATGTTTTCCTGAGGTATAATTGTGCTACCAACTCCCTTAGAGTTGCAGTTAGGTCAGAAACTTTGTTTTCCAGTTTCATGAGCCTATCCTTGAAATTGCCCATCTTTGAATTTGCCTTGTTCTTTGAATCTTCAACGGACTCATAATAATCTCATTTGTATTCTTAAGTATGTCACGTATAGAGACCATAAACCAACAACCCCCGAGAATCATAACTTGAAAATCTGATACCACTTAATCCATAATCGAATTAGAGATTATCCTAATCGAATAAATTGAACGAAGAATGCAATTTGGTGGGTAAAACTTCCTAAAGAAGGCTTCAATTGCTCAAAATTGATTACAACAAATTCCTCTCTCGGTCTCTCTTTATTTATCTTTAGATCCCTTTTATATTATCCTCCTAAAGGTTATAAGTTTCCTAGTTACAACATAGGATAAAAATGCCCTTCAAATGATCTAAAATTATGATAAGTTGCGCCTCTGTTCGAATAGATACTCAGAACTGAGTATCTATTAGAATAGAATTCTCAGAACTGGGTTTATTCGAATAGATTCAAAAGTCTATTCGAATAGATTACTCAGAACAGCCTCTGTTCGAATATAACATTTCTCTATTCGAACAGAAGACTTAAAACTTGTTTTGTTCGAATAGAACAAATGTCTATTCGAACGGACTTCACCTTTTGTCTAATTCTAAGGAGATTAATGTCTAGATCATCCTCGATCATTTGAATACTCAATAAAGATCATAGATAAACTCTATCTCATATATCCATGAGAATATAAGTTAATTGCTTGCCTGTAACGGGATAATTAGATTTTCAAGCAACTAAGACTTTTGCCCCCGAAAAAATACTCAAAAAATTCTTAGCCAAGATCTTCAAAAATAAACTAATTAAGACTCTTAAAGAATGTACCTAAGCAATCAAACACCAAAAAGATAGACTCGTAAATGAAAAATGAACATAGCAAAATTACAGAGACTCAACCAGAGATAGGAGGCCAACAGCAGTATCTCTTTCTCATCCCAGAGCCACTAGCCTCCTTTAGGCAAGTCCTTCCTTTATCAGAACGGGTTTCACAATCCAGTCTGGTCAAACCAGCTAAAACATCTTAATTTAGCCTACTTCTGTCATGCTTGTATTACGTCATCCTCGTAATTGCTATCTCATTCACATCCACATTCTTCTGCAAATCTTCAATAAGAGTGGCAATTTAAAGGAAGTTTATACTCATTGTCATTTTTGACAAAGTTTTAAGAGGGTAGCTGCAAATGGCTAGAAAGAGACCTTTCCTTCTGCGAACATTTTCTTATAATAAGAAGTGGCCTCTTCTCCTTCTCGTCACTGGCACCAAATGTTCTTCTTCTTCGTTTGAAATGGAAAATCAGCCTTAAAAGATATTGGTAACTCAATGTGTTTCTATCAGAGATTCATCTATGTAGGGACTTTTCACTCGATCTCACTCATAATCGAACTCACACAACTTGATTTACCTCTATCTCAAGCTCACGCATTTTTTTACACTTAACACTTCAGTCAAACATTCCAACCAGCCCCACGAACTACTCAAGAATGTGGGTTGAGCTAAACCCAGAAAATATTATCCAGTCATAGACACCTGTATTCCATGAACTTGTCAGTTATTCAGTCAACCGCCACTAACCATATTATTTGGAAAATGTGTTCTAGCACGATGAAGAGCTGTGGAAAAGCCTATATAAAGGAAAAGTTCCAGAAGAGACAGGGACCAGAAAGATCACTCAAACTTCTTATTTACGAGATCAAAAGCATTTTTATATTCTAGATATCACTTGTAATAAAGATATACACTCCAAGCAATAAAGATACTTTTACAAAAATCCTTCATACGAGGTCGTGGTTTTTTTACCTGTTCAGAGGTTATTTACGTTATAAACACATATTTCCAATTCTTACTTTATATTAGAGTATTGTTACAGGTTCATAAGTGTGATAGTTAATTCCTAATCATATCGAGCTACAGAATTTGGCCATTACAATCTCAGTACCCTGGTAACTGTCAAGGGTGAACTCGATTGATGGTCGTTCGAACGGACTGGAAGTCTTTCGAATGAAATGCTCATTTTCTAGGGTTAGAAACTTGGTTCCGTCGAAGTCGTTCGAACAAAAATTGTGTTGGCTGGCTTAGTAAGTTTGTTTTGGGACGTTGAGTTTGCCTCGAGATCTGTTATGTTTGCAATATGTCTCCCAAGTATATAAGGGAGACTTAGGCTATTTGTTATCCTACTTCTGGTGAGTTTAATTCTAGATAACTAGGGTTTGAGAGACTCTATTACAAATCTTGAGGAAGCTTGGAGAAGATCGTGTGTAACTTATTTAATCATAGTGAATTGTTTGTGGGGAGTGGTTTTTCATCCGTAAGGGTTTTCCACTTCCCTCCTTTGGGAAAGGAGGCTACTTGCCCTTGTTTATTGTTCTTTGTTTGATTATTTACTTATTTGGCATATTTCACGTATCATTTTAGCGTAGAAGAAAGAGTAGCTAACTACCTTGATTCTCAACAATTGGTATCAGAGCGCTTGTTACAGGGCTTGTGTGGTGAAGAACAACGTCCGACCAAGAGAAATTCAAGATCACAAAATTCAATGGTTTAAATTTTGGAGTGTGAAAGATGCAGATAGAAGATTATCTCTATTAGAAGGATCTTAACTTACCACTAGGTGGGATTGAGATGAAGCCGGCAGATTATAATGTTGCAAAGTGGGTGCGATTGGATTAAAAGGCGTTAGGAACCGTTAGGTTAGCGCTATCATCTCAAATTCTACATATGATCTACAAAGTTTTGACAATGAAGAAGGTGATGGAGACTTTATCCTCTATGTTCTCAAAATCGTCTGAGGCAAATAAGGTACATCTTTTGCGTCGATTGTTTACCTTAAAGATGAAAGATAATGGTAGTGTGCAAGCTCGTATTAGTGAGTTCAATACCATTCATGCTCAACTTGAATCTATAAAAATCCCTTTTACAAAGGAGGTGAGAGCGTAGGCTCTTTTGGGGTAAATGCCTGAGAGCTGGGAAGGGTTTATTGCAGTTGTGAGCAATTCATCGGGAAAGGAAGACATTAAATTTGCCACTATAGTCTCTTTGATTATAAGTGAAGAGAATAGGTGTAAATCATCCGAACCCTCTTCGAGTTCAAACGGCAGTGCATTAAACGTCGAGGAAAGAGGGAGATCTTACAGAAAGGGGCTGATGTATAAAAGGGGTTGTTCACAGTCAAGAGGAAAGTCTAAGCTGCCCGTTGCGTGTTGGACTTGTGGAAAGAAGGTTCATTTCAGGCGAGATTGTAATTCTCCTAAGAAAGTTAATGATGAGGAGAAAGAAATAATGAACCTTACTGAGGAGGTTAGTTCTGATGAGATTCTACTACTTTCGTGTGATGATGTTAATGAATCTTGGATAGTTGATTCGGGTGCCTCATTCCATGCTACTCCAAACGTAAGTTTCCTAATCAATATTGTTAAAGGTGACTTCGGTACGGTCTTTCTTGCAAATAAGAGTGCACACAATATTACTAGAAAGGAAAAAACTAAGTTGAAGCTGCCTTCGGGAGCGACGTTGGTTTTAAAAAATGTGCGACTTGTACCCAAATTGGGGCGTAACCTTATCTCGGTTAGCCAATTGTCGGATGATGGTGGATATGTAAGCACCTTTGATGATACTTTCTGGAAGGTTACAAAGGGAGCTATGGTAGTAGCTCGGGGCTTAAGACAAGGGACGTTGTATACAACGCAAGGCAAAATTTCTACTATTTGTACGACCACTCCGGGAATTGATACAAGTACTTGGCACAAACGGCTCGGTCACATGAGTGAAAAGGGAATAAAGATGATGGTAACAAAGAGAAAGCTAGAGGATGAAGTTGATCTTAAGTTTTCTGAAGAGTGTGTTCTTGCGAAGCAGAAGAAAGTTAGTTTCAAAATAACTTGAATATCAAGAAAATCTGAAAATCTTCATACATATGTTTGGGGGCCAACCAAGATGTCTTCTCTTGGTGGTTCTCATTATTACGTTACTTTTATTGATGATGTTACTCGTAAATTGTGGGTCTACTTTGCAAAGAACAAATCAGATATATTCGATAAATTCAATAAGTGGAGGGCTCTAGTTGAAAATGAAACCGGCTTGAAACTGAAGTGTCTTAGGTCGGATAACCGGGGTGAATACTGTAGTGACAAGTTTGAAAACTTTTGCGCATCAAACAAGATTAGGCAACATAAGACTATTTCCAAAATACCGCAACAAAATGGCGTTGCAGAACACATGAACCGAACCATAAACAAAAGAGCGAGGAGTATGACACTCAACGCTGGATTGCCAAAATGTTTTTGGGCGAATGCGGTTAGTATAACGGCGTACTTGATTAATAGAGGGCCTTCAACGACTTTAAATTTTGGACTTCCTGAAGAAGTATGGACCGGTAAAGAGGTAAACCTTTCTCACTTGCGTATTTTATGTTGTACCTCATATGTGCTTGATAATTCAGATACAAGGACAAAGTTAGATGCAAACTCAACGAAGTACATATTCATTGGATATGGAGGTGATGAGTTTGGGTACCGATTTTGGGATGCGAAGAATCAGAAAGTCATCCGGAGCCGTAATATTACATTCAATGAGGAAGTTTTGTATAAAGACTTCAAAGTACATGTGGAAAGGAATCGAAGTGAAGCAGCAGAAAGTGTCGACATTGAATTTGAGTCTGATGCACCGGATCAAGATGAGGAACCTAATGATCTCGACATTCCAATAGCACTTTGAAAGGAGCCGAGAAATATAAAAATTCTGGCCAGGTACGTTAACTCCCTACATTACTTGTTATTTACAGATGGTGGTAAACCGAAAAGTTACAAGGAGGCTTTAGATGTGGAAGCCAAGAGCAAGTGGGAACTTGCTATGGATGATGAGATGCAGTCATCGTCAGTAAATCGAACTTAGGATTTAGTTCAATTATCAAAAGGGAAGAGAGCATTGCACAACAAGTGGGTATACAGACTAAAGCAGGAATATGACAGTTCAAGGATATTCAAGACTAGACTTGTGCTGAAGGGCTTTCAGCAGAAAGAAGGCATTGATTTTGGTGAGATCTTTGCTCCTGTTGTGAAGATGTCTACTATTCGAGTTGTGATAAATATAGTTGCAATTAAAATTTTACATCTTGAGCAGCTTGATGTCAAGACAGCATTTCTTCACGGCAACCTTGATGAAGAAATTTATATGAAGCAACCAGAAGAGTATTCAGTTAAAGGGAAAGAAGATCTAATGTGTAGGCTCACGAAGAGCTTATATGGTTTGAAATAGGCACCGAGACAGTGGTATTTGAAGTTCGATCAATTCATGTCCAGAAATGGTTATTCGAAATACAATGCGGATCACTGTTATTTTATCAAAAATACAGGGAACTCATATATCATTCTACTTCTGTATGTAGATAATATGTTGGTAGCAAGTGCCGGCATAGAAGAGATTGTCAAGTTGAAGGAACAGTTGTCCCGGGAGTTTTCTATGAAGGACTTGGGTGTTGCAAAACAAGTTCTTGGTATGCGTGTTACAAGAGATAGAAAGCGACAAGAATTGAAGTTATCTCAAGCTGAGTACATCGGCAAAGTACTTAAGCGGTTGAACATGGATGGTTCTAAGGTTGTTAGTACACCATTGGGAGGTCACTTTAAATTATCAAAATAGTATTGTCCGAAGACACAGAAGGATCGCGATGAGATGCGAAAGGTTCTTTATCAATCAACGGTTGGTAGCCTTATGTGGGAGTTGTTAGTAGGTATATGAATAATTCAGGCAATGAGCATTGGAAAGCTATGAAATGGATACTTAGGTATAGTGATAGTCAAAGCGTTATACACTTAGCGAAGAATTTGGCTTTTCACTCCAGGACCAAGCATATTGATATTCGATATCATTATATTCGCTCGTTCCTCAAGGACGGTGTGATGAAGCTTGTAAAGATTCATACTAAGGTGAATCCGGCCGATATGTTTACGAAGGTAGTGACTTTTCAGAATTGGCGACATGTACAACTTCTGTGAAGGTCTGGGTAGTGCGAGCAATTCATTTGGAGATCTCGAGATGGGTTACGGTATATTCGATTTCAAGTAGGATATTGTTAAGGGTAAACTCGATTAATGGTCGTTCGAACGGACTGGAAGTCGTTCTAACGAAATACTTGTTTTCTAGGGTTGGAAACTTGGTTCTGTCGAAGTCGTTCGAACAAGATGTTTGTTTCTAGGGTTAGAAACTTGGTTCTGTCGAAGTCGTTCGAACGAAAACCGCGTTGGCTGGTTTAGTTTGTTTTGGGACAGTGAGTTTGCCTCAAGATCTGTTCTGCTTGTAATATGTCTCCCAAGTATATAAGGGAGACTTAGGTTATTTGTTAGCCTAGAGAACTAGGGTTTAAGAGACTCCATTACAAAGCTTGAGAAAGCTTGGAGAAAATCGTGTGTAACCTATTTGATGTGAATTGTTCGTGGGGAGTGGTTTTTCATCCGCAAGGGTTTTCCACTTCCCTCCTCCAGGAAAATACTTGCCCTTGTTAATTGTTCTTTGTTTGATTATTTACTTGTTTGGCATATTCCGCGTATCGTTCTTGGCGTAGAAGAGAGAGTAGCTACCTCAATTCTCAACAGTAGCAACACCCAATTACAAGTACCAGCTAGGGGGTCCAGAATTGAGGAGGGGAAGAGGTGTAAGTTGCTAAAGGAAATCTTTAAGCAGGCTGTGAATCTGCAATTGAGTTAAGGTATTTAAAGGTGAAGAAAACTCTAAAGGTAGTAGGGCTGGAAGGTCAACAATTATGCAGATGTTGTTACGACCAAAAATAAGATCATTAGGTGCAGTAAGGAAAGTGCAATAAACTCGGCCAGCTGAACATTTGCATGTATTTGGCAATTTCACCTGCGGCAGTGGTTTTTAATTTATTGGCTGCAAATTTATACAATAGATACTTATTTCGTGTTAGCATTAACTGCAATTACTACCTGACTTTGGATGAATATAGTTAGTCTGGACAAAAATAAGTTACTAACTAGTCTACATTGAGCTGAAATCAACTTTCCAGGGTTACCCTAGTATCTGGCCACGTCTGATTGTATAAAACCATCATAAGAACCCCTTCATACTCATGCACCCTTATTGGGAAGGAAATAATACAACCATTATGGTAATCTCAAAATGACAATAGTAAGGCAACATGACTCTCAAGGCAAATGAATGGTTGAATTCTGGGGTCTATGTCCCGGTATACATGCTATACTTATTTAGAAATAAACAACATAAATATTATCATACATAAAAGAAAGACAGAAACCATCAATTACATTCATTATGCTCAAACCAAAACGTATACAGAGAGTATTTATGTTTTAGAAGGGAGAAACCCAGTAAATCGTATGACGTTGTGATATATATGTACACAAAATAACCAGAATTATCCAGAGAAAGCATGCATGTATATGTCAATCTGCCTATGTACTGAAAAAGAATTTCAGTTACCATTCACGTAAAAAATCTCAAAAATGGCAGTGTTCCAGAGAAAGAATGAGTTCGGCAGTAGTCTATGAATCAGAATACGCTCGTACAACATCCACAATTGGGGCTCGACATATTGGACATTTACCGCTACTCCACTGCAACTCATGGGCACATTTGAAACAAGTGCACATGTGCCCACATCTGAAACGCGAGAAACAAAATCTCTCAGTTAATGTTTAAGGGAAATAAAATTTATTAACTTAGATGCCTTTAGTACCTGTATAACAGGGAGTCAATTTGTACTTCATAGCATATACAACAGTTGCCTTTCTTGATAGGTGCCCTCCTGTCAAAAAACTCCGTTGCTTCCCCTCCTCGGACTACAGTGACAGAAGTTTCCATTTCTCAGCTACCATTTCTTATATACTACATTTCAGTTACACTTGTATTTCGAAGAAAAAAATAGTAAGGAAACACTTTCCAACTTACTGGAATGAGATACAGCAGCTGAAACTTCCTGCTTAATGGACTTCTGCAGTTTCACTTGCATACCCATGCAGTTGTTCATTGATTTCCGCAGCTCAGACATTTCATGATGAAGCTGAGTCATGTGCCCTCTCAAATCATATATGAGTTCCATTTCCTGTATAATCATTAGATAATTAACAAAAGATTATTTTGTTGTAGTAAATAACCTAATAAGAGATTGACAAGGATGACTCTTACAAATGAAGAGTGATGATTTGCAAATGGGGAGCCTTGTTGGCTGTCTTGGTAGTAAGGTTGAGATGGTTGAGGCATATGTAGTGCAGAAAACAAAATTTGTTCAGAGTTGTTACTAGTATCGGGATCTTGATATTCATTCCATGATCTCAATCTTGACGGTAGAGGTAGTTGCAACGACGTAGAAGCTACTGGGTCAAAATCATCATCTACTTCATGATATTCATGTTCAATGGGGTTCTCTTCTTCCTCTTCCTCGCCACTCTCGGTAATTTCTCGACGCCTTTGTCTATGCAAGTAAGACAAGACCAAACGGTCCATTCTCTCTCGAAAGTCGCTTGCGAGGAAATTTGATACACTTCTTCTGCATAATTAATAAAAAAGGAACTAATATTAAAAGCGCAGCAGAGGCGGTTTAATTTCACTAGAGAACTAAATACCATAGATTCATAATCAACAAGATTTAAATACTGTAAATTCAGTTTAAGTGTTCAGGCTATGGTCAATTTTGGCTAAATACGGGAAGTCAGATACATATATTATAAGAGAATCTGCCTGGCAAAAAAAGAACGAGAATCTCACCTAAAAAAAGAGAGGATCAATCGCATTTCATGAAAAATCACAATTCAATACTATATGCATGATATTTGTTCAACCCCTATTATTTACTGAATTTTTAGACTTGGAAAATGTTTTAAATTTAAGAAAGGTTTCAATAAACTGAAATAGAAACAAGTCAAAAGCAGACATGAAATACCTTTCCCGAAGCTCACGGATTTCCTCGTTTTCTTCTGAGTTACTGTCAACCATGTCGTGGTACCAAGCTTGCCTACGGCTCTCCCGACTTATCTCTAGAGGGGAATCTTCATTTAAGCATGCCCTATCAATGGGTTCTTCAAGGGTCAGGCTATTGGGTTCTTGTTCTTCATTTAACATGCCCCCTAGGGGATCGACCCCAGGATATTCTCCTTCCCGGCCATATGAAGTTGATGCGGCATTTGTTGGTCCTTGAGTATCATGGATTTCATCATTTTCTGAAGTACTATCAAACATGCCGTCGTACCATGCTTGTCTGTGACTCTCTCGACCTGTCCCAAAAGGAGAATCATCACTTAACCAGGCTCCATCAGTGGGTTCTACAAGGTTGGGGTTATTGGGTTCTGGATTTTCCATTAACATGTTTGCTGAGGTATCAACTCTTGGATACTGTCCATCTTCTTCAAGTGAAGTTATTGCTGCATTTGTTCGTCCTTCAAAACCAATATTGCTCACCCCTAAACTTTTAGTTCGCCATGTTACATCTAAATTTTGACTGGCTGTTGCTGTGTGTGTTCGTCCTTGAAAACCAATATTGCTCACCCCTAAATTTGTAGACTGCCAAGTTACGTCTGAACTTTGACTGGCTTCTTCTTCTTCTTCCATAATTTCACTTGTAGATGGCGGGTTGAGCCTCGTCGGTGTACTCTGCACAGATACAGATACATCCTGGTCATTAGTTTCTTGACTAGGTGCTGTATGCTCCATGGTACCTGAGTGTTCTGCATCTCTGCCTTGACTGGCTAACTGTACATTGGCTCTTAGGTTATCTTCTCCATTCAGGACTAGTCTATCGGCTGGGACGGGTTTCGGACTAAACGTCATCCTGATACAAATCAACAGAAATGGTCAGACATGAAAAAACTTATATGCATGTGTTAGTAATAAATCCAATCCAGATCCAAGACTGGCTGAAATTTTATGTGATCAGGAAGGTTTCCTGTAATTTGGGGAATTGCTGACAATTGGATTCCTTATAAATGACTCTAATGGTTAGCAATACTGGATCACGTGAAATATGTGTGATCCAGTAAGATTTATGGTGTACCAGTAAGATTTTGAGAAAATGAAAAGCCTAATTCTAATATGCAAACCGTGAAGAAAGGAAATATGCAAGTTAGCAAGAAGACATAGAGATATATTCTGCAGATGATAATGATGATGATGGGATATTTCTAAGTAAATACTTTAAGGATCCATTTTAACACTGCAGACAGGGAGAAACTTGGAGTTGAAGTGAAGGTTGAGATTTCATTTCAGAGATAACAAGTCGTTGCTCTGTTAGAAAATATATTGGATCTTTCAGTAGTTCTGTTTCAAGTCTTTATCATTAAATTAATTTTCAAGTGTCGACAAATATAACATCCCCTTTAAATGCCAAAGAACTTCCAAGCAAGTGAGCCATCCCTATGTAACATATGAGTCACATTTTCATTAAATAAACTTCATAGTTTGCGAATGTTTAGGGGAACATTGATGGACACCGAATAATTATGAGTTACGGGTTCACTTATCAGTCATAAATTCTAACAGATTCAATGAAACTTCTGTGTTTGTGTTGTTCTTCCTAAAAACATTGATGGGTTGTTTACGGGAGAAGCTTGTCTAGGGGCCTGATTTTCTACAACTAATTCTGACATGAAAAAGATTTTTAAGGAACTTAAGACGGTCTAATTTTACCTTAGCATCAAGATTGCACTTCGTTGTTGTAGCTGGTCAAGTTCTGATGATGTTGAAGCTGAAAGCCTTTTATCTTCAATGGCAGCTTCATTTTGACGGAATCTTAGCTTAAGCAAAGACTAACAATAGGAACAGCAAATCAATATGCTACATTCAGAAACTAATATAAATTGTAGCTGTCATAATATAAAACAACTACTAATTGTAATGAAAAGTATATCTTCACCTGAATACGACCGCGATGAGAGAATTTTGATACCACATGTCTCTCTCCTAACTTCCTTAGCTCACTTTGCCTCTCTTGCACCATGCTCATAAGCAAATCTAGCATCGCTTGCCTCCCTCTTACCCGAGGAGGATTTCCGATAAATAAAAAATCCCTTTGCCCTCCTTGATCCGATACAACACTTTCTAGTATTGGTGAAGAAGGTTCGATCACCATTGGATGCTCACGATCAATATCATCGCTCCATGATGTCATAGAACTTTGTGTTCTACTGCCCCCAACGGTCAACCTTCTTACGATATCTGCAACTCTAACTCTCTCATTCAAATCCGTAACTTGTTCTTGCGATGACACATCCCAATCCAAGAAGGCATCCTCCGGAACTGCAAGGACTTGGAATCCTTCTTCCACATTGTTGATTGTAGTATTAGTCCTAGCAATAGCAGCATCGGGGCTAAAAGGTTGATTATTTCCTCTTGGTGATACAGCTTCGGCCTCGAACTCCCTCCATCTCTGAACAATCGAAGAAGCCCGAAGATCAGGAACATCAACCGAAGACGAATCGGACTGCGTAGGAGAAGACTCCCGCAAGAACGTAGACGCCCTTGTAGAAACATTATTCGAATTCGACAACGCCAAAAGTTCCGCCTCGTGTGTCTGTCTCTCAATGGTGATTATCATTTCCCTGGCCTGCCTAGCTGCCCATCTATCAAGTATCCGCGACTGTCTCCTCCTCATCACCGAAGACTCCTCTGACTGGGTATTATCCATTCGACAATTCTCATTTTCGTCGTTCTCGTTCTCATCGTTGCCCCGGGGAGAAGAGAAGACAATGCAGGTTTGAAGATGGTCTCTAACCATATGTTTGAAGTTGTTATGGAAATCAAGTTGATGATGGGTATGGGTATGTGTATCTCTATCTCTTCTTCTATTATGATCCCTCAAAGCATTGTTACTAGCACTAGGGTATGGGTAAGGTGGGGCAACAGAGGGCATTTGGATTTGAGAAGAAGCCATTATTATTATTATTATTTTGTATGAAGATTTGTGCTTTTTGTTTGAGAAGATCAATGTGAATCCATTTTAAGCAACCACAACAGAAAGACTTGTATCTATCTCTGTTTGTGATTGTGTGAGCCAAGAATAGGAGTTGGGAACAGAGTAGTAACGAACAACTCAAAAGAAGAAGAAGAAGAAGCGCACATTTAGCTTGTAACGTTACCTTATTGTTGGACATCCAGCGAAACTGACGCTTGCTTTCATGAGAGAGAGAGAGAGAGAGAAACAGGGGAGGCGAAGATTTCAGAAGGGGGACGTTGGTTGGTGTGAGTAAAGATAGCCGTTGGGGAGTGGGAAATGGGTCCAATGTTTGTAAGGAATGTACTTAGCGGACAAGTCAATGAAAATGTTTCTACTGACCCTAGAGGGTCATGAAACTGGGGTATACGACCGACGGACGGACGGATGGCCGTCTCATGATTTCAATAATACCCCAGAGGGTGAAACTCGGGGGAGAAACATAGAGATTTGAAGAAGAGGAGGGCAGTCTGCACAGACCACTCCTATGCTGTTTGGTTCCGCGTTTAGGTCCATGTGCAAACCATATTCCATTTTTTCGGGTTTAACTGCTACAAGTAACAGTCTACATGTTACGCCTTTTAGATTGTTTAGGCCCTCCACTAAAGATAACAGGATGACAGATATGTGTATTACTGATGTATAATGGGTATGCAGAGAATTAATTCAAAGGAACAGATGATATGTCTTGTATTAAAATTTTCACATTCAACTCTGAGTCTGATCACATTACTGCTAAAAAAAAACACCAAAATCTTTGAAAGTAAGGCTAACCATTTCTACAATTAGTTCACAAGGTAATGCTTACAATGAAAAATCCCCTAAGATGCATACGGGGGCCACGGTTTACTACACTGAATACTGATGGCTCTCTGAAGTTGTTGATGCTTTGATAACAAAAGGAGCTGGGGGAGATTATCAGAGATTTTAACGGTACTGCCATTGTTTTTGCAGCAGGAAGGTTTGAGTCCAACTCATCACTATAGTGAAGCACAAAACTATGAAGTTAGTAACTGTATTAGAATTGAAGTGAAGAAAATCTGTATTATGATCTAGTCTAGCACAATTGTAAGGTACATCACAAAAGCTGTTCTACTTCCCTTCTGTAATAATGACCATCTATGACTTATCTGGTGTAATATACTCGGATGAGATCTTGTCCAGAACCCCGGGGATCTTCACATACTTGCTTCGTTATCTACAAAAAGAATTTAGATACAAGGAAATGGGAGGAGCTGTGGGGTTGCAGTGGCTATTTTTATCGGCAGAAATTCTCTGTCTATCTTAGCATCAGACTATCCAGACCTCGAGTGAAATTGTTTTTTACTTAGCTGATCAAAGTACAGTGTACTCTGGAGACGATATTTTTACTCTTTTAACGGAAAAGTACAATTTTGAACTTCTGTAAAAATGGTAGGTGGAAAAATGGTAGGTGCAGACAATTGCATAAACCAAAGTCTAGGAAATTTTCTAGTCTACAAACAAGGTACATCACAAAAAATCGATACACTTCCTAAACCGGGCAACTGGTGAAGTACATATATGTTTTATATGCATTTTCAGGCAGAAAGGAGCATTGAGCAAGTGAAGTCCTTTCAAGATTGATTGCTCTAGCCTACTGGGGTCGATGGTCTTCTAAGAAGGTGATCTCCCACATACTGCCGCAACTTGGTGCCAGTTGTGAAACAGCTGTTTTATCTGCAGGATTAGGAAAACTGTTGGCTGCCTCTTCCTGAATTCTGTAGACAAGCAATTCCTCCTGGATTCTGTAGACAGACAAAGGTAATCTTGCCAAAAATATTTGCTCCAGACTCCAGTCAACTTGTAGAAATTGCTCAATCAGCTAGTGGAAGATGTGGCATTGGAACAAACTACCGTACTTCGGTGACCTCGACTTTTTATTATTTATATCTAGGGACGGTCTAGTGTGGAGGATGAAAAGCCTAGGAGAAGAAGCGACGCTATGGGTGTCGATCAAAAGCTTAGAGCTTACAATGCAGGAATGATTGCTCCTTTGGGGAAGGTCCTAAGTGATTTTATCTACAGAGTTCAAGTCAAAGCACCTTCCACATTAACACAGACAATCTATCCATCGTTCTTCCTATAAATACCTGCAACAGATTCAACTTACCGTTTGTTTTCAATCTCCAAAAGCTGTTGTTTGAGAAGAATATCCATTTCTACCATGCCCGCTCAAATCAGTAATCAACCCCGTGCCTGAATATTACTCATTTCAACTAAATGGCATCTGTCTCTCTTCCATGAAATAGGATTCCTGAAGTAACTTCATAATTCAAGACACCAATGGCAGTAAGACTGGACACAAGAATTATTAGCATTGTCAATGACACTAGCCAAACATGGTGCTGAAACAGACTGCACTTGCCTTTTTTGTTCACCCTGAGCTTCAAAAAAGGCTTCGCTGCGCCCACTTTCTCACCTGTAGTTGCTCTTTTTGAAGACAACACAAGCATCCCTCAGAAGACAGAACTCAATCAGGATCGTTGAAGCTTAAGACGTTTCACAATGCTGTCTCAGACTGACATAAACGGAATATTCAGAAAGTGTATTAATGTCCATATGGCCAATAAGTTGTTGCTTGAATTAAACTATTTTCCACATTGAAATCCCTATGGATGTTTGTATTTGGCAATATGAAAGCTTTGCTACTAAAATACCTCATATTTCTCTCTCTAGAATTTTCTCCCTATATTTCCTTATTCCGTTACCTTCTCTATTTTGGGCCCCTACCTCCCCTAAAAAACTCTTTACTTACTTGAGCATCTGAGAGTTGTTGTAGGTGGGAAACAGGTGCTCTACACCTAAAGAAATTCGTCGCAAAGTCGACTCCTACACTAGCTGGGGTAGATCTAACTAGTGTAGGAGTCGACTTTGTGACGAATTTCTGTCGGATTTCACATCTAGTAAGAGAGCTGTGTTGATGGATTTCCCGCTGATAGTGATATTACTGTTTGTTCAGGGGAGGGTGAAAATCTTATGTCGATGGAACTGAAGATGTTTTCCCGCGGAAATTTCTAAGGTGTAGAAGAGCTCAGATTTCAATCATGTAGGTGGGAATGACCTTGGTTTGATAAAACTAAAGTCAGTTGTGATGGTTCATATGTAAAGAATCCTGCAGAAGGGGGTTACATTCCATTTTAATTGTAACAGAATACTATAATATCACTCGAGGCCTTAGTCAGGCTAAACAGCAAGGATGGATGAAATATGGGTTTTACTGGCTCTCAAGCAGCTTTACAAGCCAGTCAGTTGAACAAAATTATTTGGATAGTCATTCAAAAATCAAAACAAAGGAAGTACTGGTTCAATACTCTATGGTTCTCTCATGTATAAACAGAGAATAGTTTTAGTGCAGATGCAGCAGCTATGAGAGAGAACTATTTTCCTAGCACTAAGAGTGGTATAGTAGCAGGACTCAGTTACTTCAAAGAATTGAAGATCCTGTATTTAGTTAAGAAATTAGTTTATTTCTTCCTAGCCTGGGTGGGTTAATTGACGTTTATTCGTTTCTTACTCAGTTTTAATTATTCTCCACTTATACAATTGCTTACCTTTCAAAAAAGGTTTGCTGCCCTTGCACTATTCTTGGGGAGGGATTCATGGTTAGTTATCAGTTTTGGAGTGCATTTCGAGGATTTGATACTTCCATTTGCAGTTAAGTTGCTTAATTCGATAATGTAGTGGTTATTTCAGTGTGCATAAATTTCTTACTTAGAGCATTGGCATGCATCATGGGGTTTTTGTTTGGACTAATCACATCCCAAACTTAATGGTTCAACTCTTCTGCAGAGACCTACGACACTGTAGGGACTAGGATCCTTTGATATGGTAGATATTCTGTTTTACTTTAAGAACCAAAAACTCTACGATTCCTCCAAACGTGCTCTTATTTCAAGACAAGAGATAGACTTTCAATCCCTTTGCACATTTTTTTTTTTTTTTGAAGGCAATCCCTTTGCCATTCATTCAAGAATCAAAAAAAATTGTATAAATTTTTTTTCGAGGACCCGATTAGCGAAAACCCAAATAAACTCTCTAGTTGTTTTAGAACCTTCCAATGTCATCTAAGTAGTAAAGGATCTAGTGACTATCTAATCCTTTTCCTCATTCGCGAATCTCCTCCCCTGGTCAACTCTTTCCCAACTAAAAGTCATCCCACCTTAGCAGGAAGCGTCTGCACACCCTTTCCACACAAAAGAAAAATCTTTTCTTCTTTTTTACAGAGCAAGCTAGAATTTAGGAAAGGGGGGAAAACAACAGTACAAATTTACAACCTAATGTATTTCCTATCCCTAGCATCATCCTCATAAAATAAAGCAGGTTCAAGACCGAGCACAATGTCACAAAAAGAAACACATCAAATCTCTGGATCAGGTGTAGCAAGGAACTGAATTGCAATTCCAAGGAGGTTCAGCCTAGTCGTTGAGGTTCAACCATCAATTTGGAGTCTGTAGCCACCCGTATACCAAAAGGAGTCTTTGGATACGAGAAAGCCATAAGTGATGTGGTCGTCATTGATTTTATCTCCGTATCAAAGCTAGCGACTCAAAATAGTGGAATTTGCAACCAACAACACAATGAAGGCAGTCAATCGATATGCAATTATCCCATTTTCTTTTGGGCAATATCCTTTAGGAGTATTCATATTTGGGACCCGGTTATCGGGCGTTTTAATAAATAGTTGGCACTGTGGAAAAGAAAGATGTTATCTAAGGGAGATCGTCTTACCCTTGTCAAGAGTATGTTGTCAAGCTTTCTAATTTATTATTTATCTATATTTCACATTCCAGTGGTCGCGGTATCAAAGTTGGAAAGAATTATTAAAAAAATTCTATGGCTAAAGGAGTTTCTAAGCTCCACCTTCTGAAATGAGATGAAATTTGCATAGAACAAAAGTTGGGGATTTGGGCCTTAAATTCTATCGGAGATGAATACGGTGTTACTTAGAAAGTAGTTAAGGAGATTTTGTAATGAAGGGAATGAATTATGGTCGAGGTAAATTAAGCTATGTTTGGGATAGAAGAGCATGGTTGGCTTCTGAATAAGCCCAACATTACCAATAAGGTTATGGAGGTCGATCTTCAACACATGGGAAGAGTTTAAATAAGGCATTGATGTTAACATTAGTAATGGGGAGAAGATTAGTTTTTGGCATGATTTATGATGTGACTCGAGATAGTTGGCACTTGTGTATCAAAAATTTGAAAGAGTTAAAGAATTCTACGAAATGGAGGGGGACATGACAAATTGAAATTTTATTTTCTGAGAGATCTTTTTGATATGGATTTAGATGATCTTGGATCTATGATCCAAAAAGTCACTTTGGTTATGATTCGGAGGGGTGAAGACAAATGGAAATGGCATGGGCCGAGAGTGGAAAAATCATTGTGAGATCGATGCGCGGTATTTGGTATAAGATAGAAGCAAAAGAGGTGGGTATCGAACGGTAGATTTTCCAAGACGATTGGTTAGAAGAAAAAATATCCCAACTAAGGTAGCTTTTTTTTATTCGGGGTGGCTTGGGGTAGAACGTCGACTAGAGATCAACTTAGATGAAGAGGTATGGACGTGGAACATTTGTACCTTCTTCGCGGTATTGCTAATGAGTCCATTGTTCATTCACAATGAAGGTGGGGAATCATTTCCTTAATCGTTTCAGTGTCTCTTGGTTATTTGAATGGAATTTCATTTCCTCTTTAAAAGTTTGGTGGTGTAAACCATTTAGAAAAAAGATTGGAAAAGTTCTTTGGAATCTTACTCCTTATGTAATTGGATGGACCTTGTGGAAGGAAATGAAAGATAGGCACTTTAAGACCGTAGAGGAGATTATCTTTGAGATATACGTGACTATCTTATATTGATCTTCATCATCCATAGTCATGAAGAGGATCACATTTAAAGATTTGGTGAAACATTGGAAAGATTTAGTTACCACGGACCCAATGTGAGGTCGAGTGTATTGTATTATTTTTTTCTTTTCTTTTGTCTTTGGGTTGTAATCTTTCTACCTCGGAAAGTTAATTTCTCTTGATCAACAATTATTTTTACATTCTCAAAAAAAAAATCTAATAACATCTCCACCTGTGAGTGGGAGAATAGTTGAAACTTTCTCACTGTTCTCCTATTCCGAAAAACAATCCCAGTGTCTTGATTCCAGAGAAAAAAGAAAGTAGAGATAAAAATATATATTTATAGAGAAAATAGTGTATTTCATCTTTTTTAAGTGAGAGGGACTCCTCTATAAATCCATAATGGAATCCTAAGTTGAGGCCCAACATGCAAATCCACATTCAACTCAATAAAGATTTAGATCTTAAGGTTTGTGTGTGTGTGAGAGAGAAAGAGAGAGAGAAAAATTTTTGTAATACTTCTTTGATCATAGTGAAATCATCATCTTGCCCATGATTTTGAACTCCGGTTTTGGGGTTTCCTAAGGTTAAATCATGTGTGCTATTTATTTGCTCTAGATTTGCTTATTGCTTGAGTTGTTCATTGATCATTCATTCATCCATTAGATTGTGATCCTACCACACCTTTCGCAACAAAACTCACTTCGGAAAGGATCTTAGTCGATGTGGGGTTAACCTATCGTAACTACCACTAACACTGGTCTGACGCCTTTCTAGTGTATCCCTCTCGTTATCACAGTCCGATCTTTATGAATAGATCGTCCTCGGCTCCGACAACATTCTAGGACCACCCACTTTACTGTCGATATTGCCCACACTTAACATCCACGAAGGTTTTACCTCAAAAGGCTTTAGTGTCAAGTAGCTTGTGAACCCACCTTATGAATCTCACTCCAAATAGGATCTATTTCGGATGTGGGACTAACCTGGCGCACCCATCACCACTACTGGCTTTGGCGTGTTTCCAGCATACCTCTCAGGGTATCACAGTCGTCTCAAAACTTCTTCAGCGGTTTTGATTCTACTTCAGGGAACTATTTTGCGAAAAATTCCTGTATCTATTCTCTTCCAAATTTCTAGAAGAAAAAAAAGATCTTTGTTCTGTTATCTGTACCCCTTTCGATTTATAATAAAACATTGCAATTTGTAATGACATACAGCGCTATATCAAAATGCGTAAAATCTACATATGAAAATACAAGTAGTGAGTAAATGAAGTACGATAAACAATTCGTTATATGCATCCAGTAAATTACGTATATGAGATTGTGAGGAATTGATTTTATTTGACTCGCAAAAAAAGTAAATACAAGATGAATATACTTACAGATTTTATTTGCTGCTACTTAAAGATGGGTGTTTAACAGTTTCTTGCAACCCATTGAGAGGTTCATGAATTACGGCCTTCACAGAATTGACCATTTTCTGTTGAGAAGTGAATCCGTCGTTGCTCATGTAAAAGAGATTAACTACTTTACTCATCTTCCAAAACAAATCCTTACATGCCCTGGGGACGACACTATCGTTTGTCTGCAATACTAATCTCAGCAATTCTCTCCGACTTCTACCAATGACACTCGTCATTTCTTTCACGGCTTCTTCTTCAGTGACAACAGCATTGCCATGAATCATGTGGAGTGATACAGCATTTAGTTTCCCTTCCTTACTTTCCCTCTGATATACAAACCAGTCATAATAGGAAATGATACCAATTAAAGGAATGAATATATTGGAAAAGCAATTAATGTTAAAAAGAAAGTCAATAGAAGGAAAAACAAGTACAAAAGACCCAACCTAACGGTGCAAGAAAGTAAGAAAACGTGTCAAAAATGCCAAACCAAAAGAAAAGCATATAATCAAATCAATACAAGAAAAATCGCACCACGAATCCAAAAAAAAATGAAAAGTTTGACCTCCCCAAACTGAAGAAACAACCTCAATATATGGGGGGATACGCCTTATTATATATAAGATGAAAATCTTATATGAAACACCATCACAAACTCTGATAGCTTTGATTGAAAAAATTATGTTAGAGAAAAATAGGACGCATAAAGTTGGACCATCTCCAACATAAAAGCCACATTCTTAGTTCTAGAAAATATCCCAATGTAGTCTAAAATAAACAAAAAAAGGGACCTCTCAAAATCTTATTCTCCACATAAAATCTAGAGACATACTACATGATAATCTATTTGGGCAACTCAGCATCAATTCGACAATTCAGAAAAATATGTGACTGGTAGCTCTACCTTGAAACCCTGGATATCATTGAGGAGGCGTCCGACTGTGCTCATAAGCTTATAGAGATTATGGTATTCTGGATCTTTAACAACTTCCTCTGGAAGAACAGGCCCGACAAAATAAAGAGCGGGGAGCACAATTGGTCCCAAAGCAAATGATACATATCCATTTGTCATGTATTCATCCAATGTGGGTACTGATTTGTCAATCGTCCAATCTGCCTCTCTCATCATAGCTTTTAGCAACGTGAGCCACTGTATAGAAAAACATCTAATATCAACTAGCACAAAAAAGTGAAGGAAAAACGTAATATATAATCTTACTATATCTTACTATCTCAATTATGTGAGGGACAACACAGTGCCCTTGCCAGGCGAATGCTTTTTCTCCAATCTCATTAATTGAGTTATGAAGAGCGAAATATACAATCTCAACTTGTTCAGAGCAACAATCAGTAGCTGTAATTCCATCCCATCTGTGTCATTGCATTAAAAACGTTATATTTTGACTAAGACCTGGTGAGAATATAAATATATAAAGTCTAAGAGAACAAAAGGAAACATACTTCTCGACCAGCTTAATTAAGTTTTGTAGTTCTTCTTTAGAACCTCCTATGTCAAAAAAATCATCAACCACAGTGCTAAGCACACTATTTTTAGCCCATGAAATGCGTGCATCAGATTGTTCCGGTGCGAAAAGTGTAGCCGCAGCAGAGAAATAACAGTATGTCAGCTTCTGTCTCGCAAATTGTAGCTTATCTAATTTATTTTCTTCCACCCACCTGATTAGGTAGATAACGATATTTTACATTGTTCACAGAAGCATAATGGCCTAAAGTCTCTTCTGGAGAATTGACTATACCTCTCAAGTTGTTTGAGTTCTTTGCGGTGAATTGATTGACAGCTATTGAAGTCTTCAACAGCCAACTCTAGAAAATCTCTATCGTCAATATGAAAGGGCCTGATGCATACAAAGCTGTTAGGATAAATTTACTATGGTGAAACGAATTATTTGACAATAACATGTATTCTCTTTTAGTTGTAGAAGTCTACCTAAACGCAGTTTTTAAAATTCTGATGTGATCAACATCATAATGCTCCACATGTCGTCTGTTCTCTAATCTTTCTAAATTTGCGTAATATGGGAAGCTAAGGGCGTCATCCACCTGAAATGTACAGAGATGGAGCTTTCATGCTAATTTACTATCATTGAAGACTTAGGAAGATTACAACAATATTATGTAAATATGTTGGAAAAGTAGATTGAAGCTGAAAATTGCCGAAATGTCTCAAGAAATTACCTCCTGTGTGATACGTTTATTAAATAAATCCGATTTCATCGAACCGCTGGACAATTCACGTCTCAGAAAACGACTTGTCCAGGAATGAATTTTATCTAGAATTGTCTCATCGGGGAAGATGGTGATTTGTGAAGCTCGGTATAATTCTAAAACAGTACTCATATCATTTTGGTATCCTCCAAGCGTATCCAAGAAAAGCTCTTCTTCACTATATCGATTCAATGCATCTGCGATAAAATGAGGTTTTTTACTCTTTTGCATCCAAAAAAACTAAGAACCGGAAAATCGCAAAATTCTACAAACAATACCTGATAAGACATCATATCCATGCATACGTAAGATTCGAAATGCCAAAGCGCATGTGGTAGTGTCTAAGAATATCTCCTCATCCGTCTCTGACCAGCATCTGTTCATCGGCGAATGTTGTACTTTTAGAAAACTCAAAACAGAGGTCTTACCTTCTTTTCTTTCCTTTTCCCTTCTCTTAAGAAGATAATAGAGATCTTAAACCCCACCCTAAGGGAAACGATTACTGTTATTATTGATTTTATAGGTAAGCTCTTTTTAACAAGTCGTTAACTAAAGGTGCTAAAATTGGATTTTAACCTCGTGGACCTATCTACTAAGAATTTCCCAGTTATCTTAAAAGTTAGACCAGCTGGTATTTGATAAGTCAAGTTATTATGTAACAGCTGATCATTTTATCTCAGTTCCTCTGGTCTGAATTTTATCAAATGTTTTGGCTATTTTTAAGATTGATTGGCTGGTGTTTTCAAATCTAAAACCGAAAGCTTGGGATTAATTTCAAATTCAATGTAAAGTCAACAGTTGCCAGCGACTGTTAACAGTTACTCTAGTGGGGTGGGGGGGGGGGGGGGGGGGGGGGGGGGGGGGGGGGGGGGGTTTAGGTAACAGTTACTCTAATCAGTTAAGTTTGATGGCGAGAGTTTTTGTATCAATATATGAATGGGTTCATCTCTATACTTGGACGATTACCTGTATGTATTGTCCAAAACACTTTTAATTTCATCTCTGAAATATCGATCAATTCCCAACCTCTCAAGATTGTCAACCATACGAAGACGTGTATAGATATCCGAAGGGTAAGTTGCTGGAACTGGAAAAGACCAACAAAAGAAATGACTAGAAATTATGATTATATGATTTAGATACCATGCAAACTAGAGAAAGATAAGGATAACAATTACCTCCACCACAAAATTTAAACACTATTGTACTCAAGTAATGAAAGCAGTTAATATCTTTGAGGTGCCAAAGAGCGGCTGCAGTGGTAGATGGTGAGTTAAAAAGTGATCCATTATTCCTTTGGTATTTCATTATGATCTCCTCCCACTCTTGCAAATCCCCCCGTCCTTCTGCAACATATCCTAGATACGCATTTCTCCCCTCGCAATTGCTTCCAGATTCCCTGAAATTACACGATCAAAGAACAAGAGGAATATAGGAAGAGAAGATGCCAAAGAAATATAGATGGAATTTAAATCGCGATCATTGGCTCCCAAAGTCTGAACTCAAGATCTGCAAATCACAGAACTTGGTCTTACTAGTACTACGCGAACTGACATATTAATAACTTTAAACTTGAGTAACTTCAGAACTCACCAAGTTTTTGTTATTAAATAAATAAAAGATGATAAAGAACATTAACCTTTTTAGCTCCAAATTTCTTTTCTGAAAGATACTATCCAGAGCTCTTTGACTCAAATGCAAGTTTATGCCCAAATCTTGAGCATATTCGATCAAACCGGCAAATATGATATCAAACCCAATGGGAGAATGCTGCTTCTCATCAGTTGCAGAAGAAAAATTAGAGCCTATAAATAGGAGGCCTACAAAGAGGTAAAACGCTTTATATTTAAACGAATCCAGGCATAAAGTATGAGTAGTATGATCAAGTTAAAGAGAAACTACCTTTTTCAACATGCTCTTTGCCAGCATCCCATTTTCTAAGTGCAATGACACAAGCCAATGTGGATATGAGGGTGTCTTTACCCATCAGGGGATGACGATGAGGAAAACCCCATGATCCATCGTGGAGTTGAGTCTCCATCAACCAATAAATACATTGTGGGAAGGCTGGTATTAGTGGGTACTTTAGATTAGGAACCATCCCTACCCAGGCTGTGTCATATGAGGAAAACGAAAGCTCCACCTTAGTGAACATCTCCCTGATTCTGTCCTTTGGACCTTTGCAGCACTGTAACGAAGCTATAGTTATTATTGGTTCATAGTCTTTAGGATTACATAAGAAAGATAGAAAGGAAAAATAAGTATACCAGAACAATAGTTGTAGCTCTTGTAGACATCTTTATTCCAGTATCCATAGAAATGGCTTGAGAAACCAAGTGATATAAATTAAATGAGGATATTAAGAGATTGAGAAAAAGAGTAAAGTAGATGAAATGAGAAAAGAAAAAAGAAAATCATGATTGGAAAAATAAAATAGAGTGACACCTCAGAAAGACAGAAACTATATGTTCGTATTAAAGGTACAATAACATTCATATTAAAGGTACAATAACGAAGCGAGAAGAACATTATTCTCATAGTGCCCTTCAAGATTTAAAGACTAAATGTGTCTGCAATAATAACGAAAAACCAATGAAGAAGGAATATAAGAAACCGCTAAAACGAAGAGAAAATGAGTATCATCAATTAACAATAGAAAATTAATGACAACGCATTATATCAGGTAGAAATGTATGCACAAATCATGGAAAGAGACAAACCCAATTGGTTTTGATCAACAATAAGATAACCAAACCACTGTATTCCTATTCAACATATGGACACATTTATGAGAACAAGCAAGAGAGAGAGATGAAACCTGGCAAAAGAGGGTTGAACCACCTCTCTGGTTTAAGAAGGAGACTAGTGTTTAGCTGAGACAGGGACATGGCTCTCTAATGTTTGCAGAGAGCGAGAGGGAGAGAGAAGGGTGATTATGTATTCCACACTCAAATTTTGAGGATCTTTCTTTCGAATGATACCGTTTTCAACTTTTGTCACGGGGAAAATTTTATATCTCTCACCAGACAGATCTCTCACCCATTCAAGAATGACATGTGTCAACAATACAAGACTAACAGCATCTCCAACAGAGTCGTATGGTGTTACGGTTTTAGCATACTCTTGCAAAAACTCTTTCCAACAGGAGTATGGGGTTCAGCATACTCACCCCCATACCCCTCCAAAGTATGCGAATCCTGAACTTGGCGAGAAATATATGCATACCGCGCC
This sequence comes from Kingdonia uniflora, assembly GCA_014058105.1. Classification (NCBI taxonomy): domain Eukaryota; kingdom Viridiplantae; phylum Streptophyta; class Magnoliopsida; order Ranunculales; family Circaeasteraceae; genus Kingdonia; species Kingdonia uniflora. The sequence continues at coordinate 1,754,211 of JACGCM010002686.1, read as the reverse complement.
TAGGCGCTGAACCGTTCAGCGCCCAGCAACTTTTAATTACAGCTATTTAAGCACTGAACCGTTCAACGCGCGTAAGTTTTTTTTTCCCGAACTCTAGGCGCTGAACGGAAGAGCGCCTACACTCTGGAATCCTCACCCCATCTCTCCAACGGCTAGTTTTTTTATTTCACCCAAATTCTTCAAATAAAAATGGTAGTTTTCTTAAATAAAATTCACCCATTTCAATCTATCAACCTTCTAGCATCTCAAGCTCCATCAATTTCAAATGGATAACGAATTTTCGCAATACTCTCAATACGTTCCATCAACGCAACTTCCGAAATCACCGAACTACTTCATGCCCCCGCATTCTTTTTCTGCGCCACCCAACCCCAATGTCAATGAAAAGAAAAATGATAATAGTTGTTGGCCCGACCTTGAGGATCAAACTCTTGCCAAATATTGGGTAGCACGCTCGCAAGATGCTCAAAACGGTAACCAACAAGATAAATCTAAGTTTTGGGGGAAAATAGCAAATGGTTATGAAGAAACAAGTGGTGTGAAAACCCGTACAAGAGCCGCCTTGAAACAATGTTGGGGGAAAATCCAACGGCAAACAGTTTTTTTGTATCTTGCGTTATCAAAGTTCGCGAGGCGAACCATAGCGGGATTGGAAATTAACACCATGAGGTACGTTTCAATTTATATGACATGTTTGTTTAAATTTAGTACATTACTTTATTTTGTTAAGTGTTGAATTTTTTGACATTTGCAAGTAGTATGACCGTGCGGATACTATTTTGAGAAAACGTTTAAAACTGAGAACAATCAAAAACCACACAAGTTTGGTTTCAAACATATTTGGCATATTATGAAAAAACATCCAATATGGAATCTGGAGATCGTCCATAGAAGCGTCCATGAAATGCAAGTTGACGGCGGCTCTAAGTCCGGCTCTAAGGCACAAAAAACGTCTTCAAATGTAAGTCCAAGGGTTTCAATGGGTTCGGACCCCGATAGCTTAGTTGACGATGACGAAGAAATGACGGACCCGGGGTTAATGAATAGGCCAACGGGAGGAAAAAAGAAAAAAAGGCAAAATAACCTTTTGACGAAGTTTGAAAAGGGGATTAAGGCCCATGAGGGTATAACGGAGATGGTTGGAAATAATGTCAAGCTAAGGCAAGAAGAAAGAGAAATAAAGAAGGCCATGGCGGCGGAACATCTCGAGCTATATCGGAAAAAATAAGAAAGGAAAGAACAAATTCGAGACATGGAGATTATGGAAAAGAATTTGTATGGAATGGATAGAGATACCGCCATGTGTTGGCAAATGTTGAAGAATGAAGTGATAAAAAAGATGATGGCAAAACATAACGCCACGAGTTCGTCAAATACTAGTGATGGTAATGATGTAGTTTAAATTCTAATGGGCATTGATCATTTTGAAATACATTGCAATGTTTTTAGTTTGGAATGAATTACAACTTAGTGAAATTTTGAAATGTGTTTAGTTTGGAACATTAGTGAAAATGAAATAACATACGTAGGCATGAAAAGAAACTACAAGTTCAAATTATTGAAATTGAAATAACAACTCAAACATTACGTCCGGCAAATTTCCAACAATGCTCCACAAGATTGGCTTGGAGTTCGAAATGTTTGTTTTCATTTCGGTACTTCAAATGTTCCCCAAGATATTTATCAAAGTCGTTATCCATAGAAATACCTCGAGAAATCTTCAATGGATGCTTGAACGGGTCCTTCGCTTTATCATACTTGTAATCACGTGTCGCCCAATCACGTTCATCGTCAGTAATCATATTATGCAAAATAATGCACGTGTACATAATCAAATTTAATATTTTAGGCTTCCAAAACCGTGTCGAATTCCGAACAATTGTAAAACGAGATTGTGAAACACCAAAAGCTCGCTCCACATCCTTCCTAGCCCCTTCTTGCATAGTCGCAAAAAAAATCCATTGTTGTGATTGGAATTGGAATCGTCTTTACAAATGTTCTCCACTTAGGGTAAATACCGTCCGCAAGATAATAACCAATATCGTAGTCGTGACTTTCAACTTTGTAATTTACGGGAAGAGTATTTCTCATTGCTAGGTTGTTAAACAATTTGCTACGTTTAACAACATTGATATCGTTGTTCGACCCCGGCATGTCAAAGAATGCATGCCAAATCCACAAATCATACGAAGCCACCGCTTCAAGTATGATTGTCGGTTTTTTACTCTTCCCATTAAAAGCCCCTTGGTACGCCTTAGGGCAATTCTTCCAACCCCGATGCATACAATCGATGCTCCCCAACATTCCCGGGAAACCCCTCGCCTCATTTTCTTTGAGCAACCTTGTTACATCGGCCGAAGTAGAAGATTTCAAGTACTCATCTCGATATAAATAAATCACCGCTTTATAAAATTTATCCAACGCTTCCAAGGCCGTACTCTCCGCCGTCCGACAATACTAGTCCGTCGAATCACCGGGTGTACCATATGCAAACATATGAAGTATGGACGTCATTTTTTTATGACCCGTTAATCCTTGTGTGTTTGACGCATTAGGCTTGTATACAAAATAAGAGTCGTACTCGGAAATACCTTGAAGAATATGTAGAAATAGATCACGCGACATTCAAAAATCTTCGCCGAAAAAAGTACGCATCGTAAGTCGGTTTTACTTCGGCGAAGTAATCATCCAACAAAATTTGATTGAAGATTTTGTGCTTGCGATTGACGTATTTCTGACCCATCATCGATCCCCCGACCTTTCCGAGTAATCCGGATTTGAAAGCTTCATATGATAACATCAAATTTAAATGAGAGCTTTGACACAACGCGTACTCTTCCAATAACTCATCATCTTCGTCGGAGGAACTAGCCAAATAATTTGCGAGGGGACTATTAATTGGGAACATGTTGCTTGAGAACTTGGAAATAAAGATGAAGATAGTTGTTTGAATGTGTAAAAATGAATGTGGTTGGTAACATATATATAAGAGAAATAAAGACGAGAGATTTGAGCGGGAGAATTAAGCGGGAAATACCAAGGTGGAAGACCAAAGGGAGATAAAGGCGTAATACATAACGACATAAGTCAAACATTAAAATATAACGACATAATCCAAAATTAAAACATAACGACATATCTAAAATTAAAACATTACAAAATCAGAAATGGCATCGATGAAGTTGTTCCTGCAACTCTACAATGGATTGTTCCAACTCTTGATTTTGATCATAAAACTCTTGTATTTGGGCATCTCTCTCTCTCTGATCGTGTCGTCTCTGTCAGTGATCATACCAGTATAATGCTCGTACATTGAAGCTGTCCAATCATATGCAACCTGCTGGCCACCGACATACATACGTCTAGACTCATCCAGATACTGCGTGTACTGCAATAAAAAAAGGTGTAATGAGAAAAACTTATATATGTAAATAAAAGGATATCAAAATGTTGCAATATCAAATTAACCATTTATCTCTGTATCATGATATAAACCAGCAGATGGTACCCCCGGGATATTGCTAAGATGAGGTACGTCAAGCAACCTATCAGTGCCATCAATATCAACAACTTTAAGCCACCGTGCGGGATCAAAACTGGTATCCATGTCCTCCTATGTCAACTGTGTCTCCTGTGGCATAGAATGTGCAAACCTCGGAGGAATAATCCGCCCTCTAACCGTTCTTGGACCAATCACATCAGTGTTGATCGTCCGTGAGTAGTCTGGTAAAATGTATGGTGTGGAAACTCTAGCCCAGTATATATCATAACTGATATGATCTATCTACCCATCCCTGACCTCTAAGTTAGTCAAGATAACGATCCCCAAGTAATCGATAATCCCCAAACATATCCTTAGTGGGTAAAGGGTTCGCTGGAACACGTGTAATCCCAAATACCTGAAGATAACACCGCTCTTCCAAATACTATGCATGCGAAAGGCTAGGAACATGGAGAAGTACCCTTTTCCGTGAAAACCATCGTGTAACTTCTAGGGGCGTGTCCTCGTAGCCCTCTAAACCTTGTTGTATCTCTAAATATGAGTCTCATGGACACATGAGATTATCTAACCTCCGCAACTCAATTTGAACCCTAGTAATACTTACGTTGTTGTGCATCCCCCTATTAACTTTCTTCATTAAATTCATCCTTGTCCATCGAGTTAATCTTGGGAAATAGAGGTGTGCATTATTGGTTGCCTCATCTTGAAGTATAGGGTGGAGATTTACAGAATATTCATAATACCAATATTCAAGCAAACTCCACCAACCACACAAACCTTCACGCCCAAAGAGTAAGCGTCAAGGGCCGTGTATAAAGCCCCAAAAATGGCAGAGCCCCAATCATAATCATCCAACCTATCTAGGTCGGCAATCGCGGCCAAATAACCCAACCTAATCGTACTTTTACTATTGGGAAAGAAGAGTTCGACCATTACAAAAAATATGAAAGCCCGAGTCGATAAAGGTCGTGTCATGGGATCATCTTTATTCTTCTCGATAAATGACTTTATCCAACTTATCTTTATAGCCCCCGTATGGACATCATTTTCCCCTAGAGTAAAAAAAAATTGGCGGAACATTGTTTGCTTTTCATAATTAAAATTAAACGGCAATGGCCGCTTTATAGGATCCCCGATAGGTATCCCCGTTAGCATGTAAAAGTCTAACGGGGTAAAACCAATCTCTGTGTCCACTAAGTGGAACGTGTGGGTGGTTGGCCACCACCTCTCCGAGAGACCTTGAACTAAAGTTTGATCTTTTCAGAGCGCCCAATACCTTCCGATTTGTCCTATACAACATTTGAAAAAATTACCGAATGGGAATTCTTTAGCCAAACCTTTTGTTCTTTATGCAACTTGTCGTAGGTCTTCACAACCATAAGCATCCCGCTACGAAAGTTAAGAGCGTCCCCCTGCATCATCATCAACATGACATTTCATTAAACATATTGTTAAACATCAAACACATTTCTTTGAGACAATTCATCAAACACATATGGCTAAAGGTAAAAAAAATATGAAATTTTGATTTTTTTTCTCACCGAGATTGTCGCAACTTTCTTCGATATGTGTGTTTTACCCTCCGGCAACACAACCACGCTCCTCATGTTATCAAGACAAATATCGAGGGGTGGAGGTGGGTGTGCGGGTCTGGAATCTTGCATGACTCTCTCCGGTATCGCCTTACGATTGTTGGGTTGGGCGGTGTGGTAGGAGTTATATTCTTCCAAATCTTCCATTGATTTTCTTCTCGGTGTGATTATAATACCCCAAGACTCGTTATGTTTGATTATGGGTTATTGGGTTAAGTGATGAATTAGGGTGTTGGTGGTGAGGTTGTTTGAATGAGAGGGGAAGGAGGGAAAAACAACAAACTTAAGACCAGACTATAGGCGTTGAACCGAAAAGTGCCCAACATATATTACAAATCATTTAGCCTTTTTATTGGGCGCTGAACTGTTAAGCGTTCATCATATATTACAAATCATTTGGCTTTTTTATTGGGCGCTAAACTGTTAAGCGCTCATCATATATTACAAATCATTTGGCTTTTTTAGGGTGCTGAACTGTTAAGCGCTCAAATGTTAGGCGCTGAACCGTTAAGCTCCCAGTAGAAAAAATGTAATTTTTTGTTAGACCAAAATAGTATGCAATTTTGGAATACCGGTATGGTAAACCGGAACTGCATATTGTTCTGTTGAAGATGCTCTAAAACTAATCGTAAGTAAATAGAGTTAGAGGAGAGAAAAAAAAAATAAAAACCTCCTATGCAAATTTGTACATTTTCATGGATATTTAGTTTATCTCACTACCAAGTATATCAATCTCACGATAAAAAAACAATACTCACAGGACTAAAGCTTGAGACCGTTGTACCAACATTAATGAACAATTGAGCAATTGTTGTTTGAGCATTTGTTAGTCTTTACGGTTCCCCCAACACCATTATCATACTCAAATCATATTTGAGAGAGGCTTTATTTGAAATTATAATGGGTTATTTTTATTTTACTCTTTTGTTTATCTTGGATTTATATGAAGTAATATGAAGAGCTCAGGAGGGTATTTTTAAAAGATTGAAAGAGTAAAACCATAAAATATTCTAGATAAATAATGAGTTTGGTTTTTTGTATCACTAGAAACAAACTATGATCTATCTATGTGTGAGGATGAAATTGTGAGTTTATATTTTATAAAAATACAGGAGGATCCCTTTTTACTCTCTCTCTTCTTTCTCTCTCACGTTAACTCCCTTTAACTTGTTATTAGGTTTGTTTCTTCTTGAACACGTGTCACTTTTAAAAGGGTGAGAGGTTTTTAGATGATGGCTCCGAAGAGAGCTACAAAATTTCCCAATTTATATTATTCTAGTGTTGAGCATCTCCAACAATTGAATTTTTGGGTGTCAGTTGGGTTTGTACACTAAAAACCCATACTTTTTCCTTCCCAATAGTATAAAAATTTTGAGTTGCTCAGCTCGAGGTGTTAAAACCCAACTGAGTGTAGGGAGCTCGCACTTAAAAAAATATGTTTGGCAAAGTTTAAAATACTGCGCGGACTAAATTACACTGCCGCATTAAGGTTTTTTATTGATGCGAGAGGAGATAAATAATTGTAGTAGACTAAAGAAGTCTGTTGCAGACTAAAATACTCTTTTCAATAAATAAAGGTCGCCACGTCATCAACAACCCACACCCACTACTAGGTGGCTTGGGTTTGGGTTAAGGTTTTTTTGGTTAAAACTGGTGGGTCAGCAGCAGTCAGAACCCAAACCCAACTATTAGAGATGCTTTTAAAACATCTCCCCTATAACCCTCCAAGAGTCTGGGCCATATCATCAATTTTTTCCAATTTATACACCTAAAGGAATAACTCATCAAATATTTCTCGATCTAAGTCATTTGTTACCCATCTCTCGTAAATCAATGATTATTTAGGCCGCTCGGATCTCTCTTATGCTTTAAAATTAAGTCCCAACCGTCGGATCCCACAACAAATTTCAAACTTCCTTCACACTTGTAAACTGCCATATCATCTGCCAAATTAGCCTATATTTTCAGTCATACAACATTAGTTTTAAACTTTAAAGCCAAATCATATGGCAAACTTCGGTCTTTGTGCATCATCACTACTCCCTCCCCTGAGTCTGAATCCCGCATCTCAATCTTCTTAAATCAATCCTTGTAAGGTGTTATCCCCTTCAACCCGTGAACAACTCGATCATGATACATGAATGAAGCGTTGAGGAATTTTGCAAACTCGAAGGTCTATTTTTGTGTTTTATGATTTAGGATTTTTTTTTTAAGTTTTTGATTTGGGGTTTTTATTAGTGGAAGTGTGTTATTTGTTGATTTTCATACATAGGATTTCTTTGATTTAGGGTTTTTATTAGTGGAAGTGTATGATTTGTTGATTTTTATACATGAGATTTGTTTGATTTAGGGTTTTTATTAGTGGAAGTGTGTGATTTGTTGATTTTCAGACATGAGATTTGTTTGATTTGGAGTTTTTATTATTGGAAGTGCGTGATTTGTTGATTTTCATACGTGAGACATAATGGGCAACATTGGTTTGCTCTCAGGGTCTGTTCTTTGTTTTTCCTTTTTAGATTTGGGTTCATAAGAGTAAAAGTTATTGAGGAATCCCCTTGCAATAGTTTTAATACATCTTATGTACCTATAATAACAAAACCAACTTTGTTAATACGTCCTTAACACAAAGATTTGGATATAATGTTAGGCATAATGCTTCTTATACATAGTTACTTCTGTTGTAGGGCGTTTGAATTGTTGTGAAACAATCTTAGTTATGTGGCCTAAGAACAAACTTGCCCCGGATTTCATACTAACTCGCAACTTAGCACATTAACGAGTCCCAGGTAATCCATTTACTTTCTACTTGCATTGATTAGATAAATATAAATTATCTAGTATATGTTTTCCTAATGATTCTTGGATCTTTATAGGGAAACCAATACTCAAGAAGATTATCATGTTTCAAATGGAGGTCACATGCATTTCGGTGTTGATGATGTTTCTAGAACCATCAATAGGCAAACTGGATCCGCATTTCATACTTACTCGCATAGCACATTAGCGATTCCCAGGTTCCTTAATTGCTTTCTACTTGCATTGACTAAATAGATATAATAATGTAAGTATATATGTGTGTGTGTGAATATATATTCTTAATGAAACTTATGTATTTCTAGAGAAATGGGTACCCAAGAAGAGTATTGTGTTTCAAATGGAGGTGACATACATCTCGGAATTAATATTGTTTCTACAACCATCAATAGGCAAACTGGATTTGAATTTCGTGTCAACCCGCATAGCACATTAGCGATTCCCAGGTGACTTAATTGTTATCCACTTGCATTGGTTACAATTATATAATTAGGTAGCAACAAATACAATCATAATGTCTAATGATACTTGTGTCTTTCTAGGGAAACAAGTACCCAAGGAGATTATCAACCTTCAGTGGAGGTACCATGCATATGGGTACTGATGATGGTTCTAGATCCATCAATGCACAAACTTGCTCCGCCTTGCATACTAACTCGCGTAGCACAATAACTATTCATATTCCCATGTACTGAACATCAATTGTTTTCTACTTACATTAATGTACAAGAATAATTATTTAGGTACTGTATACATACTTAACAGTTACTTGTGTGATTTTTGCTTTTCTAGGAAAACAAGTACTAAAGAAAATTGTCATGTTTCAAATGGAAATTCCATGTACCAAGGTATTTGTGATGTTTCTAGAACCATCAATGGGCAAACTGGCTCTGGAGTTCATACTAACTCGCATATCACATTAGTGATTCCCAGGTACCTTAATTGTTTTCTACGTGTATTGATTGAATAGGTAAATTATGTAGTAGTCTATACGTTCCTAATGATACTTTTGCCTTTCTAGGGAAGCGAATACTCAAGCAAATGATGGAGGTGTTATGTTTTTATAACCATCAATGAGATAATTGGTTTTGGAGTTCATACTAACCCGCTTAGTAAATTTACGAATCCCAGGTAGATTAGTTGTTTTCTACTTGCATAATTTGAATAAATACAATTATCTATCACATCATTCCTATCGATACTTATATCTTTCCAGGGATACTAGTACTCAAGCAAATGATTATATCTCAAATAGAGGTGTTGAACAACTGGGTACTAATGATGCTTATAGAGTCGTCATTACTAAAACTGGCATAGCATCTGATAGTCAAACATTTGCGACACCTCAACTGGTAAGAGAAATATTTAATGTACCAATTAAGGGTGAGTATGCATACATACCTGTAAAGTTCTAAATGATATGCATTATAAATTAATGGTAACCAACCATGTACTAGTCATGTTTAAAAATAGTTCTTTGAATATACTCATTTTCTTTTAAGATTTTTTTAGGCAAAATGTTTTTTTGTTGTTGTAGGGATTGACAAGTCAACGATTGATGTAGACAATCTTAGTTACTTTCTATTGTAAGGAAGGTTGCTTCTCAAACCCCTAAGAGCAAACCCCTGTATGTAAAAGGGAAGGTTGCCACATCCTACAATGTCGTTATAGCCAACTGAAAGATGAAAGATGTTATTCACCCGGCTACTATAGACAAACTACTTAATGTTCTCGTTAGCAGCTGTCTTGCCCTGTGAAACACAGTGCTCCTAATGAGCCTACTGATCCCACCGTTCGCCTAGTACCAATAAGTTTTCCTTTTTGCCTCTTACTTTCAGATGACTTGCTTCATAGGTTTATCTTTCTCTATGCTTAGGTCTATTAGGCGACTCCGCCTACGTCTAGGTTCATGTCTCGTCTCGAACTTGGCACAGATTCTAGAAGAGCGCATATTTTTCCTGTGGTAGAAGTAAGGCAGGCTACCGTAGCCAGACACGAGGTAATGGGAAGGCATGTAAAAAGCTTTGTGGGTATAAATCTTTAGATGCTCTCTTAAATTTGAGTTAAACCTCATATATTACTGTAGTTTCTTGCAACATCCTCTCTAGTTATGGTACAGGTGACGATGAATAACTTCCTCATTCTTTATTTGTATTTACTTTTGTATAATGAAAAGATGGTCAGTCCCATATTGATTCTAAATTCCCTCATGTACTAAGTATTATATTACATGTTTGATACTGTCTTCTACTTATATATATATTCTTTACGCCTCTCGGAATTACATGATGTATGATAATTTTTTACTATTGGTTTCAGATTTGCATAAACAAATGGTGAATTACATGATATATCTGCATATGGATTTATCAAGCTAAAACACAGAGCATAGGGATTTATCAGATTTTGAAGCAGTATAGTGAGCTGCCTTGTTTCTCTCTTTCCAATTAAATGAACTTGAACAATCACCTGGAACACCACTTAGGAATTTGCTTAACTTGAGTGTTGCATCTCCGAGGAGGCTTCCAAATGTGATCTACAATTCTTTTGGCAAATAGAGAATTTGTGATAAACTCTAATTGTGGCAAACCTAAAGCAACTGCAATATCTGGACCTTTGTAGATAGATATAATCCCAATTTCCCCAGCATCAAGGTCATCTCTGGCGTCTCCATTAAAAGCTAAAAAATGCATTCCATTCCTTAGTCTAAAGATCCCCCCCCCCCCCCAAATTGAGTTTTATTGTGCTTCTTACTCCCATGACAGTTGAGAATAATTGAATAATACAGAGAATTAAAGACATGAAAAGTTCTATGTTAAAAACCGATGATCATAAACAACAATTGATATTTGATAAGTGGATCTTCTTTGAGAAATATATCATTTAATTGCTTTTAATTTTGTGGATCTTATTATTCGTCTGTTAATTGCAGAACCTTGCTTTTCAACATAATCCCTGTTTGGGTAGTGGCTTTAATTATTCTAGTTTTGGCAATCTCGTGAGCTCTAGTACTATTGTTCATGCTATAATCTCAACTGGTAGTGTTATTATTCACTTTTAAGTCTTCGTCATGGGTTTTGGACCAATCCCCAACATCCTCTGCATGAAGATTTTTCCAACGCGGATTCGTGACCTCTACATTATAATCTGCACTCTTATGTTTTAGCTATGTGACATCATTATAACTTACACACTCCCCATGATGTTGACCTCCATTAGTCTGGCTGGGTTGTTTGGAATATATGCAGTACTGTGCTGCATCTCCTGGGACTTTGTTTACCTGAAGGTTTTATAAACGAAAGGTATACCTCTTGAAGTCATTTGCGAGTTTTTTTGTTGTTGGTGCAAAGCAATCTAAGATGAACAACTGAGATCTGAATTTTGAAGTAATCTCCATAAAATGCTGTGAACTACTGAAGAAGCGCTTGGTTGGCAAAAAAATATGGGCAGTATAGTCTGATCCCCTTTTCAGAGCATCTCCACTTATTGGAGTGGTAATAAAAATAAGAAATCATTTTTTTTTTTCAGTCTTGAAATGTAAAGCATGTTCTTTATGATTGAACTAAGAATTCTAGTGAGCTTGTTAAGATGATAAGCTATGTTTCTTTCATCGGCATTTCAAGAATCGATTTATTTGTAGCTAAATATAGTTTCTTAAAACAAGCTTATTAAGCTTACACATGTTATTCTAAAACCTTATTTAGATTTAGATTTCTATAGTGTAAGCCTTATAAGCTATGAATCGGTTATCACACTTGAGTTATGAATCGATTATCACACTTTTAATGTGTTGTAGAATGTAGGGGTTTAATGGTATGTACAAATACATTCGCTATGTAATCCATGATCTTTAAACCTCAAATAATTATTAAACCGCTTAGTATCTTCATAAAAGGGCTTAAAGACTCAAAACTGTTACTCTTCAAGAAGTAGAGGGCTTCGTATTTATGCCCCATTGAATTAAGCGTTTCATGAGTCTAATCTCAATATTTGACCTGTGGAGCTCATTTAAGCTTACCGTATAAAGCGATTAAAGCTCAGAGCTCTCCAGCCGCCAAATTATGTTTTTTGATAGTTTTTCAACACAATGATTTGTTTAGTCCACCTCTCCTCATTCCAATAAGGTATACAGACATAATAGGGTTGCATACATGTTTTGTGGGTATCAATGTCATAGGCTTAGATGAGCTTATACAGAACATCCTAAAATTAAAAAACAAAAAAAATAGTAATTGCATACATACTAGGATTCTCCTATATTTAAACTTATACAAGTTTCTATCTAATTATATACCTACTTTAATTAGAACTCTAAATACAAACATCTATTATTAATAGCTACGATTCTAACACATATCACACATAAAAAAAAATTACACTAATCTTAAAGTTCTTCAAGTCTAAAAAATTTACATGACGGAGTATGCACTCAACCTTTCTTGATATTCATTGTACCTTTGCTCGAACAGCTGAAGCTGAGCCTCAACTCCTGCAGTATCTTCTCCATCCTTTCTAGCTTCAGCTATCTGCGCCTCCTTCCTCAGGAAAAAGTTTTCCACAGCTCCCAACTTTGATGCACAATTGTGGACATTGGTGTTAACATTGTCGGTGGCAGTAGTAATAGTAGTCATAAGAGATTTCTTGCTTTCCATTAAAGCTTTGAGCTCAGCCATCTTTCTCCTCCTTTCCCTGACGTTCATTGTCTACAAACAAAAACCATACCATACATTACTTCACAATATAAGATAGAGAGAGAGAGAGAGAGAGCTTGCCTGGTAAAGGAGGAGAAAGATGTGTTTAAGATAGAATGTAGGAATAGGCAATGTGGGAGAGACTTAAAAGTAGTCAATAATGTTCATTGTGCTGTTGCTTTAATAATTGATGAAAATTGTCCAACATATGTTTGTAATTTTTAATTTTGATAATTAGATAAATATATGTATATAAACCTAGATAATGGATATAGATGTAGTTGATGTAAACTTAATTTCTTTTATAGGATGGCCAAAAAAAAAATAAGGTGGATGAAGCGAAAACTAAAGAGAATGCATTTTTTAAACTCTACGATAATAATAATGTCAACGGGGCACCTCCTGCTCAAATGAATAATTATGCACTATATGTTGAGAGTGTATTTGGAGATTATGAACAAGCCTACATGTGGACATTACGAGAGGAGATTGCAAACGGGATTAATCAAGTACAAATTTGAGTTTTTTTAAATTAGATAAAATGCAAAAAAATTTGGTTTAATGATTATTTTAATGGATATTATTTTAATTAACTGATGCTGGAAAAAATTTACTTGAATTTAAATGCGATTATGGAAATGCATGTTATTCAAAAAATAAATAACGGGGTAGTTTTGACAATTTGACAAGTTTTCATACATTTCAGACTTCAAATTCAGCAATAAAACAAATATATTTTTTTATATTTCAGCTTCAATATTCAGACGCTAGATTCAGAAATCATAATAAGCAATCATAAATCAGAATATGCAATCAAAAATCAGAATAAGTAATCAGAATCAGAAGAAAAAAATAAACAACCTCTAAGTTGTTTAATCCTACAAACTTATATGATCTAGTATCTCAACTCAATTGTACAATTTTTTTATATTCAGTTCCAATGTCCAACTAAATACAATACTAACTTTGTTGCAACCTACAGTCAAAAATACTATGGCAATGAAGTACGATAATCTAATCAACTTAAAGACAACACTGAGTAACTGGAAGATTCGAGCACGAATCTCACGCTTATGGGACGTTATAGAATTTGGTGATAGTAGAAAACAAAAAAGTAAAAATATGGTTTTAATTGATAGTAAGGTAAACTATGTTCTATGTAATTTATGTGCTATTATAATTGTTATCAAATATAATTGGGTTATCTGCATTTATTTACAAGGGAAACCAGATAGAAACGATGTGCCAACGACATTGCCTACCTAAATTTTCAAAAAATTTATCAGAATGAATAATAGTGCACTTACAAGATTTCGCTGTAGTTTTTACTAGCAATACATATCCACCTCTTAGGAACGTACTACAAATTCAGTTACAAGACAATACCATTTTTAAGCGATTAACCTCAGATATCCCAATGTATCGTTTTAATTTTAATGATTTTAACGATCTTCTCAGTGCATCTAATGATACAGAGAAAACATCAGATATTAATATTTATTCTTACGTTTATCCATATAAATAAATTTGGTTGATACTAAGTAATCAATAACAAGTTTCAGATCTTATCGGGCGAATTATAACGGTGGCACCAACTGAGAACCAACCTATAAAAACAGGGGGAAATGTTTTGAAAAATAACTTAACAATAGAGAACGAGATGTATTTCATATAACCATATTTAAAATTTACTTCTTATATACATATATTGCTTATTAGTTACTTTAAATTAACACGCATCTTTTTTTTTTGGGTAATATATTGGACATATCTCTTTGGGGAAGTGTTGCTACTGAAGTTAGAAGACAATTATATGAGCTTGAAACACCTAATGCTATTTTGGTGATTACTTCTATATCAGCAAATGTGCATCGCGGTAATATCTTACAACAAAATTGCAATTAACACAAAGTTAAAAAGTGTTTTAGTTTGTTTCTTTATAACATGCAGATATTATATACGGTTCCTCAACTTTTTAAACAAAAACCTATTTGAACATAGACATCCCAGAAACTGGAATATTCAACGATAGGTGATTTTTTAATATATTTTTTATTATTAAATACATGTTCATATATTTCAACATATCTTGTATCAAGTCATTAACTACTACTCAAATCGACAATAACTAAATGTATTTTATAGTGATCCAAATGAAATTGAACTAACTTTAACGGAAATGACTACACGATATAACAAAGAAATGGTAGAAGACCGGATTTCAATTTTGAGCCTAAAAAATAATGTTTATGATCATTTAACGACAAAGGTAAATAAAACTCACTATATTACTTATTCATTTCATTATTATTGAATGGGGCATTCATTTTAAGAATTCAATGACTAATTTTATTTTTTCAGGGTTCAATGTTTAACATCAAAGGAATAATTTCCAAAATTTATCATGAATATGGCTTCTATTATGAGTCATGTAGCAACTGTAAGAAAAAAAATTATTAAGCAAGGAGATAAATTCTACTGTTACGAATGTGAGAAAACAGTCACAACCCTAATACCAAGGTACTGTGCATATTTGCTCCTACTATTATAGTAGTCAATTTCTAAAAATATATCAAATGTAGATATAAACTACAGCTAGATATACAAGATGATGAAAAATGTATCAAGATAATCATGTTTGACTCACAAATTCAAATGCTCCTACCTAATACAGCTGCCCAAATAAAGGACATGATGAAAAATATAATAAATTGTAGATTACAATTTAAAATAATTATATGATTAATAATATGTTTTACTAATATGTACAAGACTCCGGTGACTTAAAGGTAACGTATTATTTGGAGAAGAACCTATTGTGGCAGAAACAAGTATTTCAACTACGTATAGACGACGTAAACATTGAGAACCCAGATAGTACTTATAAAGTGTATAACGTATCTACACTTTTAGAAGATAAAAAGGATAAACCTGAAGAAAATGTGATATGAAACGATTTTCAGCATGTGCTTGCTAAAGCTAGTCATAAAGTTCATAAAACAAATTAGAGGGGGAAAACAAGAAACAAATAATCACTACACAAAACTGAGGTTAGATATATATTGCATATATAAAATATTAAATAAATATTATATAATTAACATCCATAATATTATTTCATACAGCTAAAAGATGATGGTTCTAGTAGTCCGAAGTCCCGAACCATGTCAGAATTAGAAGATATTAATGTTAAAACTACGTTTACAAATGCAAAGTCGAAGAAAATGAAACAACTCACTAAACAACCGTCCGAAGATAAGGTTAATTGCATTTTACCTATTAATATAATCTAGATTTATTATTAACAAAATAATTATATATCATAAACATTTTATTATTATTTTTGCAGTCTATAGAAGATGAACTTGATAGTCCCAGATCCCCAACCATGCCAGTTTGAAAGATGTTCCTATCAAGGTATACAATATAAATAATACACAATATCATACATTTTGTTGCTTACAATTTATAATCATAACACTACTATATCTATATGTAAATTTTTAACAGGAAATGTTTGAAAATGACACAACCACTGTTGCTTCAGAGAGAGAACCTACAAATGAAAACCATATCTTACAAAATCGTGTGAATCATAAACTTTTTAACGTTGACGAAAAGTTTGGTACAATTGTGTTTCATAACATGGAAGATGTTGAAGATATCAATGATGATACCGCAAGTGATGGATCCAACAATAATGTTAAAAATGATGATAAAGAAGAAAACATAAGCGAAGTTGAGGACACAAACTAATTTTATGATTTAATTATGCCTTGTAATTTCAGATATCCAACAGAAGGTTGATTATAATTATTTTCATATTTACTATTTGATGTCAATGTTTCTCATTTAGACAACTACTCATAAATTCAGTTACAATTGTTACATTATAATATACCAACTTTTTGTTCAGGTGCTAAAAAATAATTATATCACAATATATCAAAATAAAAAATGAGTCCCAATGATACCTTTAAAAATACAGTGAGTTTACTAATTCTATACACCATTAATGTCTAATTATTTATTGAACATAACGGTCTAACATGCGCGTTAAGGGTGTGCCTCAGTGTTCGTTTCTCCTATGGCTTTGCTTATACAACCTCTCCAACAACAAATGGTTGTCTGAAGAAAAAATTGGTGTTTCAGGTTGAGTACAAGACACTAGATAAATGTAAGTTGTGCATGTTCGAATGAACCCCTATCAGACTCGACCATAAGGTGTTCCCTTATCCCGAGCCTACGTTTCATACTCTATTTGATCTTGATCGTTGTTATGGATGTTATGTTATTGGGTAACCTTAAATCGGGCCATCTCAGTGGTTGGTTGCTTCTCGGAGCCAACTCTCGATCAAATAACTTGGTATTTATATATTTGTTTTAGTTAAATTTTTGCCGCTGATAAACGTAATTTGTATTTTTACAGAAATACAATAACAAAGGCCACAATTTCTCATCACACATAACAAAACAAATAAAAAAACACTAGTTATTCACCACGCATCATGATGTACCAACACTTTTAGTATCTCCTAACTGAAATACAACATGTAAGTGAAATATGTATAAGTGGACGATAATCCGTAACAAAAACAAGTGGACGACGAGTTTTAAGTAAAAAGACGATCCATAATTTTGGGAAGACAATCCGTCAGTAAAATCCCATCGTCCCCTCTTGCATCATTTCAGTGTTTACCAGTAAAATTGACACGTCGCCTCTTAGACTCCCACTATCACCGGTTCAAAATAACTTCAATGGACCCGAAATACTACATCTTAACCCAAATTTAAATGGGGAAAAAAAAAGGAAAATTAAATAGTTCGCCCTAAACACACTCTAGAAGAACCCTGCGTAGGCTAAACCCTTTTCCGCGCCTTCAAACGCCTCTATCTCTCCTCATTGCGTCCCTCAATCTCTCCAATCCTGATTCTAGATTGAGACAAGTAAAGGGATTGATTACTTGAATCGGAGTCATTAATCCCCAATTCGAGAGCTTCAATTTGACACTCTAAAGTTGCGAATTGAGTAAGTAATTCGAACCCTAAAGCTTGAATTTATGTTTCTACTATTGTTTGTATATACAGTTGAGATTTATAGGTGTTTTGAGCTTGATTACAACGGTGGAGGTGAGGTTAAGTTTGATTAGTATTAGGGAAATTAATACCAAGGTTTCAAAAATGCATTTTATAGGATTGAGGATTGGGGTGGGTTTAGTTGTTTGCATTTCTAAATGAGGAGTTTGCATCTGCAATTACTTAGTTGACTTGAGAATGAAGGAAATTTGGGGGTTTGTTATTCGGGTTGTGATAAGTGTGGTTTAGATTTAATAGTGGAAGTTGTAAAGGGTTAGACTGGTTTTGGATTATGAGAGTCATTTGGAAATTTTGATTTTAGGATTTTGAAAATGTGTTTTTTGCTGCGGGATTAGAAACCAGTTTAGTTTGGGGTGGAGTCGAAATGTCTAAGTTGGGAATTGAGAAATTATGTTGGTGTTAAGTGTAGTGTGATTTTTATGGTGGTGATGTTTTTTTTTGTTACTTTGATGTCTACAGGTATTTGCAGAAAAGGAGTATTGTACTGTATCTTTAATGATTCCACCAAGCAATTGATGGGCTCTCTGGGGTTTGTTGAATCCTTGCCTATTGAAATGCTTGAAATCCAGAGAAATACCTCCATTGATTGGAAACCGTCACCTATTGTAGCCCTAGCAACTAGTTGCGATGAATCTCAAGTTGCTGCGGCTCGAGAAGATGGTTCTTTAGAGATTTGGCTCGTTTCACCTGGTTCTGTAGGTTGGCATTGCCAACTGGTATGTCTCTTTCTCTTTCCTCCTGTGCATTTGGATTATAAATTGTTTTTCTAATTCAAATTCTTGTTTGGATTGGTAGACTATTCATGGAGACCAAAATTCCAGAGTTTCTTCGCTGGTTTGGTGTCGTTCGAGTTCGAAGAGTATGGTTTCGGGTCGGTTGTTATCGTCTAGCATTGACGGTTCAATTTCGGAATGGGATCTTTTTGATTTGAAGCAGAAGGTACAGTGTTTCGTTTTTGGTTATTGTGTTTTGAGGTCATTAGGTAAATGTAACCTTACACTTTGCATATTGTATATCGCTGTGCAGATTGTGTTGGATACTATTGGCGTATCTATTTGGCAGATGGCGTTGGAGCCTTTTGAAGTTTCACTACCTTCAGTACATCAAACAATCAATGGATATATAAATAATGAAGCTAGCGACTATACTGATGATGATTCTAGTGAGAGTGATGAAGATGTTTCCTCAGTTGATCTTCTGAATTTTGAAGGTCCACGTGTAGCTGTCGCATGTGATGATGGATGTGTGCGACTATATATTGTCTCTGATTCAGATGTATTGACCTATAATCGGTCATTGCCTAGGGTTAGTGGTAAGGCGTTCGCCCTTTTGACCTCAACAGCATTAGTAATTGTTTTTTAGCTGTGTTTTTATTTTTATTTTTTATCTTTTGTTTGTTTTCTTTGTTCATGGCAGGCCGTACTTTAAGTGTTTCGTGGAGTCTTGATGCAAAGCTCATTTATTCTGGAACTAGTGACGGGTACATTTCAGTTATTCTATGGCGGTCAAATAATTATTTTAAATTTGTTGGTTTGGTCATATTGGTAGCTCCCTTCTATTTGCACTTTCAAAAGTTAAATTTTCTCTTTCGTCTTATCCGTAGGTTCATAAGATGCTGGGATGCTAAATCCGCACACGAGATGTTCCGGATAACAGTGGCAAGTGGAGGCTTGAGGAGTGGGCCTGAACTTTGTATATGGTCCTTG
This sequence comes from Kingdonia uniflora, assembly GCA_014058105.1. NCBI lineage: Eukaryota > Viridiplantae > Streptophyta > Magnoliopsida > Ranunculales > Circaeasteraceae > Kingdonia > Kingdonia uniflora. The sequence goes on along the minus strand of JACGCM010002686.1, from coordinate 1,734,809 downwards.
CTTTTTCTCAGGTAAAAAACAGGACCATGTATTTACAATCTCAAGCTTAAGTGCGTGGTTATGAATATATCTGCAGTTGAAATTGTTATTCATAAAACTCAGATTGTTTCAGGAGTGGGACCATTGTAAGTGCAGATAGTAATGGTAGCGTACAGTTCTGGGATGGTCAGTTTGGAACTCTTTTGCAGGCACATAATTCCCACAAAGGTGATGTGAATGCTTTGGCAGCAGCTGCTAACGATAGTAGAGTGTTTTCCGGTGGTTCTGATGGCAAGGTAGGTGGCTAGACTTGGTGGTTCATGTTTCTATTCCACTTAACATAAAATAGATACATGGGATTGATGCTATAACCACGCTTGTTATGTTAGATACTTGTTTAGCACGACACTGGACATCTATTTATTTATTCTATAGAAAAGAACGTTTAACTTGACTTTTCTAAATTTCTTGGTTATTACTACTAGATAACCTGCAGCCGTTTGTTTTTTGCTAGGTTGTTCTGTATAAGTTCTCTAGTGAGACTGGCGTGCCTTGCAACGACAAATCTTCTATAGAAGTAGAGAAGAAATGGGTTGAAGTTGGCTATCGAAGAGTTCATACCCATGACATTAGGGCCTTGACAGTGGCAGTGCCTATCAGCATAGAAGGTTTTCCCAATTTCAACTAGTGATTTTTCTGTTTGAGCTTCATGGATAGTTATAGAAGTTTAACTTTTTTTTGGTTATTTTATTTTTGTTGCTTGATATTCAGTCCGTTTGTCTTCTAAAAGCTGTTTATTACTTTTTTTTTTAATTTGACAGATCCATTCCCCGATGAAAAGCTAAAAAGAGTTCGCTGTAATGAAAAACCAATTTCCTTCAGCTATTGTAAGTGGGCCCATTTGGGGGTTCCCATGCTTATATCAGCTGGCGATGACTCAAAGCTTTTTGCTTACTCTGCCAGGGAGTTCACAGACTTCGATCCACATGATATATGCCCTGCACCTCAAAGATTAACCATACAGTTAGTACTTAACACAGTATTAGGCGGTTCTTCGTTGATTTTAATTCAGTCCTCTTTCTCATTGGATCTTTTACGCGTTAATGTAAAGAAGGGCTCTTTTCCAGACAAAACTTCTGGGAGGAACACATCCACACAGTTGCTTGCTCGGATTGAGGGCAAGCAATCTAGGAAGATTGTTTGTAGCAGCATTTCATACACTGGTGTGCTATTTGCTTACTCTGACCATGTGAACCCTAGCCTCTTTGAATTGGTGAGTTCTGAAGTTGGAAAGGGCTCATGGGCCTTGAAAAAAAGAAAACTTCCTCGGAAGTTGCCATTTGCCCATTCCATGATTTTTAGTAACGATTCTTCTCGGTTGATGATAGCTGGCCATGACAGAAAGATATACGTAAGCTTCCTTTTTAATTATTGAGCTAGTTATTTTACTGATATATGCAACTTTTCCATTTTATATATTGCGGTAGTTATTTTATTCACTTAGCAATTTCCCCCCATCTGGATTGAGTTTGCTGGTATCATTTTGTGCTTAGATTCTATCTGGAAGTACTCGGGGTAATCATGGTTTGATAGTTGATACTATAGATTCCACATTCCTGCCGATAAATTGATTTCCAGGACTCATGGTTTCAATTGCGATGTTAATTCTATGCACCTATGAGATTTCCCAAGTTAACCAAATGTCATGCTTGGAGAAACTGCTTCACCTCCCCTGTCTATGTTACCTTTATTATTCCATTCTATTACCTGTATATTCTATTACTTTGTACACTAACCAAGGATACTATTTAGCATGCCATAATATAAAGAATGATAATTTGGTATGGAATAGGAATAAAAACTTAAAGAAAAGTCGTAAAATATTCTATCTTCTGGAAAACACAAAGAAAAAAAATGGTATATAGAGTAATATTTATCGATATATTTGGTGCAACTACACTGATGAATCCTCTCAATTCCCAACTTTGAGGCTTGAGCCTTTCCCCAATATATTTCACATCTTCCTCGCCTTAGATGCTAGGCCATCGTCAGTTAACTCTCTTCGTATCAATAAGGTCTTCGTTCTGAACCACTCTTCAATAAGCTCTCCCACTGAGTCTGCGTGGTCATATTAATACCCTGTATACCTTAAAACACCTACTGTGAAGAGATAGGCTTTGTTTGTCTTCCCTCCACCTCCAGTACTTTTTGGGGGACACAAAACTGATCACAATCTAGCCTTAAAATGTATTTCGCTAAAGAATAAGTTTGGTGACGGTTTTGGGTGAAGAAGTGAAATTAAAATTTTGGTTTTGCCACGTGCAATGAATTTGAGAGTCTGGTGATTGTTTTGGTAGACTGGAGCCAAAAGAGAAATAGTTGGCTAGACAAAATAAAAACTCTAATAAAAGCCTAGGAAGGAAATGGATCGTTAAAGATTGAGCTGGCTTGTGAGTTTGGGAAAAGGTGAATTGATATATTTGTGAATTGGCGATTTTCTTTATAAAAAAAAATTAATGCAAAATTTTCAAAGTTTTTATAACAAGAAAAAGTTTTAGGATAGGTGCTACAAGGGGCGATGAGTCATCAAGTGAAAATTAAGATTTTGGGTAATGCTAGTGCAAGGAGATGAGATAGTCTGGTGGGTTGGGTGATACAGAGCCAAAAGGGTAACAATTGGGTTGATAAAGTTCGTGAAATGTCTTCAATTAAAGCCTAGGAGGAATATACCTTGATAAGGAATGAGTTGGCTTGTGATTTGGGAAAAAAAGAGAATTGATATTTTTGGAATAGTATATAGTATTCAACAAAATTCTAGGTTTTTTGAATTTCAGAGCAAGAAAGCAAAGTAGGATCCTGGTTTAGGGGATAAATAAAGCAAACATTGTCATAAAAAATGGGATTAAAATATGGAGGCAGCCTGTTTTTGATGCACTATGCCCACTCACGATTTATAGTGCGTGGGACCTTAAACATGGGTGAGTGACAAAGTTCTACAAGAATGATTGGGGGCGGTCAATTGCAACTTTCACTTCCGTAGGGCCAGTTTGAGAAATAAGTAGAGGATCTTGGGACTATGAATCAGAAAATTATGTCGATTTTGAGAGAGAGAGAGAGAGAGAGAGAGAGAGAGAGAGTGTGTATGGATAGGCATTTAAGTGGACCATAGTCTGGTTGACAATTGGATAAAAGTTGACTATAAATTCAAAAGATATATATGATGCATAACTTCATGGATAGATAAAAGTTTGTGAGATGGGTTTTTGATTCACGGGATCATGATTCAAAAGTTGTTTATAACAAGAAGCATCAGAGTGAGATTATGGGGCTGCTTCTGAGGTTCTCTCTTTGAAGGAAAGACATTAGGTCGAGGTGAGACTTTTTATTTGGGAGCAGAAATGCTGATTTGGACTCGAGTCGACGTACTCTCTTTGTGTTAGTCCGGATGAGACCCTTAACCATTTCCTGCTCATTACACATTCTTGATGTATGTATGGAAAAGGGTCACTAATTCGTTAAAGGGTGGTGGCGCAAGCCTTTTAGAAGGTACATTTGAAAAATCCTTCTGGATTTCTCTCTTTACTCGATTGACTAGATTTTTTCAAATGGAAGACAAAGACGATCTAAGTAGGCCACTAGACATTTATGCCGGTATTTGTTATTGGTCTTTTACGTCAAAAATTACTAAGTTGGCTATATTTAGGGGACAATAATTTTTATTTTTGATAACTGGGGACGGCGTCAGAGAACTTCATACTCTCTCCAACCTACCTTCTCATGTGAATGGAGGATAGAGTTAAAATACCAATTACTGTCCATGGTATAACTTTACTACAGTCAACGATTCTTCCCCTAAGGTATTTTCAGTAATATAATAATGGCCATGCATCTCAATTTGAAATAAGTACCATGTTTAAGAGTAACTGTAGTTAATAGAGCTTGCTCTCCCACATTTAGGACCCAAATCGCTACTTCTTGAAGATTCCACATCAACTAAATCCTTCCTTTCTTAGGTTATTCATACTTATCCACAATTTCCCATCATTGGCATATCTGTTACTAAATAGAATCCTAATTGTACAATCATATTGGTATAGTTATTTTGTTGGTTTTTCTATTTCCCATTGTCGAGGCTTTACTCTTTCGATGTAACAATGATAGGGGTACATGCGTCCGTCTAGACATAGGTGCAAGGTGTCGTACCATCAGAACCGGACACGCGTTATCGCAGTATTTTCTTCTTACTGCTGTAAACTTATGTTATTGTTTGTCATTTATTTCTTGTTGAACTTTTAATGTTAATTGCATGTTGCTAAGCATAAGATACTCTTCATCTTTAAATTTTATAAGAAAGAAATGTGAATGTTACTAGTATGTAAATTGTATTGAATAATGTCTAAAGATTGAAACTTTGAGAAGATATGTGAAGAGTGTAATTGTAGGATTGAATAATAAGTTAAAAGATTGAAACTTTGAAAAGATATGTGAGAAGTGTATGATCTTGCGCACCCATTGGATTATCAGTTGTGTTTAACGGAACAAAACTTCGAAATGTATGCCGATGTTTACGTAACATTTTTCCTCTCTATGGTTCTTACTCTTTATCACCTGAAAAATGTGTGCTTAGTCGATCTACAAATGTTTTTTTTTTCTTTCTTTCTCGGTTAATTAATATTTTTGGAAACTTTGACATCACTGTTATTTCATTTTTACTGTTAGTTCAACGGCCTTTTGTGGTTCATTATTTTACATTTTTATTTGATATACAGGTTGTTGATGTGGCAAGTGTCACACCCATGCTATTACACACGTTCACACCTCAGCGGGAGAAGGGGGACTGCTGTATGCAGCCTGGGGAGCCCCCCATAACAAAAATGTTTACCAGTTCTGACGGGCAGTGGTTAGCTGCTGTCAACTGCTTTGGAGACCTTTATATATTTAACCTTGAGATACAAAGGTAAGCAATTTCTTGAATCATTTTTTTTATTTGTAGTATTCTCATTGATGAAATTATTTCTCATTAAAGTTTGATTGAGTTGTTTCATTTGCGTCATTTTAATATTTTGTTAGGTTAAAATGTGCTAAATGTGCTAAAAGTACTTCTATATTCTGTGGGTCAATGCTTTGTAGATACACCCTTGAATTCTTTAATATATGGTCACAAATATGTTAACTATTATTACTTATATGATATCTACAATAGGCAAACTTTTATTTTTCTTATGTGGGACAGTGTACTACATAAATAGCTATTTAGGTGAAAACTATCATCATGTTACACCAAATTAGTACTCGAATTAGCATCAAGCTGAATTTTTGGTGCCCAGACCTGGTTATTTGTATAATATTTAGCTGTAGAAAAAACCTTGTCAATATTTTTCACCTTGTTCATTTATATTTGGGTAGTTGCTTCTTGTGCACTATAAATATATCTCATATATACTATAGCTTGCTTGGCATTCCAAGAAATACCCCATTGACGATTTGGATGACATATTAGCAGTAGACATCTTCAATGGCGTGGAGTACTTGAGACATCATTGCAATCTGTGCTTTTTTCAAAGCTTATCTATGTTCGAATTTTCATGTTCTTTTTTAGAGTTTGATTTCTTCGAAAATTAAAGTGATACACAGTTCTCTGATACCCCTCCAGATGACCACCTTATCCATTAAAAGGTGTCTTGAAATCTCAGTGGGTTAGTTCTAAACCAAAAGTGGACCCTTTAGCACGTACAACCCAGCATAATTGGATTATGTTCGGATGAAGTTGAGTCACGTAGTCCTAGCCCTGAATGCGAAAATGCAATTTTGAACCCACTATAAATCAGTTTCTCAGTCATAAATATTGGTTGCATACACAACTCTGTAAATGAACAAACCTCTCTGATTGTTTTTTTCTTTCCGGGGTAATCAATCTCTTTTTTCTTCTTCTTCTGTTACCTTCTAATAATTTGGGTGTCATTTGTGACACATTTTACTTGATAGGCAGCACTGGTTCATATCCAGATTGGATGCGGCTTCTGTTACTGCTGGGGGTTTTAGTCCCAATAATAGCAATGTGCTTATCATCACAACCTCTAGAAATCAGGTGTACGCATTTGACGTGGAGGCCAAACAGTTAGGGGAATGGTCAAAGAGACACATGTTTGTTCTTCCTCGCAGATTTCAGGAATTCCCAGGGGAGGTTATTGGGCTGTCCTTTACACCCTCCCCATGTTCAACTTCAGTTATTATCTACAGTGCCAGGTTTGCCCATTTACCTTACCCATTTTATTGCCAAGCTTTGAAATTTTTATTTTAGATATTAAGTATGTTTGTCAGCATTGTAGTACTGCATTACATCAGCACACTTTTTTGCTTGTGCAGATTATGTTTTGAGTCTTGTGTTTACTTCAGTCTCCTAAGAGACTAGGTAGTCAAGTATACTTCATTTTCTTGATATGATTAAATAGGCACTATGTATACGAGTTAGGGCTGCAACTTTTGTCCGAACTTTTGATTTTTTTTCGATTTCCGATCCAATTTTTCCGATTTCGGAACCCTATTTTATAGTTCCAATTGTCGAAAATCCAATTTCCGAATTTTTCCAAAAAATTCCGGATCAGAATCGGATAGTTTTCTGCTATTCTGAAATCCGATCTTATTTTTCCGAATATTCTTATTCAATATTTAATGTGTTTTTGTAGTTTAATAATAAAAAAATTGTTAGATGAAGATGTGGTGATGTAACCATTGTATGATTAAGGGTTGGATATTTTGATTTGGGAACATTACGTTTAATTTTACATATAAAAAAGGCAAAGATTTACTATTTTTGCAAATATTATCTGAAATTTCCTATTTTTCTGAATTTTTAATCCGAAAATTCCGATTATTCCGAAATATTTGATTTTTTCGAATTCGGAATATTTTTCGAATTTCCGAAAAATATCAGATCGGAACAGATATTACAGTTTCAGAAAAATTCTGATTGCCTCCATTTCCGATCTGAAAACAGGCCTAATACCAGGCAAATTATGAGGATGATGTGTGAATTTACAGTTATGTTTTATGTATTTTCTTTGATATTTTTTTGCCTGATTTGTATGTGTAGGGCAATGTGCTTAATCGACTTTGGGTTGCCCGTAGATCAAGATGATGGTGATTGCTTAAGACGCAGTTTGGGTTTCTTGCCCAAGAAGGTACGACATATAGAAAATGGATCAAGCAAGCGTAAATGGAAGGAAAGTAGTCATGGACACGAAGGACCGAAGAATTTTGATTTTGTTGCTTTTGAAGATCCTGTTCATTTTGTTGGCCATCTATCAGAAAATTCCGCCTTAGTCATAGACAAGCCATGGAGGGACATTATTCAGTCACTTGATGCTCCTGTTCATAAACACATATTTGGGACGTAGTTGTCTGAAGTTGATTAATGATAATGACCTGCATCAAATAAGGGATTCTAGCTCTGTCACGTGGTTCAATCTTACATGGCTGTTCAAGGGTTTTTTGAGGAATATGTAACATAACAATCTATAGCTTTGAAGCTTCGGTTAAAGTTTAGTTTTCTTTTTTCATGGCATTTATTCCATAACTTTTTTTGCTTGTTAAAATGAGCAAAACTGGAAGTTTTGTATCTGTATGTTGAAGACAATGTTATTACTCCATATTACAATTTAGTTATTTTTCCAGATGTAGTAACAGTCTACTACTTTATTCCCTGCAGCCTTTGATATTGTTTTCAAATTGAAGTACTACTTGCGTAGCAAAAAAGATGAAATTATCCCTATGTTCTGCTTTGCAATATAATCCCAAGAAATCGCTGAACCGAGAAATCGGACTGAACAGGCGATTTTGTTCGATTTTTTAAAGATCCAGTTCGGTTATCGGTTCCTAATTTAAGGTTCCTAATTTAAAGAACCGACTCAGTCCGGTTTGCTTACTTTTTTGTAACCCCAGTTAACCGACCAAACCGAACTGAGTGATCTATCTATCTCTTACAACGAGTGATGGAAGAGCAACCTCTTGTGTAAGGACGAACAAGATCCCAAGTAGCTCTATAACAGTTATGAGATTTTATTAGCAGATCTACGACCAAAGGGTGGGTCTACCTCTACTCTACTCTACCTCTATTATGTGTTGTCTACCTCTATTCTTGGTAGTACTCAGAGCATCTCTAACAGCGACTGTAGGCTTGGGTGTGAGTTCTGACACCCTGGCCCACCAAACTCACAACTCACACCCGACCTCTCCCAGTAGCCAGTGTGAGTTTCCTACGTGTTTTTTTTTTTTTTAAATTTAGAGGAGATTAAAACATCGGTAAAAGGAACGCTGCGCAGAGTTCCAAACACCCTCGCATCAACTGTAACTAAAAACTAACATCCAATTCGACTATTTTCACAATTTTTATATCTACCACTCTCTTGAAAATCCTTTGGTAAAAAAATCTTTGAATTCCAACATAATCAAAATGCTTATGCCAGAGGGAGACCCACACCCCAGTACTCTGCCTGGGTTTAGAGGAACAAGAGATCCAGAGCGTTCCGTAACTCGCTCGAGGTCCGAAAAGAAGAAAAGGTGAGTGGAATTTGAAGATGTCCAACCCCAAGATATACCAAACCCAACCGAAGATAACTTCTCGCGGAGGTGTATTACCCAACTCCCAGACGGAGTCAGTTACATCTATTACACGTGAAATAAACTCACGGTAAGTTTTAGTGTAATTGCGAATTTGTTTTTTCCATAAATCAAGTGTTTGACAAAATGTCTCAATGAACAGAATCGGGATTCGATGCGTGTGCACGACACATTCACTACGGTGTTCAAAGTGTGGAAGGATATTGTCGTAATTCCAGCTGTAAGAGACGCCGTGGTGAATATTTTCGGGCAATTCAAATAATCAGCTAATTCAGGCGCTTACAGAGCGTTGGTGGCCGACCACACACACGTTTCTGTTCCCTTGTGCGGAGATAGGGGTCATTTCCCTCGATTTTACTATGCTGACATCATTGCCATCGGCCGATATCCGACATAAGTACCATATGACGACACATGGTCTATTTTATCCAATGCGAGGCAATTGCTCCCAACATTGATTCCAGCCATATAAAGAGTGGGAACGTCAGCATTGCACATTTGAAGACGTACTTGACCGTCGCAGCTGATCGGGAGGATGATATTACTAGTGCTCGTACTTTTATCCTCTTCATGATGGGACATTTGTGGTTCCAAACGGCCAACGACACCGTCCCGCTTGGATATCTCGCGGCCGTGAATGATTTGGACTCGGCTGCCCAATATGACTGGGGTTCTACTATTCTTGCTTCCCTGTACTATGGTTTGGATACTGCAGTCACGACCGAGGGTGCCATCACTGGATTTGTGCAACTTCTTCCGGTACACTAACACTTTTTCCTTTTACAAATCAAATATCTTCCAATAAACGTCTTAAATATAAATTCTAATTATTTTTTACGTTATTCCGAAATATAGTATTGGTTCTACGAGTATTGGGGGTTGGTCACCCTATAGTCAAGAAAGAGGTAAAGTACCCGGCCTATCCGTGCCTCAGAGCATGGGAGAGGGGGAACAAGAGGAAAAGAAATGACCAGGCGGCTAATCTGCTTATTATAGACATATACCATATTGATCACCGTACTGTTGAGACGATCACATGGGAACCTTGGTTCGATTCTGCAGCGTCTGAGACAGAGAACGTACTGAATGCAAAACTCCTATCCCGTAAAAGGATACCACTTTAAGTACCAAACATAAACTGCGAATATTACTTGGGGGATAGATGCTGGAAACAGGTGACTGGCGAGGTGCGTATTCCTTTGGATCCTCCGCTTAGCATGTCGCCACATATTAGTCCAGCGGCTTTACATGAGATGAGACCGGCCAGGTTTGTTGACTGTGGGCAGTTTGTGGTAGGGGAGGAGCGAAAGACTTACGCCTCATACTGGGCTGAACATACTTCGGAAGTAGGCCACATGTTGACAGATTCCCAGAGGATGGGGAATCTAGATCTGTTCGGACCGAGTGCACTCAGAGCTGGTATTACACCCGTGGTGGTTACGTTAGCGTCGGTTCATAACTTGTCCCAGGACTTCAGTTTGCCTGGCGAGGCGGAAGGGCCAGACTTGGGGTGGCACATGAAGTGGACAGGGCGGCGTGATAGGCTCCCTATCGCCCACTTGAGGGACCCGCCACCCATGTCTTCATCCTACGGCGCAGAGGAGCTGTGGCACCTGGCCCATGGTATGCGGCGACTCGTCCTTCCAGAGTCTGTGCGGGACGCACAAAGGCTCTAGGAGGTGGAGGATGAGCTTGCATTTGCCCGCAGACAAATTGACAGTATAGATCATCAGCTATATTCCCTTATAAGTAATTTATTTATGTATTTATTGCGGTCTTTTTTATTAATATCATATTTATTTTGTCAAAATATTTATAAAGTTTCTTTGTCCCGTTCAGGACCTACAGCTGAGGAGGGGGCGTGACGTACGGGTGGTGCCGCTACCACTTGGAAGAGGCGCGAGGACGAGGCAGCGTGGATCTGGTCTGCGAACCAGGGAAGGCAGTACTAGCCGCAGGGGGCGGGATATTTGAGATGATTCTGAGTAGATATAGGTATTTTTTATGTTTTTTTAGACGATGTAGAAGCTGTGCTTTGATTATGTAGATAATTCTGTGTAGACGATATATTTATAGACGATGTTTTGGATGTTTTTAATGTTCATTAGCCATTATTATCTAATGTTGAAATTGACTGAAGTTTTTGTTGAAATTGAGTATTTCTCTGTTCGAATAAATTTGCACTGAGGTGTTTTACATTTCTACAGACTATATGGTGATGTTTTTAGGTTTTTGGTAGAGTTTTTTCAATGTCTATTCGAACAGACTATTTGTCTCTACGAATAAATTTCAACAATTTTGCACAATTTGGCATTGAGCAGTTTTATTCGAATAAAATCTAATTATATTCGAACAAAATTGTCACTGAGGAATACAAACATAGATTTGGCGGTGAAATGAACACCGCGCGGTGCTCCTTTCACCGCGCGGTGTTCATTTCACCGTCAAATCTAGGGAAAAAGACCCACAACTTCTTCCCCTTTTACATTTTTCCCATTTTTACACTTTTCTCTTCCATTGGAAACTTGTTTACCATCTGGTATTACACCCTTCTCTCAACTCCATAGCCTTAAATGTATTCTTCACATCCGATTCATCCATACCTGATCCTCCAGGTTTATCGTCGTCGTCCTCCGATGGCGATCTTATCTATAATTATGCGGCGGCAATTTGCGTTCTGCACCAAGCTGCAGTAAACATAGTAGTTGAGGATGCAACTTTGAGTTATGGCGGGAGTGTCATGGGCCGTAAGGATAAGAGAAAGAAGCAAGATCACCCATTGGGGCATTACAGCATTATAAGAGACTACTTCCAGCCGAATTGCACATATGAGCCATGGGAATTTCGGCAACGTTTTCATATGAGTAGAGACATGTTTATGCGTCTATTCGATGTAGTCGTTGCACATGATCATTATTTTGTCCAGAAACCCAACAACGCTGGTACTATGGGGTTATCACCGTACCAGAAGGTAGTCGCAGCACTACGTTTCCTAAGCTACGGTGTTGCGGCAGATCTTTTTGACGAATATATTCGAATAAGAGAAAACACAACCTTGTTATGTGTGAAAAGGTTTTGTGTTGCGGTTATACAAATTTTTGGCGAAGAATATCTTCGAGCACCAAACGCGGCCGACGTCGAAAAGTTAAAAGCGATCGGAGAGTCTCGGAGATTTCTGGACATGTTAGAAAGCCTTGATTACATGCATTGGATATGGAAAAATTGTCCCAAAGCTTGACATGGTCAATTTACTGGTTATTACCCCAAGGTGACACTGATTCTTGAAGCGGTAGCTTCATACGACCTTTGGATTTGGCATGGTTTTTTTGGGTTACTAGGGTCTAACAATGATATCAATGTTCTGCAACAATCACATCTTTTTACCGACCTGGCCGATGGTATCGCCCCGCCTTGCAATTATACAATTGCCGGGAAAGCTTATGATATTGGATATTACCTAGCCGATGGCATATACCCTAAATGGGGAACACTTGTTCAAACCATACCAATCCGGTTACAGCGAAACAAAAATTATTTGCTCAACAACAAGAAAGTTGCCAAAAAGACATAGAATGGGCGTTTGGGGTTTTACAATCTCGGTTCAATGTTGTAAAAAATCCGATGAAATTTTAGGATCCCTAGGTTTTGAGCAATGTCATGAAGGCGTGCGTGATAATGCACAATATGATCGTTGAAGAGGAACGAGGTGCATTCTCATCATACTTAGACTACGATCCGGCCGAGCCCTCAACTATCGAAGGCGAACGGTTCGATATTGTACGCGAACGTAGAACAATAGAATCTTTTATATCGAAAATGAACCGGATTCGAAGTCGAGATTTTTACTTTGATCTAAAGGATGATCTAATCGAGCATTTGTGGGCCGTGAAGGGAAATCTTCAAACCTAGTACTCTATTTCTTGTATTATCTGAGTGTTATTCATGTAATTTAATGCTTCTTATCGTATAAGTTTATTAAATAAGTTTTTGATATTGCATTAATCTTGTATTTGTTTTAATACAATATTATCGGAAATAAACATTTCGAAAATAAGATTGCATTCTTCAATAGAAAAGTAAATTATTAAGACGATTACATTATTGGAAGGTAAACTACATTCTTGGAAATAGAACTCAAATATACAGCAAAGTTAAATTACATTTCATCACCACTTCAAGTACCTGGTCCGCCCCTATTGGCCAGACGTTCCATTATCTCAGCTTGCCTTTGTAGATAGTATTGCAATTGATGTCCAGAAAAAGTACTCAAGTTTTTCTCCATAATTTTGCGATCTTCCTTTGCTTGCTCCAAATCTATTTTGGCTTGCCAGTGTTGCATTGCTTCTACTATTCTTCTTTCCTTTTCTTCTTTCCCTTGTATCTTCTCCAACCGTAGTTCATCCAACAGAGCATGGACACCGCTACCAGATGCAGTAATACCCTCCATTGCCTTTTGTGATGCAATGTTCTTTCTATAGAGTTTTTGGCCGATGGGCCTGCTTCCACCCTCATACAACGAACCATCTAAGTCAGAATTTGGGCCCGCGGATTGAGGTGTAGGTGAGCCGTCGGGGTCCTCCGATAGATTGTTTGATCCGACCGAGTTCCCCAGAAAAGAATTGTCTGATGTTCTCCTGGCCACATTTCTTGGTATATTCACCGCATGGTTCAACCCATCATCCCTTAGGTTGGCCCATCGCAGTTCTTGCGCCAAAATATTATACGCTTCACAGTGTTTGAAGTCATTGCTGCCATTCAAGCCTTTATAGATTTTGTGTTCATCGTTTTCCTACAATTCACAAAATTACCCAATAAAAAAAATAACGTGTATATCCGCAAGAAATAATTGAAATTGAGTTAAAGGAAACTATAACGTACCTGATCTTCTTCTATTTTTCTGTTGCTATTCCTAAAATGTTCTTGAGCAACTATCCCTTTGTATGCCACACATTGTGCATTAAGGGCATACCACTGAGATTTAGTCGACCCACATGATCGTCGTGTGGGGCACTCGGGGTCTCTGTTAAATGCAATGTTGACATTTTGATAGAAAGTAAAACCCTTTGTGCGACTATTTATTTGGACAGAAGTTGTTACCCACGCCCGGGCGAGACACGTAAAGTCTGCGTCCGTCCAATGCATTCCAGCATCATCCGTCTCGTCCAAAAACTCGACATCTTCTAGCACTTGCACGCTTTGTCTTTGTTTAACGGGTATTTTTTTCTTTCTTCCTTTTCCTTTTTCTTTCTGGGGAGCCGCCGCTTCAATAGGTATTGACGCATTTGCGTCACTTTGACTGTGCTGAGTAAATTCGTCATGGAATAGATAGTTCTGAAAGTAATTTGGCGGTTGAAAACCTTGAGGTTGAGTGAGCGGATATGGTTGATAGTACGTGATAAACGCATGAGGTTGCTGTTGAGATAGTGTAAATGGACTTTGATATTGTCCATAATTGGGATCCCCTTGCGACATAGTAAACGGAGGTGGGGTCTATGATTGGAATTGAGGTTGAAATTGCGATGGGTTTTGGTAGAGGTATGGAGTTAATTGTGATGATGGGTGTTGAGCGAATGGTGTTGAAGGTGGGTTTTGGGAAGATGGGGTCGATGGTGTAGAGTTATTACTACTAGTGCCAGAGTTCACTATTTGGGGAAAGCGTAGAGGTTCTCCTCTATACTAGGCTTTCTTGGTTTTGAGTGAGAAGAAGGAGCCAGAGAGTGATCTAGAGAAATAATTGAGTTTGGAGGAGTTTAGATCACCGCGCGGTGATCTAAACACCGCCAAACTTAAAAAAAATTAGTGTGAGTTCCCCACACTCAGTTGAGTTCATGTAGCGCCAGGTCATCGAACTCATACTCAAACAGTGCCTACTGGGAGACATTTGGGTGTGGGTTGGCAAACCCAACTTAACCAACACCCTGCTGCGTTTGCTTTCAGGCTATTGGGTGGGTTGGTTGGTTGGTTACAGCTTTATTGTATAATTTACGGAGTCACAATATAGGGTTGGACGATTGTTGTAGATCAAACACAAGCTGATTGATCAACGAGTCTGACGAGGCGCACGCTATTAGGAGACGACGGTTCTGGAGGAAGATGAGAATTTTCCTTATCTGCCGCTATTGCACTCGCTGAAGGCCGACGAGAAATCTGTTGGCTGCAAGTCTGTTTTCATAAGCCTAGAATTATAAACCCATTTGAATTATAATTTTTTTCTCTCTCTCTAGTTGTCAAAAAATATTTGTTGGCTGCAAGTCTCATATATTTCTAGATTTTGAAGGCTAAGTACTGAAATTTGAGGTAGATTTTCAATATGAATTTACCACAGTTTTAATGGCTGCACCCAACTGATTTATCTCTCTCTAATGGTTGTTGTATGCTGATGATCTGCACCGATGACTCAACTAATTTCTCTATGATCGTTCTCTCTCTAATGGCTGCCGATTGTTGAATGTTGATGATCTTCCATTTCTCTGGTTAACCCAACTGATTTCTTAAGACTGCAAGTTATACTCCAATTTTTTTTAGGCAAATAGAAACCGAATAGAAACTGGACCGACCGGTTTGGTTTTGGTCCGGTTATTTATGAGGCCGATTCGGTTTCAGTTTCTTGTTGTCATAAACCGTGGTACACCGGTTCGGTTTGCGGTTTAGGTACAAAACTGGACTGTGTACAACCCTTTTGCCCATTGAAAAAGTCAAAAACGAAATTTACTAGGACTTTTTGTCCTTTCCCACCTTGTCGATATATACTTTACCTCCGGTAGTGCTTAAACCTGAGCTTGGCATTTTGTTGCGCCTCCATTTAAAAACTAAATTACCGAGTTTTCTCTCCTAAGTTAGTATAAGTTTCTTCCAACATTTGTTTAGTTTTCAGCTTAAGTTAAAGAATAAGGTAAGATTTGTAACGGTTGCGACTTAATATCATCAGACACCCGTCTTTATTTAAATAAAGCGTTGCTTGGGGATGGTCCGGATTTGCCAACCCTCTGTCTAATTAAATAATGATTTAACGGGGGTTAACAATGAGAGTTTCCTTTTTCTTTTTTTCTTCTCAAAAATCTCTATTTGCAAGATTTTCTCTAGATAATATCTTCTTTCCTCTTCCTCTCTTTCCTGCATCTCTCTTCTTTCTTTTTCCTCATCAAAATTGTAGAATCTGTTGTGAGAATTGCATAGAAATGTAATACTATGCATGTAGTAACTTCATGTTTTTATTTCTCTTCATTAAAAAATCATAAGATCTATAAAGTTTGTGCCCCAAATCAACTCAAGATTTATTCACCAACCCATCATTCAATCATCGCAATACTAATCCAAAACTGGGCGAATCTACTTAGAAAAATTATATCAAATGGGAATGTTTGTTTACTTGAGATATTCATGACTACACATATCGCTTAATCAAGTACTAACTTCATGGTGTATGACCTTAAATAGAGGACCCTCGACTTTCAAATGATAAATACTATGGTGCCAAACATTATATTGTTGGCTTCAATGGGATTGTTATGCTCAGTTTAGTTCGAGGCAAACTGGATGCAATTGCAACTTCAATGCATTTGCAAATGTGTTACAATACGAATCATGAGTTGGAAAAGTAACCCTTTGCAAGCGCATTTTGACCATTTACCTGCAATTGAATTCCCTTGCATTTGCACACGACTTGCATTGCAAAACATTGGTTGCAATGCAACATAAATGAATTGGTAGTTACAATGTGTTGCAAGTAATACAATGCAACTTATTAACATGTGTTTGGCTTAAAGTAATGCTAGTGGAGTGGAAAAAAAATGTTCATGTTTGGTTAGAGGCATTTTCATTAATATGTGACTAAAACCATCTCATACATGAATCATATAAAAAATCAATTGGGTAACAATCACATACAAGAATCATATAACACAATCAATCGGAGAACACCCGGAGAGAGAGAGAGAGAGAGAGAGAGAGGGGCTTTAATGGTGATGATCTTGAGGCTAGCAATGTGAACTGCACAATATTTTTGCCGACAAACTAGAAACAATCTCGATTTGGATCCTGTTTTGGCATTGGTTTTGATAGAGAAAGAAAATGTGGAGTAGAGGGAGATTGAGGTAATCACCATTAATGGCTTAAGAGAAAAAAATGTACATGGACTTTGGGTGTTTTGATGTTGTAGAGATATGATAATTTGGAATAAAATAAGAAATATTTATCAGATGAATTTAGAAGTGCTTGAGAAGGAGTGAAAAACTACAAGTGATAAGCTATAATTTTTTTTATCCATGAGTAATTATTGATTTTTTTGTCATGGAGAAGGGAAGAGTTGGAGAGTTACAACTTGTTGCAGAGATTTTTGGCTGCAACAAAATGCAAAGAAAAAAAAGTCATTTTTACACCAAATGCAAATTCTTTGCTTTTGCATTGGGTAATTAACATTGAAACAAACACTTGCAAACTGTTTGTAGTTGCTTTACGAAAATGAACCAAACACATGTAAGTGGTCAAGATTACAGTTGACTTGCATGAACCAAACACCTACAATCGGTTAAAAATGCAAACTGTTGCAATTGCATCTAGTTTGCCTCGAACCAAACTGAGCTTGGAAAATCAAAAGTTAAATGTCCAGTACATAGAGAATTTGGATCAGGTTATGTTTCATTTTCAGATATTTTAAAAGAAAATGGAATGATGCAGGAGAGGTGAATGATTTATGGAGAGAAAAAAAAGAGTGGAAGTAGGGAAGGAGAGATTTTTTCTAGGAAGATCTTACCAAAATATTATTAAAAAAAACTCCCTGTTAACTCCGTTAAGTCTTTGTCCAGTTAGAGAGAGGGTTGGTAAATCCGGACTCGTCTAAGAAACTTGGATCTGATTTGCTATAAAGTAAGTTTTGAGACACCATTGGGGATGGTCTAAGGCCATCTCCTAAAGTGCCTGACTGACTTAGATGCAAAAAAGGGAAATCCAAGTCAGTCAGACACAATTTCCTCCAAGAGTGCATGACTTAGATTTTAAACTAATTCAAATAGGCGCATAACACTTGGGCGCCTATTTCTATTTTAAATAGGCGCATAACACTTAGGCGCCTGCTTAAATTTATAAAATAAATCAGGCGCCTAGCCTAAGTCTTAGGCGCCTGTTCCACTGAGTCAAAAGCTACGAACTGTTATTTCTCTTTGTCTAATTTTTACCCCAACTAGAGCATCTCCTCTCTTCAGGTATCTCTCTCTACACACATTTAATTTGAACTTCCTCTGTGTAATACGCGTAAGATTATATCAAATCCAACACTTTGTTACTTGTTAATTTAGGGTATTCTTTGATTTTGTGATTCGTGGTATATTTTAGGGTATTGTAATTTTTTCCCAAAATTGTGATTTCTTGGTGGAGTATTGATTAAATTTGGCTGTCATAGTGTTGAAATCACCAATTTTCACTCCTCTTGCATCCCAAAGTTTCACTCCAATGTGTTGAAAATAGGGTATCGTGTGAAAAATGAAGTTATAAACGACAAACGCGCCTTGGTGCTTTAATAGAATTTAACATTATGTTGATAAGAATTTGACACCCTCTGATTGATTTAATACTTCCTATTGCCTGAGTACTGTGATGATATTTATATAAATTAATATGTGTTTATTAATGCAGGATTTGACAATGTCGTCATAAGAGGAAGAATATACCGAATCAAGCGATGAGGAGGAAGAATATGACGAATGTAAAGTTTCCCAATTGCGCTTTTTATCTGGCAAAAAGCGAACTGTCGGGTTTGAAGAAGTTCTGAATGTTTCCACTGAACCTCCTCCACCTCTTCCAGAATATTATGGACCGCGTAATTTTCGGCAACTCACACAACCGGATGGGAAGGGTCATTTGTCCACATCAGTTGCCACTACATCGATTATATTTGTTAGTAACGGTTATATTTTTTTTCTCCCAACGGCTATATTTGGTTAGTAACGGCTATATTTTCTTCTCCCAACGGCTATATTTATTAGTAACGGCTATATTTTATCTGTGACGACTATAAATTGTGAAATACATCTATAAGCCAATCCCCACACCCCATATTATCCAAAAACCAATTCTGATATTCTCTTAGTTACAATTTAAGTGTTGTGATGAATTTCGAGGCAGCTCTTGATGTTTTCGTCGATTCTTCATCCGAAGAGGAAGATCGATCTTCAACCGATTATAGTGATGACGAAGTTATTGATGAGATTAAGATGAAGATATTGATTCTTGAAGATGAAATTGAAGAATTAGAAGAGGCGAAATCTTTAAGAACTCGTGTTGTTTCGGTTGTCGGGCATAAAACCATAAATCGCTCATGTGTTCTTTAGAATAAGTTGCTCATGCACGACTACTTTCGTGATCAAAACACATTCGGAAGTGAGAAATTCCGTC
Source organism: Kingdonia uniflora (assembly GCA_014058105.1). Lineage (NCBI taxonomy): Eukaryota > Viridiplantae > Streptophyta > Magnoliopsida > Ranunculales > Circaeasteraceae > Kingdonia > Kingdonia uniflora. The sequence continues at coordinate 1,715,822 of JACGCM010002686.1, read as the reverse complement.
GAAGATTCCGTATGAGCCGATGACATTTCGATCGTATTTTGGATGCGGTGGTTGCTTATGACAAGTTTTTCACTCGGAAGCGAGATTGTGCAAAATGTTTTGGGTTTATCGCTTCATCAAAAACTTACGGCGGTATTTCGTATGTTTGCATATGGAGTGTCGGCGGAAAACTGTGATGAATATTCTCGGGTTGCAGAGAGCACGGCCATTGAGTCTGTTAAGAGATTTTGCAATGCAATGATCGGGCAATTCGGTGCGGAGTATTTGAGATCGCCAACTCCGGAGGATATACAACAGTTATTGTACGTTGCCGAGAAGCGTGGATTTCTCGGCATGCTAGGTAGTTTGGATTGCATGCATTGGGAGTGGAAAAATTGCCCCACGGCTTGGGCGGGTCAATACACGGGGATTAAAAAAACACCAACAATCATTTTGGAAGCGGTGACATCTTTTGATTTATGGATATTGCATTGTTTTTTGGAATGCCTGGCTCCAACAACGACGTAAATGTTCTTGATCAATCACATCTTTGTCTTGGTCGTTCTCCACCTTGCAACTTTAAAGTCGATGGAAAACCATACGACATGGGCTACTACTTGGCGGATGGTATATATCCGAAATGGGCAACGCTTGTTCAAACCTTACGATTTCCCTGAGGTAATGCAGAGAAATATTTTGCCAAGCAATAAGAGTCATATTGAAAAGACGTAGAACGAGCTTCGGTGTGCTTCAATCTCGATTTGCAATTGTGAAAGGTCCGGCAAGATGTTGGTCACCCAAAACCCTGCGCAAAATAATGCAAACATGTATAATTATGCATAACATGATCGTCGAGGAAAAACGCAATAGGTACGGAGTAAGCATTTTGTCGTAGACCCTCAGCTAATTGACTTGAATCGGGAAGAAGTCACTTTACAATGATACATTGCGAAGTACGATAAGATGACAAGTTCGAACATGTATAAGACACTTCGAAATGATCTCATTAAGTATTTGTGGAAGCATCAGGGAAACAACTAGCATTTTCAATTATTTGAAATTTATTTAAATTTATTTATTTTTATTTCAATATAAATTCAAATAGCAAATAATTTAAAAACTAAATTTTTTCAAACAGATTCTATTATTTAAAATTACCAAACTTCTTAAATCTAATTTAACTTCTTAAACAAGAATTTAAACAAAGTACAACCAAACTTAAACAAGGTTTTTAAACAAAGTACAACCAAACTTCTTAAACAAGAATCACTAAAATACTACCAAACTTCCAAAATAAAATTCTTCATCTAGAGCATCTTAGATATTATTATTAGCTTGAAACAATCTCGCCATAACCACATTACGTTGTGCCTCCCAATAAATCCTTTGAGTGTCGTCCAAAGTAGATATGTCCATCGCTATCACCTTTTGATCGTTTTGGGCTTAAAATTGAGCTTCTAAATTCACCACAACATTTGTCTTCTTTTCTCTTAACTCTATTATACGGGCATCTCTTTCTTCTTATCTCTCTCAGCAATATACTCTTCTTTCTTTTTATCCATTCGGTCAAGATGACTAATAAGTGCATTTTGGCCTTCAATCAACCGATTTTGTCTTCTTTCATTCCTTTCCTTTTGTTGAGCACTTTTGACACCGCCGGGACGTTTCGTCTCCTCATCCGTGACAAGTACTGGATAGTCGTTATTGGAGCTAACGGGTGTATCGGGTGTTGCCGGAGTTGACGTTCCAGGGCTAGAATTTGATGTTTGCTTCATTCGCACATTGCGAGCTAACGTGTCCGGGTGTTGGTCTTGCAATATTTTCCAACATTGACGAGCACTTAAAACTTCATAAGTATCTTTATACGACCATTTGCCTTTGCCACGTGCTTCATACATCATTTTTGCGGCATTGTCCTATAAAATAGATTAAAATAATAATAAAATGTATAATTTTGGTAAAAATAGTTTATAATTTGTAATGACAAATGTTGAATTACTTACCAAATTTTCTTGTTGCATACCGTTTATGGGACCTTGCATCACACTTTTCAAACAAGTCCCATAAACCTTGCAAACACGATTCATATCCGACCAATAATTTTTTAAAGATGAAACTGTACGTTCAACCCGTTCATCATCCTCTTGACAAAATTCATGAAATGGATCCAAAATCGACTCCCAAAAAACATCAAGTTGTTGGTTGTTGCTTTTGATTCTATCTTCCGAGACATAAACCCAAGCTTTTGCAAGATTTTTGTTTTGAATACCCGTCCATTTCAACAACTGAGACCCCCCCTGCATTAGTAGTTGTCTTGGTCGAGCGACGTCTGCCTTTGCCTTTTTGTCTTTCAACAACCCCCACATCTTCGGATTGAGATAAGTGAACCGGTTGAGTACCATATGATTGAGATGATTGAGGTTGTGAGAAATTGGCAAATGAAGAAGGATGTTGGAATTGAGTGGGAATGACGAATTGAGAGGGTTGTCCCCAATTATTGGGTGCTATGAAAGGTTAAGAGGGTTGTACCCAATTGCTGGGCGAGTTAAAAGATTGAAATTGTTGTGATTGAGATTATTGAGGTTGAGGGGAATGAGTGAATTGGTACCAATTAGGTGGGATTTGTTGTTGTCCAAAATTGTTGGGTTCATTCAAATTACGCTCGGTATTAGAATCATTCTCTTGCGTTGAATTCGAATAACTCATCTAACAATTTGCATATATGAAAAATAATTCAAGATGAAAAACTTAAAACCCTAGAATATAAATATTTAGAAAATTAAAAGGAATATGATAAAATTAAACAAAAGCTTACCTTGAGATATCAACCTTAATCCCAATAGAGTGAATGAGAGTTGTGGTGCAAATGGATTTGGTTTTTGTTGAAGTGGTGAAGAGAGGGAAATGATTTTTAGAAAAGTGATGAAGAGGGGAAATGATTTGGTTTTGGAAGCTTCAACGAATTTACTCAGTGCAACAGGCGCCTAAGAGTTGGGCGCCTAATATTTTTTTTTTTTTACTTAGACGCCTTATTTAAAAACAGAACAGGCGCACAACACTTGGGCGCCCAATCGCTACTTAAAAATCCAAGACCGAGTCTTGGATTTTGAGACTCAAAAGGGAGTCAGTCAAACACTGTTGGAGTGCGCAAAACTGACGTGGCAGCTTAAATTCCAAGTCAGTCAGGCACTGTTGGAGATACTCTAACAAGTAACAACAAAGGTGAACCTTCCTCAGACACTGTTGGGGATGGTCTAACAAATAACAACTCTCTCTCAGTAGAAACATTTCAACCAAACAAACATAGAAAATGGAGAACAAATCAGAGCTCTCGAGTCCCCTAACTTCTCTTCCCCCAGTCGAATTCTGCTGTACTTATGGTTCATATCTCCTCCCTAACAACCACAACAACAAGGTACACCTTCTTCTCCTCTCATTTGAGCTCTTTGGGTATGCTTGTTTTGCTTTCTGATTCTTATGGTGTTTTTGTTTTAGGAAACCATGGTAGATTACATACTGGGTGTTTCAGATCCTCTTCAATGGCACTCTCAGGTAATTATTACTATTATTGTTGTTTTTTGAGTGAATTTGAGGTGTGGGATGATTCTAGTTTATTGATTGAGTGATTGGTTCTGCACAATGTAGAACTTAGAGATGAATAGAGATCATTACGCGTCGTGGATGGTGCACCTCGGCGGGGCGGAACTGGTGTTTACTTGTCCCTTTTAGTTTTACTTATGATGGGAACTCTAGTATTGGTTGTTTTATGTGTTGATTTGATTATTTGGTATGTCTTAGATTACTCGAGTTGCGGATCATGTTGGGGTAGGAGTGCATTTTAACCCATTTGTGAAGTGGGAGGATAAGGTACAATTTTTTTGTTAGTTTGTTTGATCTAGGAGGATATTTTAGTTTTGTTGTTCTGGGTTTTCAAATTTGGAGCGTGTAATGCGTTTCAGGGTACCTCTTGAATTTTCATACAGATGATCAAGTATGGGGTTGTCCGGATGCATGATTTGGTTGAGGATGTATTGAGCTGGAAGAGTTTTTATTTGAGCGGTCGCTTGCAGAAGCCTGTATGTTTTTTCCTTTTCTCTTCTACTAAATATAGCTATGTTTAGTGGCGTGTGTATATATGCCTTATGTCGAAGCATAAGCTGGCAAATCACATCTTTGTCTTGATTTTCATGTTAGAAAAGCCTTGGCATCAGTAAATGTGATATGTTGGGATTATTTTCCGTTATGTTTTTTTTTTTGGGTCACATGTAGCAATATTATTTCTAAATTGTGAATTCTCCTTAGATTCATGAACAGACCAAGGTGGTAAAAGATATTTGTACCTTTTCTCATAACCATATGCTTTGGAAACGGGATTTACAAGCAATTTTATGACTGACAAACCAAGATAATGTTTTTCTAGTTCTAAACCTCGGCAACATAAATTAAATATCCTTAGTGGTACAAAATGAAAAGGCTTGTTAAAGTACCTAGAAATATGATTGACCACAAGTAGACAAAGTAAAAGCCGAAGAAGAGTCAAACTACAATGTGGGGCATTGTTAACATGGATCAGGCATTCTGGAAGTAGTAAGATTTGGCTGTTTCCTTTCTTGGTGAGAGATCTAGTCCTTTTTAATCCACTAGCTCCGTAGTCTCGTAACTGATAACGTACTTGAGAATCAAGGTACTCTAGTATTCTATCTATCTCATATATAGTGTGTTACACTATTATGTGTGTTATAGCTGATGCAAATTTGAGATGGGAGACTCAAGGATGCAGCAAAACAGGGGAGATTTAGAATTAAAATGTAGATGAACTTGTTTTAATGAAGAGTGGAAAGATGAATGCATAACCGTCTCAACTTTAGGCTTAGTTCTTAAAATGATGAAAAAAATGTTTACGATCTAAGGAAGGAGTACCTATTGGTATGTCAGGGCATTTGTCGGTGTGTCAAGAGTGTCCGGCATGTGTGGATGTATTTTTTTTTCCTTCAATGGAGTGCCCATGTTACATAGTTTATAACTAATAGCAAACAGGGAAAGAGTGATAGGTCATAGGACTCAGTAGGAATGAATAACATGTCTAATAAGTAGAACCTTCAAATGATTTGTCAAAATATATAAGATCTAAGCAAGGAGTAACCATTGGGCTTTTAAGAGGCATGCTGAAGTGTCCGACACATGCTGATATGGATTTCTTCTTCTAAATATGATGTGTCCAGTCCATGCTGCATAGGATGTAAAGATGCCAATCTGGAACTTCCTTTTAGTCTCTAATGATGAATTGAAAGGACTCTATTATGTGCCTCACTCATTTGATGGTTCTTGGTGATTAAAGGTGGTTATTTGGTTGTTTCTCCTTGCCTTTTGAACTCTTGGAGAGGTGTGTATCTTTTTTCTCGTTGTCTTGTTTGCTCGTTGTGTTTGAACTTTTTTCATTACTTAAGCATGGTTAGTGTTCTTTCTGGATTTTCTTCTTCTTTCGTTACGATGATGAATGTGACAGATTACGAACACAAACTTGGTGAGTGGCTCGCAATGCTTATAATCATAAAGCCATAGTACGACGAGTTCAAATGTTTTGTGAAAGAGTACAAACGCTTCATGGGAGAAGCCAAAGATGAGGACGAAGAAGAAGATCTCGAATGGGTAGAAGAAGATCGCGATTATGTGGATGAAATAATACCTTGGGAGAATCAAGAGAAAACAGAAGAAGAAGAAGGCCATGAGGATAATGAAGAAGATGAGGAATTGGAGGAGAAAATTAATGCGTTATTATCCTATGTGGACGAATTAACATCCTTTATGGGTGAATTGGCGAGTTCAGTGAAGGAGATGGTAGAAATTTTTAGGGCTATTGTTACATACCCACAACCAAGTCTTGAATACCCTAGGTTTGCAATCAAGAAGCAACCCCCTATATCATACCCGTAACCCCGAAATGGGAAGAATCGCTAGTGGAACCCTATTCATTGGTTGAAGAACCTTGACCCATCCTATGAATTCATTGGAGATTAGCTTCCACAATGGCGTAAAATAAGCTGCTAATTGAAAAAATAAAAAGGTTTCCTTCTCACATTGAGATACATTTCTTGCGTGCTCCCTAACTGCTTGTCTCGGCAACTGGTGAATTGGAGTATACTGTCACTGATGTTTATGTGCTGAACAAATATACTGTTTATTTTCTACTTCCAACTAATCAAGTTTCTGAGAAATAGAAATGCCCCTTAATCCGGTTTGGTGGAAAGAAAAAATTCCTAAACACCATAATAGGGAACACCTGTAGTTTCTTTGGAAGAATCTTGAAATACACTTATTTACTATATATAAATTCTTTGTCTTGTGGACTAGTTGGTTGAAGAGACAAATTAGTATTGCTTGTTTAGCTCATCAATCACATAAGTTTTAAGATCTTACCCGTGTACGCTGCGATTATACAACAGTGCATTTTTTTATTCAATTTTTATATTATCATCAATTTTCAGTCTCATCTGTGCGTGCTGCTTTTACTTCGTCTTGTTATCGACATCTACAGTTTTTTTTTCTTCCCTAAGATGTCATGCATGTAGCGATTCACAAACCTCATTTTCAAATGAGTAATAAGTTTAACTGTTATTAGTTTTTTTTTTCTTCCTTTTGTACAGGTTCATGTACTTGTGGATAGTTTAGACATAAAAGATATGAACTCAGTTAATTTGAAAGCTGCAACTTCTGCTGCCCTTCTCCTTCTGCCACCTCAATTTACCGAGGTTAGATTCATCGCCAATGTTGTAATATGTTATTTATTTTTCTTTGCCTTATGGTTCTAAGTTGCTTCCCACCGTGAAAACATTTTACTGGAGTGGTAATAGTTAAGTTTACCTTCTGAAAAAAACTAAATCAATATACTTCTTATATGCAGGAAGAGGTGTATGCTAAAATATGCAGTCTTTCATATATGGGTGACATGCGAATGCTATTTGCAGAGGATAAGGATAAAGTAAGCTTCATAAAAAGGGTGTAGATATTGGCACATCCACTCTTACTACACTGCACACTTCCAAAGACAATTTTTTCAATCTTTCTTAATTTGACTCCCGAGGATGGGAAAAAGTTAGTTAATACTAATCATACTTAGTGAAATTTATTAATTTCTATCACTATAGCCGTTCCTAGAGTGATCTAGTTATAGTTTTGGCTTTCTAACAAGTTGCGCCCTCTTTTACAAAAAAACCTTAACGTAACTCTTTAGTTACATCAACAAAGTATATGGTAACCTTAGGCTGAGTGTTTTAGTTTGTGGAAGAAGATTTCTAATCAATATACGTTAACCTTTGCAAAAAAAATTTGTATATACTACTCAAGTTGTGGTAAAATTAGAGTTAAAACTTAGCGTGACTAAAAATTCATTTTTCCTTGTTGATTTCTTTTTGGTTTGAATCTTTGGTTGGAAAGACCTAATTCCAGCCAGAAGTTACATGTGAGATTGAGATACTTAACCACTAATATCTTAGCAGGACTGCAGTAGAACCGGGTCCCTCGGGTCAAACTGGGAAGCTTTAATTTTCATTTAGAGAAATGGGGTGGTGAAGATAAGGTTTGAAATTCTTCAAGGAGATCGGCTACTCTTGGGAAGTCGTTGCGAAGGTTTAGTTGAGAGGGGAAGTATCTATGTTTCGAGGTGGTGTAAGTGAAGTATGGAATGATGGATTTTATATGGAATCTATGTTTCGAGGTGGCGCAAGTGAAGTATGGGATGGTGGATTTTGCATGGCATCTTGGTATTCATATTACTTATGGAGTAGGATTATCGGAGTCTACTAATTAACAGTTGGGACCTGGTCAGAGAGGGCATCAAAAACAATTGCTGTACAGTAGTAGTTAAGTATGGGCTTCTGGTTTTATGTATGGTCATTGGTCTGACAAGATTGTCAACGAAGACTTGCCCAGATCCTTATATGGTGTGTAACATTAAGCAGTATAGATTGTTTGCAATTTTATGACAGGGAGTGGGGGATTAATCGAGGTTTTCATTTCCGTAGATATCCTCTTAAAAACAAAGTAGTCTCAGCATCATGATGTACAAGTTACATCGGGCACATCAATATGAGGGAGTGCGGATGGGTGGAAATGGAAATCAACTAAAAAGGTGAGTAGTAATTGACTTGCTTTCAGATTGTGTAATCCTTTGGATAAACACGGTGTCCGGTCTAGAAATAACAAAATCGACACCTCTGGTTCTCGGCATATGAAGACTTGACTGAGCTGTGAGCACACGAGTAAATCTAGCTGAACGGTAATACTGGCTGTAGTTTAACCTCAGAATCCTTTATGCCTCTTTTCTTAGCTTTTTAGATTGCTAGAAAGAATATTTGGTGTGATTTGTGCTACATTAAAGGGTTTCTGGATGTTTTTTCCTTAAAGAAATCCTTTCCCCGTTGACAGGATTCTAGGATTAGTCGACCAGCTAAGATACTTGTGTTGCAGTGCTGAAAGTTCTGGTTTAAAAATTCTTATCGCTTGACTAGCTACGAGTCCTGTTCGCCAGAATGCTAGCCTTGTGACCAAGTCCTCTTGCTCGTCAACTTGCATGCCCATTTGAGAACTTTGGTATTATTCACATAACCAACTTTTTTTAATAGTAGTAGATGAGGGGTTTATTTATTTTGAAACCACAACTAATCAAACTCTTCAACTCTATGTTGATAAAATCTTAGGAACCCTATAGAGCGAGCTTTAAAAAAAAGAGAATGAGCGAAAAAGAAGGGAAGAATAGTGTTGATCTCTGAGTGGCTCACTGGACTTTGGAATGCTTGCTTCAATTCAACCGTCTATGTGGAGGATCCATAAGATAGTGAAGGCAGTGCGAGAAGTTCGCCGTGGAGTAGAAAGACGTGGTGAAGTCGCTGCTCAAGCAAATGTCATGTCGATCTAGGGAAGAAGGTTGCGTGTTATTAATCTTTATAATAACTTCATTAGTCGATTGATTCGTGTGGGACAAAGTCCATTTTTTTTTGTTTTATCTTTTCCTTTTCATTTTTAGGGCTTCAATGCAGCAATCCCTTGCCCATTGTGTTATTGAACGTTTTGATTATTTACGATATTTTTTTGGAAAATGTAAAAATAATATATTAATGATCTCAACGAAACTTTTCGGGTTGGAAAGGTTACAACCCAAAGGCAAAAGAAAAGAGAAAGCAATACAAATCTCTAATCATCATGTAGGATTCGCATAGCTAAATCTTTCCACCGTGTCACAAGATATGCAAACCGGACGATTTCATGTCTATGGAAGAAGATGACCAATACAGATAGTCGCGTATACGTCGAGGATAATTGCTTCTACACTCTTAATCTTTTTATCAAAGTGTATTTTCGTTCCTCTCCTTCCACAAAACCCATCCAATAGTATGCGGATAAGGTTCCAAAGAGCTCTTCCGATCTTCCTTCTAAATGGCTTGCACCACCACGTTTTTAAGGATCAAATAAACTCATTTATCTATGTGCTTTATGATTACATTAGTTAATTTGCATGCTATTGATTGATATTGCAAAGAGTTTTTAATTGGACATGTTAGAGATTGTTTCACACGTCGTCGCCACGTACTATAAGTGGGGGGCGTTATGGTCACTAATTTAGGGTTGTAACTATCTTTACTTATTATAAATAAATGGGTAGTAGTGAGAGCCACTATCTAACTCTTTCTCTCTCTCTCACCCTCTTTCTCTTTCTCTACACTTCTAACTTGGTATCGAGCAAGGTTGATTTCTTCTTCCTCCTTATTCTTCAATTTTTCTTCTCTTCAACTACATTAAATTGAATTTAGGGTTTGATTTCTTAAAACCCTGGATCATTTTTTCCTTTCTTTTCCAATCTAAAACCCTAGATGACAAACTAGGGTAGTTTTATTTTAGGTGAAGGTTATCATTTTTTTTCCTCGTGAGATCTCTTTAACTGTGTTTCGATCTCACTCACTGTTTTCTGTTTTTGCTTGATTATCAAACCTTCACCTTCTACCTTTTTTTTTAATACCCATATTTAATATGGGGGGATCTGATTTGGATACCGCTTAATCGTCTACGACGGTTAACAAAATTGTGGAAGTTCGAACTACAAGAGATGAAGAATTTTTGGGAAAATCAGTAACTTCGTCGAGGCTAAACTGCCAAAATTATTTGGGGTGGACGCGTGCGATTCACCACTTTTTATGCGGTCAGAGGAAATTGAAGTTTTTAACCGAGGACCCCCCAGATTCGAAAGTTGCAAATTATGAAGATTGGATGGCAGATAATTCTTAAGTTTGAACATGGCTTTGGAACAGTATGGAACCGGTAGTTGCAGCAAATGTCCAGTTTCTTGATACAACAAAGAAGATTTGACTTTCTCTAAAAGAAAATTATTTTCAGGCTCAAAACATGTCTCGGGTTTTTGAGTTATATGCTGCAATGTTTAATCGGAAACAAGGGGGAGATTCCATTGATACCCATTATTCGGTTCTCAAGGGTTATTGGGAAGAATTATTACAATATCATCCATATATAACAGATCTGGTAGAACAAAAACGATATCGTGAGGAATTTCAGGTTGCCCTTCTCCCCAACAGTTTGAATCCCGATTATAGTGTCTACAAAGATCAGATTAAGGCGAGCAAAAAATTGCCTACTGCAGCACAAGCTTATTCTAGACTTCAGCGTAAATCGCGAGATCTTATTGTTACTACTCCAATCGCTCATACCGATTCTTCTGCCCTTTTTTTTCTTCTAGTTCACGAGGTGGATTACAAGGCCATGGAGGTCGTGGAGGCCGCAATAGTAATGGTTCACCAATGAAGTGCACTTATTGTGGGAAAGTGGGCCATATTGAGAATTTTTGTTATCAAAATCATGGTAAGCCTGCATATGTTAATCAAGCCATGGATGATAATTGTTCTCCTTTTGTTATTGCATCGACTACTGCACCAATGGTACCCTCAGGATCTTCTGAGGATTTGATTAACTAGCTTTTCCAGAAGTTGAGCTCTATTCAGTTTCCATCCGGTCCTTTCACAACTACGTTGGTTGCTCTAGGTAATTTCGCTTTTGTGGTTTATGATCCACAATCTTCTTTTTGGGTCGTTGACTCCGGAGCCAGCAGTCACATAACAGGTAAACCTTATCTCTTATATAATATTCAAAATTCGCTTTCTCAAATTATTTTGGCTGATGAGTCCACTCGACCTCTCAAAGGAAAAGGGGATTTAATCCTATGTTTACTCTTCCTCTGAAATCGGGTTTATATGTACCTCAATTTCCATTTAATCTTTTATCTGTTAGTCGAATTACCAATTCTTTAAATTGTTCGGTAACATTTACTCCTGATTGTATTTTTCAGGACCTCTTGACGAGTCTGGTGATTGATTTTGGGCATGAGAAAGACGGTTTTTATTATTTGGATTTCGAAAGATTTTGTTCTGCGTTAAGTGCCATAGTCTCTCCAATCCAGTGGTACAATCGTTTGGGACATCCCAGTTTAGTTAAATTACGGAATTTAATTCCTGGTCTTAGTCCTATTTCTACTTTAGAGTGTGAAGTTTGTCAATTAGGCAAGCATCACCGTAGTTAATTTCCTTTGCGAGTAAAGAGTCGTAGTTTGAAAGCTTTCGATATTGTCCATTCGGATGTTTAGGGGCAGTCTAGAATAAAAAGTGTGTTTGTTTTTCTTATTTTGTAGTATTTGTGGATGATTATTCAAGAATGTCATGGTTATTTTTAATGAAAAATCGTTTAGAGTTATATAATATTGTGTCTATTTTTTACAATAAAATTCTTACTCAGTTTGACACTTCGATAAAGATCTTACAATCTGATAATGCATTAGAATATGTCCAACAAAGTAAGAAGTCTTTCTGTATAGCACGAGGCATTATTCATCAAACTGCTTGTCCACATACTTCTCAACAGAATGGGGTAGCCGAAAGAAAGAACCGCCATCTCCTTGATATTGCACTAACTATCATGTTTAACATGAATGTTTCAAAACAATTTTGGGGAGATGCCGTCCTTACAGCGTGCCATCAGAATGCCTTCTTTTGTACTTATTGATCAGGTTCCTTTTTTACTCTTATATCCTCATAGTAAGTCATTTTCTCTCTTTCCTCGCGTTTTTGGGTGTGTAGCATTTATTAATATGTTAGGTTCCGGTCTTGATAAGCTTTTTCCACGTGCTATTAAGTGTATTTTCTTAGGTTATTCCAGGACTCAAAAAGGCTATCGTTGTTATTCTCCGGTATCTCAACGATATTTTACAAGTGTAGATGTAACTTTTTTTGAGTCTACTCCTTTTTATTCTATAACTGGGGAGCAATTTCATGTTGACCTTATGTCCAATAATGAGGGGGAGTCCCCTCTAGTCCTACCAATTCCACTCTCTTCGGATTTTGCGGTAACTCCAACTACAACTACAACTTGCGCTTCTGTTTCTGATCCTGCTCATGTTCCCGCTTCGCTCCAACTAAACCATTGCAGGTTTATCAACGTCTTCGTGTTCTCTCTAAACTGCCAACTCCACCTCAAACCATTTCATCTTCTTCAACAAAGGTAACTAATTCTCTCGTAAGTACTGAGGTAATTATTCCTTCATCTGGTTCTTCTTTGACTAATATTTTGTCCAATGATCTTTCTATTGCTTAGCGAAAAGCTACTCGTACGTGCACACGTAAGAAAAATTCTCAATACCCAATTGGGAATTTTGTGTCGCTACGTCGACTTTCTCCTTCTCATAAAGAATTTTCTACCTCGTTGTCTGTTGTTTCTATTCCTTCTTCTTACCAACAGGCTCTTGAATCTCCTGGGTGGAAACTTGCTATGGATGAAGATATCGAAGCTCTTCAAATAAATAAAACATGGGATCTGGTTAATCTTCTTAACCATCCACAGGGGAAGCAAACTATTGGTTGTTGTTGGGTGTACAAAATAAAGTACCATCCAGATGGTACTATTGAGCGCTTGAAGGCACGATTGGTTGCCAAAGGATATACTCAGACATATGGGGTTGATTATCATGAAACTTTTTCGCCTGTTGCTTGTCTTAACTCAGTTAGAATTCTTTTCTCAGTAGCTATTTGTCATGATTGGCCTTTGCATCAATTAGACGTTAAGAATGCTTTTCTTCATGGTGACTTGGAAGAGGAGGTGTTTATGGATCAGCCACCTGGTTATTCTACGCCGGATAAAAAGGTTTGTTATTTGCGAAAAATTATTTATGGGTTAAAGCAATCACCAAAGGCATGGTATGAACTCTTAGTACTGTTTTGGTACAACATTGTATGAAACGATGTGTTTATGATCATTCTGTCTTTGTTCATTCTTCATCCGTGGGTACGGTTATTCTCATTACTTACGTTGATGATATTAATGTTACTGGTAGTGATTTCGCTGGTATTTATGTTGTGAAGAGATTTTGGGAACCCGGATTCATTCCAAAGATCTTGGTGTGCTTCGATATTTTTTGGGGATTGAAATTGCTTGCTCATCAGTTTATCTGAAACATGATTACTTGATTGTCGACCTGCGAAGACTCCTATTGATTCAACAATCAAACTTAATGCGGAAGAAGGGGAGTGCTTTGATGATGTTTCTAGATACCGCAGGTTAGTTGGGAAGCTTATTTATCTTACTGTCACTTGACTAGATATTACTAGGGCTGTACACGGGTCGGATCGGCCTAGGTTTAAGGTTAAATCGGATGCGACCCGAAGAACTCGGGTTCCCACTTTCCAAACCTGAATTGACCATACTCAAAACCCGAACTGGTATAGTCGGGTCGGGCCGGTTTCGTGGATCGGGTTTGGTTTCTTTACCAAAACTTCAATTACAGTATAAAAAAAAATTTCTCCAATCCAAAACAACAACACACATCAACGAAAGTTAAACAAAATCACAGAGCAATCAAAACAAAAGAAACTACAAACCACCATTAAAACCTAAAACCAAGCTTGAAACCCTAATAGAAGCTTCAAATTAGACTCCCAACTCTACGAGTCGGAAATCCCCAAATCACACCAACAAGGAGAAAATAGATGATAATGATGCTTCTCCCCAAATCATTAGATTCATTACCACAAAATCCCCAATCCAGTAGCTCTTCCTTCTTAACTCCTCAATCTCACAACCAATAATAATGAGCTCTCTACATTGTGTTCGGCATGGCAGGCTCTGGAAATGCCACAAGGAGTTTTTTCGATTATGGTGGCATCCCAATTCCCAACCATATGAGAGGCCACATCTGGTTAGAAGAACAACTACTAGTTGTAGAAGATGACGATGACTCATTCCTTCCAATTATGATTTTAGACGATATTTCTAGGTTTTGATACTCATAGAGAGAGAGAGAGAAAGTAGGTATTGTCTCAAGGAAGAGGAGAAGAGGCTGCTAAGAGAGAGAGAGAGACAAAAACATTTAGATCTAAAACTAACATTAGGTTTTAAACTAAATTACATTATTATCCTTAGTCGGTTCGGTTCGGGTTTTATCTGGTTTACACACTTAAAAATGAAACCAAGCCGAAGTAAATCGGGTTTTGTATATAAGAACAGAAAACCGAACCGAAAGTATTAGAAACCGGACTGAATCGGCCAGTTCGGGTCGGTTCGGCACGGTTTCTCGGGTTGTTGGGTTTCATGAGCAGCCCTAGATATTACCTATGTTGTTGGTAAGTTTAGTAAATTAATGCATGCTCTACGCAAGCCGCATTGGGAGGCTGTACTTCGTATTATGCGTTATTTGAAAGGATCTCCAGGAAAAGCCTTATTGTATAAGCCATCCAAAACCATTGATATTTGTGGTATCTCCGATTCAGATTTTGCAGGCGACTGCACCGATTGTCGCTCAACATCGGGATATTGTACTACGGTCAGCGGAAATTTGGCGACCTGGCGAAGTAAGGAACTTGGGTAGTGGTGAGAGCCACTGGCGAAGTAAGGAACATTTGGTTTAAGTTATAGTCACTAATTTAGGGTTGTAACTATCTTCACTTATTATAAATAAATGGGTAGTGGTAAGAGCCACTGTTTAACTTTTTTTTTTTTTTTTTTCGCTCTCTCTACACTTCTAACTAGACCTCTTCAAGCTGTCTAAGTTTTGCATATTGGACTTTCACACGGATTAGAGTGCTGACACGTGGTTAAGGCTAAAAGGGGTACTTTTATGGTAGTGGGGTTTCCGGTAAAAATATATATGAAGGAAAGTGATGACGTCAAATGTGGCTTTCTTTTATTGTAGAGTGCCATGTAGCCGGATATTGAGTGCAAATATAATCAGAGGAAGTATGGATGTGGGCAATCGTGTCTATTTTGTGGTATGTAGGTCGAGTCTAATCATTTACTTCGGTTTATTGCCTATTTTCGAGTGAGATGTGGGACAATTGAAATTGTTCACCTTTGCTTGGGTAGACAAAGATAGTTTTATTAGTTCTATAAAGACAAGGCGTTTAGAAGAAACATCTAAAAACTCCTACAAGATGTTACTCTTATTCTATTTCATGGGTACTATGAAAGGCAAAGATTGATGGGTACTTTGGAAAGAAAACGTTGACAGTTTGATGAGAATCGGAGAACGTAGGAAACAGCCATCTTGGGCATGTACACGTTTATATGTATTTTCTTCTATCTTCAAAGTTATGAAGGGGTGGGATTCAAGGCCTCTAGAAAGGTGGCGGATTTTGTATTTTTTAAGCAGGGGCAATGCTGTGTTGTTTTTGTGCTTCATGTTGATGTTTTTTATGTGTCTTTTGCTTTCACAGTGTAATACTTTCATCCATAAGAGTCTTATTTGTGTTAATCAATAAAATATCTTCTGTTCCTCAAAGAAAAGGGACACTTAAAACTAATAAAGGTGTAGGTCCCATGTAGGATTATCATATTATTTTGCTTTCTTACATTTGATTTTCACAAACTTTCTTTCATTTCATGTCTTAACCCTTCTGGAATTTCAAATGTCATTCACAGGTAAAAAAGATTGTTAGAGGGCAGTTTGATCTATTTCAGACAATGTATAAACCATATCTTCAAGAATATGCTGCCAAAGAGTTACTGAATTTTTCATCAGTCAATGGTCTCCAGGCAAATATAATGCAGGTTTCTTCTGATTGTGAAGTTTTTCTACCTTGTAGTACTTCTGTAGTTCTAAATCAGTTCTTTTAGAAAATTGAAATTATTATCGGTCGTCGGGACTTGGCTCTGTGAGATCAATTCTTCATTCACGAAGAGGGGTCAGCTGTAAGGAAAAATCCTGTTTAAATGGCATGTGCAGTGTACAACGATTTGCACATGCTCGAGGGATTAATCAGGCAAATAATTGACCACACATCACCCGAGGAAATACAGAAAATATATAACTGCACAAATAGAAAGAACTGGGAGATGGGGAATTTCAACAATTACAAGACATAAATTGAAATATTTCATTTTCAATTATTCTGTTGCAAAATGGCAGCGGAAGCACTAAACTTTGATCAAAGAACAAGATTTGACAAAGAAATCAGCAATTCTCAATAAGATTCAAGGAAATCACTCATTTAGGGTTTTTAACAAAGAACACAAAAAAGCCAAAGCTTTCTTCTCTAAAACAAATCAGCTACTAAACAAAATCTAATCTAACCCTATTATACTAATTAAGGGCATTATTGGAAGCAAATAAAGCAACTAGAAAGATCCTACGGTGGAAAACACTCCACAAATTAAAAGCATGAAAAAAGATAAAAAGAAGGGAATTTTAGTCTGGGATTTGGGGCACCCGAATCAGCTCGCCAATTTTGTTTTTGTTTTTTGGTTATAAAATTGGGACATTTGTTCGATTGGAAATTTGGGGCACCCGATTCGAATGCTCCTGCATCATATTCATGTACTTTTCTTAGTGAACTCAATTGCATTCATGTTGAGAAAGCTACAATTATAAGATAATCTGTTTTTTAGTATATTTTGAATATTGATTCTTAATTTCTGATTTCTTCATTTGTTCTAAACCAGGACTGTGGTTTATCTGCGACCCATTCTCTTGTTTCTTCTCTTCCTTCTACAGTGAGAAGCTGCATGGGGACGAGGTTAGGAGAAAAGCGAAAAATGAATGAATTTGGTATGAATTACATTGGGCTTAATAACCAATTGTGTACTGGAAGCTTAAGTGATGAAAATTCATAATGCTTGTCAATTGCCATATATTCGAACAATTTTTCATTAGCTTAATGACTTAATGAATGTCGATAGTGCATGTCAACCGTCATAAGTGACTTTTATTTTGCCTGACTCATTCGTAATAATGCTTTGCAAATCGCATCATTTCATTTATAAAAACTTTAATAACTTAAAAAGATATGGTTAAGTTTTTTTTTGGTAAATACGCACGAGGAAGTCCTCCTTGGATATATAAGTGAAAGAGTAATACAAAGGCATCCCTACCCCCACTCCCATATAGACAAGAGGGTAGAGAACAAAAGGAAAAAGTTACATTCTCATAAAATTTACCAATAGAATCTTCACAAGTTATCTTCTTCTAATCTTCTGTAATGATATAGGATCTATCTCCACATAAATGTCATTGGGGTAGTAGTTAGCAAGGGCATCTGCAGCCCGATTTGTCTCTCTAAAGACATGTTCAATGTCAAACTACTCAAATTGGCTGATAAGAATGAAGATTATGTTAAGTAGTGCCTTAGCTTCCCATAGAGAAGCAGCTTGCTTAGTGATGTACATAACAGAGCATTTGGAATTAGTAGCAACTCTCACTTTTTCAGACCTTTATCCCTTGCCAAATTTAACCCTAGCTCCACAGCTTGAAGATCTTGGATGAGAATTGAAACAACCCAGTTATCACCATAAGCAGCAAAAATAATTTGACCAGTAGAATTTCTTATAATGGTCCCATATCCCCCCTTTTCTCCGTTCTCTTTCAAGGAACCTTCACAATTAATTAGAAACACCCCTGGAGGAGGGGACACCCATGTACATTTAATAACTAAAAGGTCTTGTGAATTGTATACTAATATTCCAGTTAAATTAGGAAAAGAAAGAGAAAAGCTTTATTGATTATTCAGGAGATGATTACAATTACCCTTAGGAGGGATTTAAATAGAGAAAAGTATTAGAGTCCTAGTAGAAAACTAACTTCTACTAGATACCTACTAAATACTAAAATACTTAAAGATAGAAACAAATCTTACTATCCTAAGATATGATCCGGTGGATAATATCATACATTATGATGTACCCGGGCATCACACGTAACATAAATAACAATTTCCAATACTCCCCCTCAAACGGATGATGAGAGACCATGAACACAATGCGTTTGCAACTTCAAGTCATTCACGACTTTAAGATCTTTAGTTTGAAAAACTTCAATGAAATACTTTTTAACATTCAACTTCAAATAACCAACTGGAGTCTTCAACCAACTTCACAGATTCCCAAAGAACCTTATTTTCTAACACTTTCTCTCAAGCTAGAAGCACAAACTCCATAATTCTAGCTTGGAAAAGATTACAAGCTACTCTCCTCATGAAAAGTCTTTAATTTTTTTGTATTCAACAACCAATTTGAGCCTTAGCTTCACACAGTAAATAAACCAACTTGAATCTTTACCAAAACAAAAAAAAACCTCACCAACGATGGGCTTTATGAACCAATAACATTGGTTCTATGGTTGGTTACACAAACCAGTTCCACATAAAAAGACAACAGATTAACTCTAGGAACTCTTCTAAGTAGCAAAAAAATGATTGGATTCTTAGAACCTTCTTACTCAATTTTGTTTGTTTGTGAAGAAACAGTTTGGTCCACTTAGTTGGTTACACATAAACCAACTCACAAAGTAAAGAAAATAAATCACTAAAGACGTAGAAAAAAAGGGAGATCAGGTACGTGAGGAAAATTCATCGAAAGTGACAAAGATAAATATCTTCAACGGAGAATGGAGGAACGATAAGACACTGATAAAAAATATGGTTGACAAGACCGCAACTCGCATCTCACAAGACGACATGATTTTTTCTAAACTATACCTTTGAAGGAAACACCAAAGATGATCACCGCGTGGTTTTCAAATAAAAAGAGAGCGCACCTTTTATGTCATTGCTCCATTGAAAACAAACTCTTATAGTTATCATGGTCATCTTCTTTCACTTAAATATCGCATGAAAACAAACTCACGAGAGATGAAAGAAGAACAAAAATATTGTATGACAAAGATCAAACTAGGTGAAAAACTCGAGATCGTGTAAAAACTTCTTTCTCTGCCAGCAACTTCAGATCATCAGATCAGAGGTTGAACAATAGAGTCAAAGATTTTCATAGATGTAAAAAAACTCACAAAAGACTTCACCAACCAACAAAATATCAAAATTGAGAAGAAACAAAGATCACCCAAGAACAATTCGTCACAAAAAGACTCAGGTTCAAAACATTTTTCTAAATTCAATCGAAATGGGGAACAAAGATTTCAAACTATAGTTATTGCAAACTGGAAAATCGTACCACAAAAGCCAAATATAATTTTTCGCTTCATTGTTTTCCAAACCGTAATCAAAGATTCATCAAAAGTTGTATCCAAAAATAAACGGCTAACCATCAGCAACAACAACAAAAATAAGGGAGCAAACAGATCTGATTTGGTGATATCACAAGCTATATATGCAGAAAAATTACAAAAGTGAAAGAGATGAATTTAGAAACTAATGCTAAATAATTCTACTGTTCATGATACTGTTCATCAGGACTATTTACGACATTGTTCATCAGTTAACAGTAACACAGTGAAAAAAGAACCCAAAAGACAAACATGGACAAGTAGAAACTTAGAATTACTAAGGACTCTTTGAGTAGTTTTACGTCTATGTGCATAGTTAATGAATCTTACGACTCTATGCAACAACATGGGGAAAACGAAACAAAAAGAAAGAAATACATTTCAGAATTAGACAATCAGGCAAAAAATCTTCAAAGTAAACAGATAAGCAAAACCAAGAAAAAGTATTGCCGAATTCGAAGAACCGGCGAAACAAAGAGAGAAAGAAAGGTATGCAGTTAAAAAGCAAGAAACAAAACCAAGAAAGGTATTACCAGATCTTGACGATCCGGCGACGGCAACAGTCGCCGCTAGCAAAAGCGAGAAAACCTTAGCTTGTTTTCAAGATCAGAGAGGCTTTGATACTAAGTTAAATTAGAAAAAGGAGAAAAACTTTATTGATTATTGAAGAGATCCCTAAAGAGGGATTTAAATAGAGAAAATATTAAAGTCCTAGTAGGAAATTAACTTCTACTAGGTACCTACTGAATACTAAAATACTTAAAGATAGAAACAAATCTTACTAATACAAATCTTCAGATATGATCCAGTGGATCATATCATACATTACTATGATGTACCCGGCCGGTCATCACACTTAACATAAATCACAGTTTTTAACAATTCCAATTGCTCATAAATTCTCTAGTACCCGGGTTATCTAATATAGAGTTCCCCTTGTAAACCATTTTTATTTGGATATTAACTCTTCATGTTTATTCTCAAAAATTCTTATATTCACACCAAATGTAATAGAAAGAAGCATCTAAAGCCAACTTCTTTATCTGATCTTTGGCATATGTACTTGCAAGGTGAGCTATATGCCATTCAATCTCATTAGATTAGATCAGAGGCCCTCGAAGTTGTTGATTATACCCCATAGAAAGCAGTAAGCTTCTCCATATCTTCTTAGAAAAAAGTTGAAATAAAAAGGTGTTTGTTCTACCCATCACCCCGACACCACACACAGTTTGTTATAGAAGCAGCACCCCACTTCAACAGTTTATCCCAAGTGCTGAGAGATTCCCTTAAGGCAAGCCAAGTAATCATACTATGCCTAGGAATATAATCTTTAAACCAAACAAGTTTTGCCCAGTCAAGGATGGGGTTTTCATGCCTAAGGTTTATAAGTACCTTTAGAGAGTACTCTCCAGTTATGCTAGCAGTCCATAAAACCTCATCAACAGAACCAGCTATAATATCCATATCATCAAGCATGTAGTGAAGTCATTAACAACTCCGTACATTTGTGAGGGAACAGACCAACCGCCATTAACAGTAAGTGCACTTACATTTGCCTCCTTATTGCAGTCAGTATCATAGGTAAGCCTCGTGGGAAATTTATCCATCAAAACTCCTAGAAGGTACCAAGGATCCTTCCAAATCTTAGTATTTTTACCATTCCCAAGTAAAGAGCTATCTCACTAGCATAATCTCTAAGCTGTAGCATTTTCTTCCAACACCAAGAGCTATCAGCAAGGATGTTAAGATGCCATAAGTCTCTTCCTTAATGTAGTTCTTGTTGACCCACTCTACACAAATAGTATCCGTCTTTGGTATGATGTCTTGTATTCACCTAAGAATTGCAGCTTGGTTCCCCACTACAATGCTCTAATCCCTAGTCCACCTTCCCCCCATTGGGTGGCAAATATCATTCCAACTAATAAAAGGGGTTGTAGAAGTCATCTCAGCTCCTACCTCTTTCTTTTACATATACTCTCAATTTTACAAACAACTTTCATAGGGAGCACAAACAAGCTGTCCAATGTGTACCTGCATGTTTGCCAGAACAGCCTTGATGAGCATCAATCTTCCAGTGTAAGCTAAGAACCTTCCCTTCCAGCACAAAACACTTGGCGTTTATTGAGACTGACTTGCAACCCAGTAAATTTGTTGAAGGCATGCAGTCTCTAACCGAGTGCATGGGCTGACATGGTATTTCCATGAAGGAAATCAAGGGGATCATCTGCAAAACATAGATGGGTTAGGACAGGATCTTTACACTTTGGGTAGAGTTTATAATCTTTGTCCACCACTTCTTTTTTTAAAAGCTTTGTAAACACCTCCATTGCAATAATGAGCAAATAAAACGGCATTGGGTCACCGTGCCTCACACCTCTCTTTTCCTCGAAGTATCCATAAAGAGTACCATTGACAACAATAGAATGTTTGGCAGTAGATATACAAGTCTGAATCCAAGATATAAAAGTTTTGAGTGAAATTCATTTTTTGGAGAAGGTGAATAATAGCCTGCCACCTAACCATATCATGATATTCTTAAATTTTTCTCCCAGATATGAAGGTAGATTGATTAGTGCTCACAATTCTAAGCTTCACACTCCTCATTTTACTAGGGATGATTTTAGTTATAGGTTCGTAAACCACATTAATGCAAGAAATTGGTCTTAACTCACTAAGATTGGAGGGGTTCTGACCCATGAGAATAAGAGTAACTGAAGCAACATTAACTTTCCAGCAGCTCGCCAGTGGTAAAGAAAGTAGAAACAGCTTTAACAAAGTCATCACCAATAATCTTCCAACTCCTTTTTAAAAACTTTGCAGTGAATCACACAAGGACTCAACTATTTCATTTCTTGTAATTTGGACACCAAGTAAAATATTATCAGCTTCAGATATAAAATCAAACTGTAACTCCACCATATTAGAGTCAAACCCCTCAATGAGAAGCACCAAAGATACCCCTAAAGTATCTTTCACATTCTCCCTAATCAGCTTTTCATCACCAATTCTTGTATTTGTGTCATTATTAAGAAACTGAATTTTATTTATAGTTCTCCTGTGCTTGTGCTTGAGTAATTTTTGAAAATAGGGAGTGTTTTGATCATCCAAATTCAACCACTTAGTTCTAGACTGTTGCTTCATTTTAGACTCCTCCCTGGCAACATGGGAGTACACCTGCATAGCAGCTCTCTCTTCAGCACATTTCCCTTGGTTAAGTTGATCATTCTGCAATTGGATTTGGGCATTTTCAAGTCTTTGCTTACTATTGAGATAAATAGTCCCACATTGGACACATAGAGCCTTGCCCCTCAAAATATAAGATCCTGGGGCTACTTCTCTCATTGCTAATTGGTTTTGAGATGGAACTTCCAGTTCGTATCAGAGCGGGTCTTCCATCCACGTGTCAAGCCCAATGGCCCACGTAGTACTCCGCGTCACCCAAATATTTGTTCATCGTCCACATGCTGAGCTCAAAAAAAGTGCCACACGTGATGGGGCTTGTTGAGATAAATAGTCCCACATTGAACACATAGAGCCTTGAACCTCAAAATATAAGATCCTGGAGTTACTCCCCTCTCTCTCTCACACACACACACAAACACACACCTTTGCACAATTTGAGTTTCGGCACCATTTTATTCATTGGGGTACCCTTTATTCTAGTACACACATCCTTAATAACTTAAACAATCCAAGAGTTAAAAAAATTTGAAGGGCTTAGGCCCCACAGCAGTTTCTTAAACAATCTCGCCACCATAGTTGAATGATCGGAACTCTCAGGAATCCCGAAACTAACTTAAGTTGTCATATGTTCAAGGTCAAGGTCAACATCTCCATGTATTCTCAAAAGCAACAATACAGCCCCCATATGTTCTTATCTTACAACAGTATAGAGTATATACCAAAAGCTTTGAACTATATCTTGAGATATTACTAATTTGTACATCTAATTGCATTTGGTTTTACGCTACAATAAGTTCTTAGTAGCCTCTTATCTAACATAATATATGTGGTGAAACTCATCAACTTCTTATTTGTCTCTTATTTTCTTTATCCTTCTATTTTCTTTATTTCTTGTGCTTTACGATGATTCAACTTGTGTTCTTTTTTTCTCCTTTCTGTTGTAACAAAAGTGAGTAGTGCGCTACCCCAGGCTGCTCCTGCTGCCGACGATAATTGAGGCCGATATCCGAGATAGATTAGTTTTGATTACCAGTATTAATCCACACATGAATGTTACTACTGCCTATGCAACAACTTTGCATTCTCTTATTGATGCGCCTTTCTTTAATGATATATAAGTTGCAAGGAAAGTCTGCTGGCTAAGTCTGGCCTTGCCTGAACGACCCCTAACGTTTAGGTGTTACTCAACTACATCCATATGGCATTTTATGTTACCATGCCCTCAACTAGTTTGATCTGTTTCTCGAGGAGACAAATGATTTAGTACACATGATATTGTCCTTGCAGGTAAGGTTATACGTGAAGTTGTGATCCTTTCCAGGGAAGAGATTGCGGAGTGCATGCGAAAAGTATTGCGGCGTGTTGTTATGGTTTCAAGCACAAAGCAGGCGGTCTCTGGACTACTGGCTGCTGGTGGTGTTAATTCAGTTCGGTATCTTGCAAATAAGATGACCAAAGCATGGAAATCCTGGACGTGATCATGAGCTTTTTGTGAAGTGCTCATGCCACAACATAACCTCAAGGTTTTTGACAGAGTGCAACTGCTTTCACTGGACATGGGTACTTGAGGAGTTGAAATAACTCTTTAAGTGTTTTTCATTTCAACTACACTTAGGTCAGGCCTGCAGGAGTTACATGCTTTCAGAAAACCAAATCGTATCACTCTGATTGATTCAGATTCAGGGAGCGGAGGATCCACTTGTCTTGGGACAATGAGTCTGTAAATGAGTAGCAATGTAGCAAACCATTGTATCTTTCTTGTTAGCGCATTTCTACAAAACAATAGCTGATTGCCTTACAAAAAAAAAAAAACCAATAGCTAATTTGGTTAGAATTTTAATCAGAATTTTGTGGTCATATTCTCATTTTCTTTATTTGTATGTTTTCTTGTAAATGACAACCTTCTGATAAGAGATAGGTGTACATTGGTTGAACCGGGATAGCGGAAATCAGACTTCGTTTAAAATGTCATCTGGCTTCTATAACTTGTCATTATGATGTTCTTTCATGTTCCAATTTAATCTTTCCTCTAGTAATAAAATCTTTGATTACGATATACATTTTGCATTCATTGAGAAAGACGAAAAAGAAAAGAAGAGTGGAGGAGGCCACAAACTTATATGATATTGTTTCGCATTCAGACATGGTTAATCTTGTTCGTGTTTATATATTACTCCTGACTTCATAATTACGAATTATTTAATGTTTGTCGTCTCTCTCATATGTATGATGAAAACCTATTGTGTATTGTTTCATCAAAAACATTTGCACATTTGTACTTAATTGGCTAAACATAGGGAAGAATCGTATAGGTCGCTAAAGAATAATTATCTTGATGATATTAGGGGAAGTTCAGAGAGAGATATTTGATTTTCTTCTCTTCATATTTTTTGAATATATAAGGGAGTTGTCACAAGCCTGGGTGGTTTGGCCACCCAACTTCGTAATATGGTATCTGTTTGTTGATCTATAAATTATAAAGTATATGGATCTCTAGACTTAGAGTGGTAAATAAGGGTCGTGGATCTCTTTCTTCAAGCCACGACTTAATACATTGTCTCTCTTCGGTACAACTCTGTGATAGACCAACCATCTTAAGCATACTCCCTTGATTTCTACTTCATCACAGCAGAAACTCTTGATTATCAAATACTGTATTTATTTGCAATTCCTACATCTTCAGAAAATCACATCTAACTCAGAGAAGGGAAAGTTCCAATACTGGAACAACAACAAAAAAAACATAATATCTTTAAGCTGTAATTATCTGACAACAAAGAATTTATACAACAAACTAGTTCAAGTATTTTCTTTCCTGGAATTATACAACGCGGTCTTAAAATTACAAAATCAAGCTACTAATGACTGACATAGTTACAAGTAAGGTAAATAATTGTTTCCACAATACAACTGACAGTACATCAACCAATATGGAGAAATCACTTAAATATTCTTAATGCCCTGCTGGATTTCTGTTCCATGATAAATATGAAGGATCCCCAAGCTTTCTGCATACACAATCACACGTAAAGTAATATTAGCTTCAGTTAAATTGAAAGAAACACATAAAAATTCAATACAAAGGAAGGGTATAGATCAAGGTGGCTTTATAAGTAGTACAGACAACGGTCTGGTCAGGGGGCACAGAATGGCCAAGACGGATCTTTACCCAACCCATTTTGGCTCGCTATGGATCACTTGCATTGTGCTCTGACTAAAACTCTGTACTGCTTTAAAACCAACTTAGAAATTATTGGGTATAGAACTGACCTTGGTTTGACGAGGTAGACAACAGTGAAGGACAAAGCAAGAAAGAAGCACAATCCGCCAACTGTAAGATACGCTATTCCCAGAAAGTCATTTTTGCCCCCAAGCCAGCTTGTTGTAGAAAGAACCAGTTTCTTCTTCCCATTAAAACTGTAGGTATTGTAGTTGTTCTCCAACGTAACATTTATTACTTCATTTGCTTGGAGGTCCACCTCAATCCTCCCATACAATTTCCTAAAGGTTGGGAGAGCTGCCGTTCTCATCCAAACAATCAAATCTTCCTGCTTGCTGAGCTGTTACAAGTATAAAAAATGGCCTATACAGCTGAGATAAAAACAATCTTGAATAACCAAAAAGAAAACAGGAAGCATCACCCTAAAGCATAAACATGAAAATCTTAATTGAAATAAAAATTGTGCCTATATATTGCTAAGGAATCAATCCAACTAGATTTAGGATCGATCCTATGCACTTTAACAATCCTTTATAAGGTTTTGTTTTGTTTTGTTTATTTATTTTATTCTTTTGCAGGTGGGCCATTTTTTTTTATGAGATTCGGTAACTCAATCCTACTGCCAGAAACTCGTCCCAGAAAGATCAGTTTGAGGACGTCTAAAAACATGTAGACTAAAGTGACAAAATATAATTTAGCATAAGAATGAAATGTTGCAAAACACCGCTTTAATAATTTAAAGAACTGAAATCTACGATTAATGAGGTATTCCATAGGTTTTTATATGGAGAGTTTTGTGCATTTGTGACAGTGGCTTTCTGCATAGGTCTTAAGAAATGGGATAACTTACCGGAATCGACTCATTAAGCGTGGCACCACCTTTGAGTGTTCCATTTTGGAAGTTTTTGGGGAATACATCTTTCCCAAACTTGCTATCCCTGTCACTTTTCCAGGAAATATCGTTCTTGTTCACTGCCAGGGGCTCGTTTTTGATAGAAAAGCTGTATGTATCATTGAATAAACTCCATGCAACAAGACCACAAGGCACAATTGGAGACCCTCCATTCGATTCTTCAGGTTCGCAAGAACTCGTGTCATTCTCTTTTTTTTTGTCTCTCAACTGAGTGTCACTTCGACTCTTGACATACCTGAATTACAATCATTATATGCAAAAGCAAAAAATAAAATAACTAGCCATATATCAAAAATGTTAATAGCAATACTAGACAGTTGTTAAGAGCAAGAATGTTTAAAGAGTTTCATCACTATATTTATTTCATTCTGCTAACAGTAAATATTCTTTTTATGATAAATTTTCCTCTATTTCAATTAAGGTCATTATAGTAAAATGATTTCAATGGAAGGTAAATTTTATAAAATAGATTTATGAGCTTTAGCCACAATGATGAAACGGACATTGATGACACTTGGGCAAAATTATTTTCTATTTAATACGGAGTAGATTGACAAAAATGATTATTTGCTAACAAAAAAAGAGAGAAGAAAAGTAAACATCAACTCTGTTTGTTGATTGTTTTGATATTACGAAAAAAGTGTATGTATATGGCTTATGTGAAGATGGTCTCCTCGCCAAGAACAGCTACAACTGAAGATGTACATACCTGCGATGATTCTGGTAAAAGTTATCTAGCTGATAGTACACATAAATAGGGTGCTTCATACGCTTTGGTACCTACAATGAAAGGGTTACGACATATTACATTACTATATATTCTTGCACATGGTCTTCTTAAACAGAAATGCACATTCCCCTCTATGAATACTCAGCAGTTACATTCTCGAAGAGTTGCAATCAGACAGCATAATGAAAAAAAAAACTGCAAAAACAGAACTTACAGTTATCATCTTGATGCAGTTTTTATCCAATGTGCTCTGAATATATCCGACCTTATCCCCTCTTAAGTTTATTGGAATACAATCAGTCTCATACCGATAAACAATTTCAACAACCTAAAAAAAAGGAAGAATGGATATTGACTATGAACATTAGAAGACTGTACAAAATGTCAAAACAGAATATGGTCAATCTAAAAAAGAAACATACATTCCGTGAAGCAAGTAGGGAAGCAACACCGATGGGGATGAAGATAAAACTGATTAGTGTGAACGCCGAGATCACCTGTACAAAAATATGGAATTTGTTACATAACCGATATTATTAACTTTTGCGCTTAAACTGCAAATGCAATAACCAATATACTAAGTCGCATTAGTATGGAATATGGATATGGGTGCAAGAGTCTGTACTTGGCAAAAAAAACACTATATATCAAATCATATAAGAAAAAAGGGAAACAAATTGCGAAGAAAGAATTTGTTATTTGTATATCCTGCACAGAAATTGTAACTGGAACGTGCATGGTAACAGCTATAGAAGTGTCAAAAGCAAAATTATAATGAAATCGAAAGTTTATGGAGCTTTGATTTACCCATTGAGGTGTGAGAATTGGCTTGCAAGCTGGAAGCTCTTGTTGAGTAAACCTTGAATCTGAAACATAAGTAAGAATATGCGAGCTTAGTAAAATTCATGGGACAAAAACTCATAAACGTGTTCTAAGAAATAATTGAAGAAAAGAAATAGCCTGCTAATAGAAGAAAAAAAAAAGGCTTTCTCTTACATGTTTTATTTTATTAAAAACAATGGCTATATGAGATCTCTTACATGTTATAGAACAGATTTTAAACTCTATCATAGAAGTCGTCAAAAATTGCACTCCTATTAGCATAATATAAGAAGAAAAATAGAAAATGTCTAATGGGGTAAACTTTTGTTTGGGTGCCAATAATACCATTTAGAAATGATGGAAAACACAAGTCCTACTTTTAATAATCAATTACTTCCTATGACCAAAGATGATCTTAATCAAACTTAAACCAGACATGCAGTTACATGGTATGACATGCAAAAATAAAGAGACCCCATTTGAGTTACGCTACATACAAAACCACTCCACCAATTAATCAGTATTCTTAACACAACAAGTTCAATTTCAGTATCAAACTAAGCTACACTTATAAAAACAACAACTAAAGCATAATATCAAAGAAAACAGTCAAAATTTGCAATAAAAACATATATTTACAAAAGATACCAATACATATATAATTCAGAAAATAATAATAATAAATATTTTGGGAAAATATTGAATCTGGGTATCTATGATCTAACCCTTAAAGACTAAAAATCAAAAAAAGAAAAATAGAGAGAGATTTGTTACATTTGGGTCTTTTTGAGTGCCTTCTGGGTGCAGAAGGATCGGTCGATCCAGTCCCTCCAGAGCTAGAGGCCATCTCTGTATTCATCGAAGGTCGAATCTAGAAAGATAGATAGAGATGATGATGATGATGATGGGGTTTGAGGTTTGAGGTTTTGGTTTCTCTTCTCTTCTCTCTTTTAGTTTGGGTTCTTGTTTGACTTTCAAAAGAGGAGAACGAATGAAGAAGAGTCTCTCTCTGGGACGGCAACTTCTCTTCTAGACATAAAGATAAAGAGAGAGTCAAACCAAACCAACGCAACTCACAAAGAATGGTCCAACTCAGGCCAAGCCAAATACGAGAATACACGGTTTGTGTTTTGTATCAAACTTAGTAGTCTCGCTCCCACATCGTTCTAGTCTAACAGCATCCATAGCAGTTGGGTGGGTCGATTTGCCCAAAACCAGATTGAATCCAATTCACCCAGCAGCATAACGCTGTAAATTTTAGGCTTAAACTTGTTTTGGTTTTCTCAAGTGTTATTTCTTATAAGGCATTTCTCAACGCATATCAAGTGTTCAAGTTTTACCCAAGGCATACTCAATCCTTAATCCACAAATTTCCCAACCCAAGATCTTTCCTCCGTTAATCACTTAAGAATGTCTGGTTCGTCTAGTTAGCGACCGTTCTTAAGTTCTTCCAAAACCCAACGCAACGTAAACGCGGAAGTAAAACGAAGAACGAACGCCGAAGTAACAAATATTTGGCCGTTACAATTGACGTCGGACAACGATCCCTCCCCAACGCTCGAAGAGTTGAACCGAGTAGATATTCTCCCGGACGGCTGGGTCCATATTTCTGTTGGATCGGAGGAAATACCGGTAAGTTTTGTGTAAATTTTAAGTGTTATTAATGTATATTGCAATGTGTTCGATGAAATGCCCGAATGAAAGTCTAATGTTTTAATGTGTTTTTTTGTCAGAACCGAGATGAATTACAGTGTAGGGGATCATTGGATAAGGTACTGAAGTGGTTCCAATGGATTGCCGTGTACCCGACGTTAAAAAAGTTGGTCGACGATATGGGTTTTGAGGAGTTTTGCTCGATTAAGGCGGGAAACTCGGATAACCGTCTCATTCATGCTCTCGTGGAACAGTGGTGGCCTTCCACTCATACCTTTAGCTTCCCTTACGGGGAGCTGGGTTTCACACCGTTAGACTTCGTCATGCTAACGGGCATATCTTTTGGGAGGGGTCGCGAACTCTCGTACGACGAGAGGTACTCCAAGTTAGAGGAAGCAGAAAAGATGTTCCCGGGAATCACAAGCTCTGACATCAAGTACGGTAACATCACTCTCGCTTATTTAAAGAAGTGGAAAGAGCCTTTGAATCCACGTCTCCACAATTACGACCCACAAATAGATATCGTGAATGCGAGGACATTTATTGCCTATATGATGGGTAATCCCTTCTTCTCAAATGGTAGCACATCTCTTCGGGCGGGTTATCTTGCAGCCTTAACAGACTGATATTATTGGTGCGTCGCTTTTTGACTGGGGTACGTTGATTATGGCGGCTTTGTATCCGGGGCTTGATGAAGTCTCAGTTCTGAGGGACGGGAAGGTAAAAAAATCAATCACCGGATTCTATGCGATGTTGGAGTTCTGGTTCTTCGAGTACTGTCGGCTTGGAATGTATCTAGTTAAGGTACAGAACTTTAACCATATTTATCCCCGTATGGGTGCGTGAAGAGATGAAAGGGCTAGTACGGGGTCTGAAATCCATTACTCTTTTGCTGTGATCAGAGATATGATAGAATGGAAGGACAAAAAAATATAGATTGGCAACCATGGCACAGGTCTAAGCAATTAATCCATCCAGAGGTAAGAGTTGCTTCAACGCTGAGCTTTTAGAGGGTTCCATTGGTGTCAGTCCCATACGAGCATGGTATGCTCTGGTATTTAAGAGACCGGTGTATGCGTCAGATGACTGGGCATGATAGTGTGCCCTATGACCCCCCCTCAAGAAATTATGGAATTCCCAAGGTACGATTGAGAGTTATATCAGGGTCTAAAAGATGTGAACTTCTACGATGGTCGCGATTATCTTGTTTCAGACATAGATTACATGACATATTGGCGTGCCGTTCATCCAAATCCTAAGATCGGTTACAATTTAGTAAAGAGGGCGGGAAATATTTAGATCGTCGGACGTGATCTAGTGAGACCCGATGTACACTTTCCACCTACGTCGAGTTTATCTACGTCTTTACAGGTGTAAGACTATGGTGTTTATGCGACCGGTGATCCACATGATATGGGATGGATCATGGATGTCGCAGGACCGAACGATCAACGTAGACGGATACCGATCCCGGTGATGCAGATACCATACCTGTGTCCACCTACGTATAGTATGGATGAGTTGTGGCATAAAAACCAAGGAATACGGTATGCGGCATATGAAGACTCGAGGTAATATGTTGAACGCACAGCCGAGTTGGAGGAAAAGCTGAGGCGGAGGGATGAGATCAACCGAGAGACTAACTGAGATGTCTATTTCCTACCAGACAGAACCGGTTGTACAATGTACCTATGACGAGAGTCTCTCATGTAACAAACGCGCGTCGTCCCAGTTAGGTTATGTTTTATTTAGAACTTTGAATTATATTTTGTTTAAACTATGTTGAGTATTAATATTGTTTAAACTATGTTTTGTTTAAACTATATTTTATTTAAACTATGTTTTGTTTAAAATATGTTAAGTATTAATCTTGTTTAATATTGGTATAGGTTATAGGTTAGGTATAGGTTATTAGGGGAAGAGTATGTTTGAGACAACGACCAACATGATGAAGGTATAGAATGAGAGAGACGAGCAGAAGAAAGAGGAAAAGGAAGCTAGAGCTAGAGCACGAGATGAACTGAAGTTGGCTAGAGAGGCCGAGATTATAGATGTACTCTGGCATAATGTACTCTGCTTCTTACTTCTTTCTTACAGGACCTGAGATTTTCTCATTCTCTTTATCTCTACCAAAACAATAACCTTTGAAGAAATGGGTACAAAATAAAAAGGCAAAAGTTGTAAACCAAGTTTCTTTAAAGTGTTACAATGATGAAGACTTGGAAGCAAAATACATTGCAACTTCAACATTAAAATTGGAAACAAAATACATTACTTTAGAAAATAAAAAAATAATGATGAAGACTACAATTACTCCGCCCCTTTTCGATTCCACATATGCGCAACAAGTTCATCTCGTAATTGGAAATGAGCTCCTTCATTTCTAATTTCATGAACCTTCTAGATGTACTCTACCATAGTGTTGATCGCGTGTCTTGGATTTAAGTCCTTATTCCAATTCTTCACGGATGTTATAAACTCGAGATCAATGTCCATTTACCGAACGTAGGTATGACGTTCATCTTCAACGATCATATTGTGCAGGATTATACATGCGTACATAAAATTTCCTAGATCACTAGGTTTCCAAAATTGTGCACCGTGTGTCAATATTTCAAACCTAGCTTGTAATACCCCAAAAGCACGCTCTACGTCTTTTCGGCATGCTTTTTGCATTTTTGAAAAATGTCTTTCGGCATCGTTGGACGAATTTCTTATGGTTTGAACAAGTGTTTGCCATTTTGGATAGACTCTATCCGCTAATTAATACCCCATAGTGTGTTGTACCGTGCATATATTATAATTACATGGCAGCGCAACTCTATTAGACAAGTTGTTGAAAAGTCACCATTGATGCAAGACGTTCACGTCGTTGTTAGAACCGGGCACCCCAAAGAATGCGTGCCATATTCAAAGATTTTACGATGCAATCGCTTCTAAAATTACCGTCGGGATTTTCTTATACCCGGTATATTATTTTGCCCACCCGGTAGAACAATTCTTCCATTTCATCAATCGACCTAGCTGCTGGGAGGATTTGAGGGTAAAAAAAAGGGTGGATTTGAAAATCTACCCGCCACGTCAGGGTGTACCTAGCTGCTGTGGATGCTCTAACACAAAAATATAAGTAGATGTAGTCTTTTAATTTTGTTTAGGCCTTTTAAGAACAAAACCCCATGCATCTCTAGATGAGCTTCACCCAACTATGTGCATGTGCTGAATCATTGGTTAATATGTTAAGATATATAGTCCCACATCAGGTATTCAAGCCTTACACCTTCAGGTATTTTAACATAACACAATGAATTACAATCCGTTGTAGTCAGAAGAGCGATTCTTGGCGAGAAGCTTTGGTCAGAAGAGAGATAATCTTGAGACTAGGTTATCAAGTCTGTAAGTATAATTATGATTAAACTCTTTTTGATTAGTGGATTTTTAGTTATTGATTTCATCAACAAGGACCTGTGGTTTTTCTCATGTGTAAGGAGTTTCCACAGGGTGAACAATTGCTTGTGTCTTTTAATTCATTGTCTTTACTTTTGATTGTTCATGTTCAATCCTAGATCATTGATTGATAGGAATAATTCTGACCTAATCTATCGAAATATATTAAATACGAGCACACAAA
Source organism: Kingdonia uniflora (assembly GCA_014058105.1). Lineage (NCBI taxonomy): Eukaryota > Viridiplantae > Streptophyta > Magnoliopsida > Ranunculales > Circaeasteraceae > Kingdonia > Kingdonia uniflora. The sequence goes on along the minus strand of JACGCM010002686.1, from coordinate 1,682,157 downwards.
ATTTCAATTAGTATCTGAGCAGAATCACTTGTAGGCTTTATATCCTTAACGGTGATCATATTTACGTGTTTGCTTAATTTAATAGATTACGTAAAATTTTGAGGTCCTATAAATCGTCCACCACTCTTTGATGGCACGAACATTCCTTATTGGAAGGTTCGAATGATTGCCTTCATGCAATCCATGGGAGAAGATGTCTAGATTGCCATTGAAGATGGATGGGTGCCTCCGACTATTATGCGGGGTAAACCAACAATTACTGTAGAAGTTCCTAAACCTAGATATCAATGGTCCAAGGAAGAAAAAGAAATATCTGGGTATAATTCTAAAAGTCTTAATGCTATCTTTAATTCGATGAGCCAAAGTGAGCATAGGCATATATCTGCGTGTACCACTTCGAAAGAAGTTTGGGACATCTTGATGCGCACTTACGAAGGTGATGATACGGTTAAAGAAAGTAAATTGCAAATGCTCACATCTCAATTTAAAAATATCAGGATGAGTGAGGATGAGTCATTTAGTGAGTTTTATGCCAGACTTTGCGACATTGTCAACAACAGTTCTTCTTTAGGAGCTGGATACACTGATATTCAAATAGTACATAAAATTTTAAGATCTCTTCCTAAAAGTTTTAGATCCAGACGTGATGCCATAGAGGAATCACACAATCTTAAAACCATGAAACCTGACACACTTACTGGAAAATTACGTACGTTTGAAATTAAAATAGAAATGGAAAACTTTAAAAGGAATAAAAGTGTGGCATTTAAGTCTTTCTCTAACTCTTCGTCTTCTCAGGGAACCAGAGATGTTGACAACTACTGTGTCTCTGACAATGATGAAGAACTTGACTTTGACTCTCAGATTGCTCTTATAAGCCAACAATTTAGAAAACTTTTAAAAAAGAGGCAATTTGAGAAACAAAGGCAAAATGTGAATTACAAGTCTCGTCCTCATGACCGTGTTAAGTCTTATGGCAAACAAACTAACTCAAGTACTCGTCCTCACAACGACTCTGATCAAGATCTTAATAAGGTTAAATGTTATAGATGTCACAAGTATGGTTACTATGCTCACAGTTGTCCCACTAAGAGCTCTAATAGTAACTATAAGGCCATGAATATTAAAGTAACTTGGGATGATGATAATGATGAATTTGATGATCATCCCCAAGAATATGAAAATGGTAACTATTGTGCATTTCCTAGTATAATAAACTCTAGTAATAATTATTCTGACCCGTTTGAACTAGAAAACTTTATTGAAGGTCAGTGTAATTATGAAAGTGATAATAGTGAAGAACCCAAGATTGAGAAATTGTATTCTCAACTTATTTCCTAGCTTGAGAAACTTAAGAAAGATAAAGATGTTCTTATTGTCAAACTTGATATGTGTGAAAAAGAAAAACATGCTGCTATGGGGAAATTAAAATTGACTAAAGCTGAACTTGAGTAGCTCAAACTTGACTTGACTTTTACTAAGCAGAAACTTGAAGTTTTTCTCCATGGAGCAAAGAATATTGACAAAATGCTTAGTATGAGCAAAAATGGTACTGACAAAAGGGGACTTGGATTTGATGAACAAAATGCTAAGTCTACACCTCAAATCACTAAGTTTCTCAAAGCTACTCCAGTGCCATCTTTGCTCATACAAAGTGTTAATAATGTTCCTCATAGTCAGACTAAACAGTCTTTTGTCTTTCATGTATTTTATTGTGAGGGTCATCTTGCTCCCTATTGTAGATATGTTCCTCAATTCGTGGTAGGAATAATCTATATTTATAAAGAGGGAAACCCCAACGATCATATGCCCAATCATTTGCTAACTTATTTTTTGCCCAAAAATCTTTTAATAATTTTAGGAATATGACTCAAGCGACAGAAGAACGGAAGAAAATGAGATCTGTTTGGGTCCAGAAGAAAGATTTTCTACCACAATTACGGTCCTATGTTGCAGTAATGGCTCTAAATGCATTTAACTCTACACAGTGGTATGTAGATAGTGGATGCTCTCGGCACATGACCGGGGATGCCACACGTCTGAATAATGTCACAGATATTCAAGGAGGTGATGTCACTTTTGGAGGAGGAATGAGTGGAAAGATTGTGGGAAAGGGGGAGTTTAGATGGAATTGGGTGCCTGGCAGTCGATAATGTACTCCATGTCAAAGGATTTACTGCAAATCTTCTGAGTGTGAGTCACTTATGTGATGTAGACAACACAGTAACATTTGATAAGAAAAAATGTTATGTCTTTAATAATACCGGGAAATGTATTGGGATTGCTGATAGAACTTCGGACAACTGCTATGTTGTATCGTAAAAGGAGATATCATGTAAAGTTGCTAAGATAAGTAATGTGGAACTTTGGCACCAACGGTTAGGACATGAGAACTTCAGTGATCTGGCAAAGATTACTAGTAAGGAAATAGTTTGGGGGGTTCCGAAACTAAGCAAGCTAACCGATGCAGTGTGTGGACCATGTCAAATTGGAAAGCAAACCAAGAGTCCGCATAAAAAATCTACCAACATTGCCACTACGCGAGTTTGGAGTTAATTCATATGGACTTGATGGGTCATATGAGGGTGAGTACTTTGGGTGGAAAGAAGTACATTTTGGTTATGGTTGAAGATTTCTCATGATTCACCTGGATTGCACTATTAAATCAGAAGTCGGACACATTTGAAGAATTTCATGCTACAGCTCTGCGAATACAGAATGAGAAAAATTGCTCTATTGACAAAATTCGAAGTGATCGTGGAGGAGAGTTCAAGGACAGTGATGTGATTGACTACTGTAAAACAAATGGGATAAAACATAAATTTTCAGCACCAATCACACCACAACAAAACAGAGTCGTAGAACGAAAGAACCGAGTTATACAGGAAATGGGGCGGGTATTACTTCATGGAAAGAATGTTCCTAATCACTTTTGGGGAGAAGCTATTCATACCTCGTATCACATTATCAACAGAGTTTATCTGCGTCCTCTTACACTTAACACGCCGTATGAACTCTGGTTTGGAAAAAAGCCAAACGCGAAATACTTTTGTGTGTTTGGGAGTAAGTGTTATGCCCCTTGTGATCGGGAGAATATTGGAAATTTGATGCCTAAAGCGATGAAGGTATTTTACTGGGATATGCCACAAACAATAGGGCTTATCGTATTTACAACTTGAAGACCAAAATGGTCATGGAGTTGATTAATGTGGTAGTTGACGAATCGACAGTTCTTGGACAAACAGATGATGGAGATAGCAATGTTCAAGTAGATTCCCTGCCAACCTCATCTATTATGATACAAGATGTTTGTGAAGAACCTCACGTTGAAGCTCCTACAACATCTTCTGGGGAAATTTTAGCACCAAATGTTACTGTCCGTACTAATTCATCTCAGAATTGTGGTGCTCCTAGATACCTTGATGATTATGAATGCCCTACACTTCATGAGTTTGCTAGGTGTGTCGAGTATCATTGTTCTACGTTATATGAGACAGTGGAGAGTGTGTGTTATGTGTCCATCATTGAACCAACCAACATGAAAGATGCTTTATCTGATGAATATTGGATTAACGTCATGCAAGATGAGTTCAATGAATTCAAACGACAAGATGTGTGGGACTTGGTATCACGACCGACAAATACTAATATTATTGGCACTAAGTGGATTTACAAGAACAAGTTTGATGAAAACGGTAATGTTGTCCGAAACAAAGAAAGGTTGGTAGCTCAGGGATACAATCAAATAAAAGGGGTGGATGTCGAAGAAACTTTTGCTCCAACAGCTAGACTTGAATCGATTCGGATACTTTTGGCTTTCGCTTGTCACAAAAAATTTAAGCTTTATCAGATGGATGTAAAAAGTGCGTTCTTGAATGGGCTACTTGAGGAAGAAGTGTATGTAGCTCAACCAAAGGGGTTTGAAGATCCTCATCACCTGGAGCATGTTTATCGCTTGAAAAAAGCACTTTATGGCCTAAAATAAGCTCCTCGAACGTGGTATGATAGACTTTCAAACTTTCTACTTGAAAAGGGGTTCATTCGAGGGGGAGTTGATAAGACATTATTTATTCAGCGGGAAGGAGATGACATTCTTATTGCTCAGGTTTATGTGGATGATATTGTTTTTGGATCTATGTCGGACTCTCGTGTCAAAGCATTCGGCGAGTTAATGGGATAAGAGTTCGAGATGAGCATGGTTGGAGAATTGACCTATTTCTTAGGTCTTCAAATCAAGCAGCGGGAGGATGGTATCTTTGTTTCTAAATCTAAATATGCAAAGGATATTGTCAAAAAAATTGGTCTTGATTCCTCCAAACATGCCCGGACACCAATGAGCACTGCCACAAAATTGAGTAAGGACTCTGCAGGTACTGATGTGGATCAAAAGATATGCAGGAGCATGATAGGAAGCTTATTGTATCTTACAGCTAGTCGACCAGACATTGTGTTCAGTGTTTGCATATATGCACGTTATCAGGCAAGTCCTAAGGAATCCCACTTACACGCTGTTAAACGGATCATTCGATATGTGTCTGGGACTTGTGAGTTTGGATTATGGTATACTCGAGACACTACATCTGAAATTATTGGATACTCAGATGTTGATTGGGCCGGAAATTCTGATGAAAGAAAGAGTACCTCTGGGGGATGTTACTACATTGGGAACAATCTCGCGGTATGGCAAAGCAAGAAACAAAATTGTATTTCGCAGTCTACTGCGGAGGCAGGGTATATTGCTGCAGTAAGTTGTAGTCCTCAACTAGTCTGGATTAAGTAAATGCTACATGATTACGGGCTGAATCAGGGAGTAATGTCACTTTATTGTGATAATACAAGTGCAATCAACATTTCCAAGAATCCTGAACAACATTCGCGGACCAAGCACATTGACATTCGATTTCACTTCATTCGGGACCTTGTTGAGCAGAAGATTGTAATTATGGAGTATGTTTGTACGGAGAACCAACTTGCTAATCTCTTCACCAAACCTTTGGATGTTATTCGGGTTGAAAATATTCAATGCGCTATTGGTGTTTGTTCCATTTCCTAAATCCCTCTGGTCTTTCTGTCTGTGGTGTCATTATCTTGTAGACATCGTCAGGTATGTGTCGTGTCTTTTACTCTTACTAACTATCTTCCCTATTTTGTACTTAGCCTATCGAGCTTTGCATATGCATGTATGGAAATTATTTACGTGTTCTATATTTATTTAATGCTTAAGTTACTTGGCATCACTTATTTGTCACGAGGTTTAACTGTCCTTAACTTTCGGTATATGTAGAAATCTTGAGGGGCAATGAAGAGACGTCGTTACCTAACATTATCTGAGGATCTAGCCTTTTGTATAGCGTTGAGTATTATTAAATAAATTCTTTCCAGCAAACTCTCTCTTTATTTCTGATCTCATTCTTTAATGCATTTAGTCAATTGTTGGTGGTGATATATAATTCAAGTTAAAATACTATAACATTTTCTCTACCTGATTCGAGGCGAAACGAGATATTGCCCAAGTCTTAGGACATGATTTTAGGCATTTTTATTTGCTCCTGTTTTGACCTTTTAGCATCTTACCCAAAATCGTTAATTCACTTGCTACCCGTTGAGCCTAAAATAAGTCATTTTTTTGTATTCGCCAAATTCTTGTTTTAACCTTTTGTTCTGAGGACAAGAAGTCATGCAATCTGAAGGGTATATGTGTATGCGTGTTGCTTAGGTGAATGTTTTGTTACAACAAAGTGTATATTCAAAGAGTGTCAGAAGATGTGTTGATAACAACAATGGAGGTGATCACAACAAAGGTCAGAAAAATAAATAAATATATATATATATATATAATATAAGAATAATAATATAAAAAAGAGAGGAAATGGGGTGTATTGATAATATCAATGGAGGTGGAAGTTCTTTTTGTCCTCAGAATGCCAACAAAACACTTTTTTCCTCACTATACTACCTTTGCCTTCATTACAACCTTAAAAGTCCTAGTTGATTCCATGTCTAGTGCAATCGGGATTAGTAGAGATGATAGTTTGAAAATCTATGGTACTTAACTTGACACCACCAAAACAATTGATATTCCTTCCATGTGATCTTCAGTAAAATGACGCCGCTTTCTTGGATTATGAATTTTTAACTTCATTACTCATATTCATATTCCCTAAGAGTGATTACTAGTAAATTCTCAGTGACTTTGAGTGACCGATCATGAGAGGCCTAAGTTGAATCATGTTTCCAATATAGTGCTCTTCGTATGCCTACTTGTCATGACTTTGTTTGAATAACACACACACACCGAGTTCTTTTGCATTATTTAGTGTATAGCTCTATAATATTCTATATCGTGTATCTGCTATGCTTATAGATATGATTGCATATATTAAGGAGGAGTGTATCTGTTAGTCTTGTTTTTCTTTTCTTACTCTCTGCGTTTGTTTATGGCTGCTCAGTGATTTTGGATGAGTTTTTCTTTTCTTTCATCCATTTCGCCTTTTTCATCCATTACTTTCTTTGGTTCATCCATTTCCAAACTGCAGTGTATTTTTTTTGGAAAAGATTTTGTTTCGTTCGAACGACTTCTATAGTCGTTCGAACGAGTCTCGGGTTTGGTTGTTTTATAAACAAATTTGGTTTGATTTTTTTTTGTCTCTCTCTCTCTCTCTTCTTCTCAACTACACTCCACCATTGTTCTTCAAAGCTTGTTGTTGGGTCTTGATTGGAAGGAAATTAGCTAAAGTTGGTATCTTCTCTACTCCTCTAAGTTCAATTTGACGCTTGGGTTTTAATTTGGTAAGTTTTGGTTCCCCGTACTGTTTATGCCTTAGTTTTTCTTTGGTATGCTTCTTTAGACGAATTGACTTAGACCTGTATGAAAAATCTCTTAAGTTACTTATTTCACCTCTGTGATTGTTGATATTGTGGGCATTGTTAGTTTTGGAATTTTTATTTTTTTTACTGTTTGGACAAGGGGATTTCTGTTGGTGTGTTTGAAGAACTGATTGATTGGTTGGAAGCAGTGTTGAATATAAGTGGAAAAAGATTTGGGATTGGAGTTGGGATTGATCACTACAGGTTTTAGGTTGAAATTATGCTTGTTTGGGTTCCCCTTCTTAACCGTGTTGGTTAAGTTTGGGGAGGTGGTGGTGTTGTTTTCATGCAGGTGTTGGAGGTTTCTTGGTTTCAGTAGGTGTGCGTTTCTTGATTGATATTGGGTTGGTTTTACACCTGAGACTGTTAGTTACAGTAGCTTGCCCTTTTTGTTCAAATGGCACCTAAGCAATGGATCGATAACAAGAGATCTCGCTCTGACAATACAGGTATTCTTGATGGCCAGAAGGTTGGTGCTAACCCGGTATATTTGGCTACGAAAAAAGGGTTTAAAGGTCGGCCAATTGTGAAAGAACAAGTCGTCGACATCAAAAGTGTTTCTGAGGTGAATGAAGGCTATGCCCGGGTTTTTGCGAAGTTTAAAGAAAGAAATTGGACCAAGATTCTTACTCCGTCTAGAAAGGTCTATCCGAGGATTGTTTGACTATTCTATGCTACTCTACAACTTGAGCATATCCGTACTCTGTATAGTCGTACTTTTTCTGTCACTATTGATGGTTCCACATACACAGTCACTAGGGATAGTATCTACTCTATTTTGGGTTTTCGTTCTTCTCAGTGCATTGCGGCTCCGAGATGTATTTGGCCAGCATCGTATTATCCCTGGCATGTTGCTACTTCTGATGGGGTGTTTGAGGAGGATGGGGTTCCTATTCTTCCTGATTTGCATACTAGGGTGATTGACATCACGGCTCAGCATCGTCTGTATACTGGATCGGGTATTGTTTCCCGAAAGATGTTAGATGATGAGTCTCGCCTGGTCCACAACATAGCTATTATAAATATCATTCTGCGTTATCAAAAGAATGAACTCTCTGAGCGGATGAAGGTTTTTCTTTATGCCTTCAACAATGATATTGAGATAGATCTTCCTAATGTAATTCTTGAGGAGATGATTGATGCTAGCACCAAAACGGCGACCAGGAGTTCATTACCATTTGCTCGACTTGTTATGGCAATTCTTACTGCTGCTGGCTATAAAGTATTCCCTAATAAACATGAGGATACAAAAACTGAAAAATTAGATGCGAGTAATTATCACAAGAGTACATCTCATCTTCTTCCTGTGCTACCTTCTGCGTCTGTCCCTCCAGGTGAGCACATCGGTTCTTCTAGTTCAGCGGTACAGCCTCAGGAGGTGTTTTCTATTCAGAGTATTGGGAGCATGCTTCAGACAGTGACGACCAGGTTAGGTGCTATTGAGGGTCGTCTGGAGACTATTGAAGGGCACCTGGAGACTCTTGAGACAGAGGTTCGGGGCCTTCGTCATGTCGAGGAGTCACATGGTTTTGTGTTTCATTCTGATTCTGGAGATGACTAACTGCATAGGGTCCCTTTGTTAGATTTTTTCTCCTCCATCTGCTCTCCATTTTGGTTTCTTTTGTTTATTTTTTCTTTGAGATTCTATTTTTTTGTTTTTAGAGCATGTGAGATAGGAGCTTTTGTACTAACTCTACCAGTTTATCTAGTACCACCTTTTGTTTATCTCTTTATCAGTTATCTCTAATTTCTTTTCTTTCAGATAGTTTTTTGATTGTTTCTTCCGTGACAAAATGGGTGAGGAAAGAGTTTGCATAACTGGTTTGCAAACGCTTCTCTGGATGTATATGTTTTTTTTTTAGTTCATTTGTGTGACTATCTTCTAAGTTCCTTTTTCCACATATATCATAAACGCGTTTGTTGAGTGTGCAGATATTCAATCACACTATCTGATGAAAATAGGTTTGTAAGACGATATTATTCCTAAAAGAGGTCCAGAGATTGAACTTATTCAGAAAGGGGTGGTGTCTTTCTAAGGTCTAGATACTCTCTGTCGCTGGGAAGTACTACAGAGTCGTGTGTTCGTCTTAGTTTTTATTTGTCACGAAATAAACCAAAGGGGGAAATTGAAAGGTTTTATTTGTTCCATTTCGTGTCTGTGAAGTCTCGTGGTTGTTTCAGTCGAAGACACTGACAAAATAGAAATCTCTGGACATAAGGTAAGTAGAACTCAATGATAAAGGAATACGCTTTCTATTTAATTGTCGTTCGAACGACTTGGCATGTCCCCTGGAAATTTGGTCCATTGCCAATTTTCGTTCGAACGAGTTTTATTGTCGTTCAAACGAGTTGACATATCCCCTAGTTTTTGGCACATAGCCAATGTTTCGTTCGAACGATACTTATTGTCGTTCAAACGACTCTCGGGAGAAATAGGGTTACTATTTAAGCAAGCCTTGTTTTCCTTTTCTCTCCCGGTCCTTTTGTTTCAAAAACCAATTTATTTTTCAGAAGGCTAAAACTCCTTTATCAGAGAGTGAATTCAATATTAATCAATCCTCTTATAATCCAGAGATTGATGTTGAATTAGTTTGATAATACTTCTTACATATCGTTGAAGAAGGTTATTGGTGGGAGATCAAGAAGGGTTGTTAAGAGAACAAAAGAAGATTTGGTGGGAGATCTAGAAAGGTTGTTGCGAGAACAGAAGAGCGATTCTTGGCGTGAAGCTTTGGTCAGAAGAAAGATAATCTTGAGACTAGGTTATCAAGTCTGTAAGTGTAATTCAGATTAAACTCTTTTTGATTAGTGGATTTTTAGTTGTTGATTTCATCAACAAGGACCTGTGGTTTTTCTCATGTGTAAGGAGTTTCCACAGGGTGAACAATTGATTGTGCCTTTTAATTCCTTGTCTTTACTTTTGATTGTTTTTGTTCAATCCTAGATCATTGATTGATAGGAATAGTTCGGACATAATCTATCGAAATACATTAAATACGAGCACATAGAATTTCTGACAATACATATGAATACGACGGATCGATTTGAGTCAGGCAAGAATAATCAAATCTCAAGTTGGACCTAGCTGAACCTAAAAGTTTAGCCGATGCCTACTTTTTTTGTACAAAATGTCAAAAATTATCCCAATTTATATCAGTTTTCGGCATGTCGAAGATATTTTTCAGCTTAGAAACCTTGCCTTCACCTAAAACTCATGGTTCAACACGTTATAGATGCTCACATGATTGTGGAGTAGTACTTTATGGCCATCACTACCCAACGGATAGCTTTAGATTTTGTGCAAAGACATGATAATGTTGCATTGTCCACAGGAATGGGCAGAGTTGAGTAGCAATATCATTTGAGGGCACAAACAATTCATGTGATAACGGCAGTGATCATCATAATGCATTATCGTAGAGGGCAACATTGCAGTAGTCCCACATTAGGGAAATCTAGTATTGCATCTTAAAATATAAGATCCTGGGGCTACTTCTCTCATTGCCATGATTTAGTTGTAGACTTGTAGGTGGTCATGAATATGGGTCGGGATAATAGCCACCCGTGCAAAAGGCAATGCCAACCCCAAGACTTGTAGTTGGTCATGAATATAGGTCGGGATTATAGCCACCTCCAGTCAAGCCTTAATTTGACCTCATCATCTATCTATGCGTGATTCGAGAACATATTAAACTAAAAAAAAAAAAGTTGCCTCTCTCTCAAACTTTAATTTTGTCAAATCCCACATCTCAAAACTCATAAAACACCCAAAATTAAGAATCTTAGAAAAAATAAGTTGTTATTCAAATCCCATAATAATAAAAGAAATGTGTGAAGACAATAATAAATCTTAGAAGAACCCCTTATAACTATGACTTTTGCTGCCGTAACCTCGGCACAACGGTAGTTTGCGTTTGGCGGACAAAATGATTATCTGGAGGTTTTCATTTGATTTTTGGGTGAGAAAAGAGCATTACGCCTACCCTTTCTTTAATATGGGGTTTGGCATTGCCTTTTGTGGTGTGGCTATTATCTGGACCCCATGAATATTTGTCCGTGTAGGATGGAATGGATTGGATTGGACAATGAATCCAAAAAATAAAGGTTCAAATTTGGATCTTAGTTACGCGAGATTTGATAAGTAATAAAACACTTGAGAATGGAGAAAACAGTAGGGTCATATATCATATCATGTTAGAACCACCAAAAAGATTGAATCTTCCTCATTTCCTCAATATATTAGTACAACGACAATACCTCAACAGCATTTCTCTACTTTATGCCCTAAAAAAACAACAAACACCTTCACTCAAATACTGTATATAACCTCACACCCTTCTTTACACAAAACAACAAAATTACCTCTAAATTTGGCATAAGTACATTAGCCCTCACACTAGTGTTGTAGTAAACTAGTACTACCATTTTTAAACTCTATACATTGGCTCGCCGGTCTGGATAGTAACCCGCCAGCACTCACTGGGCAACCCCCGTTGTCTGCAACCCCTGGCACCATGCAGTTATAAGATATGCAAATCGAAATCGAGCCCGACAACAACAACCCGTCTGCCTCAGTCGAAATCCCAGTCAGGTAATTATGCTGCACGTACAGCGTTTTCATGCTCCCAGCAGACAGGCTCTTAACGTACTCTGTCGGAACGACCCCCGTAAACCTGTTATTATTCAAAAACACATTCTCAACTCCCGCCAACGCCACCGACAACTCCCCCGACAAAAAGTTATGGCTCAAATCCACAGTCGAGCCCTCTCCGTAGTGGCGAAAATCCACGAGAGACACTATGCCACCTGTCAAGTTGTTTCTTTGGAGCAGCATTGTTGATAGATTGGGATTAGTAAAAAAGTATTGAGGGATTGTACCATTGAAGTGATTCATGCTTAAATCTAGGTACACTAACTCAGAGGAGGAGAGAGAAAATAAGTTATTGAGTGGACCCCACATTTGGTTTTGAGAAACGGACAAGTAACGGATCGACAACGGTAATAACATCAGCTCTCCCGAGAAACCGTTGTTCCTCAAATCGAGATGCAACAACTGAGTCAACACGGCAGGAAACTCGCCCAAAAACCGATTCGACTCAAGAACTAAAACCTTCAGACTCGGCAAACTCGTTAGACTCGGTGGGACCGACCCACTGAGTTCGTTGTAACTCAGATCGAGAGTGTGGAGGTCCCTTAACATTGTAATCGAAATCGGAATCCCCCCCGATAACCGGTTATTGGTTAGCGAGATGACTCGGAGGTGAGTCAACTCACCGATTTGACTCGGAATGGAACCGGTGACAATGCCGGAGTAGAGAACGAGCTGCGTTAGCGAAGTAAGATTGGTTATTGAGTTGGAAAGTGACCCGGTGAGTCCACTCGAGTTAACGAGTCCGGTTCCGAGTGTGAGAGTGTCAACTCGTAGCGAGTCGGACTCAAAAGAACAAGTAATGCCTGAGAATGTTGAGCAAGGATGGGGCGAGAGGAAGTCCCAGGAAGCGAAGAAGTTGGACCCTGGGAGGTCCGAGAGCGTTGATTTAATGGAGAAAAGCGCAGCGAAGTCGATGGGATTGAGCTTTGGTGGTGATGGCTGTGTTTGCAGTGTTAGTGAGACTAAGAGCAAGAGTAAGAGAAGTTGGAGTTGTGCCATGAGAGAGAGAGAGAGAGAATCGTTGTGAGAGGGAAAGGTCACAAATTTTATTTTTGAATTATACTAAAAGATGTGAGGAAGAGAGCAATGGCACTTTTGGATCTATGGCTATATACTACAAATCTATATTTATTTTCTTACCCTAGAGATTTGTGTTAGTGTAAAAGCTATAGTATTGCCATGCCAACTATTACCACGACTTGACACTAACTCCAAAGGATGTGTGAGTAGCCCCCGTGTCAAAAAAAATAGTGAGAGTATCTCTTAAAGTACCTTACTCACTTGGGTTTTCTCCTCAAAAAGTAAGTTCAGCCTTCCAAGGTACAACCATGTTTTTTTTACGTCTCGATCGGGCGCTTAAGATTTGGGAGCTAATTGTTGTTGTTTAAAATAAAATAAAATAAAAATTAAATCGAGCACCTAACAGTTAGAGCCTAATGAAAAATATATATTTTATTTAATTTTTTTCAAAAAAAAATGAAACGGGCGCCTCACATTTAGGCGCATGTTAAAAAAACCAACTAAGATACTGTCGGATAAAATTGAACCTCACCCAGTTCGATTTTGGTTTTTTTCCCCAACAGAGTGAGGTATTTTAGGATATGCTTTTACAGCTAGGAAATAGAGTAACTATTGAGAAGTTATTTTATTGAGTTAGGAGTAGCCCAATAACAATTGGAGATGTTATTAGTCAACTTAGTACTATGGCTAGTTGGTAACTTGATGGCTGCTAGGACTCCTCTTAAATATGAAGTTATCTAGTTAATAGTTCTATATAGAGAGTAATTGAGAGAGGAGATGATATCTTTATTGATTGTAAATTGTTTCTATGTACGTCGTACTACAAAAAGGATATCGCTACAGTATAGGTTACATATCCCACTTAAACTCTTCGAGTCCAATAGGACACCCCAACCCAGTTGGGCTCCATTGTGCTAAAACCAACTCCTCACAAAGTTCTTATAGTTTCTCATACAAATTGTTGGAGTTGAAAAGCTTTCATATAGGTTTAGTAGAAAATCAGATTCAATGAAGTACTATTAAGAACTATACCAAACAAAAGATGATGGGAAAGAGGCAGAGGTCGGAGTTATGCATACCGGAGGAGAAGAGACGAAGATCAACTACTATTAACATCTCTTTAAGATTACTTGAGAAGAAGAGACCGTGGTCTGATCTTCCTGAAGAGATCATGGAAGTTATTATGTCGAACCTCTTGTTTACGGATCAAGTATATGTTCGTGCAGTTTGCAAGAGGTGGAGATCAATACGTCTAGGTCCACCAGCAAAACAAATCCCATGGCTCCTCGTCTGGCACCAGAAATCCATGGGTTCGTGTAAACTCTACGACCCTGTTTACAAGAAAACTTATACCATCAACAATACATGTTTGAGAGATCTTTCCGATTCAAATGCAAAGGTCTGGGCTTCAAAAGATGGTTGGTTACTCATATCATATCGGTTTTGCAAGTTATATTCTTTATTCCTTCTATGCAATCTCTTCACTAATGAGAGGTTCGACTTTCCTGCAATGGATCATACAGATATAGAGAAATTTCGTACCGCTAAGTTCTCCTCTTCCCCAATTTCCTCGGATTGTATTATCTTCACCATGCAGTACAAGTATGCGGAGGAGATAATCTTGATCAAGACAAGTCGTCTTGGGGAAACAACTTGGACTACAAATCAGTACAATTCTAAATTCCTTTGACTCGGGACGAATGCAGCCTATATTAGTGGGATCTTTTACTGCATTACTGAATATGGAAGACTAGGAATTTATAATGTGGCTCAACAACATGGATTGTGCCGGAAATACGTGCTCAAAATGTACCAGGTTTTCATAAATTGGTAGAGCATGGTGGAGAGCTATTTCTAGTTTCATACAATTTGGGTCATTCCGATATCAGTTTTCGTTTTACTGGTCTTTTTAGGCTTGATATTTCGGAAATGAGTTCAGTAAAATTAGATAGCTTAGGCGATCTGGTAATATTTATTGCTCAGAATGCGTCTTTGGTTTCAAGTTCAGCAACAAAGAAAGAAGTAAGAAACAGGATTTATTATTTTCATTATATGACTAGAAAGTTGAAGTTCTATTCTGTGGAGTCTGGCCAAACAAAGTATGATTGCCGCATTTATGGTAATTTACGGAGGAAGCATTATTCTAGCTTTACTTACATTGAACCACCTAGTGATTAGGAAGGATGATGTGCTTGTGTGCGGGCATTTTCTTTTTCTTAATAACATCGATATTTTCATTGTTGCATATATTGCATTGAATTTTCTGTGTAATTTTTTTTGCAATATTTTGTAAATCTATTGTTTACTAGGCATGTAAGTGAGACTAGGTAATCAGGGATCCAGGATAGAAAAGCTTGTCAGAATATTTAAAAACTACTTACAGACTAGAAGTCTAGAATGGAATGTACCCTGTAGCTCCTCAAGCTGGAGTATGCACGCAATATATGCAAGGTTGTTATAAAAGTGAGTACAACCTATATACGCTGTGACCCGATGTGTACTCTGACCATATGCGATCAAAATTCTGAGCAACTTCAAAAAGCGGGTATTTTGGGAACCATAATATGTCTCTGCACTAAGTGCTGAAGTCCTACTCGTTGCAAATTCCTCTCAAGTCTGCATTCTTGAGTATCCAAGAGTGCTCCATGATCTCCTGAAGGGAGAGCCTCTTCAAAGGATCCTTCACCAAAAGCTGCAGAAATTTATATAATTTATCAGAATTTTTACACAAAATGGGGCAGATTGCGTATCATTACCAGACTTACCCGACAGATAAGATTTTGAGCTTCTATGGACACTTTGGGAGTGGCAGGAAAAATCAAATCCACCTTTACTATCCTGTAGAAAAGAACACCAAAGTAAGTTGACTCGTTACTTATCCGAGTACTCGGTGGCAGGATAAGTCAAATCTAATATGTACATAGAAGGTGATTATCCAATCATAGTCACAAGATTAGACAACAGTTCTGCAATGGGGCAGTTTTAATCAATTTGGTGATAATCAAGCCACCTATCACTTACATATATGAGAAGTTAGAACATCGCAAACAAAAAACAAGAGATTCTAGTCTAAACGTAAGAGCATTCCCGGCAGCTTGGCATTGCCTTCAAAAACCACTCATTTCTTTCTCAAACCACTTTGCAAGTGGTTTCGGTACCCACAGCACCTTGGCTTATCGAGCCAATATGCCAAAAAACAAAGCCAATGGCTGTAGATAGCCAATAGTTGGCTTAATAATGGGTGCAGCGGTAAAGACTTTCCCGCCGCTCATCTGATGGCTAAAAAACGTGTCACGTGGACGACTCTTGTTATTTCCTAATTAAGTAGATGCGGCGGTAAAGTCTTTACCGCCGCACCCTCAGTGAAAAATACTCTTCCATACTTGGTGTTTCTTTTGAGTTGTAAGACTTTATTGCATTTTGTCAAACACCTACGATGAAGAGAGAGTTATGAAAGGAAATTTGAATTGATTCAAATACGATTACAATGCATGGAAACTATATTACAACTTCAAATGAAAAAATAAATCTCATATTTGATTAGAGCAGTCCCTTGTTAGCTCACAAATGATCAACAAGTTGATTCCTTAGTGCGAAATGATCGTCTTCGTCCCTTATTTCGGATAACTTCTGCATATATTCCTCCACAATATTTTGATATCTCAAAGGCGTGTCCTTTGGTATTTCCATATCCAAATAGTTCTTGATTTTTTTTTTTTTTTTTTTTAAGCAAAGGAACGCAATCAATAAAAATAAACCCAACCTATTGGTCAGGCATAAAAGAGTTAACAAAAGCGGAGGCCTCCTGGCCCTCCGAGAACACAAAATCGGGGGTACATGCACCCCTAGCAGCCAGGTAATGTGCTTCATAATTACAAGATCTATGAACAAACTCAAAATGAAAATCCTCAAAACGGGAAGCAAGCGCACGGGTATCTGGAGCCAAGGTCAGAGCTCCCCAGGAGAGGTCATCCATCCGATCTCTGAAAGCCGAAACCAGCCTCTGGCAGTCCGTCAAAAGGAGGACCCTGTGCAGACCGAAACTCAGCGCCGCCTCTATCCCTCGGACTACTGCAACTGCCTCTGCTTCTTCCGGATCGTCTGTCCTGGTGGAACCGCAACCTGCACAAACAACCACATTTTGGTGAGTTTTAATAACGAAACTAGTCCCTCCCAGTCTGTTACGGGCAGACCAGGAGGCGTCGACGTTGAGGACGTGCCAGCCAGCTGGGATCTCGACCTGGCGTGGGGGGGCCTGGAGGTTGGATGGGGAAAGGAATTTCTGGTACAATCAAAAAGAAACCTCTTCGCCTTGGCCAGCGTCTCTCTTGTGGTCTGAATCTTCCCTTCGAAGACCAGCTCATTTCTGCTAGTCCAGATAGCATACATAATTGTGCTAAGGGTAGTGCAGAAGGCTAGCAAGTTCGAGGCTCCTTGAGAGAGGAGAAAACACCCCTGGATGATTGTGTAGATGCAGTCGGAGTAGTTCCAAGAACTGAAGTTCAAGGCCAGGTCAGACTCAAACCAAATGTTATGAATTTTGGTGCAGAAGAAAAGGGCGTGAGAAGTCGATTCAGTCTCAGAGCCGCATCGCGGGTAGTTAGTGTCCCAGTCTGTGGCGTCGTGCCAGAGGTTGAGCTTTTTGGGGATCCTTCCCTGGACCGCTTTCCAAAGGAAAAGTTGGATGCAATGGGGCACTTGAAGCTGCCAGATGCCTTTCCAGGAGAGATGGCTAGGCCCAACAGGGTTGGTGTCAGCTCTGTGACGGGAGTGCTCCCTGGTAGAGAAGGAATGAACGAACTTCACCGTAAGGATGCCGTTCTTCTCCTGCTTCCATCGAAGGACGTCCTTGGCCGGATGGGAGCTAAGTGGAATAGAGGTAATAAGCTTGGCAATATCAGGGTGGAAGATGGTCAAGATGATCTCGTTGTTCCAAGTGCGGCTATCAAGATGGATAAGGTCCGCCACTCTGGTAGTGAGTCTGGTGAGCGGTTCCGGCCTCGCAGGGCGTCCAAAGCGGATACCGGGGATCCAAGGTTCAAGCCAAAGGTCAACGCTCTCCCCGTTACCTATGTGCCAGCACAGCTCTGGCCATATTCTGTTGCGTGCTTGGATAATGCTTTTCCAAATCCAGGAGTCAGCCGGCTGGGCCTTGGAGAGCATCGGAGAAGTCTTCGGGGTGTACTTTGCTTTCATATTGTGAGCCCACAACTTATCTGGTTCTTTTATGATACACCAGAAAAACTTGGCCATAAGGGCTTGATTATGGTGAAGGGCCGTTCGGATACCCAAACCCCCAGCTTGCTTTGGCTGGCAAATAAATCTCCATTTTATAAGGTGGGCTTTAGATCTGCCCTCTTTGTTAGACCCCCAGAGGAATCTGGCGTTAATGGAATCCAGTTTATTGCAGATCTTCTTTGGGAAGGGGAAGACGGACATAAGGAAGGAAGGAATAGCCGAGTTAACAACTTTAATGAGGGTGATTCTGCCCGCTTGAGATAGGAATTTTGCTTTCCATCCCTCGATACGGTTGGTAACCCTGGAAATGATGTCCTGAAAGTTGAGGCTTTTTGACCGGTCGAAGGTCAGGGGGGCTCCTAGGTATTTGTCTCTTGTGACGTCTTTTTTAATGCGGAGCATCCTTTGAATAAGCTTGTGATGGCGGTGATGGCAGTTTTTGCTGAACATGATACAGGACTTGTCCCTATTAATCTTTTGGCCTGAGACTTTACAGAAGGTAGTCAGGGCGTCATTAAGAGCACCAGCTTCGCTGAGATTTGCTTTACAGAAAATAAAACTGTCGTGTGCGAATAGGAGATGAGACACCGGGGTGCTGCCTCGCGCTGTTTTAATGCTGCGCAGGACCCTGTCGTCTCCTTTGAGGATAATCCTGGAGAGCACCTCAGAACAGATGAAAAAGATAAAGGGAAAGAGAGGATCACCTAGTCTAATGCCCCTACCAGGCTTGATGAAACCATAGGGTGTACCATTAAGGTTAATGGAGAGAGTGGTAGAGGTGATGCACTGTTGTATCCATCTGCACCATTTGTCGGAGAAACCCATAGCCTGAAGAGTGTCATTCAGGAAACTCCATTCGACTCTGTCAAAAGCTTTGCTGAGGTCTAATTTGACCGCCATGCAGCCAGATCTGCCTTTTTTCTTCTTGATGGCAGAAAGAATCTCCTGAGCCATGATGATATTGTCGAAGATTTGGCGCCCTGGGATGAAAGTATTCTGAGAGGGGGAGATGATCTTGTTGAGAAGAGGCATGAGCCTGGTGGCCAGGATTTTAGAGATGATCTTAAATTTTACGTTACATAAGCTGATCGGTCTGAAGTGCTCAGGCTTTTCCGGGTTTTTAATCTTCGGGATAAGGGTGATGTTGGTGTGGTTAAACTCGGCCAGAAGGTTCCCTGATTGGAAGAAAACAAGGATGGCATTATACAGGTCCTGCTTCACTGTATCCCAAGATTTCTGGTAAAAGAGCGGCGTAAAACCATCAGGGCCTGGGGATTTGTGGGGGTTCATCGAGAACATGGATTCTTTGATTTCTTCCTGGGTGGGTTCTCGAGTGAGCGAGGCATTGTCTTCGTCCGAGATGAGCTTTTCCATAATGTCAAGGTCGGCCAGTTTGACGGCGGGACGAGAAGTTGTGAAAAGGTCCTCATAGAAGTTGATGAAGGCCTTGCCTATATCATTTCGATCGATGCACCATGAGCCGTCAGGCCTTCTGATTCTCCGAATCATATTTTGCCGTCTCCGACTGATCGTGGAGAGGTGGAAGAACTTTGTGTTCCTGTCGCCGTCCCGAAGCCAGGTCTCCCTAGATTTGTCCCTCCATAGAGATTCTTCGAGATCGAGGAGACGCGTGAGCCTGCCTTGGAGGTCCATCTCAATAGCTTCGTTTGAGTCAGACGGGTTCCTCTTTTGAATAACGTTGATCTGGTCTAGGGGTGGCAATGGGTCGGGTTTGGGGCGGGTGGAGTAATACCATCCCCATACCCGCCAAATTACCATACCCCCATACCCGCCCCATTACCATTTAACTTAAATGGGGAATACCCAAACCCGCCCCGTTTAAATTTGCCAATACCAAACCCGCCCCATCACCCATTTAACACCCGTTTATCCTAAGTGGGGATCCCCAAACCCGCCCCTTTTATGAAATTTTGCCAAAAAAAATAGAAATCACCTGTACAAAAAAAAAACTAAACTAAATCAGGTGCATAATGTACACATACACACAATAAAAGATCATGCAATGTGCTACATTGCAGTAAGAACAAACATCATAGAATGTGCTGCACTGCAATGGTTATATTCTTATCTAATCAATCACTTGAAATGGATCAAATTAGAATTAAGGTTGAAAATGTTGAGACTAATCTTAGTAACTTGTAAACGTTGAGACTTAATTGGTGTTTCAAGCTTCTGGATTGTTGGAGACTTGGAGGAGTTACCTGAATCGATTAGTGATCTCTCTAATTTGCAAATGTTGTATACTTCCTAAAATAGATCACTGATGTAGAGATTGGTTTGAATCAGATCACTGATGTAAACGTTGTTCCAATCGATTGGTAATCTATCCAATCTTCGTAAACTTCCCAATGAATGATGTAGAAATTGAATTATAAAATGATCGTAGACTTAATTGTTGTACGAATTTTCGTAACCTTGAATTTGGAGGATGAAGCTTGAAATTATTCAAATGGAAATGAAGATTGAAATGAATTTGGTAATTGGTACAGACTAATATCTGATCACAAAGGTTAAAATAAATTTGTAGAGGTTGTGGAGGTTGAACTTGAAGGAAGTAAGAGAGGAGGAAAGAAGTGATTAAGTGAATTAGATTACTCATATTCTCATAACTCATAAGGGTATTCAGGACATATCATATATAATTGGGTCGGGTGACGGCCCCCCGTTTATTTAAAGCTAAAACCAAACCCGCCCCAATTAATAAATGGGTATTTTTTTTTACCAAACCCGCCCCATACCCGCTATAGTCATACCATACCCGCCTCATTAAGGGCGGGGCGGGTTAAATTGCCAGCCCTAATTTGGTCCCTAACTTGTTGGATGCTGATGGGGTTGAAGTTGAATTCTCTCTCGTTCCAAACAGTGAGCTCCCGCTTTGTATGCCTCAGCTTTTTGCACAGCCTCAGCGGTCTAGAACCTGTTTGATCGACGACCCAGGCGCGGTCGACAAGATCCTTGTATTGGTCGTGATTAGTCCAAGAGGATTGGAAGTGGAACTGTTTTGGCAGGTTGTGGCAAGTGGATTCGGTGGTAAGCACAATGGGTCCATGATCCGAGCCAATGATGGGCAGGTTTTGAATCGAGGCGTCAGGAAAGGTGGTGCTCCAAGGAGTGGAGACGAGGGCCCGGTCAAGACGTTGCTTAATGAGCTTTATACCTTTCCTTTTATTAGACCAAGTGTAAGGGACACCAGTGGATCCCACGTCAATCGTGGAGGCTTGGAAAATGAAGTCCTCCAGCGGATTGGGGGTAGAGGGGTCAAAAGCAATCTTCCCAAGTTTTTCCTCTTGGCAGGTGATGTTGTTCAGGTCCCCAATGATCATCCAGGGGATTACTATGCGGTTTGCCATGCTGGCGATGGAGGCCCAGTAATCCCGCTTGAGTTGGTTATCCGGCGGACCATAGGTGAACGAACAGAGCCACGGGGTGGGGGCAGTGTTAGGCATTTGTGTAGGGCTATGAGAAGGAATAAGAGCGTCAATGCCGTTAGCGGACGAGGAAAGGATGGACAGGTTGATGTTGGAACTCCATGCAAGCCAGAGTCCCCCACCTTGGGTAGAGGTAACATCAACCGCGTGGGAATGTGGCAGGCCGAGGCATTTGAATTTGTTGAGGGATTCAGGGTTAAAAGGCTTTCGTTTCAGAAAGAAAAATAGTGTCGGGTTGATATTTGCTGTTGTGAGCACGCAACTCTCGAAGGGTGGACACTTTGTTTGTCCCCCTGCAATTCCAGAAGAGAATGATCATGGAAAACAAAGGGCCGGTGTCGGGCCCGCTTCCGAGAATTGGATCTGAGAGGGAGTATAGGGTTGTCTAGAAGGACGGTACCGCTGAGCAAAGGCATTCAGGGTTTTATGTTGCTCCCGACGCTTGGCAGCAAAGCGGTCACTGTTCTTCATAACCACTGTAAGCATGTTCGACTTTCTAACGAAATCACGGACCTTTCGGATGAAACCTCGTTTCAGGCTGGGTAAGTTCTTAAAAACTTCCTGAGGCGGTCTGTAAGGGTGGAAACTTCCCTGACGTCTTTTGTCCAGCTTAACCGAAGCCCAAAGTTGTCTCAGCCAGTTATGATACTCCGGTTGGGATTGAGCCTCGCCGGTCGGAACCCTAAGAGGGACAAGCGTTCTATAGGGGCCCGAGGTGTGTGTGTGCTGCTCCCAAAAGGGCCATGTGTGAGAGAGGGGTCGATACGAGACTAAAGAAACATTTGGAACTTTACCTCTATCAAAATATGGTGATACATAACAAGGAGCAACTAGTTTACATGCATGCATAGGAAGGGAATTAAAAGGGTGTGTATGTGTAAGCCGTGAGATAACCCATACCTTGGCAGGGTTTTCTGAAACCCCAGACTCGGTGTCATCCGCGGTAGGGGTCCGGCAGCGTTTTCGAGAGGTCTTACCGTGAGCATAAGTGGGGTTGAAACTATGTTCGGTGCCGGCTTCGGGCGGGAAGAAGTCATAGTGGGTCGGAGTTCTCCATCCGGTACTATCCGATGCTATGGACTCAAGTTCTTGTGCCTTCGGCTCTCCGTCGGAATCAAGTCCGGGTCCCTGAGTTCGAGGAGCAGGTCGGAGTAACATCCTGGGCTTAATGTTGTTGGGAACGTAGAGTTTAGGCGCGTGGGTTTGAATCTGAGACCAGCTGGGCTTGGGCCTGGTGGGAGGGCTTTCGTCTGCTTCAAAGTCATGCAGCAGAGTTCAGGGTAGGAGAGCTGGGTTATTATTTGGGCTAGGCCAATCTAGAAAAGTATGAAGTGGGTAAGGTGAGATGGGCCCAGCTTTGGCCGGGCTAGCACGAGGGTTGGGCTCGGGCCTGGTACTCGGCTTTAGTCTTCTTCTTAAGAAGTTGTTAAGATCACTCGGTCCAGCTGTAGCTTCAGTTCTCAACGGCTCTTGCTGACTGTTCGACAACTGATTGAAAGGGGGATCCGCCAATAGTGCTTCATAAATGCTCTTATCACCAAAAGTTTTAGTTTCGTCAGAGAGAGGCTTCTCTTTATTGTTACCAAGGAAACGTACGTTCTGGATGCAGTTTTCTTTTCGTTTAGACGTGTTGACATTCTCAAAAATGGCTAGGTTTGGGAGGAAAGTTTCAGTCCATCGTGACGGAAAGAGTCCGGTGAAGCCCCTCTTGTTCTCTGAAAAAAGTTGCGTCAGCTCGGTAACCCGGTCATCACAATCCCAGCTACGGAGTTGTCGGATAGCCCGTTGGATAGTACCCCCCACTTCGTTGCTGCGGGTGTTCGAAGAGGTGTCGTGAGTATCCGGTACGGCCGGTGTGTGCCTCCTATAGTCTGAGCGCTGCTGCTGGTCGGGTTGAAACGACGTCATGAGTTTGGGAGGATTAACCTGTATGTGTTGCCCATAGGGGAAAGAAAACTTTCCGGTTAAATTACATTTGTTGCGTTCTTGGAGGAACGTCCTATATCTTGGACAGAGCGTGAGGGTATGAGTAAGGATCCCACATAGGGGGCAAAACCCCTCCAGCCTTTCGAACCTTACCGAGAGTGAGACCTCCCCATAGCTCCCTGGTCGGGTAACCGGGATGGCAGTAATCAGCGGCTTATCTGTGGGAATGAGAACCTGAATCCTAACAAAGGTAGCTTTCCTGGTCACATTTTCCGAGTGCTGCAGATCAGTTCTAACAAACTCACCAATGATATTGCCTATAGAGGTGATAGTTTCCTTATCAAGCATACAACCGGGCAGCCCTGACACTTGCACCCAACACAAATGCTTTGGGAAGGTGATCTCCGTTTGATGCAGCAATGGGTCGTATTGTTGTTGTAAAATCGAGAAACCGTGGATGTTCGCCGGCGGTGTTTGCAAGATGGTTTGTAGGTCGTCTTCATTCTTGAAGTTTGCAATGAAAACCCTGGAAGTATGCTCATAGGATAGTGGCGGGATACTCTGAATCACTTTCAACCATTCCTTTTTTATGCCTTCTGATATGGTATGTTCCCCCAGGAGAGGTGATATGGATTTAAATGCCAAGGCAAACTGCCATTTTTGTTGCAAACAATGCCATTTAGAAGGGTTCAAAGATAGCGCCGGAATGGTCTCTCTGGTTGTGCATCTGAGCATCAGCTCTTCAAGTTCACTGTTGTTGTTTTCTTCGCTTAAGTTGTCCATATTATGGGTTTTGGGTAGAGCGGGAAACAACAACCCTAGGCGGTTACAAAGGGTGCGCCAACAACAAACATACAAACAAAAGAAACATCTACATTCAAACTAGAAACCAGTAACAAACAGAAAAGACAAAGTCCAAACAAGGAAGAAAAAACAGTTAAAAAAGGAAGGAACTTGAGATAGTGGGGTTCGAATGATTGGAGGTAAAGAGTGAGATGAGGAGAGGTGGTAGGAGGTGGCAGATGGTAGTGGGGTTTGAGTGAAAGAGGAGAGAGAGGGGTAAGGAGGGGAGAAAGAGGGAAGCAGAAGAAGAAAAAAAGGGGGAGGAGAGAGGGGAGAGCAAGCAGGGAGAATTTCAACAATCATGTTATGCATGATTATACATGCATACATAACATTCTCCAAGTCTTTCGGAGGATGCAAACGAGCTTTATTCTTAAGAATTTCAAATCGTCCTTGTAATACACTGAACGCACGCTCGATATCTTTTCGATAACTCTCTTGCATGTTGGTAAAGATTGTTGTTGATTTGTAATGGGATTTATGATGGCTTGAATAAGCGTTGCCCATTTAGGGAAAATTCCATCCACAAGATAATACCCCATATGGTGCTCATGGACTTTTCATGGCGGTTTACCGATTGTGTACTCACAAGGGGTCGCAAGACCATTGGCTAATTGAGAAAATAGGTAAGATTGTTGTAATACGTTGATGTTGTTGTTTGAGCCGGGAATCCCGAAGAAGGCATGCCATATCTAAAGATCAGATGAGGACACAACTTCAAGAACCATTGTCAGTTCTTTTTTATAAACTATAAATTGCCCTTACCATCCATACGGGTAATTCTTCCATACCCTATGCATACAATCTAAACTACCTAACATTCCTAGCATACCCTTTGCTTGACTAATGCTAATAATTGTGCGACATCATTTTGATTAGGAACTCTTAGATATTCCCCACCAAATGTTTTAACTATGGTTTCACACAATTTTTTCATGCGCTTCATTGTCGTTGATTTCCCTATTCAAATGTAGGCTTCCGCGGAATCTGCCGACGTACCATTACATAGCATGCAGAAAGCCGCCATTATCTTTTGATACAGAGATAAACCAACCGTGTGAGCCGAATTTGCCTTTTGGGCGAAATAATCTTTACTTGCTAAAACGGTATCGAAAATGCGTTGAAAAACACCTCGGCACATACGGAATCGACGACGAAATTTGAATTCTTTCCAAACCGTTATTGGTTATCCAAAGTAATCCCTCATCAAATTAGCATGACCTTTTTAATGATCCCGCTCCTTCCGTAAGTCTACATTTCCAAGAACACTTTCACCGCTTACGCATAAAGGATCGGCCTCTTACACGTGCGCCTCCGCAATCAATTTCTTACCCTCATCAAGCAAGAGTTGTGCATGTTGATACAATAGTTCGTCTTCTTCTTCAGATGAAGAAGATGACGAATCTTCTAATTGGCGAATCCTTTCCAATCTCTTGAGCAAATCGGCCATGATGGAGTATGGATTTTAGAGGGAAATTTTAGATAAGAAAAAGAAGTAAAGATTTTGGAGGAATCGTTTAACAAAATGCCACTTATTTAAGGGTGGAAAACTGGCCGTTGCAAAAGTAGCCGTTAGAAACTTAGAACACAAGTTTTCACAGAGTAGTTGTTTGTAATCTCTCTGCAGCCGCGGCGGTAAAGTCTTAACCGCCGTATGTATTTAAAACCAAACGACGTGGTTCATACTGAGTCGTCCACGTGTTTTATTTTCAACCGTTAGATCGCGGCGGTAAAGTCTTAACCGCCGCATCACTTCAAGGCAAAAAAATAAAAATAAAAATAAATTGTTGGGTTGGCTTTTGGTTGGCTGATGACGTGGCAGTGGTATTGGCCAAAGCCAATGCCGAGTTGCTGGGAATGTTCTAAAGAGGAATCTTGGGATGGCATGAGTAATCAAACAGAACA
The DNA here is from genome assembly GCA_014058105.1 of Kingdonia uniflora. NCBI lineage: Eukaryota > Viridiplantae > Streptophyta > Magnoliopsida > Ranunculales > Circaeasteraceae > Kingdonia > Kingdonia uniflora. The sequence continues at coordinate 1,656,258 of JACGCM010002686.1, read as the reverse complement.
AAAATATTTATAAGAAGATGCCCGGTAAAAACGCAACGACGAGAAGTTCTTTTTTGGGGTGTGTTTCGTGTCACACCGTGGGTTACACAATTCTATTGTGACGTCGGACGCCTAGATCAACATATGTTCAAATTCACGGAGTGGCGAATCCTATTTTACAGTCCTTTCAATCTGTTAAATATAAAGATTTTGGTTGGATACAGCATTTTGTGACTAGGCACATGTGAAGCAACAAGAAAACGTTTTATACCTTTTAAATGTGTCCCTCTGATTCTCAGCTTCGAAGGGAGGTACACCATAAAGAAACTCATAACATAGGATCCCTAGAGTCCAGTTATCAACAGCAAAATCATGAGCTTTATTTTCAACCATTTCGGGTGCTAGATAATCCAACGTTCCACACATGGTGTGCCTCTTGCTTGTTGTTTGCACAGACCATCCAAAGTCCGCAATTTTTAACCGGCCCTGTAAGGATAAAAGTAAAGTTCATAACATGCGATTTCATATTTTTTAGCTTGTAATTAACATCAATGCAATAAGTTCATAAATATTGAACCATTGTTTTTATATTTGAATGTTCTTTATGGAATTTCCAGTCAGCCATTCTTAATTTAACGGACTTTTCCGCAAAAAAAAATAAAAAAAGAACACTAGTGGTGAAAGAGATCCTGTGATAGAAACACTAATTCCTTCATAGATAACTACAAGATGAATTTGCCAATGTTTCGGTGTACATTATTCCGTACTTATCATTTCTGTGAAACTATTTAATTAGTATATCTTCTATATAACGATACTGAAACTTGAATAAATTTACTGTATAGTCCTTGCAGGTCTTGACTTTTAAAGTTAATGTTTTACATCTCGACTCCAATGCACCACGTGAAGAATTCACCATTAATGAACTCTGATAGTTTTGGTTAAAGCTTTTAGGTCTAACATAAGTAATATCGATTGAGGGTCCAAACTAATACGACCAACCTGATTAGTATAGTTCTATCATCATGGAGTACCTACCACTTACAAATAAAACATTGATGGTTCAAGTGTTAGAAATCTAGGATTGACTGGAGGTGGAGGAGGATGCAAATGGAGATTTTGTATATGGCTTCTCTTAATCCTTTGGTATGGGCAGTAATTCTGCTGAACTGTTGGCACCTCTGCATGATCCCATCTTCTGTCAACTTCAAGGTTGGTCCTTTATCATTATTGAAGTTGACTTACTTCTGATAGTCCAATGGTTCAATAATGCAAGTTCTGCTTTTTGGAAGTATAGGAATTAATGGGCAGAAACTCTCAGGCTTGTCTTAGTCCTCAATGCTCAAATCATACACTGTTTTAAAGAAGGCCATGGCTGACTTGCTTGCTAAATCCCATGCTTGAAAGTGCTGAATTGTCTGCAATTTTGAAACTATGGAGTGATCTTTTTCCCAACATCTTGATGGACAAAAGAGGAGAGGCTTTCATATGTTCTGTTTTTTTGTTTGTTTTAAGGGGATGGTCCATCCTCCCAATGTACTTAGTCATTAGAATTAACTAAGATTTGTAAAGTTGACTCTAAAGGAGTTTTCCTTCATTGTAAATACTTTATTGATGAATGAAAAATCTAATGGGGTTCTTACCTAACACCAACTTCATTTTTCAAAAAAAGAAGTATGGGTCGAACTAACCCCCATCCACACTGGATGGTAAAAAAAACTGCTGTAAACTTCACGAAGATACACGGCAATACAATAAAACACACCATCCCTAATCATCAAATTTAAAAGGGTAAAAATAGGCGTAGATAACATCTTTGAGAAATCATAAGTGAACTAGGCTTATTTTGTATTATAGTCCTTAATTTGCAAGGTACAAAGCACGCCTTTACTGCCTTACTGATATCAAATTGCCTATACTGTTGTGAGCATATAATTTGAAGGTATCTCCAGCATAATATAGTATCGACGAAAATGTGTTTCGATGATGAAGTATAACAAGTGCTAAACTAAATTATAAGGAAAATAAGAGGAACTGGCTTTGTATTATACCTCAAAATCGAGCAACAAGTTCTCAGGCTTGATGTCCCTGTGAATCACGCCCTTCTCATTATGGCAGTAGGCCAACGCCCCAGTAAGACTTGCAATATACTGCTATGCAACAACAAGAACAACAAAAACCACAAAATTTAAACATTTTCAAACTGTTGACCTCACGACCGCTAAAATATAGGAATCATATTAATCATTTTTATTTGGAAAATAGTCACAACATAATATAAAAGTTGCAATATATATAACATACACATTCTCAATCTTTTGCCAATTACTCTCTGAATTTCATGCTCGGTATCTATAGTGTTCTCTTCTTTCTCCCTTGAACGGCCATCGAATTTCCCCAAACCCATGCCCGAATGTACTTAAATTTCAATCAAATGACCTCTAATTGTATCCCAAATTTCCCACAACATACCTTTCCAAATTACCCTCAAATTCCATAAAATCAACAGTTCCCTTACTTTCCCTTCAAATTCCTCTAATGCCCATATTCCCCAATTCGCTAACATAAAAAAAAATTACACCATATATATCTGAATAGCAATAATTATCGATATTCTTACAGTGGCGGCTTGTTTTTCCGATAGATGCCCATTCCTCCTAAGCACTCCATAAATCTCTCCTCTATGAGCATACTCAAGGATCAGGAAAACACGATCATCATCCGCGAACCAACCGAAAAGGCGAAGAACATTCGGGTGATTAAGTCCACTTTGATTCTCCATCTCTCTTCCCAACTGACCGTAAAGGTCGTATTTCTCAATCTGTTCTCTGAAAATTACTTTGAGCGCTACAATGTACTTGCTCTGAAACAACAACAACAACAACAACACACGTTGTAGTAAGAGTTATAGATTGAAATTGGTGGAGAGATTAGGGTTTTACCTTTTTTTCCCGGGCCAGATAAACTCGTCCGAATTTGCCTCTTCCAAGAGGTTTCCCGATCTCGAAGTCTTGCAGAGACCATGGATTTAGGGTTTGTGGTTCTTGATTTGGGGCTCCCATTTTGGAGAGAGATAGTGAAGTTTGAATTGGGGATTTTGGCGGGAGCTTGGTTGGTTGTACTTGCATCTGTTGGAGAAGTTCCAATGGGGTGTGAAAGTACGTCGTTTTTGTTGTTATTGTCTGTCGTTTTTAACGAAGGTTATCGCGGTATGGCAAAACAAATGCTGATAATTGCCATTAGAGCATCCACAACAACTATTATCAAAAAGGGGAGATTATAGCATCCACAAGAGTCTATTTTAAATAGGGAGTTGTTTTGGGGAGTTTGAAATCATATTTATCTCTATCAACAAAACAACCTCCCTTAATAAATAAGCCAAGTCAAAAGTAAGTATGCCACTAAAATAAAAAACCACAATCTCTTACAATAGATTCCCCCCCTCTCCTGAATAACACTTCCTTTTTTTACCTCCTTTGAATTATTTTCTTTTTTTCATGTTTGATCTAGCGAGTAAGTTATCATAAATTTCTAACTTACTCCTTAAATTGCTACTTTCCCATATGTTGAGAACTCTTGCTATGTATCTCTGTGAAAGAATTATCTCCATAGATAATAGATAGACATATTTCTATCAAAAATTATCTAATTACAAGGTTTTATCTTATTTAATTTTTGATTTAAATTATGAGTATTTGTTGTAATCAGGTGGGGAAGTTGTTTGGAGCAACGGTTTTAGAAGCATCGAATTAGGGGTTTGTTGTAATCAGGTAAGCTCACAAGCTTAGCATACTGTCTCGCGATTATTCTTCTGACGATGATTTCATAATTATCGCAAGCTTAGCATATGTAGAAGTTTGCAGGATCAAAAACAATAATCGGACGAGGAATCACTGTAGATAATCAAGATCGACTATGCAACGAGAACGAATTGTTGGCCATGAAAGGCTTTACTCATATTACTTTGCTAATCCTCATGTTTACAATGACACCATATTCAGGATAAGGTTTCGAATGAGGCGTTCTTTATTTCTTCATATCATAAAAGACGTAGTTCAACACGATTCATACTTCGTACAACAAAGGAATGTTGCCGGAATCCTTGGATTTTCCTGGCTTCAAAAAATAATTGTTGCTTTGAGAATGCTTGCTTATGGAGTAGCAGCAGATAGCCCAGACAAAAATTTAAGGATCAGCGAAACCACCGCAATAGAAAGTCTTAAGAGATTTTGTGTAGCAGTTGTTAAGGTTTTTGGGGCTGAGTACTTAAGATCACCTAATAATGATGATGTCCGCCGATTGCTTCAAGTTGGCGAGAGTCGTGAATTTCCAGGAATGTTTGGGAGCCTTGATTGTATGCACTGGACCTGGAAGAATTGTCCTACTGCATGACATGGAATGTATAAGGGTCACGTCCACAAACCAACAATTATTCTTGAATATGTTGCTTCATATGATCTCTGGATTTGGCATGTTTTTTTTGGAATGCCTCCATAAACCAAAAATTTGTTGTTGCATAAGAGCTTGTTGATGGGAAATGTCTTCAACATCGATGGCTTGTTGAGAGTCATTGGTGAATTGATCAACTGAGGGATTCTGATTGCTAAGTGTCATATTAAGTAAATGAAGACTTCGCCTGCGAAATGAATTAAAGAGAAGAAATAAAACATTAGATATTGCCAACGTTTTCTGGTTCTACGCAATAGTTTACCACTTAGGGCAATCTACATTAAGATTGAACCATCGTCCTGAACCATATTCTTCATATCATCACTGAAATCGACATACAGAACATCCTCATAATCCTCTACAATTCTTAGTTTGGACAAGCCATAAGCTACATAATTTGTTTCTCTGAAAATGTGCACTATCTCAAAATATTCTAAAAATTTATTGGTATTTCTATATAGCCAGTTGCTATTTTTTGAAACTTTTTTTCCTTCTTCAGTTGTTACTCATTGGCGCTTCTGCACAAAATAAAGTACTAGTACAACAAGTAGTAACAGAGAGTCCCAATTTAGGGGGCTTATTATCTCCAAAAGTTAACCAGAAATATCCAAATATTTGCTTCTACCAAAAGATGAAGTACATAGAATTTGAAGAGCATAAGTTTATCTAATGAATTACCTGAATGGTGTGATTTTTCAGTAATGGATTATCGAATGCAGGTTGCTCGTAAATATCCACACAATCAAATATGGCACCGTGCTCTGTCTACAAAATAAACCAAACCCATAAATGAGTCCGTTTTTATAATGCAGATGAAACACATGAGCTGTGAAATTCTTTAGATTTCTGAAGGAAATTAGTTTTTGTTGTTGTCATACACCTTGGCAATCTATTACTAGTTTACCACTTACATAGGTTCAAATCTCTTAATAAAACGATGCATACACAGTCACATTATGGAAACAAGAATACCCAAAAATTGTAAGCGAATAGAAGGGCATAAAATGGTTCTGGCTGAAGTCAGACTTGTACCTTACACAGACTTGTACAGTTTTTACGAGAACCTACTATTTTCCCCGGTTTTGAGAATAAAAACACCCAAAAAGCTTTGAAGGGTGCAACAATATACCTTAATGGTCTTGACAACAAGCTTGTTCAAAAGCTTACGTCCAACACACGTGAACCCAAGATGATGAAGACTGCGATTGAAATCAAAGGTAGAGATGGTGAGAGATGAATGCATCCCAAATAATAAACATCTAAATCTAAAGAGAGTGAATCAACAATTTCAAATCATGAGAAAAGTACCTAAAAACCTCAATTCTTAACATCAAAGAAGAAATCGACTATTCACAAAAAAAATGGTAAAAAAAACAGGAATTCAAGTTGATTATTTACCTGATTTGGAGGACTGCCAAGAGAAGGAGAAAAATTAAAGTCAGAGGAAGAACAAAAGGGAGGAGAAGAACTTTTATTGTAAATGAAAGAGATGAGACCGGTTTTCCTTAGATCGTGGGCACTTTCCCTCCCAAAATATATTTTCTCCGCTACAAATTTGCTTTACACCTAAGAAAAACCTTTTTCACGTATTTGAGAAGTTGGCAACATGGCTGACCAAACCTTATCCTCGACTCCCTAGTCCCGAGGAAAGAGAAAGAAAAAAATAGGGATATGGAGTCTATAAAATCTATTTTAATACTTTTTGCCTCTCTAAAATAAGTTTAGAGAGGTTGTTGTGGATGCTCTTACATCTCGAAACTAATTGGTAATGAGAAGAGTAGCCCCAAAATCTTTATATTTTGAGGTGTGATTTGCCTAATGTGGGACTATATATCTCAACAATTATACAGTGCCAATGTCAGTGTCACCTATGCAAAAATATAAGTATTTATTGAGTCGTTATGGTTGGTGAGAGATGCTCTCGTTTTCTGAGATGTATGGTGATAATTATCTGGAAAGGAAATATGTAGGTTATTGCTCGCCAACAAAAAGATCCATTGTTTGTTATGGATGTTCTTAGCCTAGAAGGTTGTTCATTCTCAACTTCTTGTATAACTGAGTCTCGATTCAAACTGTACCTTAAGGGACAAGGCTAGGTCGATAAAATGTCTAAACGGATCAAGAAGCGTCTAATTCTTAATTGGTATGTTGATATACCAAAAATAACTGATAAATCGCTATCTTCAACAAATATGAAGTAGGAACTTGTTCTCCCCTGCCTTCAACTTGGATCTCATTCGTCTTCTCCAACCAATTACGGTAGTCGAATTCATCCCAATTCCACCCCCACCCCCACCCCAACCTTTGTTCATTTCTCCTTATTTATTTATTTATTTATTTATTCTATGTACTGAAGTGCTGTTTCGACTTTTCTTGCAAAAAGAACAGTTAAATGAACTTCATGGTATTAGGGTAGGGCCTAGTACTGTACCACCTATATCTCATATGCTTTTTGTTGACGACTCTTTTTTATTTTGCATGGATAATCTAGTGAAAGTTGGTACTATTAAAGATGTTATAGAGACTTATAAGCATCTCTCTCTGGTCAAGATATTAATTATCATAAATTTGAGATTTTTCTGAGTCCGAATATCCCTACTAGAGTTCAAAAAATTAATGCACATTTTAATTCCAAGTATCGTGGTACTCCGGTGCTTCTTTCTAAATATAAAAGGTTGGAGTATGTTTATATTACCTCTAGAGTAAAGCAAAAGCTACAACATTGGAAGACTAAAACTCTAAGCCAAGTTGCTAGAACTACACTTAGCAAGAGTGTTTCTAGTGCTCTTCCCTCTACCAAATGTCTACAGCTCTCCTCCTTAAAAGTATCTTAAATGATTTAGACAATCTTAATCGAAATTTCTAGTTGGGTTTATCTTCAACAGGTACCCCTAAGAGTCATTTAGTTACTTGGCCTCATATTACTCAGTCTAAGAAGAATGGTGGTCTTGGTATTAGACACTCCTTTCACCAAAAAAATTGCTATGTTGAGCAAATTCACTTGGAAATTCCTTTTAGAACCTTACGCTTTTATCTCACAACATTTTAAAGCTAAATATTTTCCTTTCGAACCTTTTTTACATTGTAAAAAGAAAGTTTATCACTCTAGATTTTGAAAAGATGTTATTCAAGCTCGAGATCTTATTAAACCTTATTTTGGCTGGACTATAAAAGATGGTTCTAACATTAAAATATGGCAAGATAATTGTGTTCCAACTATACCACACTATAAACCTGTCACTTCTCCTACTTCCGATATCCAATTTCAATGGGTGGAAGATTTGATCCTTCCCCATTCTAGACTTTAGAATATTCCTTTACTTTATCAACTTTTTACACTGGCTGAAGTTGATGCAATTAAAGCCATACCTCTGGCTACTCAAACCACTCAGGACATTATTAAATGGATCCCTAAATCTAACTCCAGCTTCATTGTAAAATTTGATCCTTATCCTAATTATTTTTCCCCTCCTAAATGGATACATCTTATTTGAAAGTTGGCTCTACCTTTTAGATCCCAACGGTTTGCTTGGAAATTATTTATCCTCCTAAATGGATGCATCTTATTTAGAAAGTTGGCTCTACCTTTTAGATCTGAACTGTTTGCTTATCCTCCTAAATGGATGCATCTTATTTATGGAAGCTGTATTTATCCTCCTAAATGGATGCATCTTATTTGGAAAGTTGGCTCTACCTTTTAGATCCGAACTGTTTGCTTATCCTCCTAAATGGATGCATCTTATTTGTGGAAGCTGTATTTATCCTCTTAAATGGATGCATCTTATTTGGAAAGTTGGCTCTACCTTTTAGATCCGAGCTGTATAAAAATCACATTACTTCTGATAATATTTGCCCTATCTGCCATAAACAAGTGGTGGGGCCCAAGCCCCCATTGCACCGATATTGACCCCACCTTTACCACCTATAATGGCATCGTTACATATCTTCTTATATCCTTGTGTCAGACTACCTCTTTAACCAATGTGGGACTAACTTTGATCCACCAATTTTAACATACTCATGCTTTATTTCAATGTGATTGAGTTTCTATTATTTGGTTTTCTTCTATATTGACTCTTCACACGCAGGCTCCTTCATTTAATTTTTTTAAAGTAATTAGACATCTATATATTTCAGCACTTACTAAAAAAGAAGCTCTGTATTCGTTATTTCTTTTCTTTGCAATTTTGGATGGCATTTGGCAGGCACGTAATAAATGTGTTTTTCAACACAGTTCTCTTGCTGCTTTATTTATTCTCTGCCATTACTGTTACAACTCAATCTAAACTTTCTCTTCCCTCTCAATCTTCTGTCCAACTTTCTAATGATTTTCTACTTTAACCACTGAAAAATAGAGGTGGTCTTCTTCTTATGATTGGTGCTGCATACATTACTTATTTTAAAACTAGACTGGGTTTTCTGTTGTTCGACCAATGTAATAAACTAATTCTTGCAGGGTATTATGGATCCAGAGCAGGATCTCCGGAGGAGGCAGAAGGACAAGGATGTGCTTGGGCCCTCTCAAGGGTTAAAGGCTTTGGTGGGATTACAAGAGCTTTTGGGTGCAGCTGACTGCCAAAAGATGATCCAGTACATACAAAATAAGGAAGCTGGTATTTCATGGACTGCTCCACAATATCTGGACTCTTGCTTCCCTATTCCTTTAGCACTTTGTGTTTATTCTTAGACAATTTAACTTTATTGTGCATTAGCTTCTTTGGGCTTAGGTGGGTCTAGTACTATGCCTGACTCGATTTATGAATCCGTCAAACTTCTGTACTAAGTACTAACTTTGGTTGATGAAATGCTTTGCTTGAAAAAGAAAAGAAAAGAAAAGAAAGAGAAACAAAAATGTATTATTATTGCCTATGCGTCGTTTGCTTATGAAAACGATGTGTTCATAGACTGACTCAGCTCAAAAACACACAGAGAGTAACAGAGAAACAATTTCTCACATCTGTAGCAATGTCGATGACACGCATGGCTCTAAGCAGCTGCAAACTTTTCCGTCTCTCCTCACACGTCTCTTGCATGCAACCTCACTACTTTTATCGCCAGGTCGGTCTATCTCTCTATCTCTCTTAGACATAACAACAAACACTTGGTGATCACAATTTAAATCACACTAATTAGTACTGGGGTTAGTTTTAATCTTGATTTTTGATCTTCTGCTTGTTAGGTAATCAGTAATCTGCGAAATTTGAGTTTTGGGTTATTAATTTGATGGGAATTTGGGGTTTTGGGATAAGGTTTGATTTAGTTTTGATTGGATGAAGTGATTCTGTCCCAGGGATTGGTTTTGGAAAGATTGAGCTAGATTTAGGGTATATTATTGAATAAGGTCTTGTTTGGCTTATAGTTCATACTTTGCCAGATAAATATGGATGCACAAAATGTTGCCTCTCAGCTGAGTGGTTCTGGTCTACTACGAACTCAAGGCCTTATTGGTGGAAAATGGACTGAAGCATATGATGGAAGTACCATAAAGGTATGGGCATTCAAGTTATTTCTTGTTTTATCATTTTGATCAAATTTTGATGAATGTTATGCTGGTGCTTAATCGTTGCTGGTGGTATACTTAGTTGGAAGCTGAAGGTGTTTGTTGTGATGGCAGGTGTACAACCCCGCCACAGGTGATCTGATAGCAAATGTCTCATGCATGGGCAGGAAAGAGACAACTGATGCAATCTCTTCAGCACAAGAAGCTTTCACCTGTATGGAGCTTTCGCATGCATTTTGTTTAAATTAGTAGAACTATATTTATTGCACATTTTGACATTTATTACACTCTTGACTAAGTTGATGAACATGAGATCATCTCTCCCCCTTCCTTTTTATTGTGGTTGCAAAAGCTGTTGGTAGGATGATCAATAGAGCTATGTTATATGGCGATGTGAAGGATTGTAAGGTTGGTCAAGATTTGGTAGAGGTGAGGCACCTTTAGTAGTTTGTAGTTCGATGTTGGTACCTAAATATTTGTTGGAGCGTCAATGAGGGTCCTCTTTGTTGTTTTAATGTTGTGTCTAGTGTTTACACTAATCTTAGCAGGAGTACAATTATAGGGGTATGTGAGGTCCCTAATCTAGTTACATTAGTGGAGACCTTGAATTGTGGTGTTGCGGCTCTTCCTTCTATTTATTTGGGGTTGCCGTTTGGGCGAGATATAAGTCGAAGGCGTAATGGGATCTTGTTATTAAGAGATTTTCTAGAAATTTAATGGGCAAAAGACTAAGTTTATATCGAAATGTTTGAGGGTCCCTTTTGAAATGTACTTTTTTTCTAGCCCTCCACTTTATTCAATGTCTTTTTTACCCTTTTTAAGGGAGTATAAAAAGACTCGGAAATTATTATGAAATTTTTCTTTGGAATGATTTATGGAGGATAATAAGATCCTTGGAAGCAAGTGTGTAAAACTAGAGAGGAAATTGAATTAGGCATCAAGAAGTTGTCTAGCATGAATGAGGCTTTGTTAGGTAAACTATTTTTGAGTCTTGGGCAAGAGAGCGATAGGATGTGAGAAAGAGTTATTATTTCTAGATTTGGTGTGACGAAGTTCGAGTTGAGCAATAATGAAGTTATTAAGACATTTGGGTGTGGTGGTGTGGTGGGAGTGGTGAAGATTAGTGAGAGTTTTGGTAGATGAGTTATAATTAGAGTTGATGTTGGTAATGAGGTGAGATTTTGGGAGAATTATTGGCTCCTTGGCGCATGCTTAAAAGCTATGTATTCGTTGCTTTTTTTTCTTCTAATCACACGGTCACGAGTTCTCAGTGCACAAGGTCACATACTTGAATTGTACTTGTATGTTTTGGAATCACAGTTTTCATTAAAACGTGAATGATTGAGACCTGGATATTATTAACTTCTTTTGGAGAAGCTTATCAACTTGGTCTCCCGGGGAAGAGGATATGATGGTCTTGATTGATTGTGCCAAAATGGCTTCTAAGGTAGTTTTTGTGTGTGGACGTTTTTCTTGTACTATTGACAATCTTCGTTGGTACAAAGTTTTAGTGGTTAGGTTTTGTTCTATGTGTAAAAGAGTCAGGGAGTCAATTGATCAGCTTTTATCTGCCCCCTTTGTTGAGAGTATTTGGATTGAATTGTTTACTAAAGGATGGCATACCATGGTAGCATTTTAGGAATGTTAAGGAGCTCTTAACGAACTGAAAGACGAGAAACCTTGTTGGACAAGGTAAGGTGTTTGGTTAGGGTTGTTCACGGGTCGGGTCGGCCCAGGTTTTGTCCTGGGTAGGATCCAAACCGGCCTAACCGGGTTTACATATTTCTGAACTCGGACCCGAGCCGGACTGGTCCCAAACCCAAACCGGAACCGGATCGGACTAAGTCGGGTCAGGTCGGGTCGGGTCCTAAGTCGGGCAGATAATCAAACTTGGAAATAGAAAAAACGCATTACAATAACCCAAGAAATATATGTAGTCTGAAATCCAACAAAGGAACAATTGAACCATTGAAGAATGATTTGGCATAGAAGAAAATCCAAAACTGTTATTCCGTGAGAAACGACAATGACATTGAAGCAATCAACAGATATACATCATCACCGAAACCATACATCATCACCGAAGCAATCAACAATATAACATTACAAAGAATACAGAGCATGAAAGTTATCTCCAGCCATACACCATCACCGAAATCGAACTTCGAGGAATATACAAACCGGTGAAGACCCATGCATCATCACCCATGATCTTTTATTACTTTGGTGGGAAGAGAGAGATCATTGTTGAAGACACAAAAACACATAAATCAATATACAAGAGAGAAAGATCATTGTTACTGCCATACACAAGAGAAAGATAATTGTTACCTGGGGTTTTAGAAGAGAGAGATCATTGTTACTGCTATACATCACCACCAAAACACACAAATCAAACATCAGAACTTAGGGTTTTAGAAGATTACAAAGAGAAAGTTGAATAGGGGGTTTTGAATCGATTTGGTTACATCTTGGCTTCGATTCTGTATGTAAGAGAGTTGAACTATCTTGGCTAAATTTATATGTAAAAGAGTTGAACTATCTTGGCTTCGATTCTTTGCTAGGAATTCGGTGCTTATGGTTTCAAAACCATAGAGGGAGAGGGAGGTGAAAGAGGGAGTGAGAGGAGGAGTGATTGAGTTTTGTTCTCAAAAAAACCTAATACCCTAAACCGGATCGGGTCGGGTATATCCCAACACCAAATCAAGAACCCGAACCGATTATATTCGGGTTTTAAAATTCAAACCCGAAACCGAGCCGACAGATTTCTAACCCAAACCGAACCGGCCGGTTCGGGTTCTCGAGTTTTCGGGTTTAGGTGTGCACCCCTATGTTTGGTAGGTTTCTATATTTAGCTGTATATAGGCTATATAGGCTATATGGCTTGAACGTAATGCAAGGAAGTTTGGAAGGAAGGAGAACTTGACAACTTTAGCTAATTTTTATTGGTAAAACCGCGACAAATATGACATGGACATCCTTATGGTTAAGGATACTATCACGGCTTCACTTGATTTATTTATCTTTTGACCTCTTGGAGAGGTGTGTATCATTTTTCTTTATTCATGTACTATGTTTGGGTATTGTGTTCATTTTTTCATCGGTATAGTTTACATCGGTTCTCGGGGCCTTATTTAATCCGGCGCTTTTGCCTTGCAAGACAAAGGATGTTAAGGTAGCCTGTTTTAAACTTAAGTAAGAAAGCGAAAAGAAGAAGAAGAAACACAATCAATCTCAGTAAATTAAGGCGAAAAGGACTATACATCCTTCATAAAAAGAGACCCCCACCACCCAATAGAAAACCTTAGTGGAAAAACTCACAATACTTCTTGACCTGAACAAGCAAAAAGTTTTATCTTCAATGCACAAATAAATGTCATGAAAATGGTTTTTACTTATTATTATTATTATTATTATTATTATTATTATTATTATTATTATTATTGTTATTATCTATTATTGAAAAATGGGAGCATTTGATTAATATGAAGTCCAAATGTTGAGATAACCTAGAAGGAAAATGAGATGCAAATAGATAAAAAAAAACATGAACATCATGAATAGTGTAAAGCCCTTCAGGTACAAGGAAGAAAAGAAGACGAAGTTGATAATTTATAAGTTTCTGGGTCAGCTCTCCTATGGAGTCGAGCTAACAAGTGGTAAGCTGACGACCCTTCGTGGGCAGAGCTTAGAGATTGGGGTTCGGGAGTCCAGTCCATTCAACTTCGATCTGTATGTTATATATTTGCGACATTATCAAGCATGGGGTCCACACTCAGTGCCCGATGTCCCATAGTATTCCACAACATTCTTTGATTTGTAAAATAAGGTAACATCAAGAAAGGTATTTTATTGATTTTATATTATTGCGCTTTTTTGATTTGCCAATTTTCGCCTGCAAGGGAATATTGATATGCATTTTCACCATAAGGATGAAGGAGTTTCTAGTAATTTATGCTTAGAATGCATATCATCATATGACATATTTTATGATGTGTTAATCCATAGTTTGACCAGTCTTCACACTTATCTTTAGCTTATTGTGATTTCTATAAGTATGTTTTCTTTCTCTCACGCAGCTTGGAGCAAAATCACTGCCAGTGAAAGGAGCAGATGTCTACGGAAATGGTATGAGGATCAAAAAGTTAGTAGAATGTCTTCGTAATTACGATTAAAGCACTATTTTATATATTTTATAAACTATCATACATCGTTAAAAATTATTTTGAATGGGAGCTGTTAAGATACCTGGACCTGGCTGCTGTTACTTTCGATCCCAAAATCTTTATCTGCCAGCAACATCTTGAATTATTGGTCTCATAAAAACGGGCTCACCTACCCAAAAGAGAAGAAGGAATAACATGTTGTAGAATCCTCCTTATATAGCAAATCATGAACGTTAGCACCAATTCATTATTGCTTTTTTGGCGATGTAGAATGTTTTATTGATAAAAACACAAATGTTGATCATTAGAAAATAATCCATAAGCCCCCTCCTCCCATCCTATAGCAAAATGGATCACGTCCATAGTGGCCTAGATTATTGAGTGCAAAATTTGGCCTATTATTATAGCGAGTTTCGAAATAGTTTCCTTACCATCTCATTCTTACATAGAGTGTTCAAAAGATATATCTGTCCACTAGAATTTGTAAGGCTGGTCATAACATAACCAAGGTTTCGTCCGTGATTAGTCAAGTTTTCTTCTTTTCAGGGGTAAGGCATCATGAAATACTTTCATTTGTTTGCTTAATTTACCTCCTCCCCCTAACTAAATAGTTTTTTTAACCCTCTTTTAGTGATATGGATTAAAGAATTAACATCTGTTGGCCTAAACAAATTATTGTGTCTGGTAAGAATATCATTTGTTGCTGCTGGTACTTAAAACTGACTGGGCATCCCCAATGATATTAAGATTGACAACCCTCTCTTTTTAAACCTGATGACCGGTATGCTGCCGTTGTCATAAAACTGTATCCTTTGATGTGTCTGAAGCTTTAAAATTGGGAATTATCGCATGCAAGTTACAAGGTCTCCCTTAACCCCCGCTTGCCTAGCAAAGAAAGAAAAAAGAAAAGATGAGGGCTACAACCTAAACAGCTACACATACATCCTCAAAACCAGTTGATGCCGGTTGACTTAAGCTTTTCCCAAAATTTAAATTTGCTTTTACTTACCGTTTGCTACATTTTTCTGAACCAGATTTTCCTTTATGGTTTGAGAAGGTAGAATAATATATTGATTAACTCAAAAGAACATTTACGAGGTGGAAAGAATTCAACCGAAGGTAAAGGAAAAAGAAAAGCAAAACAAAAGTTATGGGACATCAAGTCGGCTCCATTATAACTAAATCATTTCAAAGCAAATCACGATCTTCAAACCTCACACCCCTCGTATGTAAGCATAAGGAAGATAAATACAAAATTGTTGTATTAAAGTCAAAGATGATCGCTTCTACGGTTTTAGTCTTTCTTTCGAAATGCTAATCATTTTTTTCCTTGTACAAAACCTATCTATTCACACACGGAGTAAGGTCCCACAAAACGTTCCATCTTTCTTTTAAATAGCATGCAACACCACGCTTTTTAAATGAAATTACGTTCAAACGTCTATAGGACATCAAATAGGTTAAGGAAGTGATTCTGAACCTCCGTCGCAATCCTTATATAAAAGCCTCCATCGCAATCTGGTAGTGTATGAGTACGTCGACTTGGAAATCTATCTTTGAGAAAGAACTTTTTGTAGGGAAGTGGAGAATCTTTGATATGTGATTCTAAAAGTCACTTTCGATTATCATGTAGGTTAGAGGAGACAAATGGAAGTGGAATTATGCCCAAAATGGGAAACTCACGGTGAGATTGATATATGGACATTTGGTAGAAGATAGGAGTATAATAGGTGGATATCGAAGTGTGGACTTTCTGCGACAATTGATTTGGAGGACGGGAAATCTTTTGAAAGTAGCATTTTTATTATTGGGGGTGGCTTTGGGGTGAATAACGAATAAGAGATGAACTAAACATGGATGTGGATCATTTGTGCCTACTTTGTGGTACAATGGATACACTATTAATTACTTATTTCTTCATTGTCCGGTTGCGAGTATGACTTTGAACATGGTTTTATTAAGTCACTGACGAGAGCGTGATGTTTGTTGACCTTTGACCCAATGAAGGGCTGTAGTTATAGCGGATTTGACGTGATGTAGAGTAATAATTGGATTCTTTTCCTTTCGCCTTTTGGTGGTATTCTTTCCACCTCACAAATTTTCTTTTCTTGAAACCATTAATAAATTATTTACTACTTTCTCAAACAGTAAATAAATATTGTAGACAAGGGGTGCTTGGAGAGAAGGATGTGGTTGCTAGTATGCTCCTAATGTAGTTTATTGATTTTTTCCTTGATAAAAAGTTATCTCTTTTTTTTTTGTACTAAACCTCTTGTCTGGTATGTTCTCAACGCCTTAGACTGTGGTGACTCGCAGCGAGTGAGAAGGAAAAACCTGTGACTGACTGTAGGCAAGCTTTATCCTAAAATAAATCTTAAAAGAAATCCTTAAAAAGTAAAAAGTTTAAGTAATTGTTCTTATGATAATTCTAGGAAGGGACATGTATATATCTTCACACGTTTCTATGGTGGCTAAGTCATAAAGGACTGTGTAATTAACGCAAGACTAATTCTTACTCATCAATAAAATTCTTGCTTACTTTGCAACAATAAAATAAAATGTATTTAAAGCAAAAAAACTATAAATTACAAAGAAGTCCTTGTAAAATCTCTGATGAAGCTGTTATCTGAGCTTCAAAATTCTGTAAAAGAGTACACTATAACTATGCAATAACAAATTTGGCTTACGTATAATTGTTTCTTTTGTGATATTTGATATCTTTGAGTATAAATCTCTTGGATGACATTTGCAGACAAGTAATGTTCTAGAAATAGATAGAACTTGCATAGTCGTTGAAGCTCAATTATGAAACTGTTCATCTAATAAATTATTATGCCCTTATCTATAATGCTGGATAAAGGGTGGTTCTACTATTGTCTAAGGTGTTCATCTTATTTTTTCACTTGCTTTGGAAGGTATGACTTGCTGATTGCCCACAAAGAAGAGCTTGGAAAACTTATCACCTTAGAGCAAGGGAAACCTCTGAAAGAAGCCATTGGCGAGGTATAGAATTTGTTTGTGTGCTGTAGATAAGTTTGAATTATGGCTATTGCTATTTGTAATTTCTGTAAGTAATTGTACAGGTTAGCTATGGGGCCAGTTTTATCGAGTTCTATGCCGAGGAAGCAAAACGTGTATATGGCGATATAATTCCACCCACGTTAGCTGACCGCCGATTGTTCGTGTTAAAACAGGCAAGCATATAGCGAATTTTTTTTCTTCAGATTTTTGTCATATTATCCAATTTTATTTGAAAAAAACAACTTTGAGGTCGAGGTGGTTGGTCTACAGGAAATTTGGACTCCCACATATTTAATCTAGGATTAGTGTGAGCTAGAATTTAATTAGATTCTAATTTTGAATCCTTTTGTTCTCTACTGATACCCTTGAATAGCCTCCTTGTAATGATGCTCAGTTATCAAGACTTCTATTACTTACATGCTATCAAAGCCATTCTTCTACGAGGAAGAATTTGAAAGTTGGTGTAATGCTTCTCGAGAAGCGGTCATTGCTGCCCTCCAGGCAATTACTTAGCTGGTTTGTTTGGTTGATTGGTTCAGATCCTTAGAATTTACACACAGATTCTCTGAAGTGGGAATGGAGAATGGAGAATGGAGGCTTGTTCTTACTTAAAGTCCAAAAGAATCGCCTAATGCAAAGGAAGTGATGACTTATCTGATGTTTGAGTCAGTCTTCGACTTGTCTGGTTAAAATTACAAAAGCAATGTTAAAGAGGTTTAGACATGAAGACTGTTTCAATTCAATTTACGAAAGCAATGTCGGGGCTTTACATGTTCAGTTTTTGAGGCAAGTTCAGAATCTTGGCATAAATGGTTAATTTTAGATCTTGAGTCTTGAACCTTTGCAAAATGCATCAGATTGAGTGTAATGATGTTCTTACAGCCAGAACTAGTCCTGTTGTGTCTGACCAACATCTGGTATTGCTTTCCAAGCAGAAATCAAGAATATATTTTTCTCATGGTGCCATGTTTCCATTCTTAGTGGTGCTTAATTTTTGGTTGACTCAAATCCATGGAGGTGTAACCATTTATATGCGTGCAACCTTTAGCAGGGTAGAGCGACCAGGTTCTATATAATGGTAGGGTCAGTCAATTCGATCTTCATAGAGACGAATAAGTTGGGATGTGCCTTATCTGGTTGATGTGATTCAAAAGTTTATGTTGACTTAAATCTGGGAGAGATATGGTTGAAGGTGATGGAAGTGGCCCATCGAGATTCGTCAGTCAGTCAGATTGTATTTTCGGCAGATGCTGGAAGATAAGAGTAGGACCTTTTCTTTTGATGTTCAACGTTCCGAAGTTGCTTTCTTCTAGTAGGGGACATTGACTAGAGATATGTTGAAGAGGTCTGTGGACGTGGATCATTGGTATTTACTTTGCGGGATAACTGATGAATCTCTTAAATCACATTCGTTTTTGGTTAACGTTTGACCTTTGTGTCTTAAAATTTTTGTAAGTTTTTCTTTCACTGATTGCATTTTCCGAAGTTCATAAAAGAAAATTTGTGAAATTGCATGGGGACCTAATGCTTGTGCATTGGATTTTGGGAAGATTTTCTGCATTCGATGGGACATCTAAAACCTTGGCATGGTGAATATTGTTTTGGATTGTCCCTCTCCCTTGAAAATATTAAGTGCTAAGTGATCTCGATTTAGTTTTCTTTTGTCTTATGCAGGAAGCCTTTTATCTTTTTTTCTTTCGGGATACATAATCTTGTCCATCTCTGAATGTCCATTTCATTAAATGGTTCTAATAAATATTCCTTCTAAAAAGAAGTGTTTATTTCTATCTAGATGTCAAAAAGTATGTCCTATATCTCAATTTTGGACTTCCACTTACTTTCGTCTATTTGTATATTCTTTTCTTAAGTAAGACTATAATGAAATTCCTTTCTTAGTTAGCTTAAAGGATTTTTTATGCGGTTCCCTTATGAACAACCATATCTCTGTGAATTTGTGTAAAGATTTATGTCATTCTTCTTTTGCAGCCTGTGGGTGTTGTTGGAGCAATTACACCATGGAATTTTCCGTTGGCCATGATCACTCGTAAGGTATGTGTATTCACAAGTTTAGTCCAAATGGGTCTATGCTTATTTGATAGACATAAGGGCAGTTTTCATCTTTCTACGTTTTAAAAAAAGTGGGCAAGACCAAACTCTAATAAAGTAGATAATCTGTTTGTTGAATACGTGCAATGCTTAAGGAAATAAGAACAATTTTTATCTTGTAACAGGTTGGTCCAGCCCTTGCTTGTGGTTGTACAGTAGTTATCAAACCATCAGAGCTCACTCCGTTGACAGCCTTAGCAGCAGCTGAGCTCTCTCTTCAAGCTGGAATACCACCGGTAACTTTTGTTTCAGTCATATATAAATTATGTTCCCAAAATATATGCGTTTGACTATATTTTTGTTAGAATTATCAACTCCAGAACCTGCCTGCGAAAAACATAAACTGCGTGTGCAATGCTAACCCCCCCCCCCCCCCCCCCCCCCCCGGTTTGCTGTTATTCCGCAGTAACTACAGTCAAAGCCCCTTCATGAAGTAAATTTTTTAAAATAAGCTCTGGAATTATAACTCTGTAACTGTTTCCATTTGATTAATACGGATTTTCATATTCACTGTCTACCTGAAACCTTTCTTTATGCTGGCTGGCAACAAGATTCACATTTTATAATTTATGCGGTGCAGTTGTAGTATACACTAATTATGTAAAACAGTTATAACCTTAGTTTGCACATAGATGATGTTTACATTGACCGAGAATATGTTGTGTTTCTTTGCTATTTTATTTTGTCTACATCATGCGAATAATTATATATAAAAAATAAAGGGACGGATCTATGCATCTCATCCTATTTATGGTAGTTGAATATACTACGATAATGAAGATTCTTCTCCCTATAAGGGAGATGGTATTTGCGAGGATTCTCTTTAAAAAGTAATTAGTTGTTGCGCTAGCAAGTGTCTACATTAGGCTTGATTTGTTACTATTTCAGTTGGGTTATTCAATTTGAATCCTTGTTTTGGGATATTTTAATCAAATGTTTTATATTTATAAATCAATAGATTTCTCTCTTATAGCTATCTAGTTTATGCTCGATATTTGAGACTTTTTTGAGATGAGTGGACCTCTTCATTAGTTTTGGAAGGTCTTATGTTTGAACAGCTTGTCATCTCACTTCCTTCACTCTTACAAAATATACAAAATTGAGGCGAAAACCTCGAAAGGTTGGACTTTGGGGCTCTTATCTCCCTCCCTCCCTCTCTCTCTCTCTCTCTCTCTCTCTCTCTCTCTCTCTCTCTCTCTCTCTTTTATTTCACTCTCTAGCTCTTTCTCATTAACTTTCTCTCTCTATACCATGACCACATTAAGGTGGAGCCCTGGACTCTCCAGGTACGGTTGAGCAATATTCGTTCAATCCAGTTGCTGGAAGAAACCCTTTCTTCCTCCTAATCTAGATAGATAGAGATACGGGCATGGTGTTGGGAAATGTCAGTGAGTTGGAAAACCCCTTATATGAAATGCTTCAATCCAACAATGATTTTTTGATTCATAACCACTCCCCCTCCATTATTTCTCAATTCACCTACACATTACGGCACCCCCTCTGACAAGCAATGACAAAGAGAATAATAAGGTCACGGTACAATTATTGTTGCTGTTAATGTACTCGAAAGCGGAGAAGGCACCTAAGCCGTCAGATGTAACGATGATTATAGTGGAAGAGGGAGAGAGAAAGTATGGGGTTAACTTTTTCTGGTGTGGCAAAAGATGAAATTGTTCAAGACAAGGTTTGGAGGTTGAAATTGAAGTTGGAGAGTGAGGGGTTTAAAGTGATTAGGAAATTTCTTCTGGCAAGGTTTAATCGACATCCAAACAGGTCCCAACTCACTGATTTCTGCGCTTCATGTTTACGGCAATTCCTCGACGTTGTTCTAGATCCACTGCCAACCCTCAATCATCACCAATGGCACCAAATTAACCTAGACACCATCACCAACAACAACAACCCCAAAACTCTGACTTTAGCTTCTACTTTGTTTTCCTCCACATT
Source organism: Kingdonia uniflora (assembly GCA_014058105.1). Lineage (NCBI taxonomy): Eukaryota > Viridiplantae > Streptophyta > Magnoliopsida > Ranunculales > Circaeasteraceae > Kingdonia > Kingdonia uniflora. The sequence continues at coordinate 1,635,090 of JACGCM010002686.1, read as the reverse complement.
ACCTTTTAAGCTCCGTAGGAGCAAGTCGATTTCTTGCTTGAAACGTGAGGCATTCTTTGATTTGGTCGAACCCCAGAGGAAATCGTGCGACATCTCTCTCTCTCTAATTCGTGAAGGAATCAACACAGCAAAACATGAAGCGGGGATGCGGTATCAGAGAGATTGTAACTTAACATTGACATTAGCCTCGGATCTCGATCTGGGTCAGATTGGTGAGAGTCTATGCAAGTAAAAGGAAAATCAATCACTAACATAGATCAGAATTCTATAAGTATTATCAGTATTAGCTTGTCTTTGTGGTTGCCTTAAGCATCTATTTCATCATAGCTGTTAATTACTTACTCTCATGTTCATTCTTTCTCATCGAAGTATATCTTCTCAGGCCATTCATTTAGTCTTGATGAGGTTTAATTTTGATGATGAAGATGTAAAGAACATGTTGGGTTCTTAATGATATTATTAAGATTTTCTAGTATATTATTTATGGTTCATCGTCTCAATTTTTTTTTTCTGCCTTTTTTTTCTTCTTCAATAAATTACATTTCCTTTACCTAATCGTCTTCCAATTCAACAATTCAGGGTGTTGTGAATGTCGTCATGGGAAATGCTTCCGATATTGGAGACACACTCCTTGAGAACCCAAAGGTTTCTCTTATCTTTTTTAACTACTGAAACCTTTCTTAACTATTAAAACCTTTTCAGTTAAGAGTTGAAGTTGATGCGATTATCTGTCCTAAGCTATCATTACAGTTTTAATATCTTTTTATAATGTGAATATTCGTATATAAAATGACATTCTGTGCAACTAGGTGAGGAAGATCACATTCACAGGCTCCACAGCTGTTGGAAAGAAATTAATGGCAGGTGCTGCTAAGACTGTTAAAATGGTATATTCAACTTCTGAAGAGACATGGTTAATATGAAGAAATTTTCCATATAGTTCTATGCTGTACTTGTTATGGCTTATTTTTGGTATATGCTTCGGTAATTTATTAAGTGTTTTTCCTGATTTTCTGGGCAGCTCAAAATATATTATTTGCTTCATGTTGAAAAATTCCACAAGGATTATATTAGAAAACTGTCAATTGCACCCATAGACTTATGATGGTTATCATTTATTAATCAAAACCAAGATTATCAGAAAACATGAGGTCGATGTATGGATGTACTATTACTGGTTTGGCCTGTACAAAAAACTCTCAATTTCAATCTACGGTGATACAAGTAATTACCCAAAGATTATTTGCCGGTGATAGTAGATTACAACCTAGCCTCCTTTATGTAATAGGAGCATTCTTAAACCAATTCTATTTCTACCCAATGTGGGACTAAAGTAGTATATGTGTAGTTACACACATACTCCAACAAGTTCCAATTTTTTTTTTTACGTCTAGGCATGAACAAGCAACCTAAAGCCATTCATTCCAGTCATTTCAAACCGTCGAGCAACAATTAAGTACTTTTTTTTTTCGAGTAACAATTGGACAGCCAGGAAAATAACCCTACTCGTATTATTTATCTCCTTTAGCAATTCTCATATACTTTTCATTATGAGGATTCTATATATGAATACAATTAATTAAAATGTGAAGCCGGCAAGAAATTAAATTCTTTAATTCTGATACTAGCTTAGATCCCTCTTATTAGTATTCATTTTGCTAGTCTAGAATGACGGTTTTTACAAATTAAACCTGTCTTTTCGATTTAATTCAATACTTTTTTCGTGTTTGTTTTCCTATAACTTTTCGTACTATTTTCCCTAGTTCAGTTATTTTAGCTGACAATTGCTTTAATGAAGACCTATAAATACGGGCACATCAATATACCAATATTTATGTCACAAAAAGAGGCGTTTTCGTTGGGAAACTAAAATGTTTTCTCCCCACTATTTGGGTCCCGCAACACAAACTTTATTTCAAATTTGTGTCTTTTCATGATTGTAAAACTATCTCTCTAAGGCTAGTATATTAGTTGCTCTTCAAATTTATAATTCTTAGTACCTTTAATCTTTTGTTCTCTAGGTATCTTTGGAGCTTGGTGGTAATGCACCCTGCATCGTATTTGATGATGCGGACCTTGATGTGGCCGTAAAAGGAAGTGTAAGTAAACTATCATGCTATAGCTAGACTAGTGTAGTGTACTAGCTGCATCATGTCATATTGTATTGCCATATACTTGATACAACTGTACAGACCAATACAGAGAAAATAACTGTCAAGTGGAAATTGGAATAGACAAAAGCATCTTTTGTGTTTCAGAACTGTCTTTTTGTTGTCTTTCTTCTTTTTCCTCTCAGTCCTTTATTATTAATCTAACTGAATAATTGTAAAATTTTCTTGAGAATTTTTAAGAATTAGGGATTTTATAGATATTCTCTAAAATTAATATTACTTTCTCCAGAAATCACGTAATTGGACTCCATATTTTCTATAAAACAGAAAATGTTTTCTTTTTCCTGATAAATGGTCTTTCTATTTGGCTAAGGTAGGACGAGTTCCTGGAACCATGTTGGAAGGAAAGAGAACTTTCCACGGGTTGGAATGTCCCTTTACGATTCCAGTCGGATGGAAAACCTGTGGTCTTAGACCATTGGGAGATATATATCACGTTCTTCCTGTTCTAAGCCTGACATTGCTTCAAATAGATTTCTTAAATCTTGATAATGATGTGCATTGGAAAAATTTGTAATTTACAAAATTATTCAATGAAATACAACATAAAGAAATAGAGAGAAGGGACAGTTGGAGTAGAGGGATATGTGTGAAATAGGTGCACCGTCTTTTTTATTTGTATTTAAAGCGGTCGAGGTTGACACAGTTACTCTTGCATGTTATACAGTCTTCATAGTGAACATGTCATATCATATATAACGTACGACAGAATAAGGTCTTCAACAAAAACCATAAGTTACAACATGGGCTACTAAATGGTGTATTTGTGTATTAGAATTTTAGGGGAAATTAACATGATTCAGGAGTCCTGCCATAATGTACATTCTGTAAAATTTTCTTAGTGACAGTTGGGTTTTTAGGTTTGTAAAATGTCCCTGCTGTCTTAGTTGATGAAGGCAGGCATGCATGGTCAGCATCCCTTGAACCAAAGGGATGTGGTAGGCGTATACAATGTTAAATATGATTTTTAAGCTTATTTTGGCCAACCAAGTAAAAGTCTATTTGTACGATATGTTTCAAAAATATATATTAACTTGTACACTTGCTTAGCTGAAATACGCCCTTTGGATCTACAGCTTGCAGCCAAGTTCCGTAATACTGGGCAAACATGTGTTTGTGCAAATAGAATACTAGTTCAGGAAGGTACGGCACTGCTGATTATTGAGACGTTTCACATCCCACTTTATTAAGTGCAAAGTTCCAGAAGATGCTTTGCCTCTATGGAGCATAAATGTTTTGCTGTCAGGAAACTTTTTTCTAATTTATGTTCTTGCCCCTTTAATATTCCTTATAATTTGGGTCCACTAAGATTGATAGCATTAATACATGCAGGTATTTATGAGAAATTTGTAAATGCTTTTGCTGCTGCTGTCCGAAGTCTGCAAGTTGGTAATGGTTTTGAAGAAGGTGTTTCCCAGGTATTTGTTACTCCACTCTAAATGATTGGGCTCGCTATATGTAAACATATTTATTTGAATCCTGTGTTGTTTACAGGGTCCCCTTATTAACGAAGCTGCTGTACAAAAAGTTAGTAGCGTTTTAATTATGTCTCAGTATTCGGTTAGAATTTTGCCGCAATTATCCAGCCTCTTGACATGATTTCCATGTTATTTTCGTCCTTCGGTAATTTTGGTTACAGGTTGAATCTTTTCTTGAAGATGCTGTCTCAAAGGTACTTTGTAGCCCTTTAAAATGGGGGTTCTCTTTTTAATGTTTATAAGCATACTTTAGTTATCTAAGAGAAGTTCATATACACAAGCCTTTCATATCTGTGTGAAATCTAACGTAGAAAAAGGTTTATATTCTTCGTAGACTATAATCTAGTGCATTCAATTAGGGTTGTATATATATGGGAATTTTGTTAACAGCAATTTACATAGGTTTTCTGGGCTCAAAATGGGACAGTCATAGGGATCATTCCTAAGTAAAATAATTCTTAACATGAATACGATCCCTCATAAGATGTGCTCAGTCAGAAACTGCAAAGTATTTAACCACGTCAAATCTGGTGTTCAATATTGCGGCGAGGTGAACAGTCAAAATATATTCGGTTTTTGTCTTCTTCTTTTAAGAAGGTTTGTAGTTTCATTTGAAACTTCAAACTTTTCTGACCATGGTCCCGACGGAAAAGATATTATCGTTACAAAAATTACTCTAGACCCATCTCCATGAAATACTCTTTAGAGTACACAATTAAGTGTGTAAGAAAGAGATTGTAACACTAACAGTGTAATTTACTCCAATTGTTCATACCCATGCCAGGATCTTGAATAATGAAAGTAATGGATCAAACAAAGCTAGTCTGGTAGTTCATTTTCTTGCAACATCTGGAAGCTCATTCATTTGTCTTTTCGTAAGAGCCAGTCACAAACTAGAAATAGTTCTGAAAAGATAAATATGTACATGATCATAAGGTAAGGTCAGATCGTATTTGCCCAAACAACTATGATCCAACTCCTCCTGGATGACCAACTGAAGTTAGAGTTTATGTTGCACATTTTCTTACTGGTAGCTACAGTTTGCAAAAATAATATTAAAATTATCTGACGCAACTTGACCATGTGTTGATATTTGAATGCCTAATGTATCTGATTTTACGCGTACATTCAATTAGAGCAGTAACTTTCATTGAAATAAAGATGTCTTTTAATGTAATGATTGTTGCTTTATCTATTTATAATCCGTTGTAACCCTATTCTTTTTAAGGGAGCAAAAGTTATGCTTGGGGGTAAGCGACACAGTCTTGGGATGACATTTTATGAGCCAACAGTAGTAAGCCATGTCAATAGCGAGATGCTTTTATCAAGGTATGTTTTAAACTTATATATTATGTCCGCATACTTACATATAGTATAATTTCTATAAATTAATACCCTTGGGACCACGTAAAACCTATTAATTAAATGGGGTTTTAACTTATCGATAAATAAATAAATTAATTAATTAATAATTTATCAAAATATTTTGTATTTTCCAACTTTTATTTTATGTATTAGTTTTTATTTTTCCAAAAGAAAAAGTGTTTCCCAAGAGTTTAAAAGATTAAATGCAATACATTAGCTTAATCTACTAAATTCAATGTACTTTTTAATTTAGCTAAAGGTTAAATGAACCATGCATACTCATTAAACCAACTTATTCATTCAATGTGTTCCAATTTGGAGCTTGTTTTACGAAAAGAAGCCCTCAAAGCGACAATGACGCTAAATAATTTCTGACAGGTCAGGCAGTCGTCCTCATGTTGCCTACGACAACGATCGTTCTCCACGACGCATGGCCTCTCCTTAAATTATATTTATTTAGGAGATAATCTCCACTAGCTTATTTGTAGGAGGGAATAGAGATCCTCCCTCCTCCTTATAAGGATGCTTAGGATTAGGGTTTTAGTTAATGTTAGTTTTTGTGAGAAAAGGCTTAGCCTTCTAGAAAGAATTAGTGAGATCTAAGAGAGAGATTTGTAGAGAGAATTTGCGAGTTTAATTAATTTGAGATAGTAGTTCGTTTTTATTTCGTTTAATGGCTTCCACAATAATTCCACAACAATTAGTTTCTATCAAAATTGGTATCATCAAAATTGGTATTTGAGCAAGGTTAAAACTCCTTGGAATTTTTTTCTCCGCGATGATGAGCGAGGAAGAGTATCTTCCTCAATGTCAATGGGAAGCATATCCCGTTGAGATTGTGAATGGAGATGATGATTGGTTCTTGCAGTTGGAATCAATCGACATGCCAATCAGAAAGGTTGAAAAAATTGAGAAGTAGGCTGCGACGATTCGTTCAGCAGCGACGACGAACCCACTTCTGCGATTGAGAAACCTAGTTTCAAGCCGAATCCTGCCGAAACCTAGTTTCAAGTGCTCGACACACAGCTGCCGAAACCTAGTTTCAACCTGTCGAAACCTAGTTTCAAGCCGCCGTTCTCCAGCCTGTTGTACTTACCAAACCCTTCCCTTTGGTCGTAAGTCACGCTTGGTGGGCACGAGTCTGGCGCGCAAGGCACACCAATAGGCATGCCCAGGGGCACCAGTCATTCGCAAAATTAGTCAGTTGGTATTTGTGGCATGCCTTTGGGCATACCACAGAGCAAACAAGGCATGGGCAGAGAGGTAGGAGCAGGGGCACGAATCACGTGCTCAACACACAGCTGGGCTGGCCTGTAGTGGCTTTACGTACCTCACACGTGCTTGATACTTTAAGCCCAAACCCAAAAGTGAGGAACCAAACTCAGGCTCAAGCAAGCCCAATTGGGCTGTGAACCTGGACCCAACTCAATTCAACACGGGTTTGAACTCACACACAACCATGTCTTCCTCAACACCCACGACCTTTCTTCCACCCACAACCAAAAACAGGGTTGTCTTCACAAACAGTACTTCTCCAACAAACCCACCAACCCAAGCCACAATGAACAATCCGTTAGTGAAGGACTCGAGTCCAACTTCTCCCACCAACATCAACAAACCTATAACATCTCTCTTTAGGGCTACGTTGAGAGTTACCGATCCAAGTCCGTTGGTGCTCACTTTGAGCCTGTTAAGAATTTTTTTGGTGCTTGGGGAGAGAACGGTTAGTTACAGTTACGCAAGAGACGAAGTGATCAACACAAACAGTTTGGGGAGAGTAGACCCCGCAACGGAGGAGAAAGAGCGAAGTTATACTCGCAGCGAATTTCAAAGAAAAAAAAGGGAATAAGAGTAAGTGATTCTATAGTACACGGTACAACACAAGCTCCACAACCCCTACAAGCAGCACATGGGTCGACTTGGGCACATCAACCCGCTTCAACAAACCCGCTTCAACAGTATACAAGAATGTGGTACTCCCTAACCCGTTTTGGGTAGAGTTCGAAGATCGTCCATGTACGACGATATGCAGTTTTTTGGGGATTATGAATACGCACGAGATTTTTGGTACGACAAAAATTAATCTTTTCGCAGGCAAAGTCGGTGGGTACTCAAAGTACCGTGGCCAGGTCCGGGTTTGCATTTGTACCGTTCTCCAAGCTACATCTTTCGTATTCAAAATTTGTGGTCAATTTTTTCGCAGCGGGGGAGAGTTGATAGGTCAGGCGGTCGTCCTCATGTTGCCCATGACGCATGACCGCTCTTTAAATTAGATTTATTTTATGTTTATTTAGGAGATAATATCCACTAGCTTATTTGTAGGAGAGAATAAAGATCCTCCTTTATAAGGATGCTTAGGATTAGCGTTTTAGTTACTGTGAGTTTCTGTGAGATAAGGCTTAGCCTTCTAGAGAGAATTAGTGAGATCTAAGAAAGAGATTTGTAGAGAGAATTTGCGAGTTTAATTAATTTGAGAGATTAGTTCGTTTTTATTTCGTTTAATGGCTTCCACAACAATTAGTTTCTATCAATTTCTTGTTGCAATATGATAACAACACGCCATAACTTTTTAATGTGTTGCGGAAAATTAGAGATGAGATTCAACTTGACTTCAATTTCAACAAAAGACGGACAACATTGGATTCATATTTTAAGAAGGCATAATAGTTGGTTTTATATGTACTTCTCAGTAATTATTAATTTATATATTGATCGGGACATATATGAGTCTATAAGGTAATTTTGAAAATGTATTATCTTATAAATTTAATAAATTTATTAATTTAGTAGTTAAGCCCAAGTCGGGACTGGCAAAATCTATTATTTAAGCGTGATTATTAATTTATCGGGTATAAATTTATTGAAGTTATACTGTATTATGCTATGTTGTCAATTCATCTTACCTTGTGATGATTAGTATATCATGTTCGATAATAATAGTTGACGTTGTGCCATCAAATACATTGGATAATCAAAATTGTTAATATTTAATTATTTACAATGATTATGTTTATGTATATGGAATCTATTGGCCAATACGTTATATATTTACCAATTTACCATACCTTCAGTTTGAAAATCAAGCACCATCCTGACTGATAGTCCGAAATACCCATAAAGGGTTTTGATATTTGATCTTAGGGCATCAGTTTGAGTAAGTTTTTCAGAACATAATATTATAATAATGCTGGTATTGTACCCTATATATTAGTAACAATGATGTAGGATTTTGAAACCATTAAAATGGTGCTATTTCTTGGATATATGCAATATATGACTGCTTTTGTGCTATGTAACATTGACACAAGCAGGGGCAGAACCAGGATTTAGGTTTAGGGGGGTGGACTAAGCATTTCGGAGGTTCGGGGGCAAAGCCCCCAAATTTTTTTATAGTTAAGTTGAAGATTGGCTTTTACTGAAACTTATTACACGGAGAGACTTCAACAAAATTACAAAGTGATTTTCTTGATAAAATGGAATTTATCCCAACAAAGAGGAAAGTAAAGAAGAAGAAACATTAAACACATACCCAAGATAGAAAACCTAATTCTGCTTTGCTTTGTTCTTTCAGTTTTCAGAAACCAAATAATTATGAAGTTTGAGAATCTAATAATCTAATAATCTAATAGAAAGAATCAGTTGCAATTGCAGAAACTCTTGATTTTAAGAGATTAATCTAAACACGATGTAGTTTGAAACAAAATCTAAAAAGAAAAAAATTTGGGTTCAAGATCAGACGTGTACAAACAACATAGGAGTCTAATGGGGGAGAGAAAGAAGAGAATGACAGAGATGGGGACTAGATTAGTAGCTTTAAGAGAGAGAAATAGAGAGGACATTACCATGTTTGCAAGAGAAATTAGAGGAAGAGAACTTGGGAGTTGGGAAGTAAGACTAAATTTTATTTTTTTTCAAAAATTAAGTCTCCTAGTAGGATACGACGGTGTACGAGGTGTCGAATACGATGACTTCAAAATAAGCAAAAACGTGGACACTGCATAATACCTAAAAAGATAGTATCTTTCTTCACATTTCATGATTGTATACAAAATGATATTAACTCATTGGTTAATTTACAACTAATAACAAACATAAAACAACGACTGATAGTAGTTTGTAGGGTTGCATAACATATCTAAGAATTGGAAAATTTCTAAAAATTATGTCAAAAATTTGATGATGTATGTAAAAAGCACCCACCGGTGACATGTTTTTTTTTATATAGAAATATGGAGTGTCCATGTTACATAGCTTACATAGCTTTTGTGTAATCTTGATTGGTAATGGTGATGTGGGGTTCCCGGCCCAAACCACAAGGTCCATAACAAAACGAAAAGTAATTAGCATTTCCAGTTTCTTGGCTATGGGCCTAGAGCTCCTAGCAGTTATAATTTATCTAAAGTAGTATCTATCTCAATTATTCACCAATTGAGTTAATGTTATGTTACTTTGATGTAGTCTGATATTATCAGTTTGCTACCTTGCCTTATCCCAACTTTATGTGGTCCCTATCTACGCTATCTTTCTGTAGGGAGGAAGTATTTGGCCCTGTTGCACCACTATTGCGTTTTAAAACTGAGGAGGAAGCCATTCACATTGCTAATGACACAAATGCAGGTAAGCATTCCCTCAATGGTGCCTCATAATATTCTTGGAATCACAGTTCAAAAGGACGCGAAACATGATACATTTTAATTTTGTAAATTTTGCGTGGTATGTTAATTTAGTAAAAACATTATAATAAATCGTGATTTATATAGATGCAATGTTTTTTCAAAATGTTGCGAAAAATAGGAATTTAAACAATTTTGCAATAGGTATGGTATTCAAGCAACAACATTGCAATAGGTATGGTGTTAACCAACAATTTTCTAACTCCTAAGAAGTGAAGATTTACAATCCATTCATTTCAATGCTATAAATAAATTATTACTTGAAATGTTTTATTAGGAACACAACCTTTCTGTAATATCCATATTGACCTTGCAACCCTAAAAAATAGATGAAAAATATCCATTCACAAAACTTTCCATATTTTCCTTTCTACAGAAGATTACCATATAGCAGTTTAGGTATGAGAGGTTTATCAACAAAAGTAACTCGTGCCCATCTGCATACACGCAGGGTTAGCCGCTTATATATTCACAACAAATGTCCAACGATCATGGCGTGTTTCTGAAGCTCTTGAATATGGAATGGTTGGTGTAAATGAAGGGCTAATAAGTACCGAGGTTTGTATTTTTACCTCTTAGCTTTCTTCATCCTTCAGTTATAGTGAATTCTTCAATACGCTCCCATTAATATATGTAGGTGGCACCATTTGGAGGTGTTAAGCAGTCAGGCCTTGGACGAGAAGGGTCCAAGTACGGTATGGAGGACTACCAAGAAGTGAGTACATCTTGAATGTTTGATTTACCAATTGAATTGATTAGTTTGTCATTTTTAACATAAATTTTGTTGATGCAGATAAAATATATCTGCTTGGGGAACATGAATAGTGCTTGAGAACTGGAGTTTGCCCCCCTTGTCTTATCACCCATGTATGTATTGATACTTCAGAATTATTTGCTTCTCTCGCCTGCTTAATAGATTGTTAGGCATCTAAGTATGTTAGCCTATGATCCCAGGATGTTTCTGCAGTTAGAAGAAAGAAATAAATCTATGCTTGCGCTGTGGGTATCTCAGAAGAAATAAGTCTCCTCGCACTGTGGGTATCTCAGAGCTTCCCAGCTTTGTTGTAAGTTGTGATGTGTTGTAGTGACAAGAATTTGCAACTGTGACTTGATTTTCCTGTAATTTACATTCATAATATCCTAAGAAACAAGTTACGTATAGTCGTATACATCTAACTCAACATATTAAGCAAATCTAGCCGGTAACACAACATTTGAAGGCAAAGGCAAGAACGATCCTGCAAACAATATATTGAGCAAGTTTGATGGAGAGGCAAGAACGGCCTGCAAGAACATTAAACGTTGTAGAACGCACGGGTGTTTGAGTAAATAGATACTTGCAGTAGCTGCTTGATTAATTGATTTTTCTGACTAAGAGTTGTAGAACTGTAGCCCCATGAGTCTGTCCCTAATACCGCAGCCTCAACTTGCAACTCTTTGCTATTGTTGATAGGTTTCTTTCGACCCTGTATTTTCCCCTTTTGTAAACCATATTAAGACTCTGTAAACTCTGTCATACCGTAACCCCCTATTCTGGTAAATCATTGATCCGATAAAAGATGTGCTCAAACATCAGAGAGATAGAGATGGGAAAATTTTCAAAATTGAAATGAAGGATGTTTCATCTGTTATCTGGTACATGAATCCTTTTCTTTTACTTGATACTTATAGAGTATCTAGTCTCAGGTATTAAGTACAAAATTTCAGTCATTAGTGAAAAATATTACAAGGCATTATTAGAAAGATATCAATCGTAAAATGGTAGGAATTATAAGAAATTATTCTACAAATTTATTTCAAAAATATTTTCATGATTTCATGCATTTCATCATATTATCATAGCATTAGATCCGATTTATATCGTTGCGTGAAAATTTATTGGTCAAAGCCATTGTACAGGACTTGTAGCAAAGCAGCGCCAAAGTCATTGGCAACTCTACTTACGATATGCATTTTGTGTAGGAAGTCTAGCTAAGAGTTGCTTAGTTGTGCATAATAATATTTGAGATATCTAGCAGTAGCTCAAAGAAAGAAAGTTTGAATATCCTCGATTCCCACCAAAACCTCAACGATTGCACAATAAATAAAAATTGTCTTCTCTAGTTCCCCCTCTCTCTGATTACAGCCCTCATTTACTAATGGACGATTCAGATCCATCGATACCCGGCGATCGGCTTCCTCCTAGTATCAGTTGCAACTGATACCAAGGCTTATGCAGGAAGATAAGGAGGAAATTGAGAAGTTAGCCAAGGACCCCAGGATCGGAGAAAGGGTTTGCTATAATTATTTATGATTCTTTGTATCCAAGCCCCTATTATTTTTATTAATTAAACATATTTTCAAGTCCATAGGGCCATCCATCTATGGTCACGAAGACATCAAAACTGCTATAGCTCTTGCAATGTTTGGAGCGCAAGAGAATAATGTTGAAAGGGAAGCGTGGTGACATTAATGTACTCTTACTAGGAGACCCTGGCACAGCTAAATTGCAATTCCTCAAGTACGTTTGCCCCTGCTTAAACTAACACGAATTGACCTAGGTAACAACAACATAGATACGGGTGTTCAAAACGGCAGAAAATAGAAAAGTACCTTGTAAAATAGTGTTGGACAGGTGCGTGTATCCGAGTGTGTCAGACATGGTTTAAATTCTTTAAGTGAAGTGTAGTTGTTACCTAGGTATTGACTAGTTTGCAGTTGGAAGTTTTTTCTTCTTATTTTACACATTGCTTTCCTAAGGTATGTTGAGAAGACGGCACAGAAGGCGTCTATACAACAGGATAAAGGGCTTCTACTGATGGGCTAGCGGCAATGGTGTATAAGGACCCTGCCACTCAGGAATTAGTTGATAGAGGAATTTATCTGATTGATGAGTTTGACAAGATGATTGATCAAGACCGGTACAAATAATCATGCAAGCGCCTTTTATTTTTCTATTTTATAATATTTAAGCATGATAAGTCTTTATTTTCACTTAATGCTTACTCTTAATCAGAGTGTGTATCCCTTAAGCAACGGAGCAGCAGAGCATTAGCATATCAAAAGCTGGTATTGTCGCATCTCTTCAGGCATGCTGCAAATCCAATTGGAGGAAGGTACGTATATCAGAAATCCGCTAGTTTTGCTTACAAACTGCGTTAGTATTTAAATCTAAAAGTTCAGAATTACTGTTTTACAGATATGATTCTTCAAACTCTTTCGCGTAGAATGTTGAACTCACTGATCGTATCATATCTCGTTTTGATGTCCTTTGTGTTGTTAAGGTCCATTTGTTCTGCAAGCTTATTTCTTCTATTTTTGTTTATATTTATGCGAGAAGCTTTTGATTTACTTGGAGATTGCTTGAATGAAGAATGTGGTCGACCCTGTCATATCTCGTTTTGATGTCCTTTGTGTTGTTAAGGTCCATTTGTTCTGCAAGCTTATTTCTTCTATTTTTGTTTATATTTATGCGAGAAGCTTTTGATTTACTTGGAGATTGCTTGAATGAAGAATGTGGTCGACCCTGTCATGGATGAAAGGCTTGCAGAATTTGTTGTCGATAGCCACTTCAAGTCTGAGGCCAAGGGTGTTAACCTGCCCGTCGATCCTGAGGTTTTGAACCATACCTTTTATCTTGTTGTTTCTTAGTTTTAAATGCTAGGGGCACTTGCTTAAGTTGAAACGATGATTTACTTAACCTTTTGCGAGACGCATGCCAATCTATGAGATGTTTTCTCAACTTCATTCTGTATCACAATCTCTTACTTTATCTGTAATGTTTTGCATGATCAGATACTCTCTCAAGATACATTATAGAAATATATAGCGTATGCCAAGTTGAACATATTCCCAGAATTTCATGAGGCTGATTGTAAAAAGTTTGAGCTTGTTTAGGTTGATCTACGTAGAGTCCTCGGTGAGATTCGAAATAACCATAATATGATTCAGGAAGAGAAAATAGTTATCCACTGCGATTGTCTCATGATATGGCTTTCTTGTTCAGCTGATTTGTTGTGTACAATGGACAGAGTGTTCCTATTGCAGTCAGGCACATAGAATCAATGATAAGGATGTCTACTGCGCATGCAAGAATGCATTTCAGACAACACGTGACCGGGGATGCTGTGGACTTGGCAATACGCATACTCCTGGACTCTTTCATTTCAATTCTAAAGGAATCCAGAAATCTCTGCAGAAGGTTTGGAAAACTCAATCTAATAGTAGCTTAATGTGGTTTGCAATATGTACTCTTAAAGTATATGCCATTGTTTTGTAATTGGTATCTAACGGATTTGAAATTATTATTGTTGCATAGCTTCAAGAAGTACATGACATACAAGAAAGATTACAATGAGATACGCAATTTTTTTTTCTCCGTGGGCTTGTGATTGTGAAGGATGCACTCCACTTTGAAGAAATTGTAGGTGAATCAAGTGCAAAGCTCACACACATTGAGGTTATGGTGGAGCTTCTACTGAACAAGGTTAATGTCCGTCACTTATTTAAATGACTTGTTTTCATAATAAAAACGTGCCAGTGAATTTATGGTTCGTTTGTGCAGGCACAAGATTATGAAATATAGGATCTGATGCCATTTTTCCTCAGCGCCCAGTTTTCCAAGGGTAACTTTCAGCTGGAAGAAGACCGTAAAGTAATCAGGCATCACCTTGTCTAAGATGTTAGTGTTGCTTTTATTTATTTATTTATTATTTTATATATGTACATTCTTAATGTCATTAAATGATGATTCGGAGTTGGTTGTAAGAACTTCACCCACCAACATCAAGTTAGTAGGACGCACTTGTACAGTAGTAGAGTCGATTGCAAAAGATTTAGAATGGCTTGAACTATGTATATCTGAACGCAGCTAAGCATGTTATCAAATTTGTTTGCACCTTTAGTCTTATGATCATATTTGCTTCTTTCGCTTGTTTAATAGATCGTTACACAACTAAGCGTGTTAGCTTATGATCCCAGGATATTTTTGCAGTCAAATTGTTTGCAAATGAGGAAGAAAGAAATAAAATCTACGCTTTCACCTCAAGGTTTACAAGCACATTGATAACTCCATTCAAGGTTGACAGGACCTTAAACTTAAACTCAAGCTCTTTGATGATTACCATAAAACGGTGTCTATTTGTACATTATTCAACTCTTTGTGTCACAGTTTCGTGGCACGCTTAGAACAGATGATCTACGAAGTGAATCTAACCAATTAAAGCAAACATTTGAAAGCAAATAGTTCAATTCATTAACACAAACGCCGTATGTTACAAAAGAATCAGGCGGGTATCACAAAAATTGCCATGTATCTAATTCTTACCATCCAATAACGACCACTGACAAGCTACCGAACCATAGATTTCACAAAACTAGGTTGCTTAAGATCTAGCTTTCTCTGGAAACGTTGTAGAATACATGGGTGTCTCATGAACAGATGAATCGTTGCAGTCGCTGCTTGATTAATTGTTTGTTCCGATTAAGGTATGACGCTGAGCAAGTTGTGGTCATGTTAAGATCTGGTATCCCTACTTAACACTGCGTACACATTCGAAAATGAGCCAGCAAGGGAATAATCGGAATTCGAACATCAGTTTCATCCACCATGTCAAAAGTGGTGAAGGAATCAGCTAATAAGTATTAGTTTCCTCACTTAGTCCATGAATTGGTCCGCAACGTGTGAACCTCAATATCTAACTCTTGGATATTGTGGATAGGTTTCTTTCAAACCTATATTTCTTCCTTTCCTGAATCATGCCTAAACCCTGTAAATACCGTCATAGCAAAACCCCGTATTCTGGTAAATCATTCATCCGATAGAAATGTGTTAAAACCTCAAAATTACGAATTTGGAATTCACTATGACCCGGACCTCCACTGAGTGAGAGTGAGGGAAACTTACAAAATCTAAATGAAGGGTGTTTCCTCTCTTATATGATACATGACGCATATTTTTCACTTGGTAGTTAGAGTATATATCCAGCCTCCGGGTATCAAACCAAAATAATAATAATGCTATTAATGAAAAATATTGCAAAGCGTGAATTGAGAGATATCTGATCATAAATTGTAGTAATAACAGCGAGATATAAATCTATAATAAATGTATTTCAAAAATATTTCATGTTTTGATAATAAATATCATCAAAGGAAAAACGTAACATTACCACCGGTAGTTCGAACTCATGCATGGGTAGAAGACGAGGTTGCACTCCAACCCAATAACCAGCTGATCTTTCTAGAATTACATTTGACCGAGTCATATCCACACTCTATAATGTTGGGCTGTGGCGACAGTTACATTTGAACTAATTGCTTTACGTAAAATCTGAATGATGTATATACAGGAAAAATGCGTTGTGATTCTGATTCCAAAGTGTCCTACAAGAAATTGGAATTTATAATGGGATCCAGAATGATGATCTGATAAGAAATCAAATCGGTTTTGATTAGTCTGCAAGGAGATTCAGCGACTCAAAACTATTGCATTGGCATGACAGAAGTTCTGTAATTCAATTAAAAAAAATCCAATATCTTACAAATGATCACACTGCAACTAAGGAGATTCACGAACAAAATAATCTTGCATTGGCATAGCCGGAGTTATGTAACTTAACTCAATAACAGATCATTGCACTGGACCTGTAGCAGTGCCATTTGCAGCCTTACATTCCATTGAGGTCATCCAAATAACCTCTCGTTTAGAAAGTCTAAGAAAAGTACTCACTAGCATTCTAACTAAATTTATCTGCAGAACAGATTCATGTTCTTGACCCTTCTTAGACAGGACAAAAAGAGTAATACAACAAAATAAAAGATGAACCTTCCAAAAAGACACCCATTCTCAATCTATTTTTTACTACGTTTCTGAGCTTGACGTCCTTGACCCTTCTTAGGTGGTCCCTTCCCACGACGCTTCCTCGTTTGATTCTTTGCAAGGCGCCTGCCAACAAAAGATGGGGTAATCGTTAAGACATTTCCAACTATCAATGCTGAATTCAGATATCTAATTAACCATATTATGAAGTTAACAAGTTTAATACACGAGCAGATTGATTTTTCAGAAATTTGCTAAGCATGACGAAAAAAAGTAGGATTCATCATGTTGACGATTCCCAAATGCGGGAACTGGGACCCTGTTGTTATTAGGGGTGTAGCACATTGCTTTGAGAATGTCAACGGTTCCTTCCAGCGATTTTTCAGTTGGACTACTAATCCTGGACAATAATCACTGTGTTCTGACATATCTGCAGTGATAAAACAGATGCATGGGGGTATCCTTCTTGTTTCAAGTTAAAAAATAGGTTGAAGCAATGGAAATATTAGGTTAATGACGTTTCTCTATAATGCGTGTTTTTTTCATTTATCATTCTAACCCCTTGCTACGGGTCACCCTTAGAATAAACTATAAGAAAAACTCACACTAAAATGCACTCGTCAGTGGAAATGGAAGCATGAGAGAAACCTCAACAATCCAATAGTAAAATATAGGCAAGCAAATGCTGGGAATTAGGTAAATAAATAAGATTTCCATATTAAACTTACTCTTGCTCTTGACGAGCCATGATGAGAGGGTTGTCCTTCTTGATGTCGTGAGGATACCATTGAAGCACCTTATCTCCAATGAGTTTCTTTCTGAGAATCTTGTGAGGAGATCTTTCACCAGTTGGATTTAGTACATGACCAAAAATCCTAGCTCGAGCCTCTGTTACTCCTTTTATAGCCGCCTCTTTCAGTATAGACTTTAAGCTGTTCATCACTCAATCTCACTAGTTCACAACACCACGGAGTGGGACAAAGACCATAAGTACTGCTTTTAATCACAAAATCAACAAGTTATGCAGACAGCTTGGAACAATTGGATAATACAACTGAATCGACAAAATTACTAACCTTCCAATTTAAGATTTGCTTCCTTACAAACTAGTGGGTTTGTTTTGAATGGATCAACTGCCAAAAGAAAAGAAGCTCAGACATATCTAGAAATATTAAAATGAGCAGAGCTTACTATGTTCGTGAAGAAACTGATATTATAACAGTAATGATAGACCTATAATACTTATAGTAACAAGGAGTATTTCAACTACAAATTGTTCTATAGTCATAGAAATAGACCTCCTCAGTAAGCATCACAGCCATTGAAGTTATGAGTTATAAAGAAATTTACCTGTAAAGGGCCGAGATTCCATAAATTCCAGTAATTACGGATTATCAGATGAAGGGATACTCCTAGAATCAAACTAATGAAATAAGTCCGACTCTTACAAAACCATAAAAGTAAAACCGATGTGAGGGCACATGAAGACACACAAACGCCCACTTTTCCTCTATGCTGTCAGGGGCGGGGCGGAGCGCTAGGCGGTGGGCATGGTTACTGTCGGGGCGGGGCGGGGCGCTAGGCGGGTGGCGGAGCCGAAACACTATGTGTATAACATGTCAATGTAAATTTGTAATGTATTATTTAATTCAAACATGACTCAATGTATTATTTTTTTCTTGAACTCGGGTCTGGGAGAGAGACCTGCAGACAATTCGTAATCAAAGAAAGACAATTTTTTTCTTGAACTTGGGTCTTTTGGAGAGACCAGCGTACTAGAGAGAGAGAGAGAGAGTTAATGAGGAATTGAGGATTTGCTTTATTTTATTGTTTGAAAATGCCAAATGATTTAGCAATTCTATGTTTTTTTGTTATTTATTTATTTATTATTAAGCCAAATCATTTGGAAAAACTATAATTAAAAACAAAAAAAAACGCCGCAGGGCACCTTAGGGTGGCGGGGCGGGTAGTTGAAAATTGGGCACCCCGGCGGCGCCCCTGACAGCATAGTTTTTCCTCTCCCTGATGGTGTCATTAAGATCTTATGTATTTTTAAAGAGATTTTGAAAATCTTATTAGATATCTATTAATAAAGGCTAAACCCTCCATTGCTTGTAGATTAGTATTTAACGAATTAAATAATCTGTAGGAAAAATGAGGAAACTAACTAGGGAAACTTAGCTTACAACTGTGTCCGTGTGTTGCTTTTGTAAGAAAAATAAAAAAAACTCTCTTATTTAATGTGGGGATTGTGGGTACGGTAAAGAGCTATGGAGATGGATTGCCAAGATCTTCAAGGATGGTATCACCTCATTTGATATAAATAATATGATCAGATATGCTGACATAAAAAGCCCCTATATCAAAGACTTGTGGCTGTGGGCAGTATGGCACGGCACTAACTTGCTTTGGACCGCAAGGGATGCTTGCATATTGAAGAAGCCAGGTTTAGCTTAGAGGATATTAGAAGACAGTTGATATGACATACACAGGAGACTGCTTGAGTAATTCCTTGGGCTCTTATTGAAGAATGACATGAAGCTAAAGCTCAAATGATGGAGATATGGATCTCTGCTACTTGGAGGAAGGCGAACTTCAGTTCTGATAAGGAAGAAGATCAAATTTACAAGAAGCTGAGATGGAACTTAATGTAGAGAGTTAATTATGATATAAAATTGAGGATCCTATGCGTGAATATTTTAGATTTTGTTGATATAATTTTACGTATTGTTGGTTTTGAATAAAATTGTTTGTATCATTGAGCAAAAACAAAAAGTTTGTTTGAGTAAATTCGAATTATTATACTATCGAATCTTCAATTCGTTGCTTCCAAATTACTTCCAACACTCTAGCTAAAAGCATAACCTAAAACCAGTAAGAGTTATAAAAAAAGAAACTGAAAAATACCACAAACAAACAATAGAATTTTGAATGCAGTATGGAAATTCCTCCTGAAGGGAGATTACATTGTACCACAAATCCTCCCAAAGCCTAATTATATCCTCTCCGCATATCTCGACCAATACCTAAGTCGGAATTAGCCATCAACACCCAAAACTCCTTTCAAGACAAAACAACGAAGGTATTCCTAACTACACCGGTCCCTCATCCCGTCCGACCCCTAATTGTGCAACGATTATTTTTCTTCAAAGTCTACCTACCCGCTTTCCCAAAACTCCATAGCCACTTACCTCTGAGGGCACAACCCAAAACTCTAACTCTTCAAACACTCAAACCTCCCTTAGCTATTGCTGAAACATCACATGATTAAAATAAGACACCAAACCACTATTTCAAGTTAAACAAAGGGTTGAAATGATGTTCCAAGGAAAGATAACAGTAACAAAATTTTCTTTAAATTTTCCTGTGGAGCAACTTCATTCTGGGGTGTTGCAAATTCAAGAGGTTTGCAAAGATTTTAAGTCTATTACTATTGCTCGTAATTCCTAACAAAACAGATTTTTAAAATCTTGGCAAATCTCTTGAATTTGCAGTGTGAAATTCATGCTTGGGAGAGATGCAATGACATGATTTTATCATTGTTTTTTGAGAAGGCATGATTTTATCATGGATCCTCAAGTCCATCAATAAATTGCTCACAAACAATTTCATCTATGGTGAAACCATTCATAAAGTTTGGCTCGATTTAATGTATTTTTCGTGGTAAGAAAATCGAGTTTTCTAATTAAAGTGGGATATGCACCATTCGTCAAGAGCACCGACCATTGCCTGAGTATTACAATCTGATAAAAGTTCATTTGCCCTTTCACATCAGTAACAATGTTACAGGCGCTTCTTTCACCGCTCGAGTGGGAAATCAAGCAAGACCTAGAACCCCTTGTGTTCATTCACAGTATGAACATTGTGGTATGCTTGGCCAGATCAAGGCAAACTGTGAAAACTTTAGGTTATCCAGCCCATTGGGATCATTCTCATGGCAATGCAAAAATGTCAAATTACTAAATATGTCCCTACACGATGCATGACACATAAAGCCACAAATCCAGAGGCATCAACTTCCATGCTATGGCTATCACCCGATTAATACCAGCAATTTCCTGCCATTCTAAATTCCACTACTCATGTTTCATCAAATCATGCTGGTAAAATTCCTTACTCTTGTAGTTTTTGCATATTTAAAATCTTCTTCATGGATAATTGATAATAGTGTCATTCACTCTCACATTTTACTTCGCTCACGCTTACCCCGAAAATCAATCCGTTCCAACTTACGGTAACAACACCTTTTACCAATATAAAATCTATTAACATATCTCTAGATTCCCAGATTCCCACCTGACCAATGTGATTTGTGTTCCCCATATTAATTTCACTCTATTGGCTATATAAGCAAATTGACTGAATGTTCAAATTGATTAGCCATGTTCTTTCCCAATATTTGTTTATTTTATGACCTGTCATTGAGGAAACAAATTAAAATAGGTGAAAAACGCAATAGGTTATTCTACTGTCCCTCCCATTCTCACACCTAAATATATGCCTGCAACCATTGCTGCACATCAAACTTTTGGCATTTACATCTTAGTGACCTCTCTTATGTATGACTAAACTAGCTTCTACCCCTCTTCATACACACACGAAAAACAAACTCTTTTTCCTTATCGTAAGTTGATCAAAACTCATTTTTCTTGTTCCATTTGCCATATTTGAATCGATAACGTTCCAAGCGTCTTTCAAATCATATGCAACAATTTTTCTCCAAACAAGAATATATAACTCATGAACGGAATAGTGTCGAAACTCCACAATAAAATGGCGTAGCTGAAATTAAACATCGAAACCTACTTATTGAGGTAAATCCTATTTCATTTTGGGGAGAATGTTTCTTACCAGCCTTATCGACCGAATTCCAACTCCAAATTTAGATTTTCAAAAAAAAAATCCCTCATGAACTCTTATTCACACTAAACCCGTTACCAACATCAATATCTTGCAATTTTTATAATAAATCAACCTATTAACCATAAATTAGGTATAAACAAAAACATAAACCCCAATATCAGTATTACAATCAAGATCTAAAGGGAGAGAAAAACTTACATAGTTGGGGTCGAGCTTCAATTGTTGCAGAGAGAGACTTGAGAGAGTCAAATAGTAATAGAAGGCGGGCTGGGCTTAGGTTTTAGAAGGTCTTTAGGTTTGTAAGCTTTATTTTTCTTGCAAAAATTTAAGAGAGCTTGACTCGAATTTATATATGAGTTACCGGGTACTTCATTTCTTGCATTAGGGTGTTTTTTTGTTTTTTTTCCAACTTGAAGTCAGTAATTGCTAAATGGGTAGCTAACTGGCCCTTCATTCAACAATTAATTATATTAATAATTGCTGATAAATTATTAATCCAAATCACCCTCTTCTGCAGTGGAAAAAAAACTTTTTTCTAAATTGTTTAGAAAAATATTTTAAATATATAACGTTTAATGATCCACAATCTTTAGATGACTTCATGAAGAAGAAGAAAAGTGTTGAATGCTGCCTGAGGTGATGACTGCTAAATCTGAAGTCGATAAATCAACAAAAAAGAAAATAATAATTACCGAATGAAGGGCCAATTAGCTACCCATTTAGCAATTATTAACTTCAAGTAGAAAAAAAACCTAATGCAAGAAAATAAAGCACCTGATAACTCCTATATAAGTTCATCATCGAGCAATTCGAGCGAGGCTCCCTTAAATTTTTGCAAGAAAAATAAAGCTTACAAACCCAAAGGCATTCTAAAACCAAAGCTCAACCCTCCTTCTATTACTATCTGACTCTCTCAACTCCCTGTCTCTCTCTCTCTGCAACTATTGAAGCTCGATAAGGCTGTTGGTCGGAAAGGGTTTAGTGTGAATAAAAGTTCATGAGGGATTTAAAAAAAAAAATCTAAATTAGGAGTTGGAATTCGGTCGATAAGGCTGGCAAGATACATTCTCCCCAAAATGAAATAAGATTTACCTCAATAAGTAGGTTTCAATGTTTAAGTTCAGCTATGCCATTTTGTTTTAGAGTTTCGACATTATTCTGTTTATGAGTTATATATCCTTGTTTGGAGAAAAATTGTTGCGTAAGATTAGAAAGATGCTTGGGACGTTATCGGTTCAAATATAACAAATGAAACAAGAAAATTGAGTTTTGATCAACTTACGATAGGGAAAAAGAGTTTCTTTTTCATGTGTGTGTGTGAAGAGGGGTAGAAGCTAGTTTAGTCGTGCATAAGAGGGGTCACTAAGATGTAAATGCCAAAAGTTTGATGTGTGACAATGGTTGCAGGCATAGATTTAGGTGTGGGAATGGGAGGGACAGTAGAATAACCTATTGCGCTTTTCACCTATTTTAATTTGTTTCCTCAATGACAGGTTGTGAAATAAACAAATATTGGGAAAGAACATGGCCAATCAATTTGAACTTTCAGTTAATTTGTTTATAGCCAATAGAGTGAAATTAATATGGGGAACACAAATCACATTGGTCAGGTGGGAATTTGGAGATATGTTAATAGATCTTATATTGGTAAAGAGGTGTTGTTAACTGTAAGTTGAACCGGATTGCCTTTTGGAGTAAGCGTGAGCGAAGTAAAATGTGAGAGTGAATGGCACTATTATCAATTATCCATGAAGAAGATTTTAAATATGCAAAAGCTATATATTGAAGAAGGACATGAGGCTAAAACTCAAATGATGGAGATATGAATCTCTGCTACTTGAAGGAAGGCGAACTTCAGTTATGATAAGGAAGAACATCTAATTTACAAGAGGCTGAGATGGAACTTAATGGAGGGGGTATAAAATTGAGGATCCTATGCGTGAATATTTTAGATTTTGTTGATGTATTTTTGCTTCTTGTTGGTTTTGAATAAAATTGTTCTCTCATTGAGAGCAAAAACAAAAAACTTGCTAGAATAAATTTGAATTATTATACTATCGAGTCTTCAATTCGTTGCTTCCAAATTACTTCCAACACTCTAGCTAAAACCATAACCTAACCAGTACGAGTTATAAAAAAAAAAAACTGAAAAATACCACAAACAAACAATAGAATTTTGAATGCAGTATGGAAATTCCTCCTGAAGGGAGGTTGTATTGTACCACAAATCCTCCAAAGCCTAATTAAACCCTCTCCGCATATCTCGACCAATACCTAATTCTGAATTTGCCATCAACACCCAAAACTCCTTCCAAGACAAAATAACTGAAGGTATTCCTAACTACACCGGTCCCTCATCCCGTCCAACCCCTAATTGTGCAACGATTACTTTTCTTCAAAGTCTACCTACCCACTTTCCCAAAACTCCATAGCCACTTACCTCTGAGGGCACAACCCATAACTCTAACTCTTCAAACACTCAAACCTCCCCTTGGCTATTGCTGAAACATCACATGATTAAAATAAAACACCAAACCACCATTTCAAGTTAAACAAAGGACTGAAATGATGTTCCAAGGAAAGATAACAGTAACAAAATTTTCTTGTTGATTTTGCTCGTAATTCCTATTACTTAACCAATCCCCATTGCTAATTTCCCATAATCCAACCCCTTAATATTTGCAATAATGACTTTTCTTCAAAGGCAAACAAAGGGTTGAAATATGATGGTAACAACAATCTTTCATCTTCTGCACTTGAAAAGCGACTTTAATTTTGGGCTAAATTAAAAAATCTGACCTAACAAAACAGTAGCATTGCTATTGAACTAGGGTTAAGTTGGATCAAAAGAAAGTGAGAGAGAGAAACTTACAGTCGAGCTTCGATAGTTGGAGAGAGAGAGAGAGAGAGACTATGGGATGGTAAGACGAAGCAAACTGGGCTTTGGTTTGGGGGCCGAAGTTTAAGGCCATACCACATCACGGTGGGAAAACGACCGAAAGAAAAGATACAGCAGTACTAATATCAGAGGATCTATCTTTTCTTTCTTTTTCCTCCACGAATTTATTTATTACAGCAGTTGCCTAATACAATATAGAATTTTTATAAATGACATGTGTGGTTAATGAGGCTTGCACGTATTTGCGCAAGTAACCGGGGCGTATAGCTAACCCGAGTTGTTTTTTTTGTTTTTTTTTTTTTTTCATTTTGAGATGTGTAAATTTATGGTTATTGTTGGGTGGGAGAATCTTTGTTTGGTTATGAAAGAAGAAAACATTTGTTCCCTTGAAGGAGGGTAACTAAATGGTATGCATTTTCTTTCCTTTTAGCTTTTCTACCTTCTACAGGAGCTGTAAGAGTGAGAGACACTTCTTCATATTGTTCTTCTTTTTTTCTAGCTTCTCCAACTGTAGGACCTTGAATGCCAATGCATTTGGCCTTGAATCTAATCAAGTTTTTTCTTTTTATCAAGGCAATCTTCCAATTTTTTGTTTGTTTGTTTGGTTTTGGGATAGAGTTGCTTCAGTGACACCCATGTACTAGGGACAAACAATCTTCTATACCATAAAAGTCTACTAATTCTTAGAGCATATTCAGCAGGGTGGGAGTTTGGGTTGGGTTTGCAAACTCAAACTCACACTTTGAGCCTCCCAACAACGAAAAAATGAGTGTGGATTTGCTGAGGTGTATATGTCAGAACCAAACCGAGTGTGAGGAGCTCAAACTAAAAAAAAGAAAAGAGTTTGGCGGTGTTTGGATTATCGCGCGGTGTTCCTTTTACTTCCCAGATTTTTTGCGTGATAAAAGGAACACTGCGCAGTAATCCAAACTCCTCCAATTTCAATTATTTCTCTAAATCACTCCCTGACTACTTCTTCTCCCCTAAAACCAATTGCAGCGCATAGAGGAGAACCTCTACGCTCTCCCCAAATGGCGAACTCCGGCACCAGTAGTAATAACTCTACACCGCCGATCCCTTCCTCCCATAACACACCTTCAACACCATTTACTCAACACCTATCATTACAATTCACTTCATACCTCTACCACAACCCATCGCAATTTCAACCTCAATTCCAATCGCAGACCCCACCTTCGCTTACCATGTCGCAAGGGGATCCTAGTTATGGACAATATCAAAATCCATTTACACTCTCTCAACCGCAACCTCAGGCGTTTAGCCCGTACTATCAACCCTATCCGTTCACTCAACCTCAAGGCTTTCAACCTTCAAATTACTTTCAGAACTACCTATTCCATGGTGAATCTACTCAGCACAGTCAAAGTGACGCAAATGCGTCAATACCTGTTGAAGCGACGGCACCCCAAAAAGAAAAAGGAAAAGGAAGAAAGAAAAAAACACCCGCAAAACAAAGACAAAACGTGCAAGTGCCAAAAGATGCTGAGTTTTTGGACAAGACGGATGATGCTGGACTGCATTGGATGGAAGCAAATTTTACGTGTCTCGCAAGGGCGTGGGTAACAGCTTCTGTCCAGACAGTGGATCGCACAAAGGGTTTCACTTTCTATCAAAATGTCAACATTGTCTTTAACAGAGACCCCGAGTGCCCTACGCGACGATCAAGTGGGTCGACCAAATCTCAGTGGTATACCCTTAATGCACAATATGTGGCATACAAGGGGATAGTTGCTCAAGAACGATTTAGGAATAACAGCGGGAAAATAAACAAAGATCGGGTACGTTCCCCATTTGGTTTAACTCAATTTCGTTTATTTATTGCGGATATACACGTTATTTATTTGTATTTGGTAATTTTGTGAATTATAGGAAAATGATGCACACAAGATCTATTAAGGCTTGAATGGCGGCAATGACTTCAAACACCGTGAACCGTATAAGATTTTGGCACAAGAACCGCGATGGACCAACCTAAGGGATGATGGATTGAACCATGTGGGGAATGTACCAACAAATGTAACCAGGAGAACATCGGATAATTCTTCTCCGGAGAACTCGGTCGGATCAAACAATTTATCGGAGAACCCTGACGGCCGCACACCTACACCTCAATCCGTAGGCCCAAATTTTGAATTAGATAGTTTGTTGTATGAGGATAGAAGCAGGCCCATCGACCAAAAACTCTTTAGAGAGAACCTTCCAACACAAAAGGCATTAGATGGTATTGTTGCATCTGGTAGCAATATCCAAACAATGCTGGATGAACTACGGTTGAAGAAGAGACAAGCGAAAGAAGAAAAGGAAAGAAGAAGAGCGGAAACAAATTAACAATGACAAGCCAAAATAGAATTGGAACAAGCAAAAGAAGATCGTAAAATCATGGATAAAGGCCTGAGTAATCTTTCTGGACCTATATTGCAATACTATTTGCAAAGGCAAGCGGAGGTCATGGAACGTCTGGCCAAGAGGGGCAGATCATGTACTTGAAGTGGTGATGAAATATAATTTAACTTTGCTGTATATAGAAGTTTTATTTCCAAGAATGTAGTTTACCTTCCAATAATGTAATCGTTTGAATAATGTATTTTGCTATTGAAGAATACAATCTTGTTTTCGAAATGTTTATTTATGATAATATTGCGTTAAAACAAATACAAAATTAATGCGATATAAAAAACTAGTTTAATAAACTTGTACGACAAGAAATATTAAATTACATGAAGAACACTCAGATAATACAAGAAATGGAGTACTAGGTTTGAAGATTTCCCTTCACGGCCCACAAATGCTCGATTAGATCATCCTTTAGATCAAAGTACAGTTTTCGACTTCGAATGCGGTTCATTTTCGATATAAAAAATTATATTGTTTTGCGTTCGCGTACAATATTGAACCGTTCGCCTTCGATGGTTGAGGGATCGGCCATATTATAGTCTAAGTATGATGGGAATGAACCTCGTTTCTCTTCGACGATCATATTGTGCAATATTACGCACACCTTCATGACATTGTTCAAAATCTTGAGTTTCCATAATTTAACCAGATTTTTTACAACATTGAACCGAGATTGTAAAATCCCAAACGCCCGTTCTACGTCTTTTCGGCAACTTTCTTGTTGTTAGGCAAAAAAAAAATTATTTCGATGTAACCGGATTGGATATGGTTTGGACAAGTGTTACCCATTTGGGGTATATGCCATCCGCTAGGTAATACCCCATATCATAAGCTTTTCTGACAATTGTATAATTGCAAGGCGGGGCGATACTATTGGCCAGGTCGGTAAAACGATGTGATTGTTACAGGACATTGATATCATTGTTAGACCTTGGTAACCCAAAAAAATATGCCAAATCCAAAGGTCGTGTGAAGCTACCGCTTCAAAAATCAGTGTCACCTTGGGGTAATGACTAGTAAATTGATCGTGCCAAGCTATAGGATAATTTTTCCATATCCAATGCATGCAATCAAGGCTTCCTAACATGCCGGGAAATCCCTGTGACTCTCTGATCGCTTTTATCCTTTCGACGTCGGCCGCGTTTGGTGCTCGAAGATATTCTTTGCCAAAAATTTGTATAACCGCAACACAAAACCTTTCCACACATAACAAGGTTGTGTTTTCTCCTTTTTTAATTTTTAATTTTTTTATTTAGCTGGTTTTTTTATAGGGATCAGCAACCCTGAGTTTCCAACCCCATGAGGTTTCGAACCCGCGACCTCTCACTAGGTGGAGAGGTACTACCACCACTGGATTGTGCTTTCTCCTATTCGAATATACTCGTCAAAAAGATCTGCCACAACACCGTAGCTTAGGAAACGTAGTGCTGTGACTACCTTTTGGTACGGTGATAACCCCATAGTATTAGCGTTGTTGGGTTTTTGGATAAAGTAATGATCATGTGCAATGACTGCATCAAATATACGCATAAACATGTCTCATACGAAAAAGTTGCCGAAATTCCCATGGCTCATAAGTGCAAGTCGGCTTGAAGTAGCGCCGTATAATGCTGTAATTCCTCAATTGGTGATCTCGCTTATTTCTCTTATCCTTACGTCCCATAACACTCCCGTCGTAACTCGAAGTTGCATCATGTACTACTAGGTTTATTGCAGTTTGGTGCATAACGTAAATTACCGCCGCACAATCAAAGATAAGATCATCAGAGGAAGATGACGATACACGTGGAGGATCACCAATGGATGAATCAGATGATAAAGAATTCATTTGAGGGTGTGGAGTTGAGAGAAAGGTATAATACCAGATGGGGAACAAGTTTTCAATTAAAGAAAGGAGTGTAAAAGGGGAAGAAAAAGATATGGGTCATGAAAATCAGGGATTTGGCGGTGAAAAGAATACCGCGCATTGTTCCTTTTACTGCGTGGTAAAAGGAATACCGTGCGGTGTTTTTTTCACTCCCAAACCCCTAATTTTCTTTGAATAAATATAAGGTCTGTTCGAATAATATAGCTCAGGCTAAAATCTGTTCGAACAAACTTTGAGTCTATTCGAATAAAACTGCTCAGGTGGAAAATTTGTTGGAATTAAAAGGGGTCTGTTCGAACAGACAAATAGTTTGTTCAAATTGATATTGGAAAAACTCAATTCTGAATTCAAGACTCAAACAACAATGGCTACTTCCTCTGGTGGGTCCTTCACAACAAGCTACTTATTTTGGATCATAACGATTACTTTTTTACTTTATATATATGTTGGTTGGAGATGCTCTAACAACACTCCTCTGTTTGAACTCAACAACGCCGAGTTTTTTCGCTCTAACATAGGATTCTTTGGTGGTTTTTGGCTGGAATGAAGACTACGCCCTGGACGCGTCCTGACAGTATTTTGTTGATAATTCACCTCTTCGGCAACCCAAATTCAATCAGTTATGGAATATAATTCATGTCCAATTCAGGATGCACACTGAACTTCAATACCCTCCTAGAGATTTATACAACAGGTAGAATGTTATTAAGGCTAAGTGTGATGAGTTTCATGAGATACGGATGAGTATTGATATACGGGTCAGAGGTGTTCCACTAGCATATATTCTCCATGAAGCCAAAGATGAATGGTATGACAAATACAACTAGCCTTTCCCATTCGAGACTCCATACGATATTTTTTACCGGAACTACGTCCCGCCTGATCATCCTGCAAATTATCAGCTAGAAAACTATGGACGGGGTCCGCTCTTCCTTACTGAATGGTTTGAGTTTATTCCTTACATTAGATGTGAACGATGAATTAAATTTAATTGTATCTGTTTTGAGTTATATTTCGTGTGTAGAACTACTATTTCAAGAATCTTAATTGCATTTCTATTTAAATTCAAGACTCAAAATAAATTGATTAATATTGATTTATATAAAGAAATATGACATCAGGTCGTACAAGTACTGATATAGAGAAACAACCCCAAAATTAACAATAAAATTTGTTCAACACTGATGTTTATAATAAAAGATTACATCTATAAAAACATCAAAAACACTTATATCTACTGACTCGGGTCAAAATCATCTCCAGTACCCCGCCTCCTGCGACTAGTACCGCCTCCCCTGGTGAGTGGACCAGATCCACGCTGTTTCGTCTTCGTGCCACCTCCAGGTGGTAGCGGCACCACCCGTACGTCAGGCCCCCTCCTCAGATGTAGGTCCTGAATAGGACAAAAAAAATTATAAATATTTTGACAAAATAAATATAACATTAAGAAAATAAATTACTTGCATGCGCATATAGCTGGTCGTCTACATTGTCCAAGTGCCTCCTCAAAGTAGCTACCTCATCAGTTTACTCCTGCATCCTCTGGGCATCCTGTGCAGACTATGTAAGGCAAAGTTGCCACATACCATGAGTCAGGTTCCACAGCTCCTCTACGTCGTGGGAGGAAGACATCTCTGGCGGGTCCCTCAAGCGGTGGATGGAGAGCAGCTCATGCATCCCTGTCCACTCCATGTGCCACCCCAAGTCTAGCCCCTTGGGATCGTCGGGCAAACTGAAATCCTGGGATAAGCTATGAACCGACGCTGATGTCACCACCACGGGTGTAATACCAGCCCTGAGTACATAGGGTCCGAATATATTTATATTATCCATCCTCTTGGAATCTGTCAATAGGGGGCCTACCTCCGCAGTTTGGTTGGCCCAGTATGAAGCGTAATTTTCTCGCTCCTCCCCTATCACAAACTGCTCACAGTCAACGAAGCTGGCCTATCTCATTACCTGTAAATCCCGCAGGACTAAGATGTGGCGGCATGCTAAGAGGAGAATCCAAAGGAATACTTACAGTGCCAGTCAACTGCCTCTAACATCTATCCCCCAAGAAATACTCGCAGTTTCCATTTGGGATTTGAAGTGGCATCCTCGTACGGGACAAGAGCGACGCTCTCCGTACATCATCTAAATCAAATACCGCAGATTCCAACCAAGGTCGTCAGGCGATCACCTCAATAGTTCGGTGGTCAATGTGGTATCTGCCTAGCATAAACAAATTTCTCGCCTGGTCATTTGTTTTCTTCCTATTTCCCCTCTCCCATGCTCTGAGGCGCGGATAGACCGAGAACTTAACATCTTCCTTGATAATAGGGTGACCAACCCCACAATACTCGTAGAACCAATACTGCATTTCAGAACAACATAAAAAACGATTAAAAATTATATTTAAGACGCTTATTGGAAGATATTTGATTTGTAAAAGGAAAAAGTGTTAGTGCATCGTCAGAAGTTGGGCAAATCCAGTGATGGCACCCCCGATCGTAACTGCGGTATCCAAACCATGGTACAAGGAAGTAAGAATAGTAGAACCCCAGTCATATTGGGTAGCCTCGTCCAAATCGGCCACGGCCGCAAGATATCCAAGCGGAACGATGTCGTTGGCCGTTTGGAGCCACAAATGTCTCATCATGAAGAGGATAAAAGCACGAGTAATAGTAATATCATCCTCCCGATCAGGTGCGATGGTCAAGTATGTCCTCAAATATGAAATGCTAACATTCTCACTCTTTATATGGCTAAAATCAATATTGGGGAGCAATTGCCTCGCATTGGATAAAATACTCCATGCGTCGTCATACGGCACCTGTGTCGGATACTGGCCGATTGACAATGATGTCATAATCTAGAAATCGAGAGGAGTAACCCCTATCTCCACACACGGGAATAGAAACGTGTGCGTGGTCGGCCACCGACGCTCTGTAAGCACATAAATTAACATATTATCGAAATTGCTCAAATGCATATCCATAAACTGCCCGAATATATTCACCACGGCATCCCTTACAGGTAGAATTATGGAAATCTCCTTCCACACTTTGATCACCGTAGTGAATGTGTAGTGCACACGCATCGAATCCCAATTTTGTTCATTGGAGCATTTTGTCAAACACTTGATTTGTGGAAATAATAAATTCTCAATTACACTAAAACTTACTGTAAGTACCTTGCCAGTGTAATAGATATGAGTGACGTTGTATGGAAGCTGGGTAATAAACCTCTGCGGGTAGTTTTCTTCGGGTGGGTTTGGTATAGGTTGTTGGACTTCTTCAAATTCTACTCGTTTTTCTTCCGTCCGGATCTCGACCGAGTTACGGCTTGCTCTAGATCTCTTGTCACTTTAAACCCAGGTAATCTATTAGGGTGTGGGTCATCCTCTGGCATATGTATTGTGTTTTGAAAGAAATTGAGAAAAAATTTAGGTATATCTTCGATTTGAGAGAGAGAGGGGGGGAGAAGGAAAAACTGTTATAAACTCAAGTTGGGTTTGATTTGGGGTTAACAGTGCAAACAGCGGTAAAAGGAACACCACACGGTATTTTGATCTCTTCCAAATAAAATAAAATGAAATACACGTCACCAACTGCAACTGGCCGCTGGGATAGGCCAGGTATGGGTTGGGTTTTTTATGGGCCCCCTGTCAGAGCCCAAACCCAAACTGCAACTGGCTGCTAGAGATGCTCTTAGAGAAGGTCCCAAACACAACTTTAGAACAAGAGTAGTATCTAGCATATGAAGGCCAAAATATTTGCAGGTCTAATACTAGTACAACATGAACAATACTTTATAATATTTATCTATGAAGATCTTGGCATTTAGGATTTTTCTTCAAAGTCTACTAAACACTTCACCAAATCTCCAGTCTCCACAACTATTTACCTTTGAGGGCTCAACCCATAAATTTAACTCCGCGGATACCCAAACCTCTTATGACTATTAGAGAAACATCACATGTTTAAATTAAAATGCCAAATTAATTATTTGAAGTCAAACAAAGGGTTGAAATAATGTCGTAAAAAAAATATGATGGTAAC
The DNA here is from genome assembly GCA_014058105.1 of Kingdonia uniflora. Lineage (NCBI taxonomy): Eukaryota > Viridiplantae > Streptophyta > Magnoliopsida > Ranunculales > Circaeasteraceae > Kingdonia > Kingdonia uniflora. Next base: position 1,602,517 of record JACGCM010002686.1, on the reverse strand, counting down.
AACACTGATGTTTTTGGAAAAAAGGAGGTTATGGATCCATAATGAGGTTGTTATCTTTAAGAGGTTCTGCCTTTAGCAGTTCTCTTTGAGCATTTAGTTCATTTGAACCTCAGTAGTAGTCTAATTGCAAATAAGATGATTACTCTAACGATGTTTCAGGATGTCGTACTTTTTTTGTTAGTTTACAACCCACTTCATGCTTTGGATCACTAAAGTTAGAGGCTCTTGAAAGTTAAGGATAATAAGGAGGCTGAAACGTTTACAGTTAAGTTTCTAAATAATAAGGCTTTTACTGAATATGCGAAAACTAGTGTGCTTCCATAGTGCCATTTATCAAAACTTCAAACCCGGTGATAGTAAATGTGTCGACTGTGATTAATGATTTCTCTTCACCGAATTTTCTTCACTCATCTTTATCATCCTGGAGCAACACTCGTCTCCAATCAGCTAAGAAATAGAAGTTATTCTAGCTGAAAATGTGCCATAAAAATAACACTGAACTCTGAGAATACGTGAGGTTTTGTTAATGGTTATCTTCCTAGGCCTTCACAAAAGCAGTGTAAAATTCATGCTTGGGAGAGATGCAACGACTGTTAAAATAAAGTACTGTCAGCTATGATCAATAACTTAACATTGAAGATTATACTAACCTCTTCTTCTGTTCTCTGTTTAATCACCTGTTTTTGAGTGGAGTCTTCCCTTAGATTGGCTGTAGACCTCAATGGGATGGTTTTCTGTGTTGTAGCCTTTAAGAGGGACTTCCTCTTTATTTAACCTGATAGGGCTTAAGTGGTCTTCCCATTATACCCTCAAGCCCTAATAAAGAGTAACACTAGGTCCCACCTACCTTAACTTGGTGTAACAATTAGGCACAACCAATAACACCTATACGATATATTAACATGTGCGCTCATGAACCGGAAGACAAAGTAAAGAGTAGTGCCGGTATAGATGAAAAATCCAACAATCTCCCACCCGACGCTAACTCAATTTTAAAGAAAAATAGTTTTAGCCTGATTCACGGTTATTTATGAAAAGCGGATGGCCATCCTTTATTTTATAAAACCACACATGATAATTTGTTGAAGGCAATGTTACATCGAACTTGACTGTCACTCTATGACTACAAAGATGGCTAACACGGTTCACGGATAAATTTTGGTCATGCCTTTGAGCACATGCCTAATTCATATCGTGGATCTCAGGCTAGCAACCTCAATAGTTTTTAAGTGTAATTTCTTTACTAGTGGAGTTTAGCGTGTGTATGGCAAATGTACACCATAATGATATGCTGGTACATTTCCATTAGTGTCATGCAACATGTGTTTACCAGACACATGCCATTTCAAAACTTAGACAAACCGTCATGCGAAGACCATCGCTCATACTGAAATAAAGGCCAAAGGATGTAGAGCCTACCCATATCTAGCCCAAGCAAACTTGAGAAACCTTTTAGTATTCTCTATATGTACTTGATACTTAGACAACTGTCATGTGATGAAATCACTCGTATCTAAAACTTTATTGCAATTGCATAATTTAAATTGAATATGTGCACATATAATAACAGATCCAAATATAATAATAGTTAAATAATCAAAAATCAAATCTAAATGTCGACTAAAACAATAATCGGGAATAACTTCCACATAGATAAAGAAGCCTAATGTAGTAACAGTAAATAAGTGAACAACTACTCCCACACAAAAGAGCGATCCTCAAAGAGACTCGAACAATCCCATACGCGTAACATGTCCCCTGAAGGATGGTATCGAAAGTCCCTTAGTAAGTGGATTAACAATCATTTCCAGTATCGGCAAATGAGGAATCTCAATAATCTGTTATTGTACTTTATCAATGACAACGTGATACTTAATGTCAATATACATGTTATCCATAGTCACATTATTATTTTTAACATACTTGACGACTATCTCATTGTCACAAAATACTCGCAATGGTCTAGAAATCAAATCAATAACCTTCAGCTCATAAATAAACTGCTTGAGCCATACAATCTGTTGGGAAGCCTCATAACAAGCCACATACTCTGCTTTCATAGTCGAGGAACTACAAGAGACTGTTTGACACTTCTTCATGAGATAGCACCATGGGCAAACATAAAAACATAACCAGAAGTAGACTTTTTGTCATCTCTGTCCCCTGCAAAATTTGAGTCAGAGTAGCCCAAAACCATGAGCTAATCTAATCTCCTATAAACCAATCTGTGATATCTAGTATTTTTCAAATAACGAAGAACCTTCTTAGCTGACTGCCAGTGAATAATAGAAGGTTTTGTTGGTACCTTCCTAACATCTCAACAACAAAATTGATGTCAGGTCTCATACATATCATGCCATACATGAGGCTTTTTTTTTAACGAATATATTTTTATTTATTGAGAAAAGCAATAAGACATGTGGAGGACATAAAACCTGGCCACTATTTTACTGCCTAATTGTGGCTATTCCTAGTTTATCCATGAAGTATGTTGCACGCATCTGCCTAGGAAGAGTGGATGCATTCCAAAAAAGTTGTGAGTACTGTGAGCTGCCTAGCTTAGAGAGGTCGTCAGCTGTACCATTGCCTTCCCTGTAAGTATGTATCATGGCAATTTGTAGCTCCATTCCTAGCTGAGTAATAAGCTTCCAAGTCGCACTATACTTTACAGGACAAATATACTGACATCTGAACCAGTTTACCAGAAGTTGAGCATCTACTTCAACGATGAGTGGAAGCCAGTTCTGTTGTTTGCAATGCATTAAACCATAAAGGAGAGCGAACATTTCTGCAGCTGTGTTAGTGCCATGACCAAGTGCAATGTTGTACCCAAGTTGAAGTTCACCTAGATTGTTTCTAATTACTCCTCCAGCTTCACTCATTCCAGAAGGAAGTGCTAAACCATCACTATTGAGCTTGAAATGACCGAGAGGTGGGAATGTCAATCGTACAAGCACAAGTATTTTGGTAGTCACGGATTGTTAAAACAATTGCAAGACTTGTAGTGAGATGTGGTCGATGAAGTTGTTGTTTTGCGTTATTTTGATTTTGGGCATGCTCGCTTTAAGAGCTTTGTTGATGTTGTTGATGATAACCAAGGGAGAGAGACGCTTTTCCTCAAACCTATAAGTACATTGAGCTTTCCATAATTCCTAGATTATGTAGGCAGGTAATACTCCAATTACGATACCCATTTGAGTACCAGAACGAGCTGCCTGAAACCAAAGGCCCTGTCGAGTCCACCAACTATCATTTACCCCATGTCGTACACCACAAGCATTACCAAAGAAAGCCCAAACTGCAGCAGCAACAGTTCCCTGAACAAGCAGATGGTTGAATGTTTCAGTTTCACCAACCAAGCAACAGTAACACCGTGAAACAAGAGGGATTCGTCGTTGTATGAGCGCGTCCACAGGTATAACTTCCTTCCAAGCTTTCCAACTGAAGACTTGTACTTTTGCCGGTATTGAGTTGTGCCATATCCATTTCATACGTCCATGTTTAACCTCTATGCTGCGCCAGAAATTCCAGGCATATTTAACGGTGAAGTTGCCTTTGTCCGACGGACCCCAAAGTGATTTATCTGGATCTTCACTCAGGAAGAACTTGTGGGATAAGGTATGCTTCCAATGGGGCGGGATTTCATGCTCCAAAAGCTCCCATTTCTAGGTACCATCAGTCATAAGAATGTCTTTCACCATAAACTGTTGTATACATTCTGTGTTCAGAATATCCGATAAATTGCCTTCCCCGGTCCAATCGTAGAACCAAAATTTCTTGTTTCCCTTGCCGAGGCACCAAGTAGTGTTGGATTCTACTGTCTGAAGGAGGCCTTTCATCTGTTTCCAAATAACTGAATCCCCAAAATGCAGTCTGTTTGTTTCGCCTTCGATGGTATATTTGTTCCTGTAAAAAGATGCCCATGTAGAGCTGCTATACATAAAATTCTAGCACTTCTTAAGGAGGAGACTATACTTGATATCTTCGAGGAGTCGTATTCCAAGTCCTCCCTCATTCTTTGGAAGGCAAAGTGCATCCCATGCAACCCAATGTCGCTTATTTTGCCCGTGAAAACTACCCCAAAAGAAGTTCGAAAACATTGTTTCGATCTTGGTTATAACACCATGAGGTACCGTGATACATGAGAGGAGATGTATGGGAATTGAGTTCAGAACGTGGTTGATCATCACTAATTTACCTCCTTGTGATAAGAGCTTTCCTTGCCACCCTTCGATTCGCCGTTGAATTTTGGCGAGCAATGAATCAAAATGAGTAAGCAGTACCCGACCGTAACTTATAGGGGATCCCAAATAGGTCATTGGAAAAGAGCGATGTTGAAACCCACAAGCATTTTGGATGATATGTTTTCTTGATGCAGATACATAGTGGTGGACATATAAGCCGCTTTTCGCTTTGTTGATTAATTGGTCGGAGAAATTTTCATATCGTGCTAGGAAATGCATTAACCCAGATATGGATCGTTGACTTCCGTTTAAGAAAACGAGGAAATCATCAGCATATAAGAGATGAGTGATAGGAGTACAACCTGTAGATATATGGAATAACCCAATCTCGCCCTCCAAAAAGCATTTGGATAGTACTTCTTCTACAATAATAAAGAGCAATAGAGAAAGAGGATCTCCTTGTCGCAAGCCTCGTGACGACTTAAAGTAGCCCTTGAAGACCCCCTGTAGAACCACCGAGAACCATGGTGTTTCAACACATTGTGCTATGAGTGAAATACATCTGCTGGAAAAACCAAATTTGTTCAAAACCTAACGTAAGAACCTCCAATCCAGTCTATAATAAGCCTTTGTCATGTCAATCTTGATCATAACATTAGTGCCTCGAACCTTTTTGTGTAAATCCTTAACCATTTCCTGAGCTAATGTAATGGTCTCACTAATGTCCTTGCCCTAAATGTAAGCTCCCTGATTCCCGGAGATTAATTTGTGAAGAAGTTTACTTAACCTCTTAGCAATAATTGAAGAAATTTTTTTGTATACTACAGAGCATATACTAATTGGTCTGTAGTCACCCAACAATGCTGGGGTATCCACTTTTGGTATAAGTGATAGGAACGAAGAAGTATAACACCTTGAGAGTGGGGCACCATTGAAGAATTCCTTGGCAGCGCCATGTAGATCGTCCTTGATGATGTCCCAACATGAAGTAAAAAAGACCGATGTGAAACCATCGCTGCCCGGAGCACTGTCACTGGGGATTTGGAACACATTGGCTTGTAATTCGTCTAAAGTTGGGATGCATGTGAGACTGGCATCTTCATCTGCAGTTATGACATTAGGAATACACTCAAGTAATTTTGTATCCTCAGTAGTGGCTGTGAACTGTAGCACATCTCGGAAATATCTCACCGCGGCATTGTGAATAACATCTACCTCAGCTGTCTCAGTTCCATCAGGGAGAGTAAAGTCGGTCATGAAAGTTTATTTTCTATTAACTTGTATTATAGTAAGAAACAAATTTGTATTGGCATCACCTGTCGCGATCCACTTCACTCTGGTCTGTTCCCTCCAAAATGCCTCCTCATTGTGTAGCATAGCCGCATGTTCTCTCTGTACCGTGCCCAGCTCGATACTAACCTGTTCATCCCAACCTTCCTGCAGTAAGTGATCCAGGTGCAGTAGTCTATCCTGTAGCTTATGGATATTCTGAGTTACATTGCCAAATACATTTCTATTCCAATCCCTGAGTGCATATTTAGCCTTCTTAAGTTTATAGGCAAAAGATGATAAACAGTTGCCGAAGACACCACTAGGCCAGTTATCTTGTACCAAGGTTGGGAAGCTAGCATGAGATGCCCACATTTTCAAGAACCGAAATGGTCGGGGACCTTGATGCAGATTGTTGGTGAAAGAAAGAAGTAGTGGAGAATGATAAGAACAAACTCTTTCCAAATGGGTGATTTTGTGAATGGGAAAGAATGTTATGAAGTTGGGGTTCACCAACGTTCTATCCAACCGTGCCCATTGTCTGGAGTTATCATGATGGTTATTGCACCATGTGTAGCTGGAGCCAGTAAACGAAGCCTCCATTAGACCGGCTGACTGAATCATTTCCTCGAATTCAACCAAGGATCTATGTGCGGATTTTCTCCCCCCAAGCCTTTCCAAATGGAGTCTCACAATATTGAAATCACCTATAGTACACCATGGAGAACTCATTGTCAAAGAGATTGTAGTAATGTCCTCCCATAGTGTTCTTCTTTTGATTATGTCACATTTGGCATAGGCGATGGTAACAAAGGAACTCCATTGATTATTAAAACTCATCTTACAATGCAACATTTGATTAGAAGCTGAAACTAATTCAACCTGATAGTCTTGTTTTCACAATACCCAGATTTTTTCCCCATGTGCTGGTTAGACATAAAAGAGGTACAATTTATTTTCCTACCCATAATATAGCCTAGTAATGCATCCTGAAAAGGTTCGAGCAAAACCACTATTGAAATTTTGTTTTGCTTGATAATTCTCTTGAGATGATTTATTATTTTAGCATTGCCAATGCCCCTATAATTCCAAACTAGTAAAGGACCTTTCACCATGTAAATTACTTGGACTTGGATTGGAGAGCACCCTTGTTCCTTGTGACTGCGCTGAGTGGAATACGTTGAGGCTTAGATCGGTGCTGTTTGACTGGAGTCCAGTCTGTGGTATCTTCTTTCCCATAGTACTCAATGTCTGAATGGCATCCTCGACTCAAGTCCTTCAGCTGCTCGAAAATCCCATCTAAAATCTGTTGTGTTTCGGTATGTTTTACAGTTCCAACTCATCCAACCACCTCCGCTTCAATGTTGTTCGCGAATGTGCTAGCTGTATTTTGCCCTACCCTGTGAAGTTCAGTTGATGTAGTATTCAGTGCATGTTGCCTCTCTGTTCTCGCTGCTACCTGCCCCTCTTTTAACGCTACTTGCTGCGCCACTGCCATTGCTGTATTCTGCCCCGCTGGTTGAGGCATAGTTGCTGTTGTAAGATGCCCATAGTCAGCTTCCAGAATCCCTGTAATCTGATCCTGTGATGTTTTATTGTTTGTGGGAACATCTGTCTCCATAGTCGAAGCTTTCCCATGTCGAATCGCCTCCCTTACCAACAACTGAACCATACTCCTTGGCGATGTCTGAAGAAACTATCTCGTGCGGCATCGTCTTTCTGAAGATATCTCCCTTCACAACAGGGACTTTACCTGCTTTACAATCCTACATACCATACCTCTTCAAAACTTTATCGATATACGCACTTTGAGATATGCCAAGTATCTCTCTGGTCCTATCTCGCTCAATCTTAATTCTAAGAACATAACTGACATCTCCCATATCCTTCATATCAAAATGCTGAGATAGGAAGGCTTTCGTCTCCTAAATAAACCGGACGTCACTGCTAGCGAGTAAAATATCGTTGACATACTAAACCATAAATATAAAACGTCTCCCACTCTGCTTGACGTATATACAATGATCTATTTTGTACTCGATAAAATCGTAGTTTTAAACCACTTCATGACATTGTAGGTACCACTGCCTAGATGCCTGCTTGAGACCGTAGATAGAGCGATTAAGCTTGCAAAATAGTCAAACCTTCCATTCGGTCTCAAAACTTTCGGGTTGGTGCATATAAATCTCCTCGTTGAGACGTCCATTAAGAAAAGCTGTCTTGACGTCCATCTGATAAAACTCAAAGTCAAAATGTGCCATAAGAGCCAAAATAATCCGTAATGAATCCTTCTTCAAAATTGGTGAGAAAGTCTAATCAAAGTCAATTCCTAGACGCTGTTTGAAACCTTTCGCAATAAGTCTCGCTTTGAAACGCTCAACCTTCCCTTCAGAATCACGTTTGGCCTTAAAAATTCATTTTCATTCAATTACCTTAGATCCTTCAAGTCAAAGTGTCAACTCCCATACAGAGTTGTCAGACATAGAGTCCATCTCCTCTGTCATGGCATTATGCCACTGATCTGTAAAACTACTAGCCATAGCCATACTGAAAGATATTGGATCCTCGAAATCAAATAAATCTCCTACAACTAAGTAAAGATGGTAATCATAAGAAATAGTTGAATATCTTTCTCTAGAGGATCTTTGAGTAGGAGCAAAAGGCTGAACTGGAGGTAGAATGATAGGAAGCTGAACAGTAGCTACGACGAGGTCTGGAACTGTACTCGACACAATGTCAATATCAGATAAATGCGGAAGCATAACAGCACTGATCAGAATAGCAGTTGGACTCCGAGTCTCTAAACCCTCCTCAAAAACAATCTCTCTATGAATAGTATTGGTAAAGTGATCTCCCTCCTCTATAAAATGAGCCTGAGTACACTCAACAATCTCCATGGGTCGAGAAGGACAATAAAACCTGAATCCTTTCGATCTCTCTGGGAAACCAATGAAAAAACAGCTAACAGTCCTTAAATCTAACTTCCCAATATTCGGGTTAAACAATTTGCCTCTGCAAGACATCCCCAAACACGTAAGTGATTAAGACTAGGATTTCTCCCAGTCCATAGATGATAAGGATTAACTGGAGCAGAACGAGAAGGAACTCAATTCTGAATATAGACTGAATAACGTAAGCATTCTCCCCATAAACTTACTGGTAAACCAGTATGCCATAACATACGATAAACCACGTTCTGATAAGTTTAATTGCGGCGTTCACAAACACCGTTCTGCTCTGGTGATCTAGGTGTAGTGTACTGGGCTATAATACCTTGTTCCTTTAAATACTGATAGAATGGTCCCGAATGTTAACCGCCTTGATCGATCTAACTGTTTCTCAACCTCTAATTGGAAAGTCTTAATTACATCATGTGATTCAGACTTCTGATGGATGAGAAAAATGTAGGTATAACGAGAGAAATTGTTAATGAAATAAGAAAGGGTTCACATATATCTGTATGAATCAACTGTAAAAGGTTAGTGTTACGAGTAGATTCAAATCTCCTGATCTTGGCCAATTTTCTACGAATGCAATCGACGCAAGTCTGAAAATCAGAGAAGTCTAAAACCCCAATAACCCCATCTTGAACCATAATTTCTAACCTCTTTCTAGAATTATGTCCTAGTCGTTTGTGCCATAACATCGAAGATTGCTCAGAAACTCTAGATCGTTTAGAAGTAGATGAAATGTTAGCCTCAGTAGATAAACATAATAGAGATGCCTCAAATGAATGATCAAGAGATAGACGATATAACCCATCAACCAGTAGACCATAACCAATAATGGAATCAAGATGAATAATATCAAAGCTACCATGCCTAAAAAAGAAGAAATAACTGAAAGAGTGCAACCGAGAAACTAAAACTAGAGATTATCTCATCGAAGGAACATAAAAGGTGTTTGTCAAATCTAAAGTAACACCCGTGTCCAAAACCAAGCGAAAAGTGCCAACGAACTCAATAGGAAGGCGTCCAGCGTTTCTCGAGAAAACCTGCTCCTTAGGCCTTGCTGACCGCCTACTGATGAACCCTGTAGAGAATTCGAAATGTAAACAGTTTCCCTAGAATCTTACCACCAAGAGTTGGTGGGAACATCAAACAAATTGGATTCAAAACAAACATAAACGTGGGAGCGCATATGTCCACTGTCGTCAACCTTTAGCGATAAAAGCTGAGATAAGTTAATGTATTGCCTTCCCTTGATGGAACCCTCAAACAGTTCTTAGGAGTAGTTAGAGTTCATTAAGGTCTCAATATTAGTCAATTGGTTCTGGATTATAGGGTTCATAGCTGCATGAACCAAAGACTTATTTTTGGACGTGCAAAAATTTAAATTTTATGCACGTTTAACTGGATCTGTAAAAGATCTATAACTGCATGTCTTTAATCTCGATCCTACCTGGGGTTATGATGGTCGAGTCATAGTGTATATGATATTTATGGTATTGATTATTCACTTTGTGGGTACAACTATGTATCATCAAATCCCTCCTTTGGGGTGGTGATTTGACGTGCATTGCCCCCTAGTTGGTGATCACTCACGCTCAAGACTAGACTGGCCATTTACAGTTTGACTCGAGACACTTCTAAACTTTTGGGCTGAGGGTTATCCTCATCTCCCTGTACCGTGTAGCCTATCTTGACCTACTAATTAATTAGAAGTTTTTTAGTCTCCTTTGGGTGGTCTAACAATTTCAAGTTTAGTTAGTGCAAAGTGGTCTTAATGGGACTTTACTAAACAATCTCAAAATGAGGAGAAACGTTCAACTCCATGGACAAAACTCCTTTGGGTGGAGTTGCCCATTTTATATCCCGCCTTCCTGACGACTACTCGGTCTCACTTAAACCCCATTGGAGATCATTGGGCATCAATGCCCTATATTCATTAATGATAGATATTATTATCCAATTAAAAATAGACATGAAAAATTCATTACTAATAATCACTAAGTATTTATGGTAATCCCTTAACAGGGTCGACATCATAGATAATGTTACAATTTCATATCAGATATATAAGTCTTAAAACGTATAACTTCAACCAAGCAAACTATTGACACACACATAGGCGTTCAGTGACATTCCGCGACAACCGCAAAGTCCTCTTCATGTATAATCAAGAAGCATTATAAAAGACATATATATATATATACGATTCTCAGTCATTAAAAATCTTTGGCTAACGGGAATCCTCTCGAAAAGCAAAATTGATTTGGGTAATTTAAATCGAATTCACCAAAGAGCAAATCAACCAACAAATCAACATCCAATAAGGGGTCAATCCTTCAAACCAATTTGGGGAAGAACATCCATGAACCCTAAATAAAACCCAATCACAGATTCGGCAGAGATTCGATGAACACCCATGAACCCTAAACAAAAACCCCAATATTCCTCAAAATAGATTTTGGAAACCCCAATTGCAATACCTCAAAATTAGATTTGTAAATGGCTTGAAGAATAAGGAACAAATCTACAATTTCGGTAGATGGAAACAAATTTTACCGAAGATCAAAGCAAAAATTGGTGAGATGTATTCGAAGTTCACCGAAAGTCAAAACTATTTTTGTTTGGGAGAGAGAAGAAGAAAACCATAAACTGTAATACATGAGAGGCAGATAGAGAGAGAGATGAATAATGCAAATAATAATTTACTTTAAAATTACAAAGAAATAATCTGACAACAATTTTGTTTGGGTTACCTCTCTCAAGTCAAATAAATTAATCATAGAGATTATGTACTTTAGCAACTGATACCAATTGTTAAAATAAAGTACTATTAGCTATGATCAATAACTTAACATTGAAGATTATACTAACCACTTCTCCTGCTCTTTGTTTAATCACCTGTTTTTGAGTAGAGTCTTGCCTTAGATTGGATGCAGACCTCAATGGGACGGTTTTTTGTGTTGTAGCCTCTAAGAGGGACTTCCTCTCTATTTAACCTGATAAGGTTTGAGTGGTCTTCCCATTATACCCTCAAGCCCTAATAAAGAGTAACACTAGGTCCCACCTACCTTAACTTGGTGTAACAATTGGGCACAACCAATAATACTTATTTGACCTATTAACATGTGTGTTGGTTAACCGGAAGATAAAGTAAAGAGTAGTGCCGGTATAGATGGAAAATCCAACAACGACATAATTTTATCATTATTTTTTGAGAAGGCATGATTTTATCATAGATCCTCAAGTCCATCAATAAATCGCTCACCAACAATTTCATCTATGGTGAAACCATTTGTAAAGTCTGGCTCGATTTAATGCATCTCTCATGGTAAGAAAATCGAGTTTTCTAATCAAAGTGGGATATGGAACCTTCGTCCAGAGCAACAACCATTGTCTGAATATTACAATATGATAAAAGTTCATTTGCTCTTTTACATCAGTAACAATGTTGTTACCATAAAAGGTGCTTCTTTCACGGCTCGAGTGGGAAATCAAGTAGGACCTAGAACTTCTTTATGATCTTTCACAGTATGAACATTGTGGTATGCTTGGCCAGATCAAGGCAAACTGTGAAAATTTTAGGTTATCCAGCCCATTGGGATCATTCTCACGGCAATGCAAAAATGTCAAATTACTAAATGTGTCCTTAAAAGTCGCATGACACATAAAACCACATATCCAGGGACATCAACTTCCATGCTAGGGATATCACCCCATTAATACCAACAATTTACTGCCATTCAAGATTCCACTACTCATGCTTCATCAAATCATGTTGGTGAAATTCCTACTCTTGTAGGTTTTGTTTGATTACGGCTCAAAAATAGAGAAAGTCGTTCGAACGAAAAGCAAGTCGTTCAAACGAGACTTAAGTCGTTCGAACGAAAACTGCGTTGTTTATTTTGTAAATTCGTTTTGGAGGTGATGGTTTGTCTCGTGATGCGTACTTTGCTGATGACCTAATAGAGAGTTTATAAATATAGAGTGTGAGTATAAAACTTCTGATATGTGAGAGAAAAATATTTAAAGAGAGAAAATGGATAAATCTAGAGTTTTACTCTGGAGGGGATTATCTGTAAGGGTAGAGGTGAGATAGAGTGATCTCTGAAACTTCTTGTAACCCTAATTAATAATAGATTTGTCGTGCTTGTCGGCGGTAGTTTTAATTTGATCCTTTTGGGTTTTCGCCTAAATTTAAACCTTGCATATGTGTTTATTATTTGGATTGAATTCTCTGTAGATAGTATTAGATCTTTAGTTCTTGTTCAATCATATTGTGCTTCCGCGTTGCGATTTGTCCCATTTGTTTCCTAACAATTTTTGCATATTTAAAATCTTCTTTATGGATAATTGATAATAGTGTCATTCACTCTCACATTTTACTTTGCTTACCCCGGAAGGCAATCTGGTCCAACTTACCGGTAACAACACCTCTTTACCAATATAATATCCATTAACTTATCTCCAGATTCACACCTAAAGTTCAAATTGATCCATGTTCTTTCCCAATATTTGTTTATTTTAGAACCTGTCATTGAGGAAACAAATTGGAGTGGGTGAAGAACACAATGGGTTATTCTACTATGTCCATCCCATTCCCAGACCTAAATTCATGCCTGCAACCATTGTTGCACATTAAAATTTTGGCATTTATATCTTAGTGACCCCTCTTATGCACGACTAAACTAACTTCTACCCCTCTTTACACACACACGAAAAATAGACTCTTCTTCCCTATCGTAAGCTGATCAAAACTCATTTTTCTTGTTCCATTTGCCATATTCGAATCGATAACGTCCCAAGCGTCTTTCTAATCATATATATGCAACAATTTTTCTCCAAACAAGGATATATAACTCATGAACGAATTAGTGTCGAAACTCTAAAACAAAATGGTGTAGCTGAACTTAAACATCGAAACCTACTTCTTGAGGTAAATCCTATTTCATTTTGGGGAGAATGTATCTTACCAACCTTATTGACCGAATTCCAACTCTTAATTTAGATTTTCAAAAAAAAAATCCCTCTAACTCTTATTCACACTAAACCTTTTCTGTCCAACATCAATATTTTGCAATTTTTATAATAAATCAGCCTATTAGCCATAAATTAGGTATAAACAAAAGCCTAAACCCCAATATCAGTATTATAATTAGGATCAAAAGGGAGAGAGAGATTTACATAGTTGGGGTCGAGCTTCAATTGTTGCAGAGAGAGAGACTTAAAGAGTCAAATAGTAATAGAAGGCGGTCTAGGCTTAGGTTTTATAAGGTCTTTGGGTTTGTAAGCTTTATTTTTATTGTAAAAATTAAAGAGAGCCTGACTCGAATTTATATATGAGTTATCGGTGCTTCATTTTCTTGCATTAGGGTGTTGTTGTTTATTTATTTATTTATTTTTTCCCCACTTAAGTCAATAATTTATTAATCCAAATCACCCTCTTCTGCAGTGGAAAAAAAAAACTTTTTCCTAAATTGTTTAGAAAAATATCTTAAATATGTAACGCTTAATGATCCACAATTTTGGATGTATTTTTTATAAATTGTTTAGAAAAATATCTTAAATATCCTATGCGTGAATATTTTAGATTTTGTTGATGTAATTTTGCTTTTTGTTGGTTTTGAATAAAATTGGTTGTCGCATTGAGCAAAAACAAAAAATTGTTTGAGTAAATTTGAATTATGATACTATCGAGTCTTCAATTCGTTGCTACCAAATTACTTACAACACTAGCTAAAACCATAACCTAAAACCAGTACGAGTTATATAAAAAACTGAAAAATACCACAAAATATTCACGCATAAGATCCTCAATTTTATATCAGAATTAACTCCCTACATTAAGTTCCATCTCAGCCTCTTGTAAATTAGATGTTCTTCCTGATCATAACTAAAGTTCGCCTTCCTTCAAGTAGCAGAGATCCATATCACCATCATTTGAACTTTAGCTTCATGCCCTTCTTCAATATGTAGTTTTTGCATATTTAAAATCTTCTTCATGGATAATTGATAATAGTATCATTCACTCTTACATTTTACTTCGCCCACGCTTACCCCAAAAGGCAATCCAGTTCAACTTACCGTTAACAACACATTTTTACCAATATAATATCCATTAACTTATCTCCAGATTCACACCTGACCAATGTGATTTGTGTTCCCCATATTAATTTCACTCTATTGGCTATAATGAAATTAACTGGAAGTTCAAATTAATCCATGCTATTTCCCAATATTTGCTTATTTCAGGACCTGTCATTGAGGAAACAAATTAGAATGGATGAAGAACACAATGGGTTATTCCCCATTCCCACACTTAAATCCATGCCTGCAACAATTGCCACACATTAAACTTTTGGCATTTAAATCTTAGTGACCCCTCTTCTACAAGACTAAACTAGCAAAATTGCAGAGAGACTTGCAAAGTTGAGATCGAGCTTCAATAGTTGCAGAGAGAGAGTTGAGATTTGAGAGTCAGATAGTAATAGAAGGCGGACTGGGCTTTGGTTTTAGAAGGCCTTTGGGTTTGTAAGCTTTATTTTTCTTGAAAAAATTTAAGGGAGCCTGGCTCGAATCGCTCGATGACGAACTTGTATAGAAGTTATCGGGTGCTTTATTTTCTTGCATTAGATTTTTTTTTTTTTTTTTTTCCACTTGAAGTTAATAATTGTTAAATGGGTAGCTAACCATCCCTACATTCTGCAATTAATTGGTGTTTTTTTCTTTTTGGGCTAATTTACCGACTTCAGATTTAGCAATCATCACCTCAAGCAATATTCAACATTTTTTTTTTTCTTCTTCATGAAGTCATCCAAAGATATTTTTCTAAACAATTTAGACAAAGTTCTTTCTTTTTTTTTTCCAAGGCAGAAGAGGGTGATTTGGATTAATAATTTATCAGCATTTACTCAACTAATCCTTGGGTAAAAATTAATCCTTGGGACACGGGCATTCTCCACAAACACATACGCTCGCAAGTTAGTATAAACTTTGGGCAGTGTAGAGTGGCCTCGTTGGTGGTTAATCGAACACAAGAATCTCCGCCTTTTGAGGTGAATATCCTTGGGTATTTTCTCTTCAAAGATCAAGTTTTTTTATGTCAACTCGAAGAAATACATAATAGCTAGCTTATACAAACATCTGAAAAAGAAATTCCCCAATTTTTTGAGTTTTTTCCATGGTACAATCAAACCCTAGACAAGAGATTCCAAGAAACTAAAATCCTTAAAAGGTAGAAATCTGGAAAAATATAATTCCAGAGTTCAAATTTTTCATGAAACAAACTGAGCATGCATAAATCTCCTAAACTGAAGTATTTCGCACAAACGGCCAGTGCTTCACTAATACAAACGTTTATCTTCAACAGTAGGAGAAAGATCATTGAGTGTTTACAAAGTTTTTATTGAATTAGGCAAGTTCCGCCCCAAGTCTCTTAATTAATTTTGACAGGTTTGAAAATTTCTAGAGAAAGAAAGAATGGTTCCTCTAACATTAGGGGTTGTGCAATGCATGGAGTACTCTAGCTTAAAATCTATTCTCGCCAAAAAATCATTTTTCTTACAAATTGCCGGTGGTTAACTAACACAAACCTTTACAATCAACGAAAAAAAGACGCGGGTGTTTGCAAATTTGTTCGAACTCAATTACTTTTCCAACGACGAGTTTGAAAAAAAAAACCGTAAGAGAATAGATCTTGTGGAGTTGTGGTCCTATGCATGAAGCTATTCAAGCTTATTATCTATCAGAACCCTCTTTAGAAAGAAGAGATAGGTTAGAGATGAAAAAAGGCGATTTAAAGTTTAGGATGAGACGGGACCCACAAACTCACATTAGAAGGCCAAGAATATATTCACCCTTTGGGGAATAATTTTTCTAAAGCATATAATGATGCTTATAAATCAAGCAAACATGTATCCAAGATTAAAACAATCACAATACACTTTACAAAATAAAAATCCTTAATAAGCTAAAGTTAAATACTAACTTTCCTGCAAATAATATTGCTAATAAGGATCTTCAAAGCTAAATTAATACGGACCGTGTTTAACCGTAAATCTGCATGTATCAGCAATACAACCCCATAGTATTGGCCTATTGGGGATAATCCTTAAAGAGAAATCATGTATAAATGACATGTGTGGTTAATGAGGACTGCATGTATTTGCGCAAGTAACCGGGGCATATAGCTAACCCGAGGATTTTATTTTATTTTTTATTTTGAGATGTGTAAATTTATGGTTATTGTTGGGTGGGAGAATCTTTGTTTGGTTATGAAAGAAGAAAGCATTTGTTCCCTTGAAGGATAGGGTAACTAAATGGTATTCATTTTCTTTCCTTTCCTTTTAGCTTTTCTACCTTCTACAAGAGATGTAAGAGAGAGAGAGAGAGAGAGACATTACTTTATATTGTTCTTTTTTTTTCCCTTGGTTCTCCAACTGTAGGGCCCTTAATGTCAATGCATTTGGCCTTGAATCTAATCAAGTTTTTTCTTTTTATCAAGGCAATCTTCCAATTTTTTGTTTGTTTGTTTGGTTTTGTGATAGAGTTGCTTTGGTGACACCCATGTACCAGGGACAGACAATCTTCTATACCACAAAAGCCATAGAGAAGGCCCCAAGCACAACTTTAGAACATGAGGGGTGTCCACCATCTGAAGGCCAAAATAGTTGCAGGTTTAGTGTACTAGTACAGCATGAGCAGTACTTCATAATATATATATCCATGAAGATCTTGGTATCAGAATTTTCCTGGAAACTGCAGATTATCTAACAAATAGATATTAAATATTTTAGGAGATAATTGAAATGAAAAATATCAGACTAAACTCTAATTTAAACTCAGGAACATTTAGATTGGAGTATGAAGTACCTGTCATATCAAGAACGTTGTAATGTAGCGCTTAAGGGTAAACCTGTAAGTAAACTCATATGTTGCACTTTGCTTGTAATGGTAATTATACATTTTGCTTCAGTCAAGTTCACTGCAGCGGAAGCAGGCATTAGTCCTAACAGGTTCAAGTCTTTATGTGTAGGACTAAATACACCAAATTGCTCTTTTGTTTAATCAACTTATAGTATCCCGACTCAAATTAATTACAGCATATATGCATGTTAGATCACTCAGAACAAAGCTAAAATCACATTTGCCAACTGAGACTGTGTTTCTCGATCAGTCCCTCAGAACTGAAAATATAATAGTAATCTGGTTCAGTCTGTTGAACTATAAGCCGTTGAAGAAATGTAGTCCCTGAGTTTAGTCTGACGAACGGCACACAGTGATAGGTGCGCCAGTCACAAACTGAGAGTGTACTGTGCCTATAATACACGAATCTTGACACTTTTTTTGAACAAAAACTAATAAAGCATTTCCAAACTTTCAGTCATATTAATCTTGAAATATATATGAAGCCGAGCCTTCTGGCTTTGAACCATAGTACATACTTTGGCATGTTGGCCTGAGACCTTATTAGACAGCCGTCGCCTTTTTCCATCTAATAAGACTACACAAACTGAGCCTAAGATTGCTCATCACACCACATCACATCTCTTTTTCTTCTTCAAAAACAAGGAATACAAAGATACCTTCTTTTGACAAAGGCGAGGGTCCTTCAGATTAGAGTCGGTCATGAGCTTTATTAGAAGATGTTTTATGGTTTACTAGTGTGACCACAACTACATCTAAAAAGAGGGAGAGAGATAGAGCTCTTCTTCAAAAACGCACCCTATTCCCATAATATATGCGGTTCTTGAATCTAGAGGAGCTAGCTGAGAGAGAGTGAAAGAAATAGAATGTTCCATTCCAAGAAGCCTACAACTATGAACTCATCACATGTTGACAACAGACCTATGTGTTTGCAAGGAGACTCAGCTCTTGTTCTCACAACAGACCCAAAGCCTCGTCTTCGCTGGACGGTTGAACTTCATGAGCGTTTTGTAGACGCAGTTGCTCAGCTTGGAGGACCAGACAGTACTACTACTACTACTAGCCTTTAAATTCCTGCTATTTTCGCATTCGATCTTCGTCTTCTAATCTATGTTTCATGATTATTTGTAGAGGCAACACCAAAGACCATCATGAGAGTCATGGGTGTAAAGGGTCTAACGCTATATCATCTCAAAAGCCATCTTCAGGTTTCTGTGATTTCATGTATTCTGTATTCCTCCTTTCTAAAGATGAGATTCTTATGCTTTGTGTGACTTTTTCTATGTTTTCGCAGAAATTTAGGCTTGGAAAGCAACCTCATAAGGATTTTAACAATGATCCCTCTTTCAAAGATGGTGAGACATGTTCGAATAGTTTTGGCGTTTTGGTTTATTGGAGAATTAAAATTATTATTATTTGTTCTTCTAATATAATTTCCTACTTTGGTTCCAGCGTCAGCGTTAGATCTGCAAAGAAATGGTTCGTCCTCTTCGGGGATGATTAGAAGTATGAACGAGTACGTAAATTTACTTTAAATCGATATATCTTAGAAGGGTATAAGAGGGGAACATTGGGTTGTGGTAAATATTGTTCATAGGGTTTCAATTGACATATTTTAGGGATGTTGTATGTGGTTTCTTTAGTAGGAGTGGACATGTCTCGGAAGCCCTTCGGATGCAAATGGAAGTACAAAGAAGACTTCATGAGCAATTAGAGGCAAACCTCTTCTCTGAATTATGTTTATTTGTCGCAAATAACTAGACCTCGTGTTTAATTATGTAGTTTTGGTTTTGTGTTTTTGTTATATTTTAGGTACAAAGACACCTCCAGGTGAGAATTGAGGCTCAGGGAAAATACATGCAGACTATACTAGAAAAAGCCTGCCAAAAGCTTTCTACGGAAAATAATCACGGAATTGTTGATATGAGTACTATTTCTCCAGTTAACTTTCCGTCTTTCCAAGACCTGCATATCTATGGGGGAGAACAAATTGATATGCAGCAACACATAGATACGTCAACGTCTCTTGACGGGTTCAACGGGGAATTTAGTCTTGGGAAAAAGAGGCCTAATCCATATTGTGGTACTAGCAATAAGAACCCTCTTTCTTGGACTGATGATATAAGACTACAAGATGAATTGGATATTGACAGTGGCGATGTTTACGAGTCAAAGCAAATAATGTCGGCTGATAGTTTTGGGGAACGAGGATTTGGAGGGACGTCTAAGACTGAAAGGCCATCTCCACGAAACGGGGTGCTTGCTCTTAACCCTATGCTCAAGGGTGGTGCTTTACCCCAAGGAAGAAACTCTCCTTACGGGTAAGATCAATTTGATCGAGAGTGGTTGATTGGGTGTTTATTATACTGATTTGGTTCTTCAAGTAAGGGTGTTATCATTTACTGGATATCATGAACATTAGGGTTTACTGTTCAAGTAAGAACTTCTAATTTTTTGTTAGAAAATTTAAATGTATACTATGTTCTCATTTTTCATTCATGTATTCCAGTTGCTTACATCTGCTTCCAGATTAGCGCATGTTCTGATGGTCCAAAACATGGTTCTCTCAAAAGCACACAACTGCCAGAATAGAGATTAATACATCTGCGTTGATTAAAAAGGAAATACATCTGTGTCTAAGTAAGAGTATATATCTGCAGGTCTCTGGAAGCAGTTGTTTTGGGCTATGGCATATGGATGATACCTGGAAAACAGTTTTCTTGGCTCTCAATATCAATTGCCTTGAGTTATACTTAACTTCTCTTGAGGGATTTGCTTTCATTTAGTTAGTTGGTCTAAGTTAGTTTGCTCCCATCACTAGAAAAGCAAAGTATAAACATTGGGAACTGAAGTAGTCTTGACTCATGATCCCAAAAATAATATGCAAGAAAAAAAAAAACTTGGGTGTGGAGAACATAGAAATTATGCATAGTCTATCATTGAGATTTCAAAGACTGCTTAAAGCACTTTTTTTCTTGAATGAAGAATAATTATTTACCATAAATAGAGGCAGACATGAAGCATCAGTCTCTTATTCCCTTTAGTTAGGATATATTACATAAGTTTATCAAAATAACCCTAGGTGTTAGTCTGTTAGACCCAAACTCAGTCATGCAAGCTCGTTGATAACGGTGGTACAACAACAAAAATGCGGAGGAGGATTAGCGGCTGGATTGTAGGGTCAGACGCGGTTTCAGCATAGGCGAATCCAATGATATCCACACAAACCTACAAGGCTATAAAAGGGGTGTTTTTTGAGTATATTGATGAAGAAGTTTTCCTTTTTGGTTGGGGAAGAAAAAGAAGATGTTTTGTACCTTTATTGGTTGCAGGGAAATATAGATGATTGCAAGTTGGCAAGAAAGCTCCATCCCATGAGACTCTCTTACCTTTCTTTTTTAGAGAGAGGGAGGCTCATATAGGAGAAGGAAGATTAAGGAAAAGATAAAGGGGAGATGGAGAATACTACTACGCACTCCCACGCGTGCAGTTATCGAGGAAGCTTCCATCTTTCTGTTGCCAATGTGGGACTATGTAGCTTAAAGATGATGGAATTATATACAACTTTAAAAAAATTCACAACTTTAAAATTTTCACATATAGTGTACCTGACTACCAATTCAAAGAAGCTAAACTGAACTCTCTTTGATACCCATTGTAGCACTATCATACTAATATATGGTGTACTAATTCTATAATTTTATTATTATCACCATGCACTAAGATATGGGAAACATAAAGTTAGTAAAATATAGAATTGCTTAAAGATCTAAAAAAATCAGTAATGCAATATCTGATAAAAACCTCCTAACAAAGAACTAATACTTGTCAGAAAAGATTAAATACTTAAAACCTAGCTAGAGATCATCTTTTCATTTTTCTACATTAGAAACTATCTGAACTAAACCCCTAGACACCGTAAAAACGGCATTGTAATCAAACCGGGCTGATTTTGCCCTCGGCAGATGAGAGTTGCACTTCATTGGGCTTCTTCTCACCTCTTTTCGGAGTCGACTTGTAGTACAATGCGATTAATATGAGCTGAATAAAACCAAGAACTGCTCCTGTACCATTGCTAATCTGCAAGAAGAAAAAATAGTTGTTAAGTGCACAGTCTTATCTTCATAACTGAAAATTTATTTATCTAAATCAGTACTTACAGTAATGAAGAGGTCGAAGCGGAGGAGGGCATAAGCCAACCAAAGAAGTCCGTTGCAGAAGCTGGTAATTGAAAGCATCACGGGCAAGTACTCGATGCTCTTTGTTTTAATAACCAAACGCTAGAACAAATTAACCAAAGAATATAATTAGCCTAGTCATGCAAGAAAATGGGAAGAACAGAAAAAAAAAAAAAAAAAAAGTACATAGCGTTCTAATAGCTTAACCTAGTATGAATGTTGTGACATACCATTACGTCCAGCGGCATTCCATACATGCAAATGTTAAGAATAACACAGAGAATTCCCACAACCAAAGTTCTTGTTTTTGTGCCGTGCGCAAACACAAGAGTTAAAACAACTGCTGCAGCGAAGAACACCAACTCGCAGGCAAGAACTTTAAACACCCACATCTGTAAATCAAAAATTAAGTAAAATAAAAACTTCTTTTTTTCTTTTTTTCTTTTTTGCTTTAGGTAATTTGTATAATCACATTATGACTAAAAAAATTTAACTAAGTATCTAATAAAATTCTAATTAAAGCACGTACGTACCCTCTGTTTCTTGTTGGAATATCTAAGGTATAGGATAATGTAGATGGATTCCATAACGATCCCTACACCATTGATCGTAACAACAAGGAAACTGTGTGGATGGACAAACGGCATACCATAAAATACCCATAACAAACAGTTCAGTAAAGTCGTGAGGTACGGATTTGGTGAGAACTCCTCAACCGCGCCTCTCTTGATAATAGAGTAAAATGTTGGCCTGAAATATAATCAAACATCGTCAAAAAGCTAGATAATTGTTTCATAACATAACAATACCGAAAGAACAAAAAAATCAATTTAACGATTTAATCGTATAAAGCATGATTTACTTTAAATATGAAACTATAATAAGATAACCCAAAAAACCCTAGCAATATAAATCAATTACAAAAAAGCCCTAAAAATATGTTACAACCTAAAACTAGTGTGTACTTTGTAGTGCATGTCAAGAGAAAGACTTACGCAGGCGACGCAAAGAGGCCGAAAGAGACGATATTGCCTGCAAGAAAAAAAAGTTTACAAATTTAAAATCACAAAAAACTGAGGAAAAAAATATATAGAAACACGCAATAAGAGATCGTAAAATAAGGAAATAAGAACTGTAGAACATACCGATGATGCCGACAACGGTACGAACCATATTAGTGTTCACCATCTTCAATGATTTCTACTAGAGAGAAACAAAGGGTTTTGTGAGAGAGAGATTAAGATTATAGAGAGAGCAAGCGAAGTAAAAACTTAGTGTGAAAAATATGGCTTATATATTTGAGGTAATACTAATTACTTGCTTAATACGTTGATCTCAATTTAAATATATTACCAAAATTAATGATAAGATAAGAGGATAAGAATTAATTTATTGTAAAAAAATATGATAGAAATATTTATACCAAATAATATATTTTCTTAATAAATAATAAAAGATTATATTACTCATGAGATTTTCACAATTTTTTTGATTTTTTTCTAGCAGGGTTCGTAATTTATCACCATTTTCCCCACTAATTCCTGGGGCATGTGAGAACCAGCAAGCCCACATGTCAGGTTTAGTTTGGTGGTGAATCAAACTCAAGACCTCTGCTTCTTAAGGCATGGTGACCTAGGTTCATAATTTATCACTATTTGCCTTACTAATTCCTGGGAACCCCGCAAGCCCACATGTCGGTTTAGTCAGATAAATCCTGGCGAGTGCCCCCGTTGGTGGTAAATCAAACTCAGGTCCTCTACTTCTTGAACCCATTCTATCCTTTTTAACGCGTAATGCAATCATTCAATCATGTAAAAGAGGATTACGAATAATAAAGTAGTGATTAAGCTCATCTTTCAATATATATATATATATATATATATATTTGCATGCATATTGGATTATGTCCTCTAACTCAGCAAGCTTTGGTTTTCGTTAAATAAAGATAAATAGTCTGTTAAAGAGTTCAAGTAGACAAGTACAACTAAGGACCTTTTTTGTCTTAATTACTCTAATAACATAGAAATCATTGTGTTATTAGAGTAAGAATCATAAAGAGAAAGTCTAGAACTAGATAATGCCATAATCTACCTTTTCTTAGTAGCTTTGTTTTAACACTTTAATTTGTTTATTTGATTCTGTTTTTTGGGTGGGTATTTATTCTATGCATGATACCCTAATATAGATTAAAAAAGTTAGTGACAAGAACTGACATGTTTATATATGTTATTCCGTATTCGGGATTCACCTGCAAAATTTTGTTTATAGATCAGAGTTTAAAATATGTAACCGCATAAGAAACATCATGAGGATCGTCCTACGCCCTCATTTAGAAATATATATGCCATCCTTGTTGGATGTTTCAAAGTGATGATCACAACCCCTACAACAACAGAAATCCGGAAGATTACTGGTTCAATGGGTGGTCATGCAAGGACATGAATACTGAAAACTAAAAGAGTTCACTTTATTTTACTGACCAATCCAGGTTCAAAATTTATCACCATTTGCGTAACTAATCCTTGGGGCACATGAGATCCCCTCTGATACAAACACCGGGAGTCAGACAAAATACCGGAGAGTGACTTTCATGGAAGTGAATTCGTTGAGTGATATTCAGGATCTCCGTTTCTTAAGGTATCCTTTCAAGGAATATGAATTACATTTCTTCCCTAAATTTTCCCAAGGATAGGTTCTGACACAGCTCCACAATTAGGAATTGATTAAATACAATCTTTCAGAAACCAATGAGAACTTTCGGAGAGACTACTGCCAATACGAAAATAAAAAACTTAACACAATACAAGCACTTCCATCAGGAATATTACCAATAGAAACAAAAATGGATGGAATTATTTGTGCATTAAAATGTATTCCATGTGGACAGAAAGCAAGGCTCTTAACGAAAAAATATTAATAAGCAATGAGGCTGATAGAGTAATCAAAAAACTTATTTATTTTCTTCAAGAAAGAGGGTTCAGTGATCAACTGTTCAAAAGGTCGGAATGACCTCGGAAAGAAGATACAAGACATGAACGCCAGAATGCAAATTCGTAAAAAACCAACAAACTTCGACAGGAAATCGCCTGTTCCGGTAAATGTTTCCAGTTTCTCTGAATTTTACTCCTAAATAAAGAGAAAACGAGACCACAGTGCACTTTCTTCAACGAATGTGGTGGTCGGAAACATCACTGACAGCAACATGTCCATGCTAAGCAGCTCTTTCCACTGGTGATGAACTAAGCGGATAGGATACCTTCCCTGCTTGAAGAGAGTCACTGTTTCAAATACTGTGCATTTTTGCTATATAGTTTCACTTCGATCCCTTGAATCAAACGTTTCTTTTCAGAATATGTATCTTCAACCGCCGGAATCTCCAGATCTAGAAACCAAGCACATAGCATGAGAAGCTCCAATTGCAACAGATAGGACACTGTGAGGTCCTAACCCATCATCCTCTGACAAAAACTTAACTTCAACTGGCGAAGATTGCACCTCAGGCAGACCAGGAACACCCAATTGAAAATCCTTCGCATTTCCCCACATGTATAAGCTTCCCTTATCTGCCATTTATTACCGTTAACAAAGTTTATGCATTCTCTTTCAACAGAACAATACCAAAAATAAATAAATCAAATGCCAGAAAAATGAAATATAAAGCAGCCCCAATTGTTGTAGTACTTTTATTATTTAAGGGTTGTCTTACGCAAATAAAATCAAAAACAAGAAAATGATTGCACAAAACTGTAAAGGAAATGTTCCACAAAGCACAAATACAAGTAGGTCCGGCAATGCATTGGATCAAACTCGATGTCTAATATAATCATAGAGGTGTAGGATCACCTTTCCTCATCCATTAAGACCTGATCTTAAGTACTACCATATCAGTTTTGGTTTTACCCTTTCCTACCCCGTAAGTAAGATCACGTAGGTTTATATATTTTAAGAAAATTTTATTTTGAACCAAACACAATTCAGCAAATTTTGGTGGCTTTCGGTGGAGTCAGGATGCTATAAACTACGTATGCGCAAGCGATTCTTAAACATAAATAATAAACGATATTTTTATTCAATAAAAACTACGACTACAAGTTCTCCATCTCTCTCTTAAAACTCAACACTCCCTAACTATCTCCTAGGATTCTCCTAAATATAGGAGATCCCCACATTTTCTTTACACCCCCAATAAAAAGGAAACAACCAAGATTTATCCTAATCTAGATTATTCTCTAGAATAAAATTAAATAAACTAATAAAGGAAACTACATAGAGATCGGTCACGTAGGAATGCACATAGGTCGTGGTCGCGGCGACCCGTGACTTATCAACTCTCCCCCCTCTTAGAAGAATTCGACCACGAATTCAGGGAGAAAGATCAGTTGGAACTTCTACATCACCGTAGTCTTCACTCAATAGCTGCTCGAGGGCCTCATCGATATGATCATGAAGATGTTGTGACAAAAGTGCCACGGGTTTCCTTGGGGAATTCTCTTCTCTTATGACTCGTCTTACCGCAATTGTAACATATCGTTGAATTTGTCACCCCTGTGGTTTTCGGAGTTATAGTGGTTGATGCCGTGATTATCGTTGCAGGAGAAGTAAAAGAAGAATATGCTGCTGGTTTGAGTTTTGTTTCCGCTTGTTTGGCCATCTCTGTCTCAAATGTAGTAACTCTGGAGGAGAAAATGTAAAATTCATTGGTATATTCACCTACCGTCTTCAGCTTTTGTAGCAAACCTTTGAGTTTTGCAAAGCTATCCTCTTCATAAGACATCGGGATAAACCTATGTACTAGTTCTCGCCTCATAGATGCCCAATCAGTAATGTATGCATACCCTGCATTTGCCCGTATATTGTGTAAATTATCCCACCAATTTAATGCATAATCAGTTAATTTGGTCTCAATCAAAACCACTATTTTGAGATCCTCATAACGTTTATACGCTAAAATCTTGTTAACCCGGTTAAGACAATCCATAAAAGCGTAAGCGTCGACCTTACCATCAAACTCTGGAATGTTAAGCTTCACCTCGTTCTACAATCCGAAGTGCATAAACCAACGCGTTAGCAATTTAATCGCCCTGATTTGTGTTTGAAAACGACGACCCCCAATCTCTGAATCACTGTGAAATCCGTCGTTGCGGGTTAGCGTGGTACGAAATTATTGGGTTGCACATCACAACCCCTCCCTCGCCCCTCAAAATGCGGTATGTACTTGTCTGCGTACCTTCTATTGTACCCTCCATGCTCTTCATTGTCGTCCTAATAATTTTCATCTTGAACTGGTCGGCTAATCGGCAGCGGAACCCCATACGACTCATGATTACCATTGTATATTTGTGTAAAGCCAAAGTTTTGTTACTGTTGGTGAAACCCCGAATGCGAACCTCCTGAAAATTGCCGACGAGTTTGTGGAATTTTCGGTACGAATAGTGGGATTGCTTGTCGTGGAGTTGTCGAAGTATTTAGGGGAACCGGTATAGTGTCGCTCATCGTTGAGGTTACTCCCCGTGCTTGGGTAATGGCAGGAGGTCCAGTTGTAGGGGTCATGGTCATGGTTGGAGTGGAGGCAGTCGTTGCTGCAACTGGTGGGAGAGGAAGATGGGTTATAGTGGGTTGGGCCCCACCATTTGTATTCAAATTTGTGGTCTGGCCCAAGCTTAAGTTAGGTAAAGTACTCACACGCTCCACATGTGATGTACTTACAACTTGTCTCCCCGTGCCAACATATGTGCCCTGCATACCTTGTCTCCCGTGCTAAGATATGTGCCCTACATACCCTGAGGCATGCCATATGTATTTGTGCCCTGCCCAGTATCATGTACTCCCTACCTCGTGCCTTCAATCCCCTGCCCCGTACCACTGTGATGTGTACCAGAGCGTGTACCTTGCACGCAGTGTAAAACTGATTCTTCTCCGATTCCCTCACGAGCCCTGGACAATGCTGGTCAACCAATCTCAACGTGTCGACCTCTTTCGATCACGAAATTCTGCCCATTAATTCTTCCAGTGGTTGCGACCACTCCATTGGTCGAATTTTGTGTTTGGATCGTGATTTCTCTCTCGCATGTTGTCGACAATTCCGGACGATCCCTCTTGTCAAACGGAACTGACAAATCATTAGTAACATCCCCAAAAATTTCAGGCTGTCAACTACCCCTCCAGTGTTGTTGGATTTAAGGGATCAACACCGCTCTTCCGTGCATCCCACATAAATCCTCCCAATGGGATTCCCCGACCTCGCCCCATTGTTGCGTTACCCAAGTCTTCTGGTTCGGCATCACTACGCTCTTCATCAATGTTTGGATTTTTGTTGTTGAGATTCACCAACAAAGCCATCATGGCACCCAACTTGCTCTCTAAACTCGTGATTCGTTCTCCCTGTGTTTGCTTATTCGCGTTCTTTCCCGTCTCGTATTGAAAAGAAAAAAAAATCTCAAATCTTTCGCTCGCTCTGATGTCAAGTTGTTATAAACTACGTATACGGAAGCGATTCTCAACCATAAATAATAAACAATCTCTTTATTCAATTAAAAACTACAACTATAAGTTATCCATCTCTCTCTTTAGAGTTCTCTCTTCTCTCAAAACTCAACACTCCATAACTATCTCCTAGGATTCTCCTAAATATAGGAGATCCCCACCTTTTCTCTACGCCCCCAATAAAAAGAAAACTACCAAGATATATCCTAATTTAAAATATTCTCTAGAATAAAATAAAATAAACTAATAAAGGAAACTACTTAGAGATCGGTCACGTAGGAACGCACATAGGTCGTGGTCGCAACGACCCATGACCTATCATAGGAGATGAAGGGTTTT
Organism: Kingdonia uniflora; assembly: GCA_014058105.1. Lineage (NCBI taxonomy): Eukaryota > Viridiplantae > Streptophyta > Magnoliopsida > Ranunculales > Circaeasteraceae > Kingdonia > Kingdonia uniflora. The sequence goes on along the minus strand of JACGCM010002686.1, from coordinate 1,574,191 downwards.
TTCTTGTTCTTTTTTTAACGGTCAAAAAGAATTGGTTTTGTTGGAGAAGTAATAAGATACCCAATAAGATGATGAAGAATGAGATGGTGCCCTTATTTGTGTAGGTTGTCAATAAAATGTTCTTTTTTCTAAGATTTGACTAAGAATTAATATTTCTAAGATTTTGCTGACAAATAAGATGTTATTTTTCTACCTTGCTTACAGTTTATGAACTGAATGAGCCATGGAGTCCTAAAATTCATAGTATTTGAATATACAACTATTTTATTTTAGTCATTTTATTTACTTAAGAAAATAAATGAGTTTCATGGTTAGTTAATTTTATAACTTGTAGGATTATTGACCAAATCTAGTGTTCGGTAATATATGTGGTATTTAGGTTATTAATAAAGTGATTGGTGAAGGTGTAAAGAGTGATATTGTAGTGATAATGGAAATGGAGAAAAGTAGTGATAGTGCAATCTTACAATATGACAATGTAGTGATATTGTATTTAGACTATTAGTATGTGGTATTTATGCATCTTTTAAAAAAAACGTTGAAGCTTACGCTTCCTAAAACTTCCTAAGTGCCTGGGTGCCTAACGAAGATTTTTGTATTGAGTCTTACACCTCAACAAATACTGAGGCTTAAATCTCAAAATTGGTTATTTAAGCCTTTATTTCTTTTTCTTTTTCAAGAAATATCCCTCGAGGTTGGGTTTAATAACAATCCGAAGAAAATATGTATTCTAAACTAGCCAAAAAAAATACCTATCTTTACATAAAAAAATGATGGTTTTCATAAGAAAGAAAGGAGCCTTACGCCTCACATCGCCTCCACCTCAACCTTTTTAAACCTTGAGTGTACACAAACGGTGGAGATGTTGCATGTGGCCGTTGTTAAACTCAGCTTGAGTTAAAGAGTACTAATAGGATAGGATTAGTCAATGCAAAGATCAATTAAAACAAACACAGAAGGAGGAAGCACAAGATGGCACAATAACAAATGATTTCAGTCACCAAGAATACATGTGATATTGCAAGTTTATGAAGAAATTCAAGTTCTGTCAACAATGAATTAGTGGTGATCTCAGTAAGATGGTGATTAAACCCAAATATAATTAATTCTCTACAGCTAATAATGAATACTTTTGGGTGTTTGCGACTCGTAATACTAATACCATTAATACTAATGTCTTGGACATGCACAAAGAAGAAGAATGAATTTTCAGATAAGCCTCATACTCATATAAGTTTGACCTTTACAGACTTTGGGGAAGACGAAAAAATCCTTAACCTTGTTTGATGGGCTTTATTAATGATAAGTTAATTTTACCGAATAAATTATTGAATATTTTTTCAATGAATGGCTATCATACATGAGAAGATGTCCGTAAAGTTATTATGAAGTGTTTTATTTATTTGCTAGGTAAGCAGATTTTTTATATTAATATGAAAGAAAGAAAGGACAAGGAGACTAGGTTCAAAAGTATTTGATTTATTGGAATATTGATAAATACATCAAAATACAATGGATAGTGCTGGCTTTGAATGATAAAATGGTGGCAACTTGAAAAAGATTCCTAACCAAAATGGTGTTTTCATCTTGGACGGGGGAGTTTCTTTTTGCTGGTACATCTCATATCAAGCACATCAACAACCTTATTATCAAAATGACGTAAACATACTTGTAGTTGTAGATACCTTATTTAGGATACGAGATGCATGTGAGTATGTTTAAGTAACACATCAAAAAATAAAACAAAATAACGTAGTTGAAGGAGTGAAAATTGTTAGTAAGAAAGGGATTTTACCTTAATATAAACACAATATGGAACTCGTCGTACTTTATGCTTGAAAATGTGTTTATAACTACCAAGAAGCTTTTATGAGATTATTTCAAAAGAAGAATAGGAAATGGCATAGATTATTTGAAAATACTTGAAAGTAATTTATGATACTACAATTTTTCGATAATTGACCACATTAGATAAGAACTACCCCATTTCCAATATTTACTTCGCTAAAAATTGTGAGACAAATTGGCTGAAGTGGCTTAAGGATCTCATAAATAATTGATATGTTGCCAATATGCATGATGGAGAAGTTTAACAAATTTTAGTCATCTATTTACTTGTTTTTGACTGCAGTTGTGGTTCTTGGTTCTCGATATAGGTTAAAGTCTGTGGAATTCTATTATGACCAATTATATGATAGAAGAACCGATTTTTATGTCGTGAATATTTGTAATACATTGTTTGAGATTATAACTTATAGAACGCACGCACGTCGGGTCCTTTCTACGCAAGTCACACGACCACTCCCTATTTTAGTAATTATGTTTTATACTATTTAGTAATTCCTATTATGAGTCTTATTAGGGTTTCTATTTTGTGTCAGGTCTCTTCTACTCTAAAAAGAGCCTAAGCTTAGTTTATTTTGAATGCTGGTTTGAGGGAGAAAAAAGGCTTAGCCTTAGAGAGTTATGTAGAGTTTGGGGTAAAACTCATAAACCCTAGGTCTTTGACCTTTATTTTTAAGCGATTAAGTGAGTTTAATTCAAAGTCGAGTTTTAGGTTAGTTTAATTGTGAATTAGATCGTTGTTTCCACATAGTTTTTAACAATAACACATGTATGAGATTCCGCTACAAATTTCCATACTACTAAAGCTCAAGTTTAAAATGTCATTGGTAATAATAAGAAACAACCATCTACTGATTAAGTAAATACTGAACCAGTAGAGCCAAAAAAAATGGTAAATTAAAATGCACTTTAGGGGGTTGATAATTTGATGAAAAAGACATAATCAAGGAGTCCTTTGAGGTTTTTTGAGAAAATGATTTTAAGATTATATATTGGTGGAAGATAAATAGCCATATGTATTCTAAATTGTCATAGACGATTTGAGTACTTTCATTTTATTCACTTTTGATGCTTCAAAAACAATACTTAGAACTTCAGGTAGGTAAGTGAATATCGTTCTTCATTGCAACTGACCAATGTCGAAGACCTTATATGTAAAAGAAATTGGTTCCATCCTAATACACAAGGTATTGTTAGTTAGCTATTTAAACTTTTGGGTAATTTTCAATGTTATATTAAAAAATTCCCCAAGTTGTTAACTTAATCTCTTTACCGCTGGAACTAGATTGGGTCATAATGATGGCTGTGATGATACCGGGAGGAACCGTAAGTACAAGGAGCCGTGTTAGCTTTCCTTCTCATGGTTCATCTGTGGTATCATCACATCCACCATTGATACCCAATTTAGTATTCATAAAATCAGCAGGAGCTGTGTTAGCTTTCCTTCTCATGGTTCATCTGTAGTATCATCACATCCACCATTGATACCTAATTTAGTATTCATAAAATCAGCAGTAGAGCTTGATAAGAAAGCTAACATGGGAGAATAATTAATTTAACATATACAAAATGGCACTTGAGGCAACCAATCTTTTGTGTACACGAGGGATTAGAGAATGATCGTTTGCAAAGGAAAACAATATTTATTAACTGCCCCACCTATTGCTTTTGAAACAAATAGAGTAATTGAAACTGAAAATATATCTTGAAAGTTGAAACATCTTAGACAATGTGAGGCACTATTTATATTCCAAAAATAATATCTTAAATCATCATCTGTAAAATCAGAATCCTCCTACATAGTGTTTCAATTTTGTCATACTAATCAACATATCAAAGCCCTCAAGTGCATACTGTTATGAAATCATTTTGGCTTTGTGTTTCCTTATTCATTAGATCACTAGAACAATAATAATTAGAGGTTGAGTAGTGCTGAAACTTGTCATTGAATATAATACATAAGTCTTACAAATCTCATATATCATACTAATAGAGGCTCATTCATTCGAACGAAACTGATAATCGTTCAAACGTTGAATCAGTTTTTGCCTAAAAACTAATCCAGCGTGTTAAGTTGCTTGATGTCGTTCGAACGAGACTCATAGTCGTTCGAACGACAATGCGGAGGTTAGTTTGTGAGATTTGTTTGAAGCTTCTTGTTTGCCTCGAGATCCGAGTGATTGTATTTGGCTCTCCCAAGTATATAAGGGAGAGTTACGTGTTTTAGAAGCCACATTTGGGGAGATCTTTTGTGGGAGGAATTCTTGAGAAAAAAACCTCAATTGGTTGTAAAGATTGTAACCTTGGTCTTGAAATAAATTTTCTCTCTATTGTGTGTGGATGTAGGCAATTGCCGAACCACTTTAAAACCTTGTTGTTGGTTGTTGACTGTGTATTCTTATTTGCTTGTTTGTGCCCTAATCGAATCAATAGGAGTCCGGCTCCCTCGGCCCGGCTCAACAATTGGATTGGTATAAGGGACTGTTGTTATGTTCGTTTAGGCGCCAAGGAACTAGGTTCATCTCCTTCTACCATGGTTCCCCCAATTTTTATACACTAACCGAAATCAAAAAACCAAATGAAATCGAGATAAGTCGACGTTACCTCAATTCCGAGCACCGAAGAAACAACCTCGCTCTGATACTAATTGTTGAGCCGCGCTGAGGAAGCCGAACTCCTATCAATTCGATTAGGGCACAAACAAGCAAATAAGAATACACAATCAACAACCAACAATAAGGTTTTTGAGGTGGCTCGGCAATTGCTTACATCCACACGCAATAGAGAGAGAGTTTATTCCAAGACCAAGGTTACAATCTTTACAAACAATTGAGGTTTCTCTCTCAAGAATTCCTCCCACAAAAGTTCTCTCCAAAGGTAGCTTCTACAAAACCTAACTCTCCCTTATATACTTGGGAGAGCCAAATACAATCGCTCGGATCTCAAGGCAAACAAGAGGCTTCAAACAAATCTCACAAAGTTAACCTCCGTATTGTCGTTCGAATGACTATGAGTCTCGTTCGAACAACATCAAGCAACTCAACATGCTGGATCAGTTTTTAGGAAAAAATGGATTGTCGTTCGAACGACTTTGAGTTTCCAAATACGCTTGGGCAGATTTGAGCCAAAAACCCGAGGTCATAAAAGTATTGCACTAACTTTAACTTGATTAAGGGCCTAAGTGTACAATCAATAGTTTGCGTAACATTTATTGAACTTCACCATGCACACTGCTACAATATAAATCTATTTTGAAAGTAGGGTACCATGTGCCCAAATGTTGTCAATTGTAATTGCTATCAAATCTATATACATAGAAGAAAATGAACTATAAAGCGAGACGATGGATTAAAAAAAAAACTTATAGTTGAGAATGGCTTTGTATTATATGAATACTTTCAAGCATTTGCATACAAGTTGTGCCATTTCACACTCTTCTTCAGTTGGTTTTACTTTATAATCTTCTTCCCTTTGTATCAATCTCATGAAAGCTTCTTAAGGATACTTCGAGTCCATCTTGTGAATACATCAAGACAAATCCTTTTCTTACTAACAATTTTCATTTGCTTTGCAGCGTTCTTTATAATTTCCTATGGAATATTTCTTAACATACAACTATCCAGCATCACAAATAAGTCATCTCTAATTACACACTTGAGCCATTTTCAAAAACATTTTATCATTTAAGGTAGCATTATCAATTGCAACCATGCATAACTTATTATCAATGTTCCAATCAAGTATAAACTTCATAATTACTTTACATATATCACCCTATATAACCGTCATCCATCTTCAAACGATTATATGTTTTTATTTTTGTAAAATCCACTTCTCATAAACAGAGTGACCCATCGACTTCTTCTTTGAGCATGTCCAAGATGTCACTTTTAATGGTATTAAGACATAATCTTAAATTAAAGATCAAGATTTATCATTAACTCCATACAAGATTCATGATCAGCTATAGATGGATATTCATGTTTAATCGCCATCCTACTAAGATCGAAATATCTCCGCTGTTGACCAAACAACAAGTTCCTCATAGTATACGCATTACAACCTAGACATTGTAACTTGAATTGTTTATTGTCCCGCCATTTGCTTCCTATTACAGCATCTTTGCAACTAGTCTGACTGGTACTTTTAACCAAAGCTGAATTTAAAATGTTTAAGATAAGTAGCAGAACAGCAGGAATGGTCTGTCAGCTTCCACCTCAACCAAGACTCCTCAAAAAGAGGTATTGGGATTGTCTTCTGTAGCCCTGTCCAATTTAATGGGCTTACCTACTAACCTTGCAATCTTACCCTACCCATCTGAATCTCTCATGTTGTGGGATGTTTCTTAGATTTACCCAGAACTGTAGAGATTTAAGTTCATTTCTCTCCACCTCTATGAATGGCCTCCAAAGTCTCAGGACAAAAAACCTACTAGCCATATGCTGTGGTTCCTCTTCCATGAATTTTCCTCTATCCTCGTCACAATTAAATTTGAAGATGTACATGATGAACCCAAAGTTGTCATACCAAAACCTCCCTTAAGCTTCCAGGGTTTTAATGATGTCTCTTTTACAAAGGTATGGGGCAGCCAAGTCTAAGAGTGGTTCCTGCAAACGTATAAAGCAGGAACATTCAAAGGTGTATTGAGTTTACGTTTTGTCCATCACAATAATGCCAACAATTCTTCATTTTGAGAAATGAGTGCTAATGCTCAATAAGAGTCTACAATAGTAATGCACTCAAATGAACTTTCAAATGATAAATGGGTGTCGTTAAGTTTTTACTTATAAGTAAAGTTGAATGAAAACCCAAAAGAGAAATTAAAGTAAACATGAAGGAAGTCACATGAGGCTTTCATCGCACATTTTTTTTAATAACAGAGAACCGAAAATTTCACTTTTAATGTCAAATTACATATTTATAAATACCCACACCGCCAAACAAAGAACACCCCAAAATAATACGGCAATTACACCTAACAAAACTTTGAGTAGCGGCAATTTTTCACTTAAAAGTAGACACTAACAAAAAACCCTCCAAACAACACCCATCAAACATTACCTAGCGTGACTATGGTTGCTTCTTTTAGTAAACTAAGTTGTTCCTAATTGCACTTGACTTGTGCAGCCGGCAACTCCATCAACTTTTGGTCTAATAAATCTTCTTTACGCTTCCACTCATTTTCTTTTAAAGCTCCCCAAATCGTCTTTAAGGTGTTATATGCCTTAATCAAATGGGGATCGTGGGAAATACAACGATCACCTTACTTTAAATTTACCTCTAACTTTTGGACTAAGTTACTTAAACACTACTGAACCGTATAAGTATATCGGTGTCAATTCATATGCGAGGTATGCGACAAACCCTTTACCCTACAACTATTTAGAAATTTCAAGAGTTTTATTTCGTCTTCTTTAGAGAAGAGTATTTATGTTACTTTCTTAAGCTTATTAGCCTTCATCTCGGGCATGAACCGAGTATTCATGCGTTTACTTCTGTTCTCGTCATTGTCAATGACGAAACAACGTTTCAGAGACGTGGGTTAAGTATGAATTTAAGATTCAAATTGTTATTTCACCAAAGGTATTTATTTATCTTCTTCCTCAGTTCCTTCTTTCACCCACGTTTGTGTTCTTCTTCCATAGGAACCAGGGGACGAAGACAAGGACGAACTTGGGGAAGAAGAAGGGCATGGGAAAGTAGAAGAAAGACCTAAAGAAGAAGAACAATCTTATTCTAACATTCAAACTTGTTCCATATCTCTAAAACGCCATTGTCAAGGACTGACAAGAACAAAAATAAATATATGAAGACTAGGTTCGAACCCGAGAATAAGGTTAAAAAAGTAATAGAAAGACTCTTCTCCGAATAAGACAAAATCAAACTCTTGAAAAGTTTAATCAGTTGTAGGGTGATGGATTTGCCTTACACTTCGCGTATGGTTTTTGACATGTTTGGCACCAAAGAACTTATGAGGTTCAGTAATGCTCAACAAACTTAATCAAAAAGTTGCTGAAAAACTTTTAGCTAAATGTAAAGAAAGACGATCGTCGCATTTCTCACGGCCCCATTTGATTGAGTCATATAACATCTCAAAGACAATTTGAGGAGTTTCAAACGAAGATAAGTGAAAGCGAGGAAAAGAAGTATTAGACCAAAAGTTGACGAAGTTGCACGCTACACAACTCAAATGTTACCTAGAACGACTCAGTTTACTAAAAGAAACCGTAAATGCACTAGGTAATGTTTGATGAGTGTTGTTTTAGTTGTTTGGAGGATTTTTGTTAGTGCATGTTTATAAGTATAAAATTGTCGCACTCAAAGTTTACTCATACGTAAATACTTAACAATTCTCAGATCTCATATGAAAGAGCATTAGAGTTCATTACTATTTAAAAGGCTCAATACCCAAAGATCTGCATGGTCCAAACATCACCCATCTCCGCTACTCGAAGGTCATTTCCTCCGGATACTAACCTTAAGGCCCGAACACATTACTATTTAAAAGGTTCAATACCCAAAGATCTGCATGGTCCAAACATCACCCATCTCCGCTACTCGAAGATCATTTCCTCCGGATACTAACCTTAAGACCCGAACACATCTCAAAGAAGCACAAAATGCACTTCAATCTCTTTTTAACCGTGCAGTAGAACAGTGTTTCAACAGAAAGCTCTAGATGGCAGAAATTTTGAGAATGCCCCTCCCCTTCCCGCCCTACCCTCCCCGCCCTAAAGCCCCTCAGTCTCCAATCCTGAGTTGGTCCCTAAACCCTTCACTATGGTAAGAATCTGCTAGAGACATTAACCAAGATGGAGAACTTGATCAAAAGGTACATCTGTGGACCCACCCTCTCCACATCAGCCTAAAACCTATGCATAACAAAAATGTAAGAATTTCCAGCTAACGTGGCTATAAACTTTCCACGTATTCATCTTATCACATCTCGAGAGTGAATCTAAGATGTTACAGTACTTAAAATTATTACAACAACATTTTTCTCTGAAAAGGCCTGGTTTGGTAGCTCTACTACTAAAATCCAAGTCAGAATCAAACTTCAGGTTCTGCCAAAAATAACCCAGATGAAATTGCCAACTAGATAGCCCGAGAAGACTCTTTTGACGCCTCAGCCTAAGAGCGACACTAATAAGCACCAAAACTCCAAGTAAGATTTTCGCTGATACGGGAAAGGTGGGAAGAATTATACTCGGTCAAGCGTGACTTGTCATAAAGCGACTAGTTTTCTACTAAAGCAACTTTATTATGCAGACTGTGAGCATCATTTCAGCACGAAAAAACTGTTAACAGATAGATGAGAGTATAACTGGACTCATACCAATCTACTTCAATCAACGAAACAAATATATACGCGAAATTTAACCAATCTTAACAGATTTTATCTTTGATATCTCCGCAGGCCATATCTTAGGTACCGGCAAACAATAGAATCCTCCGCACGACTACCACTACCAGAACCTTTTACTTGGGCATCTGGTGAATATGACTTGTAAAATCTAAATAAGCTCACATCGCCACTCTGGTTATACATACATAAACCAGGGCTAAAGGCCAAATGGAGAGCATTATAATAAGATGAGAGGAACAAAAGCAAAATGGCAATTCATTCAATATACCAAAAGATGTGAAAGGTTCAAAAGTAGATTACAGGTATAATAAAAGAAGGTTGGATTATGGGACCTCTGGATCAATAAATCTAAACCACCGAGAGAGAACTATATGTAGTGGGCATGATGAGATAGTGTTTATCCACATCAGCCAAGACCAATATATATCTACCTGGAGACAGCATAAAAACTCTCAGCATTGTTGACACGAGCATAAAAACTTTCTAACTTTTCAAGTCTTTCAAATCTTCGTCTTAATTAATCTTTAGTCGTTGTTCACCCTCAATAAAAGAAACCTACTTTAGACTAATATCTTTCCTCCCAACCAAGCATTTTGGGAAATCCACAATCTACAATTCGATACCCACCTCTTATGGCACCCTTCCTCTCTCTCTCTCAAAGCTCTCATTTATAGGAGAAAGAGGATTTTTCATTATTAGAAACTTCCCTATTAGAGTTCTTTTTGGAATACAAATCCAAACTAAACATATACTAGCTTAAGAGGGAAATAAACTTGCTAATATAAAGAAAGAGAAATTTTCTAAAGAGGAGAGGGAGAGAGAACTAGGACTTGGGTGATCTCGAGATGTCCCCACAACAAAGGAACATCTATGATAGGTCACAGAGCGTGTGACTTTTTACACTGCACTCTAAGAAAATGGAGAGTGGTCAGACACAACTTAATGAGGCACCTCTGGCGGATACTAATGAAGATGATGAAATACAACTCCAAATAAGGTTTGATTCTCATATTCATGTTATAATGCATTCTCAAAAAAAAAATTGTCATAATTGATATGTTGACTAGCATTTAGACTTTAAATAAGATATTCCGCCATAAAGCCATCAATTTGGGATTAAAGGGCATGCAGCCGTGGTCTGAGCACTTTAGTAGAAGGACTCAAAAGCATATAAGAATTATGAAATCCTTACCGGTGATAGCAGCTGAAGAAGAACCTCCACAAGCAATATAGACAACACGTTCCTCAGTTAAAGCCTCAACCGCCAAAGGAACCTTCTGGTTCTGTATTGAAGAATTGCCCAACTGACCATGTCCCCCATGTCCCCAAGACATTACTTTTCCTTCATCTAAAACACAACACACATATTACAATGCTGCGCTGCAAAATATGACTGCATACTCTCTTGAACTAATAGGAAAATTATACAAATATTTTATTTTGCAAAGTATCAAATAATGCTCATAAGGCATCAAAATTTGAAAGTTTGGCAGTCCACGTGTATCGGTTTTTTCATCAAATCAATAATAAACTAGGAAAAAAATTTGATAATGAAACACTATAATCATCAAAACTATATGCTACAGCATAGGTTACCAATTAATGAAAGGGAGTCTTATAGTATACCAGTTAATGCGAGAGAGTGATATCCGCCACTTGCTATTTGAGTAATACGTATATCTTCTAGGCTGGCAATTGGTTGTGGTCTCCAACCACCCACCTTATTGTCCCTTCCTAACTCGTAATTGGAATTAGCTGCATGGAAATTTGAGCATGATGGTATGTTAGTTACCAAAACAAGGAAAATTTCAGCCCTGGATAGAAGAGGCAAGACAAAAAACTATACTACTGAATTTACAGCTCTTTTAATGCTTTATCACAGAAACTGACATGAAATTTAGCATTTACCCCTCAACAGCTGAAGCCTTTGAACTTCTACTTCAAGTAAAGTATTCTCACTTTTTCAGAAATTTTCTGTCTTATTAGTTCGCACTTTCATGTGTTGGGTGTTTCTCTTTGTTCATGGCCATCATATAGGGTATATGTGCAAAATTTTCTTAGTATCCATCTTCTTTTGGGCAATTACGGGATAGAAGTCACATCTTTTTAATGAAGTTGTTTCACTTGATTATATATTGAGGTTTCCAATAGTGTTTATTATGCTTGTAGTAAAAAAATGAGATTGACAATATTAAACTGTCGTCATAGGAAACTGATATTTCAGCAAGAGTACTTAAGGCACAAGGGTAATGGTTTCTTTCCTCATAAATCTCTACCCTGCCGGTGTATATCAAAACCCATTATGAAAATATTTTTTTTTTTTGGCTTTATGAATATCTAATCATACATTATGGAAAGGAAGCCAAAGATGCAAAGTTGAGGAGGAAACCTATCATTTACCAATTTAAATGAAAAACACCTCAGAAATGAACTCTTCTGAAAAAGTATGGAGAAAAAAACTAAACACTTACCTCCCCAATTCCAAAGTTGTCCATCTTGAGTCAATGCCATTGTGAAAAAACCGCCACAAGATACAGAAGCTACAGGTACAGGCAACTCTTTAACTTTGGAAGGGATACTAAGTGCACCAGCCTCATTCGGGCCACGACCAGGGCCAAGGCCCAATCGACCATCCCCTTCATCTCGACCCCACATATACAGATCACCTATGTTACAAGAATAATGAAAGAGACAAATAAAACATAATGTAAATACCATTATTTTGATAAATATCAAATTCAGGGGAAAATTAATTGCCAATAAGTGTAGTGTTTCATTTACAGTTATAACTACCCTGCCAGCATTTCCTGGCTAATCCTCCTGGTTCACTATTCACACTTGTAAGAACTAATATGGCACCTAGTATCGATCTATCAAACTTTTTCAATCAACAATTTGCTCCTTCATCAGAAATTAAATTGGCAATTAAATATCAAGGCGTACACCATAAATTAGGTTACATGGAGTATTCTTAAAGCACTATTACCATCTGAAGAATGGCATTTTATTTTGATTTTTTGGAAGGATTTAATGCAAATAATTTGCCAAAGGCCCCACTTATATCGTAGGTCCTTCAGCTTAGGATAGTAGTTCAAGGCTAAGAGTATAGCCACACATTTAACTCAAAAGCAAGAATAACTTATATCATATGAGTTAGAAATATATTTATCCCCAACTTTGTGGCAAGAATAACTTTTTTTTATCGCAGATAATATGGTGGAAGTATCCATATTCTTTTCTTTTTTGGCAATGAGTTTGAGAGGCAGAGAAGAGCGGGTTCTTACAGTGTAATTTGGAATATGGTATTGTTGTTTTGGCACTTCTGCTTTTGAGTTAAACCCTAGTATATCCCCAACTTTGTAGCATGGATTACTTTTTTTCTAACACAATATGATGGAAGTGCACATGTTCTTTTCTTTTTTGGCAATGAATTTTAGAAGGGAGAGAGAAAGGAGTTACTTTAATTTGAAATATGTATTTTTGTTTTGGGTATTTCTGCTTTGAGTAAGAGGTAGTTAATGCATGTTGTGATACGATGCGATCATGAGCAAAAAATTGCTACTACGAATAGTGCAAGTACTCCAACGCTATTGCGAATATTACGATCCAGTAGGCAAAAATTGCATATAATCCTAATATATGTGCATATTATTCTATATATGCAATATATTCATTAAGAAAAGCATATAAAATATAATATAACATAACTAACAAATTTAGGCAATCCAAAATGAAAATAAATAACTGATATCTACATATACCAAGTACCAGCTAACAAACATAACTTTGAAATATAAAAATCGTTGCCAAGTAAAAACTAACAAACCATAACTAGGAAATTTAAATATGTCATGTGTCAAATTAATACATCTAGTTGAAGGGAGTTCTTGGAATGTGTGTGTTTCATATTTTAGATTTTACTTTGAAAAAGATAATTGAGTATCTACTTTCCCATATCTCCTATCTTAATCTTATTAGGAAGCTTATCCTTGTAATTGTATTATATATTAGTATCATATAATAGATTTAGCAATTGTTTATTAGATAAAGTCTTTTTCGTGTAGTATTACTGTATACTCGCACAATATTATCCTTTGTATTTTCTATCGTGTTTCAATTGGTTTCTTGCATTTGTGTTGCATTAGAAAATGCGATAATATGCGAAAAAATTGATAAATGCGATAAAATGCAACGCATCTACGTACCGTCACATTTAAGGGGTTGCGATGAATATGCGATGCGATTCCAAGTCGCATTAAACGCATATGTCGCATCTGACTACCTTACTTAGACCCTAGTCCATAAAAGGGTCATTAAATTTTGCTTGTTATAATAAGTTTTAGAATGGAATAAGATGTTTGTTTTGATAAAATGTACATGCCAAACTTGATGAGAAAGCATACATGGCTGTCAATGGTGATTCATATGGCAAAGAGGATTCCCTGTAACAAAGATGTCCAAACACATTTTGGTAAAGCCCAAGAAAGAAGAGACCTATACGTGTATCTAGGAAGTTAATCCTTCCTAAAAACTTTATAAAATATGTGATGTGAATCATCTACAGAAAATAAGAAAATTCACAATCAGATTGGAGAAATCGTTCTTTTTGTTCTGTAATTCACTTTGATTTTCAAGAAGATTCAAAACTTGAAGAACTTATGATTAACAGAACTTCATCATCAGAATAATACAACTGCAGAGGAGTGAATACAACGTTGGACTCCAAAAAAAGAGTCGTAAGGAACAATTCCACCTAGGAGAGAATATCTCCATATTATTTAAATTACACAAAAAAAAACTACATAAAGGAGAGGAAACTCACAAGATCTTTTCTAAACACGAGGATTCTCCCTTTCCAATTACCAGATGGTATTAATGGTAAAACATGTGGTTAGATTCATTTTCAAAGAGGTAAAGATAGAATAGATTAAAGTTTTGACTTCTCTAAAGTATACGTACGAGTTCCATAAGAATACACAATTTTGAGCTTTCAAATCAATAAGTTGTTTTCGTATGCCCCGTAGTTTTTCTTTACCAACTCGAGGTTGAGTTCTTTTAAAAAGTTTGGGGAATATAAAGGTTGTGAAGAGGATATATAGACAATTTGGAGATGTGGTAAACTATGAGACAAGTTCCAGATGAAAATGGTTGTGAATGTCATAACGATATAAACAATAAAAGTGACATGTTTGAAGAAGGGGATGAACAAACAGATGCGATGTAGAAAGGACAAACGTGTAGATAAGGGAAAGCAAGGAATTAAGATAGGCCAACACAAGGGCGGATTTAGGGGGGGGGGGGGGGGGAGGCCTCCAAAAAAAATATAAAATTATAGTATACTAAGCATATTATTATTGTTGTTTCTCTCTCATTATAAAAGCCTAGTTGGTGAAGTACCAAGGATCTAATCCCATTGACTAGAGTTCAATTCATGTTGCCACCATGTTTATTATTGTTTTTCTTTTGTTGTTCTCTTTGTACAAAAATTCCTTGACTAGAGTTTAATTCATGTTGGCACCATGTTATTATTGATTTTTTTTTTTTTTTGCTAACCAAGAACTTTGTTTTTCTCTTTTTTCAAAAATTCATTATGTTTTTGTAATATTTTGCTAAATTATATTATCCAAAAAGTGCGATTATGATCTTATGAAAACGTATGAAATGTGGGATTATGTCTAATACTTTTCTTACTTCTACTATAAGAAAACTTGACCCTCTCGTTGATCAACGTGGGGTTATGTCTAATGCTATAATTAGTATCTTTATAATTTTAAAATTCCTAATATTAACATCGAAATGGAACTAAGATTATTTAAGGGATAGTTTTTGAATACATCTCTAGTAATAAATCAAAGATCAATACTGAATATTATGAAATCATAAGTTTTAGGATTTTCTGTTTCTTGCTCCTTCTGGACAAGGATCATATATCTGTAACTTTAACACTTCGGCTTCGTTTTACTGATATTGCCACGCCTTTTAAGAGGCACAGGTGCTAGTTTGCCAGAACAAACAATAGCTCACATACTCAATTGACTGCTTCAATGACGTATGAATATTGACACAAAAATCTCTCTGAACAGACCTCCATCTTTCTAGATTTCTGTCTTTGCATTCTTGTAAGTTCATTACTGTTTCTATTATATGTATTGGTTATTGCATGTTTATGTGGAAATTGATTATATCAGGTGACTCCAAAATTGTCAATAGGCATATATTTTATCAATATGTCGATGGTGTGTTCTTTCAGGACACTCCATATTTGTCTCCTTTCCTCTTGCTACAGATAAAGGTATCCTGTTGTATCTTTACGTTTCTCCGAATCCTACAATCTCTATGCCACATGAGAAGGAATGCATTTGGTTATATACTCCACAAATTGGTTATATCTCCCAACCTCATACATTCGCTGCCAAAACCTTCTTCTAATTCAAGTTTAGGATTACAAAACATTTTTCATTTCATCAAGACTAAATACAGACATCATACTGAAATTACAGGGGCTATGCACAATTTTTAACGTAAATTTAATCAAACACATAAAACCCTTCACTTTTCAAAAAAAGAAGGAAGTAAAAAAAACAGCAATTAAATTTACATAAAACCAATAAACACAAACATAAAACAAATCATGCACAAACCTGAATCAGTGATTGCCGCAGTATGAGTCCCACTAGTTGCAATCTGACATATCTTTCCACTCCAAGTTCCTTTCACCATCCTAGGCATCAACTCCCTAGTATACACCGAATGCCCAAGCGCCCCAAATCCACCATAACCCCTGCAAACTTCGCCCCCACAAAACAATCATCATCACTACATTTAGAGGTAAACATGATCAAGTACAAACACATTGTTAAACACTAAATGCACAAACATACTGACCAAGTAAAAACATCTCCACCACTAGTAAGCGCCACCGAATGAATCCCACCAAGCGCAACACTCCTCAAACACTCCAAATTCGGGTTCAATGTGGGCGTAAACGCCGGATTTTCATGACCAAGCCCAAGTCTCCCACCATCCCCTTTCCCCCAAATCCACAATTTCCCATCTACAAGCAAAGCCGAATGAAACAGACCGCAGGAAATGCCGGTAGAGTTATTAGGCGAAGGGGGCGATGGGAGGAGGATTCCTGAGGTGGGGGCGAGGTGAAAACTGGAGGGGAGAAGGAGAGATGATACAGGGGAAGGGTAGAGGCGATTTTCTTCGATACCACCACCGAGTTGGCCTGAGCCACCTCGACCCCATGAGTAGAGTTCGAGGGTTGTTGTGGTTGAAGGAGGGGAAGAGGGGTCTGGGATTGGTTTATATAGTGGGGGAAGCTTGGAGGTGTTGGTAATGGTGGAAATGTTGCGAGTTTTTAGGGATAGGAATCGGAGGAGACGAGACACCATTGTTGTTGAGGTTTGTGCTCTCTCACTTCTTCATTGTTGCTGAAACAGAGGGTTTAGTACAGTGAGAAACGTATGTTTACTAAACTGGTTCAATTTTACCAAAACAAGTCGTTGTAGTATAGTGGTAAGTATTCCCGCCTGTCACGCGGGTGACCCGGGTTCGATCCCCGGCAACGGCGAGATTTTGTTTATATTTATTTTTCATGGAACTTGCGTAGAAAGCCTTGAGACGCAAATATTAAGCTGAAGGTAGACATGGCAAAAGCATATGTATGACAGGCCAGATTGTGGTTTTTTTTAACTGTATATTTTGTTGGAATTTGGTTTCAGTGAAACTTACTCTTTATTTGACGTCTTCCATCTCCAAGCATATGATGTCTTCTGGCAAAGACAAGAGAAAACTTCAGGTTCAAGGCAGTCTTCACTGGGTTTCTTTCTAACCACTCATGATTGGAAAAGTCCTTCTGAGCTACTCCCTTGAGAATTACTAATCTTACTTTACTGTGAGCCAGGTTTCATATCCTACAGAGATCAAGTTCTTGAGAATCCTCGTGTAATTTATAGCAAACCAATATCCGTACATTTCATTTATGTAACCAATAATTGATCCTTTGTCAGATTTTAACATTAGTATGGTTCATTTCATTGCACTGAAAACGTGATATCGTCAACAATAAAAATAGCTCAGTTGAAACTATGGCTAACTTCAGCTTTCAACAAATTGCTTCAACTGGATCCAATGTCATTTTTGACGCAGGGCTATTCAACAAATTCCTCTCAAGAACTACAAAACCCCTAACAGACTAGTCCCATATCCTCCGAAATGAATCTGTAGTTCCTTTTGCCAGTCTCCAACCAACTAAGGCCTTGCCTATTCGATATTCCCCTTTCTCTCATTTCGCTTATAGCCTCCTCCCTTTTATCTAACATTCCAGTCTCTGAATACAAGCTCGATAACAACTTCTGAAATCCATCTTCCTTCGGTTCAAGCTTGAGTAGAATTTTGGCCGCCTTTTCTGCCTCTTCAACTTCTCCATGTATCTTGCAGGCACCAAGCAATGCTCCCCAAACACTTGGACCTGGCTTCTTCGGCATTGCTGCTATAAAACTTTTAGCTTCATCAAGGCGGCCAGCTCGAGCGAGCAAATCAACCACAGACCCGTAGTTCTCATCTAATGGAGTAATTCCATACTCCTTATCCATCTCTTTAAAGTATGTAAGGCCTTCTTCTACTAGACCTGCATGGCTACAAGCAGATATTAGAGCCACAAAGGTAACTTGATCTGGCTTAACATCACTCTCCCTGACCATTTTCTGAAAAATTCTAATTGCACCTTCCCCATCTCCGTGTATTCCATAACCGTCAATCATTGAAGTCCACGTGATCCTGTTCTTCTTGACAATCATTTTAAACTGATTTTCTGCGACATGAAGCTTCCCACACTTGGAATACATGTCCAATAAGCTGTTCCCCACAAAAATATTTTCAGTCAAGCCACTTTTAAGAGAATAGCAATGAACTTCTTTCCCATAATGGAGCGAAGAAGACATAGTGCACAATGGAATAACAATGGCCATGGTGACCGAGTTAGGAGTAGCACTACCCTCTTGATGCATAGAACGAAAAATCTCCCAAGCCTCGTCTTGACAATCGTTCTCTACATACCCTGCAATTGTTGCATTATATACTGGTGTTGCATTGAACTCTAGAGTATTAATAGCAATCTCAAATATGTTTCTTGCACATATCATACAATGACATTTACTATACATATTAATTAAGGATGTTGACATGTAGGCATCGTGCGTGAACTCACTTCTCCTAACAATGAAACCGTGAAGTTCCTTACCAAACGTCAAATTCGGAATATTAGCGCAAGCCGTAATTAATGAGCTTAAAGTAACATAATTTGGCTCAGGGCCTTCATAAACCATCTCGCGGAAAATATCAATCCCGCGAGACGGACACCCATTACTTACATAACTAGCTATCAATGCCGACCAAGCTACCACACACTTCTCTACCATGGAATCAAATACGAGCTTAGCAAGTTCAAGGCAAGAACATTTACCGTATAAGTCAACAAGAGAACTTCCGACAAAGCCATCATTCTCAACGTACGGGCTTATCTTTATAGCATACCCATGCACTTGTTCTCCGAAACAAAGGTCTCTCAATTGCCCACAAGCAGAAAAAACAGTAGCAATAGTGTCTGAATAGGGCGAAACACAAAACCCTATTTCATCGCTTTCCCCTCTCATTTTCTTGAAAACCCGCAAAGCATCCACCAATTTACCATTTTGAACATAACCCGCAATCACAGCCGACCAAGTGATATCATTGGGGCATTTCATCAAACAAAAGAGTTCATATGCACCCTTATGGTCTCCACCGCGAAAGAAACATGAGATTGCTGTATTCCAATTAACGGGGTTCGCGAGATTCGCCTCCCGGATCCCATCGAATACTTTACGAGCATCATGGAGAGAGTTACACTGGGCATACATTGCAACAAGCGCATTGGCAACATAGTTGTCCGATTCAACGAACCCCCGTTTCGAGGCGTCAGCGTGAATTGCTCGACCTTGATGAAGGGGGCGAAAGTGGTGATTGGAAGTTGATTTGAGGAGGGTTGTGAAGGTGAAAGAATCAGGTTTGAAATCTTGTTTCTGGATTTCTTGATATAGAGCCGCTAGTTCCCGCCATTTTCCTTTTTCACAAAAGTAGTTAAGTTGATTTCTTAAAGAAGACATATGAATCACCAGGTATTCGGCAAATGAGAGAGATTTATACTAGTAATCTAGGTGATCCGAGGATAAATCTGTAGTAGTTTACTCACAGCCTTCGGGAACATACCAGATACTTCCAAGCAGCTCGAAGCCTTGCCAAATATACTAGCAAATTAAACAAGCTAAGGCGAATATACCCTCGAGTCCTCTAAGAGCATCCACAACAGTTGGGTGGATGGATTCGCCCAAAAGCAGGGTGAATCCAATCCACCCCACAGCAGTTGTGAATCCACCCCAAGGTGAATTTCTCACGTGCACTTCTGAACCGCGTGCAAGATGGGAGCCATTGGATGGGAGAACACGTGTTATAATCTTAAAGGAGAAGTGTATACGCGCACTTCTGAACCACGCGCAAGATATGAGCCATTGGATGGGAGGACACGTGTTATAATCTTAAAGGAGAAGTGTATACGCGCACTTCTGAACCTCGCGCGCGTGAATTCACTCCAAATCCACCCACAGGGTGGAAATCGACCCTCGGGTGAATTTTATGTATGCCACGTCAGGCATTCACCTAGCTGTTGGGAGACGATTTGGGTGGAAAAGAGGGTGGATTTCAAAATCCACCCGCCACGTCAGGGTGTACCTAGCTGATGTGGGTGCTCTAAGGCTTCGAATAAACACCTCAGCACCGTCTAGTCCCAAATCGAAGGCAGACAACTCAGTAGACATACTCTGGTACAAGACAGTTGTAAAGAATGATACATTTGTAATTTGACTTCTCTATAGTGGCCTCACATTTTCTATCTTGAGGTCAAAAAAAATTCCCCCACACACCCTTAAGAAGCTCTGACAACCTTCGAGCACATTCTAAAAGGTTGGAGACTCAGTCTACTCGATATCTTATCTATTTATACAATCTTATCTTAAAAATTCTCACTAGCGGTCGCGGAGTAATCCCATTCTAGGACTCCACGCAAGTGTGTCTACTAGAATCTCTATATTTCTATTAAGTACGCTTGTTAGAACCATAGTTAAGAGTGTAATCTCCACTCTACGATATTAGGCCCCTACATTTGGCGCAGTCTGTGGGAATACCCTCACTTTCAAATAACTTTACCAAACAGATCAAATTTCCAATGGCCCCCAACTTTCGTTCGACCTCCGCAATAGTATAAGTCCCAACAGAAGGCACAACAACGCAACTTGCACATATGCAAAAGCAATTCGCTCAGGCCGAAGAAAGACATGCCAACCAGCTTAGACACGAGCGTGAAGCCAAGAGAAAAGAACCCGAAACCGAACGACATCGCCACATCGAAGAAATGAATAAACATAATCGGGACATGGAAGAGCTCTGCAACTCTGTGCATGGCCTACCTCAACCACAAGAAGCCCATGTTCGGTCAAGGGCCCCCGGTCCCTCGAGGACTTCTGCTCATTCACGCTTAGGCCCCAACCCTCGAAAAATGGCACCACCAGTCCGCCTCGGTGTCGATGGTACTACCCACTTTATACTCGAAGACTTTGTACACTTAGAAATCCACGCTTCCGAAGATTCGAGTGATTCGCCCCTGCAAACCACCAGACCTCGCCAGTACAGACCAGCCCGAGAGCGTTTGGGAGAGAAAAGTGAAGAGCATATGTCCCCAGACATGAGCCACGACGAACTCGGACAGAGCGCTCTCCTCCTCCAGCAGTTTATATAACGCAAAAAAGAGCTCTACTAGCAATTAAAAGCTGCCATCGAGGTCTCATTAAACTTCCACATCCCTAAAATCCACAAATACAAAAACACACACCCACAATCCTACATCGAGTTCCATAACTCATTAAGCCTTCATGCATCATCAGATCATATCATTTGCCGAATATTCCCCACAAGCCTGGCCGATAGTCCTCTCGAGTGGTACCACAGCCTCCCGTACGAATCTATTCGAAGTTTTGAAGACTTGTCGAGACTGTTCGTTTCTAATTTCGCCTTCAACAAGGATCGAGAGGTCAGAGTCGATGCCCTATTTAACATTTGAATGGCACAAAGTGAAACATTCGAAACTTTTACCAAGAGAATCTTAGACGAGTCACGAAAAATCGAGAACCTTGACTCCGCTAATACAGTCTTAGCATACTCCAATACCCTACCAGGCAATAGTGAACTAAAGGAATACATCGTCCTCCAAAAGCCAGCAACACTCGAGATGTTGTCGAAAGTGAATGGCTATATAGACTTCGAGCGAATCCGAGAAAATAATCTCCAAGGGCCAACCTAAACCAACACAAACCAAGACTGCCAAACTCAACCATGGTCGCTCCCGTTCATAATGGGATCAATAGCATGAAGCACAACACGCAGGAAGATCAAATAGAAAGGCCGCGGATGAAAAGACCATGCCAATGCTGCCTAAGCTCAATGTTTCTATAGGAACCATTTACCACATCATCCCGACCGAATTTTTGGCTTTCCAGTCCATTTATAAAACACTGCCTAATGTGAAACACCATTTATAAAACACTGCCTAATGTGAAACACTTGATTTCGTTTGAAAAATGGTATTTATGATTTCACAAAGAATATCGTTTATATAATGATCATTATATCATTTATCCTTGACTGACCAATATAGTTAGTGAAAATGAGAGCGAAAATACATCAATTTCGATTATGATCTTAGTGTCCCTGTCTCTAGGGAATTAAAGCAAATTGAATTTTGTTTAAGTTAAGGCGAGTGAGTCGGCTCAAATACATCTGACGGAGGGATGAAATGATCTACGGAGAGCCCTGGAACATCGAACACAACGTCATCAATCTTCCACACTTCTTCCATTCTAGTCATACTCTGTTGCATCGGTACTCCACCGAAACGAACAACCGTAGCAACAGACTTTCCCTGATGGGCAATGTGAATTCCATCAACGTCTTTATAATCTCCAATACTACTCCTGATGGTTGTTTCCCAGTAAACGGTATCGCTCCCCGGGGCTTGTACTCTAGTTAAATGACAATCGTCCATGTAAATGAGAAGGCCACTCTTCTGACTAAAATAACCGAACAATACATGACTAAGAACTTCCGCTGGACCATCGCTTCGCTCAACCACAGCATCTCGGTCTGCACATACTTGTAGTACAAAACAATCGTCATCTCCAATTCGTTTTTCGCCTAGGCATTGTGCTTTAACAAACAAATTTGCTGTTGTCTTTGGATCCAACCCCTGAAATGAAACATAAAGGGCATTAAAACGATATTAAACATATGATCGTAAAAAATGATGTTCTCGTCAAAGTGAACTGCCCGATTCTACGTCGGATATCGGGACGACTTTATCAAAGTGAATTTGTGAATCCCCATGAAAATATATGGTCATGGCCTCGAAAATTGGACTACAAGTTCAGTAAAAGTAAAGCAGGGAACAACTCTTGCATCTTTTCATGAAATAGGACCCCATGGAGAGACTGTAGTCACACAATCGCCTTTTTTCGCAAAAATATATCGGAGAAAATTTTGTTGGCAAAAAATTTAACAGGAAACATTCATTTGATAGTATGTATAAATCTACATTAACCATTGTTATTACCTGTATGATGCGACGCAGTGGTCGTTGAGGCCCCTTTGCGGCATGAGTTCCAAGCCATGGTGTGTGTCGCCAAGCGATTTTCCCGTTACTACCAGCAATGACCTTATTTTTGGCAACGACCAGCTCTATAGACCACATGGCTGGCGACATTTGCCAAAGAACAAAGCATCCATTTTCCCCGATTTTATTAAATCCGTTAACGTTCCTCGAACTCTTTCCAAATGAGCCGTCAACCTCGCAACAGGCCATTTTCACCGTGCCGGTTGTGTACATGTTTTTTGTGTTCTTCCGAATCTTCAAACACCCAGTCGCGGCTAAATATTGCTGTATTATATAGTTTGCAGACGAATTCTCCTATTATACACACATAACAAACTAACATTAAGCGTTACGATGATCAAACAAAAGGACTGACCACAAACAAACAAAAAAACTTACTTAAGAGACTTACGATCGGAGTATCTTTAAGCGAAAGTTGATGAATAGGGTAGTCGTCAGTCAGAGGAACCGGAGCGAGAGGACAACCCAATACACCAAGCAAAAGCCTCAAATCAGTCCTGTGAGACGTAACATTATTCCCCGTAACAAAAATTGGCCTAGAGAAACCTTTTTGAATACGAACCCAAGAGCGAATTGCTTCCCACGAGCTCTCCTTCTTGTACACTTCGCTATAAGTACTGTCAAGATCTGGACCCTCCATTAGTGGCGTCAACGGTTGTACGCACGAATGTTGCCTCCTCCATTTAGGCCTCGAACTCATGACTACAATGTTGATGATGATAATGAAGGTGTGTGAGGATATGAAGGGGAGGGTTGTGGTGGTGGGGGAGTTTTTGTTTGCTTTGTGGTAAATAAAAGGGACAAAAGCGACAGCGCAACCGTTGAACGACAGGTGAAGTGGGATATAAAAATGGATCGGATGTTGGGATGTCTTTTTGCTTTACTCACTTTATTTATGCTCTTGAGCTACTCAAAATGAGAGAGGAGAGGACCCTCTCTTCACACTTCACTCTTGCTTCTCCTAGTAGAGTAGTACTAGATAGTGTTTCTCCCATATCCATAATACTAGTTTGGATGGATCACCTGTAATGGGTTATCATGTATTCACTATAACACTTTTTAACGTGACCAGGGCGAGTCTAAAGTTCTGGATCATGAGTCGTAAACATTGGCCTAATCTTTTAGAAAGTCTAATTCTGTTTCTTTAATTAATACGGAGCCTACAGTGTTAGCCTAAATGATACATCACATTTCTCACAGTATAAATTGTATAATTGCCTAACACCTAAACTGAGAAATCACTTCTCCCGTGATTTCACATTTTTAGTAATCTTGATCTCAATGGCCTAAACGCGTCGTAAATGCATTAGTCTGTGCTTTTTTTCTTATCAAGAAAGGGAGCATTTTCTTCATATCAGTAGGCAAACTCTCATCTTTATGGATTTAGGCCTAAACCGAGCTTGGACGCAACACAAAACAGTTTCTCACACAGAGGCATGCAATATCAGCTCAGCACAACACAGTTATTTTAAGGCTAGCCTAGCCCCTAGGGTGACTCGATCATGATCCTCAATACTTGAGAGTCGAGTTCTAACACCCAAGCCTGATCAACTCTTAGAATGTAGAAATCTTAACTTATTTGGTAAAGCCCCAATTACACTTAAAAGGATTCCAAGTAGATGAGTCTACCTTCCTAGTAGGCTCACATGAAGTTAGGCGGCATTTGTTAATATTAACTTCAAACAATAAGGTATCGAGTCACCATCGTGTAGTCGAATAAGTTTGCAGATAGGTAGGTACATCCAAGGTGGTCTTCGAAGCTAAGCTTAATAAGGTTAAACAAACCTAGATCTTTCTATGTGCTGTCCATAGTTTTGACATGCACTTTATGTATCATCACCTTACAGTGTCACAATGAAACAAATTAGGCCTCTCCGCTAGCTACAATCCATGAGTATTTGCTAGTTTATCGAGCTAGCTAACTTGTCGCTGGAGATGGTCCCAAATTCATTTTGATAACTTAGACAGCGGTACTAATTTATATAGTTTAGTCATTTTTGGAAGAGTTAGGTATCTGAAAACGAAATATAGAGCAATCAAGGTTGTATTTCATGTGTGAAGGATTTGTCTCATTTAAAGGTTGGTAAGAATGTATAAGAAGAGTAAGGGTGTCTTCGGTGGCATAAAATATCCCAGAGAAGTCCTGTTGAAGAACTAATGCAGAGATGTCATGTCACACTTCTTAAAACAGCTATTCATGACATCTCTACTTAGTTCTTTCCCACTCAATCCGCACTCTTACTCTTACTCTTTGGTCATCCTGACGTGACGAAGAACATCTTTGTCAGGACTACATCAGTAATGTTCCAAGTTCCGAACACGTATCCAGATCCAGATCAAGATCACATCATCAGAATCCTCATCAAAAATTGCTCCAAACAGTACAATCCAAAGCATGCCCAATTATCTTATACAATGGGATATAAAGTAATATAGGCCAACTCATAATCTTATCATCAACTACACATAAAAGTAAAACCATGGGTTTACAAATGTTTTGCTAAATCTAGTAGGACCACTGTTTTGGGATCTTTGTATTTTAAAATGGTCCCTTTGAAGTTGCCTAGAAGACCTCATTCAATCACAAAAATATACCCTAAGTAGTGCCTAGATAAAACCCTTACGAGATCACACATAGAGGTACAACCAAAAGATGTCGACACCGGACTCGGAAACTCCGTTACTGGAGAAACCCGTTGCTTCGTCCTTGGACGACACGATTGAACGGTGTATAGGGAGCTTTGGGTGGGCACAATTAATACAAGCGGTGGTTGTATCATTCGCATGGGTGTTTGATGCGCAGCAGACGTTTATTAGTGTGTTTACGAATAGAGAACCGGCGTGGCATTGTATTAATGAGACGTGCAACAAAGGGTTCAACCGGTGCGGTGGTGGTGGCATGTCTAATAGTTCATGGGCTTGGGATGAACCGGTGTGGACGTCTATTGTATCAGAGTGGAACCTAGAGTGTGTGGGTACGATAGTCGCGGGACTACCGACGTCGTCGTTCTTCATGGGTTGCCTAGTGGGAGGGCTTGTTTTAGCTACTCTTGCCGACTCCTCGCTCGGTAGAAAAAACATGCTAGTACTTTCATGCCTAATTATGTCTTTAGCAACCATTCTAACCGTATTTTCTCCAAATATTTGGGTCTACTCGGCCTTAAGATTTATAGCCGGGTTTGGCCGTGCAAGTATTGGCACATGCGCACTTGTTCTAGCAACGGAAGTCGTCGGGAAAAAATGGCGTGGCGAAGTAGGTATCATCGGTTTCTTTTGCTTCACACTCGGGTTCCTATCATTACCAGCAATCGCTTATATTAGTAGGGCCTCGTCGTGGAAAACACTCTACATATGGACGTCCGCTCCCGCGTTATTTTACAGCGTTTTAATCCACTTTATGATTCATGAGTCTCCTCGATGGCTCTTCGTGCAAGGAAGAAAAGAAGAAGCCATAAAAACTTTACGGAGTATCTCTAACCGGAGTACTAGTAGTAGTACTAACTTGAGTTTTATTCATTTATCGGATTTCTCTATCGAGCAAGAGACTTGGAACGTTGATATGTACTCGGCAATGAAGGTTTTATGGGAGAAACGATGGGCTTTTCAAAGACTATCGGCCGTTATGATAGTAGGTACCGGCATAGGAGTAGTTTACTATGGTATGCCGTTAAACCTTGATAGTTTATCATTTAATCTTTACCTAAGTGTGACACTCAACGCCCTATCGGAGTTACCCGCATCGTTAATAGCCTTTTTCCTAATCGGGAGGCTAAATCGGAGAAGCTCAATGTTGGTGTTCACGACATTAAGCGGGCTTTGTTGTGTTATAATAGCATGTTTAAGTATAACTCGTGTTGGGTTTCGAGGATTAGAGATTGGGGTGGAGTTGGTATCGTTCTTCAGCGCATGTACGGCTTTTAACGTGTTGTTGATTTATAGTTTGGAGTTGTTTCCGACGTGTGTGAGGAACTCGGCGTTGTCGATGGTGAGACAAGCTATTGTTTTAGGTGGTGTTTTGAGTCCAATGTTGGTTGCCGCAGGGAGGAGGAACAAAGGGGTGTTGTCGTATGGGGTGTTTGGGTTGATGATTGGGTGTTGTGGGTTGTTTGTCGCGTGCCTGCCGGAGACAAAAGGAGGGACCTTTTGTGACACTATGGATGAGCAAGAACACAAGGAGATTGTGGGCACATGTCATAGTGATGATCAAGTTAATTGTTAAACTTGGTTTTGTGACGGTAAATCGGTGTTAGGAGTGTCGCCTAACAGGGTCGAGTTTGGATTGATTCGAAAATGTTGATGATGTTGTAGTTAATGAACATTTTGATTCTTTTGGTTTTGTTTTTGTTATAGTCGATTACGTATGTAATTTGATTAGGTCTTTATCAACATCCGCTATTATCAGACTAGGTCGGGTTTCACTTGGTACACCAAAAATATTTGTGATCAGAAACATTTCCTGCTAATTAGACTCATGTACGTAGTTAATCCAATAGTCAGCTATCGTAGTGATTTCGATCACACTCATCCTGGCGCCATAAAACCGATTTCGAAAAAATCTGGTGCATATAAGCTTAGTTTTCACTTGAGTACAAAACAGAACAGGTAAACTCACAGTGCAGAAGTCAATAAAAGAATAAACATCTCAGCTCAGGGATACAAAGATGAACTCTGAAATAGTTGAGTACTTGAATTGGTGCCACGGACGATGGAACTTAGGCCCAATTAACGTAAGTAAGAAAAGAGTACTCTAGATTGAATCGGCCAAATGAGGGATCGAGCAAGTAAACCAGAAACCCTGTAACGTAAAAAAATTTCAATCTTCGTAAAACTGCGAGAAAACATTTGATAATTCACATCTACAACCATACATTATTGAGAAATGGGGCAACTAAATGTTTAGAAATCAAAATCCCAATTCCCCATACAAAATTTTAACAACTGTTTCCTTCGACACTAAGAGTGTGCACCTAGAGTAATGGAGTTCTGCTATTTAGACGCCTTGGCAATCTCCCGCTCAAGCAAACCCATGAATTTGCATTTCTTGTCAAAACCCCACCCTGGATTGCTCTGCATAACCAAGTGAAAAAGATTAAGCTTCCTACTAAATACTTTTGAGATATGATAAAAAGCAATTCTATTCGAAATAGTCCTCATTGAATTTATCATATATATATGAAAATTGGCAAGAATTTGATGGTCTAAGCACAAATGTTGTTGAGCAACTTCATTCAATTGCCAAACCATAATCATGTGATATGGTGCTGTGTATGAAGCTGCCACACAGATCAAATGAATTCTGCTGTCTAATGAAAGTACGCATAATAGTGCTATATATCTCAATGCAGTTTTCTGCTTTTGAGTCCAGTGAAGTGTCAATATAATATTTACAAGGAATTGAGTTACACCTTTCAGGCTTATATGATGAATTACCCAATCCAACTCCTAAATGATTTAGCATTTCTCTATAACTTTTTCTTAAAAGATTAGATTTTCAAATATACAGTATAACAGCTATTTGACAGCAAAAGACAAATCCATCCCCAAACCCAACACAAGAGCACCAAAAATAGCTCGTGGTAAAGACAATCTAGGGGCCGTTTGACAACCATTATGAAAAGTGATTATTATGCACAAATTTGCTAAAGCATTATCATAAACGATTATGCGATATGCTAAGGGTGTTTGAAAACCATTATTTAATCTATTTATGGATAATGAGAATGTGATAATAAGTTTTTTTAAGAAATAGGAAATACCTGTTTATTTAAATTGAAAAACAACTTCTCTCTTTTTGTCGTTTTGTCGGGTTCACATATCTCAAAACTTCTCATCGAAAGAAAAGAAAAAAACCAACTTCGACTCATCCACAGATAAAGAGAGAGAGAGAGAGAGAAAAGTAACTTCAAAAACTCTTCAATCTCCAACTTCAAATCTGATTTAGGGTTTGATTGTTCGTCGAATCAGATTTAGGTTCAACTCAAGTAAGCTCTCTCACTCACTCTCTCTCTCTTGATAGAGATCTATTTCTATCTCTCTCAAACTCTGTTGATAGAAATCTCTTTGAGAACAATTCATTGATGGGTATTTGTAAATCTTCATCTTTCAATCGAATCATCAAACCCCACATAATATTTTTCATCTTTTAACAACATGGGTATCTATATTTTCTCACTTTAATCTCTCAATTTGAGTCACATGGGATTGGTATTTGGATTTTTAATCATACTACAACAATGGGTAACAATTAGGCCTTGTTTTTACAAGGTGTTAGATGAATTATCTCGACCAGAATCTTAGATTAGGTAGTCCTTTGGATGTTGTTGCATGTGTCTGATATTTTTTTGCTTCACCAAATATATATGATGTTGCTCCATGAACACAATTGCGGCAGGCAGTTCATTTTAGTAGATCCTCAAACTGAAGGCAATTCATTTTCAAGCTGTGCCCAAACTTAATATTAACCAAAATTGTGTAGCCGACTTTATCCATGTTGTTCATTTACCACAAAATTTTGTAGTATTTTGCCGTGAGCTTTTGATTTGACATTTTATTCGTTGGAGAATTACACGACTAAAATCAGAGTACAGGAATCAACTATAATAAATTTGTAACAAGTATCATATTTTTGCAATCAATGCATGAATACTCTGAAAATAAAACTGTTGTGGAAAAAGAAACTTTAAACTGTGTAAATGATGAAATATTTGTGCTGAAAATAAATATCGATGATTATCTCATTGTGGTTACCTTGTGCATTTCAGGAATTTTTCTTATAGGGGAGATTGGAGGGACTGCTGAAGAGGATGCTGCCGCCTTAATCAAGGTACTAAAATTTCAGATCTATTTTCCTTTTCTATTATTCAGGAAGAGGACCTAAGCGAGGCAGGAAAATTTTCTATTTGTTAGCACTTTTATGAGATTCAAAATGTAATCTTTTCAGGAGAGTGGAACTGAAAAGCCTATAGTTACATTTATTGCTAGACTCACCGCTCCACCCGGTCGCCGTATGGGTCATGCTGGAGGTACAGTCACCCAAAATAGCTTTCACATCTGAATCCCATACAAAACTGTGTTTTATCCGTGTTTTTGTCTGAATAAAGTCACAAATTTTGAAATGAAATTCTCAAATTTTGTGATCTGTACGTTCTCTAAGAGCATCTTGACATTAGAAATCCTATATTTTTGGTTAAAATCAACCGTATATGTTTTCATGGTGTAGCTATTGTTTTGTGGCTGTTTGTTAGATAAGGAAATCATGAATGGAGGATGAATAGTTTGCTAAGTCTACAGTTTTTCTGTAGTATGGTAAAGATATAGGTATCCATGACAATGCTTGTATATGTTTGGTATCCACGTTGTTTATTGTGCATGTTGGGTTTTCTGAGACCTCATAAGGAGAAGCCCGTGACATAAAGATTGAGCAAATATGTTGGGTTTTCTATGTTTGTTATGTTAGGTTCATTTTTACTGCATATGCCTTGAGCTTACTTTGGTTTCATGTTTTGAAGTAAAGGAGATTGTTATGAATATTGAAATATGGTACTGACTATTTGTGCCCTTTTGCAGTGGACTTGGATGAGGAACTCAAGCAAAATGTATTGAATTTAATAGTTGCAGGAGTTGTGGCAGAGTGCTATGATAGGAACATATCAAAAGAGCCCGCTAGAGATTACAGGAAACAACTATTTGCTTGAAATTTTGCGTGATCATCCTACAAGATGTTACTAGCCATTTCGCATGGAAAAGGGGGTGTTTTTGAAGTTGTGTGACACACTAAGAGAAAATAACCTCTTGTATGATAGAAGATGGATACGCGTGGAGGAACAAGTTGCAATATTTCTTTCTATCATGGCACATAATGAATCGAATAGAAAGTTGCAAGAACGTTATCAACATTTAGGACAGACTATTAGAAGGTGCTTTAATGATGTTCTGAAGGCAATTATTACGTTATCACCAAAACTCATTAAGCCCCCAACAATTTCAGAAACTCCTCTTGAGATCTTACACGATCCGAAGTACTATCCATGGTTTAAGGTAATACTCAAGGGCCGTTTATCAATAGAACTTTCTTATATTTTTCTTTTGAGCTATCCATAGTTTAATTTTCTTAAGTGGTAGTTTCGTTTTATTATTTACTAACAAATTGACTTTCTTATATTTTTATTTTTAAAGGATTGTATTGGTGCAATCGACGGTACACACATTAAAGCTATACTCCCTTCGGATCAACAACTTCCATTTATCAATATGAAGGGTGATGTTACGCAGAATGTGATGGCCGCGTGCTCTTTCGATATGAGATTCACGTTCGTATATGCTGGTTGGAAAGGTCTGCAAATGATTCGAGAATCCTTTGGGAAGTTTTGTTAAATAAAAATCTAAAATTCCCCCACCCCTGTGAAGGTATGACTCTTCTCTCTCAAATTAATATATTTAATTAATATAAGATTATAAGTTAGGTTACCCTAAAGTTGTTTTTGTTGGATTTTATTTGCAAATGAATATTACGTTGTTGATGGGGATTATGCTAATATGCCCGGCTTTTTATCTCCATTCCGAAGAACGAAATATCATTTGCAAGATTACATAAATGGAGTGAGACCATCAAATGCGAAAGAATTATTCAACCATGCTCACTCCTCATTACGGAACGTCATAGAGCGTACTTTTGGAGTCTTAAAAACACGTTTTCGAATTTTGAAAGACCCCCACCATATCCATTTCCTACTCAGAGAGATATTGTTATAGTTGCATGTGCAATCCACAACTTTATAAGAATGCAGGGGCAAAATGATGATCTATTTTCAATCTTTGAGGATGAAGATTATTTGATAGAAGATGATGATGATCAAATAAATGACCAATCAATTAACAACGGATCTGTACAAGCTCAACAACAACATAGGAATGAAATGAATACGTTTCAAGATGGAGTTGCAAATGCAATGTATAGATTTTGTAATCGAAATGCTTAAAACTGTTATTTTGTTTTAATTATGATAAGACTTGATTGTGTGGTATTTAATTTATTTGTCTTATTTGACTGAATATTCGATTGGATATGTAAGCTTTTATGCCCAATTTTTATTCCCACAAAGGCGGATATTAGATATTTGTCTTTTTTGGTCATCAGATATTAGAAAACCAAAGAAAAGCAATTTTTTTGTAAATGTTGCCAAACATAAATGTGGTTAAATGCTTTTGTAGATAATTCATTATCACTTTGATTGTTTGATAACCATTATTCAATAATTACTTATGCTGTAAATGTTTTTAGCATAATTACTTTCAAAAATAAAAACATTTATATCATAATCATTACCAAACGGCCCCCTAGTCCAACATAATTTATGATTTACCAGGTGTATCTGTTGATCAATATATTCAGCTAGAGATGTAATAGGCAAGGGCTGCATCCTTTTCTCCCTCGTATGGATGTCCTACAAATTTTTTGTCACAATTCTCTTCCTCTCCAACAACTTTTATGGATTAGGTTTTCTTATAGATTAATTTGGTTTTTTTCTGAACTCTTAGTGGTACAATCTTGAGATTTAAATCGGTTGTCTTAGAATTATAACATTTTTCTTTGATGTTACTCTCTGTTGTTTATTGGATGCAGAATGATGGAGAAGTTAATTATTTTCGGTGTCCGGCACTACATCTTGGTGGATGAGTCTAACATGATTGAAGCGTACCATAAAAGTAGCATCGTAATGGCAAGAATATTTGCAATAAAATCGTATCAACGTTTCCCAGTATCAAATTCCATCAGTATGGCACCTTACTTTTTCTTACTTTTTCTTGGCAAATTGTTGATGTTACACATTGCAAGATTGAGAGATGGTGTTAAAGTTGTAGTAGACAAATAGTTTAGAAAGCTTACATAAATGTGTTTAGATGTTTTTTGCTTATATATGTATGTATGTATGTATGTATGTGTATTTGATTGATTTAATTAGGTTATGCAATGGAATAATATTGAGGTTTCAAAATTTTGTGCTGCATGAGAAATCCATGTTTCAGGGAGATATCCTTGTGTTCAAGCATAAAACTTCAAAAATCTTTATTGCATAGTAAGTAAAGCAACAAGAATCATAAGATCATTAATACCTGGTGTACACAATATAAATTGGACTTGAAAAAGTACGTGAAGAACTAACTAACCTTGAGGGAAAGAAGGGCACGATCAGTGAACTTCTTCACGGATGAATGTGTATTGGCATGTAGATTTTCTGCTAATTTATCTAACTCCCGTTCTTGTTCCTTTGCTGTTACTCTATCAGGGCCGCTGTACTTATGCATAAGCTCTTTGATCTTTGGTGCTTTCCCCATCATCTCTTCCATAATTTCCTGGTAACAAAGAAAAAAAAACATATAAAGTGTGCATGACAAATTATATCATCATTATACATATTAGCTTTCACTATAAAGCAGAAATTAGTAAAGATATGGTATATAGCTCAGAGAAAGTTTCCACCAAGGCGGAGTCAGAAAACCTTCTATCATCTCAAAATCTCAGCCAACGTGTACTCTCACTCCATGAAGAAAATCTCCATATGTCTTCATATATTCTCTCCAAACACAACAAGTAACACTCTGCACTACTTCGCCACTACCCCACACCAAAATCCTTGATCTAAATCCAATAATGATAGGCTGCTACCATAGGCCTTACTCTGCTTTACCAGACCTCCATAACCAGTCACCAAAAAAAGGGCTTCATTCATTCTTGTAAACTCTTTATTCCCTAAACCTCCTTCCTCCTTCACAAAAAGACCTTAGTCCATCTCATCAAACGAAATTTTCTATTTTCTACTGAATCATTCCAAGAAAAAATCTTCTTTGGCCCTATAGGTAGTTGACTAAAATACATAGTACTGGGAAGATTCAAGAAAGTAATTTAAAGCAAGGTCATTTTTCGAGCTTGCGACAAGCAGCGACTCTTCCAACTAGATGGAAGGAAATAACAAATGCTGATGTCCTTATAAGGAAATAAAAAGTTCCAAGTATAAGATGTGTACTTGTAGAAAAGTATTTGTATGAAAATATCATATTTTTAGTGAGGTGTTGGCAAAGCAACTTGTAGAGTTATGTTCCAACTAGATGTATTCTAAATATTCATAAGATATGAAGAGAAATAATTATAAGAGAAGATAAAGATGCCTTCTCAAAAAAAAACAGAAGATAAAGATGCCACTCGGCCAAGACAAGCGAGCACATAAAGAAGATTGTGAGAAGTACTACCACAGGAATACCAAGGGCGGCTGAAAACCTTGTAAATACTCTTCCTACAGTGATTACTGAATTCAATCCTAGTTCGTTTGTTGAAGATCTCAAGAAGATAATTGGAGAAGATGCTAGATGCATGTATAACCATGAAAAAAAAAACTTGGGAGTAGGCCAGATACATGTATAACCATTATTATTCCTGCGTACGTCTGTCTTCTTTTGTCTTGCTTCTGTTTGAAACCATTTTCTCACCTTAGTTCTTTAAACATTGCCTCCCTGATTAATGAAACCACATAGTTTGGTAAAAAATCAGAAACTGGGAAGTAGGCCAGCTACATGTATAACATTTATTATTCCTGCAGACGTATGTCTTCTTTTGTCCCGCTTCTGTTAGAAACCATTTTCTCATCTTGGTTCTTTAAACATTGCCTCTCTGATTAATGAAACCACATAGTTTATCCAATGGTGAAAAATCAGTAGGGATGGCCAGAAGTATTTTCTGGCTGAAACAATGAAGAAAATAGCTGATACTCTTATCTACGTGGGTTTGTACCAAAGACACCCGAAAACCTTAACAATGGGAAAACCAAGTTTGGACAATCACGTCTAAGAATCACCCTTATAGACGCAACTTATTGCAATATATATAAAGTTGGAATAGTAGTTACTCTATAGGGAAGTCGAACTAAATCAACATGAAAACCATCCACCCATAACTTATGATATCTGCCAAACAATTTAGAACTCCCACCTCCCTTACACAATAGCAGTTGAATTACAGATGCCAGATGTTTCAAAATGGAGCAAAATTGGATGTTAAGCTACTTTGCGGTGCATCAAACAAAATCAGAGTGACTCCTGCATAGTACAAACAATTTAGAACTCTCACCTCCCTTACACACAATTTAGAACTCCTGCATACGTCCGCGGGTATAATATTAATAGATCAAGAGAGATTCTAATTGAAATTACAGTGAGACTAGTTTAGGTACCTCTCAACAAAATGAAACAAAGTTGTTCTTATGAGCATATCACGGTGGGTTTGGCATTCAAACACTAGGATTTAAATGTTTGATAAATAGTCATGGAGGCTCATCGAGGGGATATAAAGCTGTTAAAAACTACATGTGTGGAAGCTAAATTAATCTTGATTAATAGTAAGTTCTCTCAATTGCATAAAATAAAGGTCAAAAGACCTAGGATTTATGAGATTTACCTTAAACTCTACAACCTCTCTCTCTCTAAGGCTAAGCCTTTTCTCTTACTAAAACCAGCATACTAAATAAACTAAACTTAGGTTCTCTTTTATAGGAGAAGAGACCTAGCACAAGTAAAAACTCTAGCTAGACTCTAATTAGGAGACTTCTCTTAATTATAATGCAATTAAAGTAAATAACAAGAACTAAATAAGAGGGTATGCACATGATATACGAAACGTGCTATGCTTATCAAAAGCATTTGGAGGTGAATCGTGCGATAGTAGCTCATATAGAAAGAATATTGGCGGTTAGTCCAGAGGTATTGAGTGCAGTTTGCTAGAAGGGCTACCCAGTTAGTACTAAAGTAGTGGAAACCAACCTAATATCGCTCTAGCTAGATAATGGGAATTAATAATTGAGCCTTAAGTGACGACAAGGGAGAAACAAGTTTCTAACCTAACCAAATAGATCAACTTTTGAATAAGAGAATAATATCGAATTTCCAAACAATTGCCATATACTTTTGAAATTTTGGTTTCAATCGAAAGTAGAAACCCTTTTTTTGCAGACAAGAGTGATCCGGGTTTAAAATAATTTATCACCATTTGCCCATTTGATCCCTGGAGCACGCGCAATCCTCGCCGACACTCATGTTGGATATGTCAAAACAAATCCGGGCGAGTTATCCCCTGTTAGTGGTGTGTCATACTCAGGATTTCTACTTCTTAAGGCATGAGTCAACATTGTAGACCTGAAGTAGGAAATGGGCTTTGCTCAGTATATATCATGGACCCTTGTAAGGAAAAAAATGAGCTTCTTCTGAAATGGTTAATTTCCTTCAGGTCGTTTTGTGAATTCACAGTTTCAACAGTGGGAGATCTTAATCTATAAAAGTACTTACAATATCTGTCCCGCCCCCGCCCCCAGACACACACCACAACAGAGTACCCACAGCTCAAAATTGAGTTTCTTTTATGAATAACAAGCTTTAAACTAACCACCACTTTTGGGTAAAGGCCCAGAATTTGTGCTTTTACTTTTACTGGCGTATTAGATACCTAGTTAAGCCTATGACTTAGGAGGCACGCTTTAAAGAGATAACCTTTATATACATGGGTTACTTCACTCAAACGAAACATGAAATCAAGGAACGAAAAGAGAGAATTGTCACATCATTCTGGATAAGGTTTTGTTGATTCTCGATGATGAGATTTTTGGAATTGTCACGGACATTAATTGTGGTCCTGTGAATATGGTTGTGG
The DNA here is from genome assembly GCA_014058105.1 of Kingdonia uniflora. NCBI lineage: Eukaryota > Viridiplantae > Streptophyta > Magnoliopsida > Ranunculales > Circaeasteraceae > Kingdonia > Kingdonia uniflora. The sequence goes on along the minus strand of JACGCM010002686.1, from coordinate 1,537,525 downwards.
ATATGGTTTTTAACCTAGATCTTGTCACGAAATATTACTAGTATTTTTTATATCAACAAGGATTTTGTCTTCATTCTTTTTTCTTTTATTGTGCCATCTTATATTTCTTGTTTGTAACCCGAGATCTTAATCCTCTAGACTAACTGAAGTTTTTTTGTTGTTTTTTTTTTTTTTTGTCATTTTCAAATTAATTAAATATAAAATGAAAATGTTAATAATCATGATCAGATCATCCTCCCTAAATTTCATGGTTTTTTGATTATTTTAACCCTACCCAATATGCAATAAAAATTAACATTGGAAATTAACCCTGACAATAAATGATTTCATACTAAGACGACTCAATATATTAAAAAATCTTGCGAGGCAGATCTAATCAAGATAAAATACATTCTCACCAAATGAATTTGTTGTGTTACTCCTCTCTTTTACTCTCTCTCTCTCTCTCTCTACACACACACAATCTATTATATGTAACACAAGACAAACAACAAACAAGATCTTACTTCACCCATCTAGATTGTCGAAATTTCATAAAAGGAGGTACGAGATGCGATATTAGTTCAAACATGGATATTTGAAGGGGTTGTTTCGATATTGAGGGATGCTTTAGGCGTCTATCCAACAAACAAAATAAAATATAAACTAGAACACTACAAAGAAAGCCGAAGGCACATCAACTATAACTCTAAGCAAGCCACATGAGTACACTAATATAAAACAAAGATGGTTACATATATTTTGCCTATGACATCTTGAGAAGGGCATCTTCATCACTTCATCTTGAGGCGATAAATGTTAAATAGTAAATATGCACATATCGGAGTTCACTTAAGGGGTAGTAGGAGCGTCCAAATAAAATACCATCTACTATAAAATTTAAAAAGAACCCCACTTTTCCACCTACGATCCTCTCATAATTGTGTATCTCAAAGAAACCCTAGGCGACTCCTATCGACGGATATTTGTTAAAACTTCTAATTCAAGTAATCTCCACATACGATTTCTCTATATCATTGTTGTTCGCAAATCCAAATGTAATTGAGCATCCTCTCTCTCTCTCTCTAAAAGATCTTTCGTTCAGTTTTTAGGGGTTTTGATCAAAATATTTATCGTAACATTCTCGGAGATAAGGATTTTAATTGACAAAGTTCTCAATTAAGGATTTTGATTGGTAAGGGTCTCAACTCATTCAATGAATTCGAATTCATTTGATTAAGAGTATCATTAGATTAGTAACAGTCTTGATTAAGGATAGTAGATGCCATTGGAGGAGTCATAAGTGATAATGTTCAGTAACAATCTTTTTGATGTCATTGTAGGAGTCACAAGACCCACAACTGATAATGTCTTCAGTCTTCAGTTACTATCTTTTTGCTTAGCAAATTTAACTCAAAGATCAATGGCTAGAAACCCATTATAATGGCTGCATTTCTGCTTGCATTTACCCATCAGTTTTTATAGCAATGGATCCTTATCGAGGAGCTTTCCACTTCCAATCCTTAGCTTCCTTTATGACAAACTGCATATTAATATTCCATCTCTCCATAAACCTTCTATTACCTGGATTCTCTTCAACGTTTATATCATTACAAGGGAGTTTTAACTTAGCATTGTCAGTTATTATGAAGATCAATTGTCAAGCTCAGCTTTCCTTATAAATTCCAAAATTCCTTTCACTTTAGATGTGTTAGAAAAAGCCATTGACTCATGATACGGGTAATGGAATCTGAACCAGTAAAATGTCTCCAGACACCACTAGAATCTCACCCAATAGCTGCAACAGTTTTAGCCAAACAAACTGAGACATGGGGCGCTTGAACAATATTACGAATTGAGTTTTTTTGCTATGATAACTGAACGTCGTTTACTTGAATTAGAATGTATACGAAAAAACATTTCTCTATATTGTATACATGTGCATTTCCAAATTTTCACGCCAACTTTTCATCCAACTTTTGGAGATGTAAGTTGACTTACGAGGAGTTTCACTCGAATTAAGGTGTTGAATTAATCTGCTTTTGTCGGAACCAATCTATCCCTTTATGTTCCTGGAATCCACTTAATGAGATAAACTAGTAAATCTTTAATCACCATCTTCTTACCACCAAACCGTATCAAATCACAATTCCCAATAAATACATTGAATAGTTCTCTCGAAGTCCCTTATTCACTCGGTTTTTACTCAATTTTCAACAGGTTTTAAATCATTTTTTTAAGTTGGTTTCAATTAATTTATTCAACAAAAACAACAACAGTTCCCCTTTCAGTCCCCTCTTTCGGGCGTCAACGAAATACTGAAGTAGTCGTCATCTCAAAATGCCAAACAATGTTTCTCCTACCCCGCTTCTTAGGCCTCTCTACTAAAGTTTAATTTAGATGGATTAGCTTTATGAAACCATATACTGTGTTGAGGGGAAGAATGTATTACAGTGCATCATGGCAATTTCTTGCGGACCTACGTACAAGGTTTTAGATCTGGAACTAACATTTTTTTATTCTAAGGAATTGGAGGTACAAGTTTCAGGTTCTGAGGTTGTGATGAACTAGTATATAAAAGCAGGCCAGTTCCATGGAGACATTTCTGAAAATGGGGAAAGCTTCTAAATGTTTCTGCAGGGAAGTTAACAGATGATTGTCTAAGATAGGCAATACTCAGAGTGAGCAGATATTTACATAGTTGTCTAGAAAAGTTAAGGTTGCTCTTTATTTGAAGAGAATAGTCATTGGTGCCATTAGATTCTGGTTTTAAGCTCAGGCTTGGTCTTCCCCGTAGTAATCATTCCATTAGCCACCAATAAAAAACAGGCTTTTGTAAAAGGAAAAGAACAAAAAAGAAAATTAAGAAGATGGAAGTGTTATAAAACACGGACAATCACAAGATGTAAAGGCAAAGGCAAGTAGGGAACAGATCAATTGGGGTGAATCCATAACCTGGGTGGGTTATGACTTATAAAGCAAATACAATTTGGGTGAGTTGGGTACTGAAAGTATATATGAGTGTAATTGAACGATAAATCCCGTTTGGCAGCACTAAAAGAGAGTAAAAAATTTGAAACTTCAAACAACTAGAAGAAGTAATGCAGTCGGAAGGGGTGCCCTAACAGATATTAATTTGAAACTCAACCGTTTGGTGGCAATAAAGCAGAATTTTGATTCCAATATTCAAGACAATCACAAGATGTAATGTGGAGATAAAGGGATGTCCTAACAGAAACCAATTCAAGTAAATTCTGTAGTGCAAAATTTTGAGGCAAATGAAATTTGAGAGAAGGAAAATCAATATATAAAAAAACAATTGCAAGAAAGAATAACCAGGGGTTTTAGGAATAAAGACAAGCCAGTAATGAGGATAGTGAAGAAGGCACGTCGAGAGACAAAAACGAGTAACTTGAGGTTGAAGAGCATAACAAATGCCCTTGACATGGGTATCCACTAGTGTGTAGAAGTTGTTAACAATAAATGCATGCCAGCAAACAGAAATAAACACCTTACACCTAGTATGAAATCAATCTATCAAGCACGCCATCAAAAGATTGACTGAAGCCAAATAAGATGGAACCACACTGAACAAAAAAGTGATGAATAAAGCTACATATACTTACTTCCCACTCTTCTTGACTTTGTATTCCTACGTAATTCAAAAAAAATGGCTTCGCTTTCTCGAAAGCATCCCGAAGAGAGATAGGGGGCTTCTCATCGATATCTGGATTCATATCAAGCTCCCCCATGGAATATTCTGGCTCATACTCTATCTGCAAAAAAACAAAAAAAAACAAAAACAAAATTGATACCATAAATAACAAATTATTCACTAAGAAAGAACCCAATAGAGAATTACCATATTATTTAAATGGAGAGCTTCCGATATTTTTTCATCGTCTGGGCTAGGCAACACCCGGCGAATAATATCATCAAACGCTTCAGTCAATCTATCCATATTCTCCACTCCAATTCTCTTAGCTAACCTCTCTCCATCAGCATTATCTCCAAGGATAGACCTATCAGTTAAATTCTCCTGATTGCGATTTTGAAAACCTGCCCTACCACGTCCTCCTCCACTTCTACCTCCCCCTTCTCTATAACCTCCTCTTCCCCTTCCACCCTCTGTCCTCCCACCTCCTTCTGGAGAACTCCTCTGTTGTTGTCGCTGTTGCTGTTGCTGCGGCCCAAGCCCTCCTACTCTTCCACCTCTAATCGGGCGAGGCGGCCTAATATGTCTGTTTTCCTCTTTGTCAGGCATCTTTCTCTCCTCAGCAGTTCCCAGATTTTTAATGGGCTTTCCACGCCCTGCAACATCCAACCCCGGCATAATACTTGATGGAACAACACCCTCCTCTTTAGCACTTCGACTGAACCGGGTTTTCTGACTCAAAGGAGCATCCTTCTGCTCAACATTTCGACTCAATTGGGACTTCTGGGGGGCATCCTCTTGTTCTGCATTTCTACGGAATTGGGTTTTCTCAGTCGATTTCACTGAATCTTCCCTGTTCAAGGAAATTGGAGCTTTAGGTTGAATGGATGGGGACTCTAGCCGGCTTGAGTTAGTTTGGCCCCGACCGATAGAAGTTGTACCAGGGGGGACCCTCGAAGATAGCGAAGGGATAATCGGGGGTGAAGTGTAAGCTGGTTTACCTCTACCGTGACCGGACCCAGAAGGAATAAAAGACTCTTTAGGGTTTTCCCCATTGGCATTGTCTATATTGGGTTTTCCGGGCGTCTGAGCAGAGAACTGAGGTATATCAGGAGGGCCAGAGGAGGATGGCCCTCGGCCTCGGCCTCGACCTCTACCACTTCCACTCGAAAATGTGGAAAAAGCTGAGGAACATATTGGAGTTTGTTTGGTGATGTGACTGCTGCTACTGCTTGCTAGTCTTCCCAAGCATCCTCTCATGGTGTTGATTTCCCCCTCTCTCAAATAATGCTGCAAAAATTGCAAACATCAATTAGTTCAGGATGAATTTAAAGCTCCGCTTAAAAAGAAGCCATTAAAGTATTCTATAAAAAAATCTACATTAGTCACAAGTACTTCTAATAATTAACACAACGAAATTTCCAGTTCTAATCTTTAATAAAACAAACCCCAAACCACATTTTTCTACTTATAAAACACACAGACACGACAAAAGAGAAATTGATAACTGCATTGACATTCAAATTTTCACAATGAACTATTTATTAGTATACAAGACATTTAAATTTATCCCAATATAACCAAGTACTAATAGGGTTTAATTATTAATATCTGTGTCGGTTTGAGCAGGCATAACTAGTGGACTGACAGTGAATCTGAAGCACAGAACCAAAATCCTTTTATCACAGTGTTGCTAACTTGGAAAAGCTTGCCTTTATGAGTTCGTCACCTTCAAGTATACAAAAATCAGGGCCAATGAATGTGAATACAACATGGTGATGTAAATATAAAGTAAATAATTACTCTAAAAATCAGATTTTATCCATAACACAAAGATTCCCGCAAATGTCATGAGCTTAATGTGAAACTAAACTGAAAAGTATTAGAATCTAAACCCAAATACCATACTGAACCCATTGTTCAGTGAAGCACCTTCAACGTCCCTCAATTAGTCATTCTAACAGGAACTCGTAGTACACATGGGAAGTGGGAACACTCTAGATATACTCCATTAAGAAATGAATGAATCATGTCAGAACGAACAAACCAACTTCACGAGGCAGTTAAGCAGACTCGGATCAGCAACCAAAAACCCCGTATTTTAGATTGAAATTCTAATTTCAGGAAAACCTTTCAATCCTCCGTGGGTTAAGTGCTTGGAAGAAAATAAAAGAAGTCTCCTGGAAGTGTCTATTTTTATTAGAAATCTCTACAAAATCAAATACTTTTTCTAGTCTTTTACTGAATTATGAGAACAATAACATTATTAACCGGTTCATATAATGAGTCCCTCCTTATATCCTGCCAGTTTTTCTATGGACAACATTGCAACAAACGTTAATCATTCGGTCTTCCCCATTCTTTTTCTTCTACTTTTTCGAAAAACCATGTCTACAACGAAGTATCAAAAACCCCAATTTTTGTATTCTCTCTACAATGTATAAACTCGCACTCAATCGTCCCTCTATTATTTCCTTTCTTCAAAATCAACAAACCCCAATTTCTCTTCTCTCATTCTACATTAATACATACCCAAGTCTCTCTCCTTCCCTCTAAGGTCTTTTCGACAACAATTAAATGATGCCAGGATCCAAAATTAAGATTATAATCCCTCCCCAATGTTACTAAAGTGCACTAGTAATTAGGTTTTTCAGATTAAAAATTGTGAAAATTGAATTGGGGGAATCCGTTTCGATTGACCCAATTTGCAGAACTTGTGTATGAGATGAAAAACATAATTAACATCTCTTCGCGCAACAACAAAAATGAGCAAAATTAAGTTGATGATTGTACAAATAGAGCAAGGAAATGTAGATTAAATCAATTACCTCTTCATTGCTAATCATTCAATTTGACATTGTTCCCGGTTAGCATCTCTGAATGGTTCGAAGAGAGAGAGAGATAGGGTTTTGGGCTCTCTCTTTTTCTGGTTTCGGGTCGCTCGCTCTCTTGGTGTTTTACTAATATGCCGCATCACGGTGGAAAACGACCGAAATATCTTTCGGGCAACCAAGTTTCTGTAATGGATTCTTGATTCTTTGAAATTTAGGGCACAAATTTTTGTAGATGCAACTTTTAATTTTATTGAACTGAACTTCTTACAATATGTATTGGATCCTGATATTTTTCACGTAACAAATACCGTATCATTCTCCATTTCCCCTCACCCTCACTCTCAACTCTACACTCTATCCAAACCACCACCATGTACCAATCCCAACCCACATCTCCGTAGTAGAACCCCTCCCTGAATCAACAATCTTCTTTTATTTCGACTCCATCGGAATTACCAGCCTCTAACCTCACTAAAGTCGAATAAGTAATCTACCTCACGTATTTGCTGAAACATCTCGTTTGGTGCGATCAGAATTGTTGGCGACAAATTATTGATTCGCTTAGTTTTCAAAATAATACTTATTTTGATTTTCTAGATAGGGAAACTCAAAACCACATAAACAATGATAGGCTTTCTCTAATCTGTCTTCTCCTCTTTACATCTCCATAGTTCAACCATTATAGCTAAATCCGCCATGACATCTTTTAGTAAACATTGGACTTGATGACATTGTTGCGAGTTTCGTGACATAAATTCTTAAGTGGTTTAGTAAAACGTATCGTTTCGTTGCCCGATTGCGTCAAAGATTGGAATGTCGATTAAGCGTGAAAGTTCCTAATAAAATGAGTTGTAGATGCAACTAACTTGGATTAGTTTTCTAATGAAGAATGAATCGAATTACTAGTAGTAAGAAACTGAATGTCGAATTAGAAGAAATTTAGTTCATATTAAAATTTTATGTGCTTGGTATTTAATGTATTTCGAGAAATAGGTCACACTTAATTCTATCAATCAATGATTTATGATTAAAAAGAAACAATCAAAAGTAAAGACAATTAATTAAATGACACAAGCAATTGTTCACCCTGTGAAAACTCCTTACTCAGGAGAAAAACCTCAGGTCGTTGTCGGTGAACACGACAACCAAAAATCTACTAATCAAAAAAAGTTTAATCTTAATTACACTTACAAACTCGATAACCTGGTCTCATGATTATCTCTCTTCTAATCAAAGCTTCACGCCCTATCCCCTTCGTTCTCGCAACGACACTCATTGATCTCACACCAAGTATCACCCTTCTTGAATCACTCTAGAACACTTTGTGGGAAGTAGGATACACTAACTCAATTTATCAATCTCAATATTTTTAGGTTTTGATTGATCTCAAGTTGTGTTTCTAATAATAAAAATTTTGCTCTCACGAAAATAACTTGTTGCCAAAGAAAAGAGAAAAAGAGAGTGAGTGAGAAGAGATGCAATATTTCCTTTAAATAGAGTTTCAGTTTTTCTCGAGACTCGTTCGAACAGCATCCAAGCCCGTTCGAACGAATTGGACTCCTGGGCCAAAATTCCAGGGAGATGGTAAATGGTCGTTCGAACGACATCCACGCTCGTTCAAACAACTTTACGACAATTGGTCTTCAACCCTATAAACATGATCATTTGTTCGAACGACATCCAAACTCGTTCGAACGACTTCGACAATATCAGTCTTCGGCAATTCCACTCTTCAGCCCTAGATCCTCCTTCTTGGTTTATCGTGTCACTGTCTTCGACTGAGATAACCACGGACTTTTACATACACGAAATGAGACAAACCAAAACCTTTCACATATATAGGTATTCTTGTCACAAGCATCTACAAAGTCATCTCTATAAAAGTCTAACATGGAATTTTTTCATATATTTTCTATTAATTAGCTTTCACCTCTATCGAATAAATTACTAACATCTATGAAGATTATCAAACGACTCTATGTAGTCTATTATACAACCAAGAACGGTATTTTTTTATCACATGACAACTTTACCCACAAGAGATGACAAGTTTACCCTTAAAGAATGTATTTCACAACACAAAAGGAGAGAGTTCTAAAACTCTAAAACCCACATTTCTCTACAACTTTCCCGCTCCTCTCTTATTCAAACACTAGACTCCTTTTCAGTCTAATCTCCACCACCAACAGTTTGAAGAACTTCTATATCTCTTTCTCTTTCACTTTCTTATCGTTGTTGATTTTATTTCTTATACGTCTCTTTAAAGGTATGAATTAGGGTTCCTATTATATTATTTCAATATTTCAATTAGTTATTTTGCGATATTTATATTGTTAGAGTTTGTGTTCTCATCTCATTCTGGAGCACACAAAAGATCTTTCCATAAATATCAGAATCTATCTCAATAGCATTGGGTTTAATATATATTCAGGTATGTGGTTTAATAAAAAGAAAAGAGACGAGCGCTAGAGAATTAGTAATGTGAAGTGAACTATATAACTAGTATTAGTAACGAGCAATTGTCGGGTGCAAACGCATTGTTTTTTAGATTAAAGTTGGAGTCGAGTATAATTATTTGATATATTACTTAATTTTGAATGTAAATATATGTTGCTAGTTTTGTGTTTGAATATTATCGAGTTATGTAATGATTGTCCCCATTCTTGTGATATCTTATATTAGAGGCAAAAAATAATCTATTTGGCAATGACGGAATAGACTAGTTTATCTCTTAATGGTTGATGCATTTTGGTTTTCTTAAATTATTTTACGGGAATGGTATTTGTTATTTTTGACAATGTTTACTCATTTGTTGATGCATAACACAAAATAATATGCAACATTTATTTTGAAGAACCTGAAGATAAACCTCTTTTAGTTTGGTGTTTGATGAGAGGTTTTTTTGTGTCCTCTAGCAAAATACTCATTCAAAGTATGCTTGTCGAAAATATAGTACTGATGAGTGGGATCGAATCCACAGCGAGGTTTGGGAAAACGAATACTTCCTATGCCGAATTAAGATTTTATAAGAGATAAATCTAAAAGGAAAGAAATAACAATAACAATTAACAAGAGAATAGCTACGACTGGAATTCGACCCAACCAAAGCAATAATAGTAATCATGTAGTTTTGCTAGGCGGATTATTTATGTCACAAATATTTGGTAAGGCATTTTTGATATAAACATCAACCCTAGATCCATGGTTAGACATCTAGGATTTGGTCATATTATGTTTTACTTAATTCGATGTGTCAGAGAAATTCTTCCAACTATAGTTAAGCTCGGCAAAAATTTATCCTACGAGTTATTTTCGTGTTTGCCCTAAAATTCAGTTTAATGGTTATATCACTGGATTTTGGCTAAATAGTCACTGGATTAATGGTTATATCACTGGATTAATGGTCATATATAAATTGCATGGTTATATCATATATAAAATTCAGTTTAATGGTTATATCACTGGATTTTGGCTAAAAACTAGTAATCATATATAAATTTAAAGTCAGGCCGTAAGAACACCAAAGAGATATAGTCTAACGTGGACAAACAAAAAATATAGTTCACATCATCACTGAACAAACAAATGATATCGTCCACAAGTTATAGAAGTGCAAATAATTTTTCCACAGGTTACAACATAGCCACTGCGGGGTCTAAGAAGTCATTATAAACAATACAGCTACGGGGCAGGGCTCGGCTCGACAGTGGCAACCTCAGCATCTTCCTCAGCAGTAATATCCTTATAAAATCCCGTTGGAGCAGAACCTTGCCAGCCGGAGTAACCGAGGTGGCGCAACTCGGGAACATATTGGGTTAGACCCAGAGTAAGCAACGGGGGAACAACCTTGGCGACCCACCAGTTGGTGGACAAACAAATTATTTTTTCAACATTCGCCAAGTTCTAGACTAGCTCTCCCACGCGGCCCTACAAGTCCGCCGCCACATCCTCTCACCCGTTGAGCTGCTCATGGAGAACCTGCTCGTCCACCTCCTTCTCCAGCCCCAGACTCTTAATGCAACTATTGGCGATCTCCAAGTCCCGCTCGAGGGTCATATTCTCTTCCCTGAGCACTTTGGCCTCCTCCGTCAACGCCTTCGTCTGATCCACCACATATTCCGCAAACTTGTAATGTACTGCCTCTCTGATAAGCTCCTTCTAGTGGGCATGCATATCTGCAAGGTGTTGTTCCAGGTCGTTGTTACGACTGGCAAGGTTCTCACCACGTTGTAGAACGGCCTACAGAGTCAGCTTGCACTGCAAATGACAAATAACAATAGTTTTAAGATAACACGAGACGCTTCCATACCAAAAATTTAAGTGTAGGCAGCTATAAACAAAAACCTTACCCGCACGGCAGCAATGATAGCAGTACGCCGAGCACGAGGGTCTAGAAGAACCTCTATCAAATAAGCATTTTCCTTGTCCTTATAGGGCGTACTCTGGACCTCCCCCTCTGGCAAGCCGCCTGAGAACAGCTTCTTACTACTCACGAACCAAGTCGTATACTCTACGAAGGACTAAGACATCGGTTTTCTTTCCTTCCCTAGTAAACTTTATAGTTCCTCATCAACAAGGCCTTGATATACGGCCTTGTGGCACTTGGCATTCGGGGCACCCTTCTCAGTATGGATGTTGACACCCCTCAACCCAACACTCTGGCGGGGCACAAGGGAAGTCGTCTGCGAGGCACCAACAAAGTATTTTCCCTCCACAACGAGAAAACGAGGTTTTATCTCAACAGTCTCTATCGACTTGTGCGTATGTGTACTTTGCACTGTGATAATGCTGCTCGCGAAACGCACACGTGGTTCGCTATACTTAACAGGCGACCAATACCTATCTGAGTCGAACTTCTCGTCAAAGATATTCGTAAGAATCTTTCAATCCTTATTCTGAATGCCTAACCAATGCAGCCGAGAACCCTTGTAAGTGACTTCTACAAGTGTAACACCTACGAGGATAAGATAAGACGTCATACCACACATACACGATAGTAGTTCACGAATATAAGAAAAGACTGTGTGTTAAAAATGTTGTGACGAAGACGGCGATTAAGATTGTCGTCAAGCACCGGTCACCAGAATTGGATGATGACGCCAGGAATTACTATCGGTGGGCAAGTTAAAAAAATTTGGCTCGCCTGACTTACGAGTTATATAATACCAGTACTTCCACTCGGGAACACAGGTACGCATGACCCTCTGACCCTTCACCCCCCCTCCTTTATTACCAGGGGACCTCTTAGCCATACCTGTCCTCGCCTTCGTCGAGGTACGAGTTTGACGCCCCTCAAGATGCTCCCTTGAACAAGTACGAGTCATACGAGGTGATGGTATGGGCTCATCCAACGTACCTGTCTCCTCACCTCCGTTCACAACTTCCCCGGGGACGAAATCCCATTGTCGGGGACAACGCCCCGTCTTATATGCCACCATAATGTCAGCGCAACCTACGTTATAATGAAGAGGTACTAATTGGTTAATCAAAGACAGTCAGTCATAATCCTATAAAAATTCTCACTCATTTGACCTGGCGTTCGTCTAAACGAGTTCAAACATTTCTTCGTAAGGTCATCTAAAGGGAACTGTAGACCAGCGTCAAACTGCCCGAAGTAGCAGATACACTGGTTTAGAGCCAATATTTAGCAGTTAGGCCAAATCCAATCATCACTCCCACTCGCCTTCGCACACTCGTTTACAATATCCAAGTATTCTATACTTATCCCATCGGTTTCATATTTTGCTAATGACGCGGGTGGTCTTCACTCACTCGGGTAGGGCTAAAAACTTTTTAAGCCTCCCCTAGCATGATCACTAATGATCGCCTCATGGACCAAATCCCCTGGCACCCTCCTATGAGGCATAAAATCCATACCTGCCTCATCATCTAAGTCACGAGGGACCGAAGTGCCTGCCTCGTGGTCATGACTGCCTCCCTAATCTTGGGTACAACATACGGAGGTCTTGTAGATGACCATTTTGTCGTCGACTCGTCACAAGATAAATTTATTCCTCATAACGTGCACTCTAAGCCAAGGACATACAAACTCGTGTAAGTTGAGCGGTCGTCCCTGCACGAGCCATGTGTAAAGATTAGACTCACCCAAACAAAAATGGAACAATTATTATATACCAAACTAGGGCAACTCAAGGACCCATTGTCCCAAAGGTACCTCTCGCCTCTATACGGCCGCCCTCCCAACTATGGTCCCAGTAAAATTAAAATGGCACACAACCTAAATGTGGTTGAATCACTACTGGTTTTCCAACATTACTACAAAGAAAGGCTGCCAAATAACCTAAAAACCTCACACCGTGTAAATAGGTACAATCATAAGCATCAAAAGAAAACTATTGTATATTGTAAATTTATCGAAAATAGGAGCCCATATACTTTAACAAATGGCAACAACAACAAAAAATGGAGAACAATGACGAATGAAGAATAACAAATAACAGCGAATAAAACCAGAATTCCAAAATGACAAACAGATAAGAGAGAAAACTAAAAGTCATGTAAGAGATACATACCTATCTTATATATAAAGTGAAGGAAATGGTAGTTAAATAAATTAGTAATCCCCATCACAATGATGGGACACGTCACCTGATATTTGCGGCAGTAACCGCACACCACATAAATGACAACAACATTAATTACTTTATTTTTATTACCCCAAGATAGTGAATGACGGTGGCTCACAACTCCCAACACAACGGCTAGAAATAACATAATTTAAAAAATGACCGCGCATCTCACAGGATGAGGAATTGCCCTCATGCCCAAACATATGACAAAAACATATATCTCACCTCAGCTCTCCCTTGCCATGAGCAAGAATTGAGGAGGGCGATTGTAGGAACACGCTCTCGCTAACCACGAGGCTCCCAGGTCGTTGGACGACCTCCCTACTGATAGACGAGCACATCCTACGAGAAGCTCTCTTAACGACGCTCTAGCCACGAGGAAAATAACTCTTACCGACGAACATGTTATGCCAGGCCCACGTAGGAATATAAAGCCTACGACCCCGGATGGGTATCCTAGGAATTATACACGTCCGTGAGCTCGAGCATTTCAAGGTTAAGACTTTCCCTATAAATAGAAAGAGAAAAAAACCTAATAAGATACCTTTTTTCAGATTCTCCTCCTTCATCTACAAACCCTAGCAGCTCTAGAGGAAAATGGATAAGAGATCCAGGTGGTGCCCTTCTTTGGTGAAACGTGCCAAGCCCAAAACTAATAATCACGCATTATCGTCCCTGAGAGATCTTTTGGGACTGCAGAAGAAATAAAATATTTCAAATTAAAAGAAATATCAATTTTCAATGTTCGCAACCTCAAGTGTACTAAATCTATCATAATTAATAAAATTATCATTAATAATAATAATTGACATTGGCAAAAATTGAAATATAGCACACCTGACCATTGGAAAAACAATTTTCCCAAAAGATTGTTTTTAAGTAAGAACTGAGATTCTCCTCTATGGGATCCATTAAGTTCTTGTGATTTATCCATCAAATCTGATTGGGAGTTATGAATGTATCCTAATCCTTGCCTACACATAATGGACATGAATTGGAATAATGCAATTCCACCCAGAATTACAGAGTATAAGTATTTCGTCGGAAGATCCGAGCAGGCATTACGCGTCAGGGAACAATTTCATTAAGAAGTACATACACTCACTTAAAAAATTTATGGTTCTCAGAAGGAGGCTATGAAATCACTGATCAATTAATATAATCATATGTTGGTAAATGGGAACAAGATCTTTGATAATAAGACATGGATCTCTCTTCTTATCAAGTGCTACTAGTTGAAAAACATTTCATGAATCTATTATAGATTGATTATAAGTAAAACTCATGAAGCAAATGAACCATATCAGAGAGACTAAAATCAGAAAGTATCAGAAATATAGTAAAATCATCTGAATTAAGGTCACAAAATCTCAAAAATCAGCTAAGAAAAGTGAACATTCAAAACATTAGATTGCAACTCATTTCCAAACTTATTTAAAGTTCATAGCAGAAATTATAGATTAATGGATAATTCCAAAAATATTAAAAAATTGTTGTTCATTATTGAAATAAATAAATTAAATAATTTATCTTACTGAAATATAAAATATAATATTATAAAAGCAAAGAAATTGTAAAATAAAAGTTATAGTAGAAATTGATAATCTTAGACTAACCATTTGATGACTAATCAAATCAAAGTATAAACAACTTATTACAATCCTAAATTAGTTAGATAGTAGTGGTTATATAGGAACCAAACCTGCAACAACAATGCCCAAACCCTATGAACGTTAAACCTCTACTTGAGTCGATCTGCAACATTAATGATCGAAACAACTCTTAAACCCCAAAAAATCAAATAAAAAATTTGCAAAAGATTGGTAATCACAACCATTAGAGAGAGATACACATTGAAGATTATCTCGTAGATATGGAAGGAAGTTTGATTTGTAGAGATAGATGGGGAAGAAAGCTTAATTTGTAGAGAGAGAAAGATATAGAAACCAAAATTTGCCATTTAATTTGGCAATTAAGGGTTGAACGGCCCAAATCATTTTTATGTGTGAAACGTCACATCAAATGCATTAGGGTTATCCAATGTTCACATCGGTGAAATCAGCGGTTAAGACCCATCCAATAAGTTGGGTCTCTTTTATCTTATTATAGATTAGCGCCGAAGGCGCGTCGACATATTCACCACGGTTGGTACTAGTATTTTTACATTATAAGCAAAAATGTCACAAAAGAAGTCCACCTGTCTGTCACTCTTCTCCTTCATCATCATCGTAGCCATCATCTCTTCCTCCTCATCCTCCTCATATCTATGTATATTTTGTCCATCCTCCTAGACCTCCCATATCGCTTCTCACAGACACAAGAGTTTCACCCTTTAGGGTTTACTATCGAGCCACCTCGATTAATCATCCAAAATAATCAAAATATTATTATTAAGTCGCTCGACCAATGATAGGGAAAGACTAGCATAGCCCTTGTTTTAGGATGGTAAGAACATCTCCAACAGTTGAAGAAATGGGTGTGGGTTGGGTTTTGTTGTCAACTCACTCTCAACCCACACTTTTGAGCTTCTAACAGTTTTAAAATTTGATGTGAGTTGCTGACCTGGATGTGTCAGAACTCAACCGGGTGTGGGGAGCTCACACGACAACAAAAATGTATTTGGCGTACTTCAAAATACCATACGGTGTTTTGAAGTCTAAAGATTTTTTATGGGTTGGGAAGAGATGGACTAGGTGACATAGACCAACTTAAACACAACTTGGTATGTGCGGCAATCAAGGCACGTGCTTCAAGTAAGACTAATTATTCATCTCTTTCAACCGTCTTAATTTTGTACACAATATCACATAAGATCACATAATATCAAAGCAACACAAACACTGTACAAAGGGTCATTACAAACTTTATTTATCAACAACAATTACAAAGCTTTATTTCCTTTTCGTGTGTATCGGAGTCATATCCTCTACATAATAGCTACTAAGTAAATAACTTACAACCAAAAGGAAATATCAAAGTTGGAGACGAAGCGTACTCCCCCTTTTGGCTAACCTAAACTTTACAAAAATAAACGAAACTTTTTACAAGGCTTTATTACATCATAAAGTTACTATTTACAAAATATTGGCTCAATCCGCTGAGGTGTCATATTTTCTCCCACTTAGCTTGGAGACTCCCTCATCGACTGTTTCTTCTTCTTCTTCGTCTTCCACATCTGCCTCTTCTCTTTCCTCTCCTGCTTGGCCTTAATCTTCATGAGTCAGACCAGTAGGGGATGAGAATCTTGTTGTTCCCAGCTGGCTTCAATTTATGGCAGATCCTTCCACTTTACTAGGTACTCGTAAATTTCCCTCTTGGTGTCCGAGTCAACATAGGTCACTCTGTAAGTAAAAACACTCTCTGGAACTTGGTCTGGGTTGAATGGCTTGAGGGGAACCTAAGGTTTGACAGTACTTTTGCTTGGATCTTCCTTATCTTTGTGGTAAGGCTTTAGGACGCTAGGATGGAACACTAGATGGGTGAAGCGAAGATGGGGTGGCAGTTGAAGCTTGTAGGAAACCTTCTAAACTTTTCCAATGATTGGCATCAGACCTACATACTTGGGTACCAGGCCTTTGTGTGCTATGTCGCTTCGGTGTTGGAGGTGAGCGGTATTGATCAGAACAAGGTCTCCAACTTGAAAAGGATCTGGTAATCTCGTATGATTTACCCATTTCTTCATTCTGGCATGCACTTTTTCCAAATATGCCCGAGCAATATCAGTATTTCTCTGCCATTCCTTTGCAAATTGGTAGCTCTTGGAACGTTTCCTTTATAACCAGAGACCACCGTGTGCGGTGTGAGGGATTGTTATCCCAATAGTATCTCAGAGGGACTCTTGTTGGTTGATAAACTCTTTTATAGATTAAAGAAAAGCTGTGCTATATCCAAGAGTTTGGCCCAGTTTTTCTTGTTCGCCTTGACGATGTGCTAGAGATATTCTTCCAATATTGCATTAAAGCGTTCGATCTGACCATCTGATTGCTGGTGGTTACTAGTTGAGAAGTTAAGAGTGGATCCCAGTAATTTGAACACTTCCTTCTAAAAATTCCCAGTGAATTTAGGATCTCTATCGCTGACAATGTCCTGTGGCATACCCCAATACTTAATAATGTACTTCACAAAGAGACGCGTTGTTTCATCTGTCGGGCAAATACTTGGGGTTGGAATGAACGTTGCATACTTAGAGAATCTATCGATGATCACGAGTATGGAACCATATCCTTCAGTCTTAGGTAACCCGGAGATAAAGTCCAGAGAAATGCTTTCCCAAGGTTATGTCGGTACAGGAAGTGATTTAAGAAGCCCAAGTGGCAAGTCCCGATCAACTTTGTCCTGTTGGAAAATGTAACAAGTCAGCGTATAATCCATCACTTTGTTTTGATCATTGGGCCAATAGTAATCTCTGTGCAACAGGGATAGTATTCTCCACTAACCTGGATGGCCTGCCCAAAGAGTGTCATGACACTCTTTTATCAGCTCCCGTCTAAGTCCTGCGAACCGGGGAACATAAATCCGTTGTCCCTTTGTATATAAAAGAACATCTTCTACCCATAACCGTTTGGTCTCCCCCTATTTCACCAAGTTAATGATGACCTGAGTATGAGGATCCACCGCCAACCCTTTGCGAATCCTATCTTGGAGAGTGCTGGTAACATGAGAGTGAGACTGTTCGGCGGCTATAAAGATGGCCGCTAGTTCAGCTTTACGGCTTAACGCATTGAGATCTAAATTAAACTCTGCTAGAAACTCTTGCCAACGAGCTTGCTTCGATGTCAACTTCTTTTGTGTAAGGAAATGGCTTGTTGCGCTATTATCGCTCTTTACCAGAACTATCATTCCCAACAAATAGTATCGCCATACTCGCAGACAATGTACAATAGCTAGGAGTTCCTTCTGTTGTGCTAAATATTGTCTCTCTGTATCATTCAGCTTCCTACTTTCATATGTAACTGGATGCTCATCTTGTAACAACACTCCATCAATAGCATAATTAGATACATCGGTATGTACTTCACGGCTTGGTAATATCTGGCAAGGCTAAGACTGGGTTGCTAATCACCGCATGATTTAGATCGTCAAATGTTGCTTGACATTTCTCGGGCCATGACCAAGATAAGTTCTTATTGAGAAGATCAGTAAGGGGTGTCACGCGCTTTAAATATCATTCGATGAACTTCTGTAGTAGTTCATGAATTTGAGAAAGGAATGAACTTCTGTAACCTCTGTAGGAGTGTTCCATTCCTCAATAGCGCAGACCTTTTCCATATCCTTGTAGATTTGTCCTCCGCCAATAATGTGTCCAAGAAACATAACTTGTTCCTGGGAAAATGAGTATTTCTTCAACTTAACATAGAATTGGTTATGTCGTAGGACTTGGAATACCAGGCGATGATGTTCAAAGTGCTCCTCCATAGTGCGGTTGTAGATAACAATATCATCCAGGTACACCACCATAAACTTATTAATATATTTCCGGAAGAGCTCATTCATAAGAGTACAAAATGTTGCAGGAGAGTTGGTCAGGCCGAATGGCATGACAAAAAATTCATATGCCCCATACCAAGTGGAACAGGTCATTTTTGGTTCATCCCCGGCAACAATCCCGACTTGATAGTAACCCGATCTCAAATCAAGTTTAGAGAAGTATTTTGCGGATGTAAGCTGGTTAAATAAGTCGGCAATGAGCGGTATTGGATACTTGTTCTTCACCGTTACCTTGTTAAGGGCACGATAGTCGACACATAATCGCAGACTTCCAACGTGTTTCTTCTAAAATAGGACCGGGGCACCATATGATGCCTTTGGGGGGTGAATAAAGCCTGATTATAATAGTCCATCAAGTTGCTTGTGAAGCTCTACTAGTTCAGGCGGACTCATTATATACGGTCCTTTGGTTGGAGGTTTGGCTCCAGGGACTAACTCAATCTGATGATCGATAGGCCTTCATGGAGGTAACACCTTTGGCTGTTCCTTCAGCATCACATCCTTGAACTCGGTAGGTATCCGTGAGACTTCTTTCAGCATGGCACTGTGAATCTGATCATCCAGCTCTAACCGTAAAGTAGCAAGGTAAGTTAACTCTCCTCGCTTCAGTCCCTTCTCCAATTAAAAGCTGATAATATTTTCCCCTCATCTCAATGTGTGGACATTTATATATGATTGAGGGATTGTCACAAAAAATCCCCAAAGAATTGACGAGCGGCATCGACATTGCTTTGTGGTAGCGAAGAAAGTCTATTCCCAAAATAATCTTGAAATCATCCAACATTACTGAGAGAAGGTTAACCTCCCCACTCCACTGTCACATCTTAACTGGAATCAACTTGGCAGTACCATGTATCGGCATTACGGCGGAGTTGACGGCTTTCATCCTACTTGAATCTTTTACCAAACGCAGTCCCAAACGATTCGCTTCCTGAATGGTGATAAAGCAATAGGTAGCACCTGAATCAACCATCGCCAAAGTGCTCCGCCCATTAATACTGACATCCACGTACATGAGTCCCTTCTTAGGCTTAGTCTCTGCCAACTGAGTGGTCACGACATTGAGCAAGTAAAGAGAACCTATATAAGTTTTATCGCTATCATTTCCTTGTATGGTGTCATTAGCTTGGTCTCCTTACGATGCCATTAAAGCATTCAAGGCCGTCTTCTGAGGACATTAATAAGCTTTGTGATTCCCTCTACAAAGAAAGCACTTCAAGTTCCCTGAACGTCCTTAAAACTTGGACGAGGAGGAAGCGCCGCCACTGTTACGCGGCCTATGGTATTCCCTCCCGGGATTGGAACTCGAGGCACCGCCCGTACTTGCTCCGCCACTTTTACCCTGGCCTTAACCTTGGTCTCCCCCACTTCTAGCATGGTATCCCCCATTCTTGCACTTATTGTAATTATAGGAGGATCCTATTTCTCTGCTGCGACTGGGAATTAGACTGAGACTGAGTCGGTAGACGCTTACCCTGTATAGGAGTATAGTCGTTGATGCGCTCAGTGGAGGCCATTACGGATGCCAAATCTTGAATCCGTTGCCTTTGCAATTCATTTTGGAACCATGGTTTCAAATCTTCTAAGAAACATAACAACTTATTTTTTTCAAATATGTCGCAGATATCCAACATTAGGCTTAAGAACCGCTTCACATACTCACGAATGTTGCCTGTCTGCTTTAGTTGCCTTAAACTCCTTCGAGCAATGAACTCAACATTCTAGAGTAGGAACTGATTCTTCCACTCTTTCTTCAAGTCATTCCATGTGCTAATAGTACCATGACCGCTCTGGATCTCGGCATACTTGGTACGCCACCATAGTTTAGAGTCACCTGCGAGGTACATGGTTGCCATCGATACCTTCGCACCTTCGCTCTCAGGCCTGACTATATTGAAGTACGTCTCCATATCAAAGAGGAAGTTCTCCACCTCCTTTGCGTCACGCGCCTCCTCATACACCTTAGGTTCGAGGACCTTGATTCTGGGTCATTCTATACCACCGCCCAAAGGTGTTGGTTCACCAATCCCAATAACCTTAACTAGGAGATTTACCTTTGAAGATAGTTCAGCCACCTGATCCAGAAGTGTAGCCATATTCCCCTCAGCTACTTATTTTAGCGTAACGATACATTTTTCCATATGGGGCTGATCATCTATGAACCCGTCCAATCATTCCTCCAAAGTTATTACTTGATCAATAATTCTATCTAGAGCTTGCATATTATACTCTAATTGGTCCAACCGCGTTCGGGTGTTTGGCCTAGGATTGACAGATGATCCTACCATCTGGGGGGCAGGGGCAAAGGCAGGGTCAGGGTCAGTAATAGTGGGACCCTCTGCCATAGCAACAAGATCACTTTTTAATGTGCGATTAACTTGGTCTTTAAATACCCAGCTCAAAACTACGGGCGCCGTGATATAATAAGGGTAAGCGGGGGTCAAATCCACGGAGAGTAAACGTATTAAAAATATAATTTCCTAATTAACAAATAAATGAATCTAAACTAATTTTGATAAAAAGGTTTTGGACTAAAATATAAATCTAGATTACTAACTTTCGGTATGATTATAAGGAAAAGAACCTAGACATTGGATCACCTCCGACTTAGTTTACTAAAATGATATGAAAATGGTAGCTTATATCAGCACGTAATAGCCATGGCCAGGTCTATCCGGGTCTAAGATCTAGAGTTTGTGGCTAAAATCCTAGGTAAGAACTTCGTTGTTCATAGACAAACGGATCTAGGGTTTACAAACTTCTTTTCATAGCTAGGTAGGGAGTATTAACTCTAGTGATCTAGAATTCTTTTTGAGCGTGAAAACAACCGAATATGGCTAATTCGACATCTTCCTTATATTCGTAGTAACTTAGAGTTGTCATGGTTAGATAAACTCTTCGTAATTACAAATTGGAGAATTGAAGATTAATTCTAGATCTAAACTACTACTAACATCAATTTAACTCACTTTACCGAAGGTTCAATCCTTCACCTAAGCTAAGGAGACTAGTTCTCCATTAATGGTGTTAATCACAGTTTAAATTAAACGCATAAAATAAAATATAAAGAGATACTAAAAATGCAAGCTTTATTCCTTCCTAAGATTGAGATATGAAAAATGCATAGAATTGCTCTCATATTTATAGGAGATAGGAGATACTTGTTTACAATTCTTAAACTCTATCCCTAAGTAAAGATAAATCATATCTCATATTAATCCTTGTAGAGTATTTCATCATCTTTATTCAATGGAGTAAATCTACAATTACATAGAATGTAGACATCTTCCTTGTACCTGAGAGACTGTTGGAGATGTTTCAGCTCTTTATGCCTTCTATTAGATGTTTTTTCCTACTTATTAGCTCTAACAGTGATAAGTGCATGAAAATAAGAAAATGCTACTAATATTACAAAATAATAAACCGGGATTAACAAAATGATACTTTTAGGCGTATTAATCCTACGTATTTCTACGTCTATCACTTTCCTACTAAAACGTAGCTATGAAACCAACTGATACAGACCAACTTAAATACAGCTTGGTACGTGCAACACTCAAGGCACGTGCCTCAAGTAAGTCTAACTATTCGTCTCTTTTAACCGTCTTTTTAGCACAATATCGCATAATATCGAGGCAACACAAGCACTGTACAAAGGGTTATTGCAAAACTTCATTTTATTCATTTATCAACAACAATTACAAAGTTGTATTTCATTCTCGGGTGTATTGGAGTCATGCCTTCTACATAATAGCTACTAAGTGAATAGCTTACAACCAAAAGGAAACCTCAAAGTTGGAGATGAAGCGTACTCCCCCTTTTGGCTAACCTAAACTTTACAAAAATAAATTAAACTTTTTACAAGACTTTATTACATCCTAAAGTTACTATTTACAAAATATTGGCTCAATCCGCTGAGGCGTCACACCAGGGGTTGCGGCGGTGAATTTAAATCTGCGCGGTATTTTGAAGTTTGTAGTATTTTGAATAGTATAATAACAACGGTAACCACAACAGCTAGTTCTACTTTCCTATAAACCCATTTTTAGAGAAAATACCCTTCACTCAGAACTTCCAAACCATAAATTCACTCAAATAACTTCATCTTCCCACATGGCTCATCTAACAAATTCTGGCACCAACAATAATCAATCAAAACCATCGACCCCATCCTTCCAGAACCCACCTTCAATATCATTCTCTCAACACCCATCATCACAATTCACTCCATACATTTACCACGACCAATTTATATTCCAATTACATACCCTAATTCTGTTTACCATGTCGCAAGGATAATATCAAAATCACTTTACACTCTCTCAACCATAACCTCAGGTGTTTTATCCGTTCTATCTACATTATTCGGCCACTCAACATTAAGATTTTTAACCTCCAAATTACTTTTAAAACTACTTATTCCATATTGACTCTACCGAGTTAAATATGGGTTCCACAAATGCTCCAATATCCGTTGATGTTACGGCGTACGAGAAAGAAAATAGCACCCGCTAAACCAAGATAAAATGTGCAAGTGCTGGAGGATATCGAGTTTTTAGACAAGACGGATGATAATAGACTTCATTGGTTAGATGCGGACTTCATGTGTCTCGCAAGGGTGTGGGTAATGGCTTTTGTCCAGACTATGGGGCTACACAGGGTTTTACTTCCATCAAAATGTTAACATACGTTTAATAGAGACTTCGAGTTCCCCGATCGATGATCATGTGGGTCGACCAAATCTCAATGGTATCCCCTTAATGCACAATGTGTGAGCTACAAGGGGATAGCTACTCAAGTACAATTTCTACACGAGAACGAGAAAATCGAGGATGATGGGGTATGTTCTAATTTTCTTTAACTTCATTTCCTTTATTTTTCTTGGATATACACGTTATTTATTTGTATTTGGTAATTTTGAAAATTGTAGGAAAATGATGTGCATAAGATTTATCAAAATTTGAATGGCGGCAATGACTTCAAATATCGTGAAGCGTATAAAAGTTTAGCAAGAGAATCGTGACGGGCCAATACATGCAATCAACGCTTTTAACATTTCGGCGTTGGCCGCGTTTGGTGCTCAAAAATATTTTTCTCCATTTTTTTAATATTTTAGACGAACAATGAATTTAAAGTCTTCCTATACAATTAAAGAACTAATGAACAACGTTTCCAAAGATTAAGGTATTCATAGTCTCTTTCTCCATAAACAAACCATTTTTTTTCTTCCCTAAATCAAGTACTATTCAACAATATGTTGTAAATTCGCATGCATTAAGCAACGAGAATGCCAATATTTAGATGTTTATATATCAAATGTTTACATACCACTTTCCTTCCTACAACAGATGTTGGCAAGTCAAGACATAATGGAGTTGGCCAGTAGGTCAAAATGAAGATGTTGAAGTGTCTGAAGATGACAAATAGAGGAGTCAATAAGTCTATGTTGATTGTTTGGATAGACGGAAAAATGAATGGAAGGAAATAGTTTTTTTAAGCTAGCAAGTCAAGATATAGTAGAGTTAACTTATTGAAAGAAGATATTGAAGTACTTGAAGATGACCAATGGAGGAGTACTAAATATGACAATAGCTATGTTCTAGTTTTAATCTTATATGACGATGTTTTTGGAAAGACGAAAAAAACCTATGGAATCAATATCTTTTTGTTGACTTGATATATGTCGTTGGATAGTTCATATCTCACCATTGACTGGCTCAGGATGAGTAAAATTTACTAGCAATCCATTTACAGAAGCATCCTTCAACATTTGAATTCGTCTGGTATCATTTGTATTTGTATTTATATTGAGTTGAAAGTCGTCTGATTAGACTAAAATCGTCATAGTAAGCAATTGGGATGTTAGATTTCCAAACTTAACTAGAGGAAAAAGGTCTTAAAACCGATAAAATGCTTGCATTCTTGGACAACAATTCATTATTTTGCTGATAATTTTTGCAAGAGTAGAAGTTACTTGCAAAAGGAGCTAGATTACAATCTTGTTATAGTTTTTATAAGAAAAATTACATGGTAACCTTAAATGTTGGAGCTTCGAATAACTTTTCTCCTAAAATATACACAGCATGGTGCTACTACAAATAGGATAATCCATAACAACATAAAGGTTGATAGGATATCATTTGGTTCCCAGGTTGTACCCTCATTTGAAAACTCAAATTAATAAAGATCACGGATCCTTACAATAGCAAAGTCGATAAAAGTAGACAACGAAAACCCTCACTTCAAATGTATTATCTACGTTCTTAACATCCTTTGAAGCCATTCGATCCTGGCTTTCTACTATTTCTACAAAGTGTGTCGCTTCTGACCTGTTTATTTAAGTCACTTTCTAGAGTTATTTTGGTTTGATATTTGTTTTGGTGAGTCACATCATTTCACATTGTCATATGTTATGATTATTTTGTTCGTGCACCCACTCCCCCTAAACTTGATTTTTCACGTCCCCTGAGGTTCGTTAAGGAGGGCAGTCCAATAAAGTGGTTTTTTTGCGCGTTAGTTAATCTATTAGAATGTATGGAAATGTGATCATTTTGTTGGGCAAAGAGTCTCATGTTAAGAAACCAAATTGAATGGTTAAACGAGATAATCTTCTTCATCTATTTTATAGTAAAAAGATGATCAAAATTACTTGATGAGGATAGATAATACGGATTTCCGATCGGCAATGTTGTTTTGTCTAGAAATTAAAAATATGAACTGTTAAACTACACATGTTCTTAGGGCTAAAAATGGATTTATGTCCAATTGGGCTCCCATTAATAGTCACAATTAAAAATATAATATTCATAATCCTCTAAACGTTACATGGGTTGGGTTGGGTTAAAACTTGGAAGAGGAGTTCTAGTTGGGCTTGAACTTGGTTTACATAGTCCTCTTCACGTGAAAAGTAAAATCCCAAACTCACAGAACTTGTTTTGAGTAGTGAGTTTGCGGAGTTACTATAAATAGATAAATGTAAGATTCTCTGCAAACAACAACAAGAAATTAATAGCATCTCTAGTAGTTAAAGAAATTGGTGTAGGTTGGGTTTTGTTGTCAGCTCATAATGAATTAGACGCATATGAAGACTTTAAATTTGATTTTAATTGTATCTCTTTTAAGTTTAATTTTGAGCGTATAACTACTATTTAAGAATTGTAGTTGCATTTCTATTTAAATTCAAATTATATCCAACATTGATCGATAATAATTGAATTTAAGGAAATGAGACATCAGGTTATACAAGTACTAATATAGAGAAACAAAAGTCGTACAGTACAATATCTTAAAATAGTTCAATATAAAGTCGCACAATAAAAATAAACGTCTACAATAAAACTCATATAACAACTATATCTGCTGAGACAGACCAATATCATCCCCAGTACCCCGCCCCCTGCTGCTACTACCAGCTCCCCTGATTAAAATGCCAGGTCACGGGTCCCCTGCCTAGTCCTAGCGCTCCTCCACTGTAGCACCCCGTTTTTTATTATTATTTATGTTTTGGGTCGCTTTGCTTAACTTACACTTGGGTGTACAATAGTATGATTTCTTAGCTTTTAACTTTTGGGGAAACTTGGTCAAAACCTTCACCAAAATTCTCCCTAATTCTTCTCCATCTCTCTTTCTATCTCCTCCATCAACGAAAAGCTTTAGAGACTAAGTTGTGAGAATTACTCCCCTTAACTTCAAGTTCTCTTTTGTACCTGTTTTGGAGTGGGTTGGATTTAGTTTTTGTCGAGCATTGCAAGTCGCTCTTCGCTTCTCGATTGTATTTAATCCCTAATCAGGCAAGTACCATTATTACTTGTCATTGCTCTTTGATTGGAATAGTATTTTACTTATAGATAATATGCTATGTTTAGTAGGTTATCATTACATATGATTATTGATTGAGCGAGTTCGTCGTAATTGTTTAACTGTAAAATTTCATAGTTTGTTATACAATTATTGGGAAACCATAACAGGGTTTGTTAGATTTAAAAGGAGTATAATAGTTGATTCTATGAGTTGCTTCTATATCATAACAGTATGTCTGCTTGATATAATATTATTTAACTATTAGTTGCATCTTTTGTAGTTTTAAATCCATACTATAATAGTTCTTTTGATCTCAGAAAGGTAGACTTGTTTAGAATATTTCAGATTTGCATAGTATATATTTCAGAATGCTTATATGTTTAGTAAGGCAGGTTTGCATTGTATATATTTTAGAATGCTTATATGTTTAGTATAAGGAAGATTTTCATAGTATTATATACATAATGCATATATATGTTAATAAAGGCAGACTTTGCTTAATATATATTCATAAATTATTTATATGTTTAGTGTAAGACAGACTTTGTATAAAGTATACTTAGAATACATATATGGTTAGTATATAAGGTAGCTTGTATTGATATATATTAGGTCCATATCAATAGCGTTGGTAGTAGTAGTTGGTGCCTCGTGTTCAGCCCTTAAACTATAGATGGATAGGTTGGACCTTGATGTTAAATCAAGGGGGTACTAAGCATAAACCTAAATGTGTAAGTGTCAAGAGATGCAATTGTAACAGGCTTAACTTAGCTACTATTATAAGACTTCACTGATATAACCTTTATTAACTTAAGGTAGAAGGATCATTGATAGTTAATGCATAATATCATCGATTGAGACCCCACTCCTATATTTGTGAGGGTAGAAAGGTCATTGAGCCAATCATATGATATAATCTCATTGCTTATAGAGCAAGGACAGATGGCTCATTTTGATTGAGTGTCGGTCTCTTAAATCATTCATGCATAGAATAACTTAAAGTCGTGTACACAGTAGGGCTATGATGTCAGAATCCTTGGGTTCAATTCCTTAAACAAAAGATTCGGTGACTGTTTATCAGTGTTCCAGGGTTGTAATCCCCTAAAACTGTTCCCCAATTACATATCGGCTTTGTTATTCTTTGTGAATACTCCCCGCAGGAATAGATCCCTATAAGTGAAAATAAATAAGGCTTTAGACCTGTAGGTTGAAACTCCTTGACCACCTTGATCCGGTAATTTCCCCGCTAATTCCTGGCTCACTAAAAATAAATCCGCCAATCCTTGGCTCGATAATAAGGGACACGCTTCTGTTGAGGACAGAAAGGTGCGAGAGTGTGGTCCCACTGAATTAAAAGTGACCCTGTGTACGTCGTCTATTAGTTATCCTCCACACCTAATAATACTCTATAATTATTTATAATACCGGTTAGCGCAGACACTTAAAAATAACATTAATAATTGAACCTAATTTCCTCAATGCATTGCATCATTTATATATATTTATAAAATATTATGTCACACTAGTACTTTTGTATAATAGATTGGTCTGCCATATTCAATGACCGGTAATAATTGTGCTTGCTTGACGCCTTATACGCTATATTTTTATAGGAGGTCGAGCACGGTAGGATTTTGCTTAGTAAGGCTAGGCTGTTCAGTTTCAGAATTCTTTGGAGTTCTTTGGATCGTTGAGCTGTCATAGGGTATTTATAATAATTATTTCATATTTCATTGTCATAGTCTATCACTCATTTTTCGAGTTAGTTGAGAATTTTATTCATTTTAATATAATTGAGTTATTTTCCGCTGCGTTTCTTTGGTAAGTAGATGTAGTTAATTTCTTTAAAAATATAATACATCTGTGGGGTTTCATCTGTGGGATGTCCGACTTGTTAACCCTTAGAATGTGTTTTATGATTTATTATCAGAAAGTAGATTTTGGGGCGTGACATCCACGTGGTAGCGCTATCACCTGTAAACTTGGTGTCGTCGTCAGATGTAAGTTTTGAAATGAACAAAGAAAATTTATTCAGATTAATATAAATATAAATATAAATATAAATATGACCTTGAAAATTAAAAATAAATAAATAAATTTCTTACATGCTGATATAGTTGCTCGTTAATAATGTTATAACCTATATTCAGAGTAGCAACCTCATCAGTCAACGTTGTGATCCTCTATTGGTCACGCACAAACTCTATAAGTATGACTTGCCACATACTAAGACTATGGTTCCATAATTCCTCTAAGTCGTAGGAAGGAGGCATGGGTGGCGGCTCCCTCAAGCGGTGGATGAGGATCGTATAACGCCTCCATGTTCACTCTATGTTCTACCCCGAGTCTTGCCCCATCTCCAAGCTGGGCAGACAGAAGTCCTGGGATAAGCTATGGACCTCTGCTGACGTAACTACAATGGATTTAATACCATACTTGAATGCACTGACCCCAAACAGATCTATGTTTCTCATTCTCTGCGAATATGTCAATAGGTGGCCAACCTAAGTAGTCATACTGATATAGTAGTCGGCGTAAGTCATCCTTAACTCGACCATCACAAACTAGCTACAGTCAACAAAGCTGGACGCTCTCAAAGTCTCTAAATCAACTTGACTGAGATGTGACGACATGTTGGACAATGGATCCATTGAAATACCCAGATAGCCAGTCAACTGCCTCCAACACCTATCCCCCAAGCAATACTCGCAGTTCCCATTGTTAATAACAATCTACATGAATAAAGAAATACCTCTTAAAGAAGATGATTGAGTCTAGTGTATACACACTATCTCATTAAGATAGATTCGCCCCTGCCACAGTGCTTTGCAGGAATATAGCCCCCTATTTCCCAAGATACAACGATCAATCACAGATAGAAGAAAGCACTTCTATCTCTCTACCAAACGAACCTTGATTGTGTATATTCTCTCTTGAAAATAACTCAATAAAACTGATGAAAATAATTGAAAATGAAGTTGGGTTATATAGAGCATAGGTGACTCTTCACCAAGGGTTGCACCTCAAGTCAATGTCTCTTCACCAATAGTCACACCTTAAGGTGCGTCTGTTGGAAACACCCCAACTCACACCTCAAACCCAAAAAAGTAACTAAGTATTCCAAGGAATCCCCATGAGCCCATTGCCCAAGGCCCAATCATAGACTTATAACAATAAGTAGGTTCATAGGTCGAGCAAGCCCATGGGTAGTCCATGCACCCAAGCTAGTTTGCACACGTGGGTCGCGCATGCACGTGCGACCCATCAAATCTCACACACATCACAATAAGTTAAGTGTTAAACTTACTTATATAGTAGAGTTGAGCTTCCCTCATATCCAATGTGGAACTAAACACTTAGTTATACCATTCAAACCAAAAAGAAAACCAAAGTTCTTTGGTATTTTCCAACACCCATTTGGGACTTGAAATGACATTCTCTGTAAGGACAGATCTGAAGCGATATGTATGTCATCTAACGCTAAAGCCACAAATGTATCCCAAGGAAGCTAGTTGATCAAATTAATAGTCTGGTGATCAATGATGTATATAGCTATAGCTAACAAGTTCCCTACCTGGTCACACATTTTCTTTATGTTCCCCTTCTCCCATGCTTTGAGGCGAGGATACGACTCCGTCTTCAGTACATCGCTGACAATGAGGTGACCAACCCCACAATACTCATAGAACCAGTACTA
Source organism: Kingdonia uniflora (assembly GCA_014058105.1). Taxonomy (NCBI): domain Eukaryota; kingdom Viridiplantae; phylum Streptophyta; class Magnoliopsida; order Ranunculales; family Circaeasteraceae; genus Kingdonia; species Kingdonia uniflora. Next base: position 1,507,483 of record JACGCM010002686.1, on the reverse strand, counting down.
CATTTGGGAACAAACATCACAAATAATTAGAAAATCCATTTAAGACGTTTATTACAAGATATTTAATTTGTATCATTGGAAAAAGTGTTAGTGTAATTCAATGAGTTGCGAAAATCTAGTAATGGCACCTCTGGTTATGACTACGGTATCCAAGCCATGGTACAAAGAAGTAAAAATAGTGGAACCCTAGTCCTCTGAGGGAATTGCGTCCAAATCGACCAAGGGCTCGAGATATTCAAGCAGGACGGTGTCGTTGGGCATTTGGAACCATAAATATCCCATTATGAAAAAGATCAAAACATGAGCTATTGTACTATCATTAGACCGATCATCTGTGACGGTCAAATAATTTATTAAATGTGCAATGCTGACGTTCCCACTCTTTGTATTGTTGGATGTAATATGAGGGAACAATTTTTGTGCCTCAGATATAGCACTCCATCGGTCGTCATACGGTAATAGTGTAAAATTATTGTCGATTAACAATGATGTAATCATTGTGAAATCCAATGGAGTGATTCCTATTTCCACACACGGGAAAATAAAAAGTGTGAGTCGTCGGCTACCAACACTATGTTAACACTTGAATTAGTAGATTATCGAAATTACCTAATTTGATCTCCATGAACTTCTCCGAATCACTGTAATCTCTTTCCAAACTTTTATAACAATAGTGAATATGCCATGTGGGCGCATCGTATCGCGATTATGTTTATTGGAGCATTTTGTCAAATACTTGGTTAACGAAAATAACAAAGTCCATTAAAAAAAAAAAAACATACCGTGAGGTCCTTGCCAATGTAAAATATATGTGTTCATCTGGGAGAGCGGTAATATACCGCAATGATGGAAGTTTTTTTTTGGATTGGTTGTAATTGGTATTGAATTTCTTCAAATAAAACATTTTTTTTCTTCTTCTGGATTTCGATTGAATTATAGATTCGTTTGGATTTCTTGTTTCCTTAGGGAAAGAACTTGGGTGTGGGTCTCCCGTGGCATTTACCAATATTGGGTTTGGAGGTTAGTAATATTTTTTTAAAAATTGATATTAAGTTGCGAGGGAAGATGAAAACAAATTGGGGAGGGAACGAAGTGAGTTGTTCTCTAGCACGCAGTATTTTGATTAACCCGCAGTATTTTGAACTCTGCTAATTGTTAATTTGTAAATAAAAAAAAAAAGTTTTTATTTGATGAAATGGTGGGCCAGCAGTCCGAGCTCCCATACGCTCTCAAGAATGAAAGAATCCAACCTTTCTTATCCAAAATATCAACTCATCTTTTCTTCCTCTCTAGTCTACTATGGTCAGCAGCTAAAACCCCGTCTCTCTCTCTCTCTTCATTGTTGCTAACGTGCGCTCTTGGTGCATCAATGCCGACGACCTCCATTCTTTCACCACCAACCTCACTCTTCTCTCACTCTTCTCTAAACCCCACCTCTTCATCATCACGATCCTTCAAAACCCTAATTCCCTCATTCTCCCAATCAATCAAACACTCTAAAACCAGTCTCAGTGTCCGTTCAACAATGGCGATTGAGAAAGAAACCCCAGAGAAGGAAAGACCCGATACATTCCTAAGGGAAGCCGATGATTCATCGGTGAGCACTTCGAAGTCGTCCACAGTGAGGGCGAGGTTCGAGAAGATGATAAGGGATGCGCAGGACAGAGTTTGTGAGGCGATTGAGGTTGCGGATGGTCGTGGGAAGTTTAAAGAGGATGTTTGGTCGAGACCAGGTGGTGGTGGTGGGATTAGTAGAGTGTTGCAAGATGGAGATGTGTGGGAGAAAGCGGGGGTGAATGTTTCAGTGGTATATGGGTTAATGCCACCGGAAGCGTATAGAGCGGCCAAGGGAGGTGGGGATTCTGCTGCTAAAGCGGGGCCAATACCATTTTTTGCGGCCGGGATTAGCTCGGTATGTCATTCTGTACTCGCTTGAAAGTTGCAATTATATTCTTGTTTCTATCAGAATGCCATGAGATTATTTATGTTTTCGCATAGGTAGAGTTTGGCATTTAATGATGTTGATAAGTAGTAAATTGAATGAATGCCAAAATTAATCTCCCCCCATAAACCTTGTACGAGCACCTCCAATGGTGATATTTGAGGATAAAAACAATCCTTGCAATTCCATGGGTTTGACCGAAAGTTAGAAGTTGCTGAGCTCGCCATTTTGATTTCCCACGGTACATGTGAATGGTTGGCGTGTGCTCTCCGGTTCACTATCTCTAGTTTCTAAAGTTTTGTTTCTTTGTACTACCTTACCACTATCTCAACAAATTGCAGTATTCGGTGAAGATGCCATGCACTAGCCTTGGGATTTTTGTATTTTCAGTGCTTGACGATTCAATAATTTAACAGCCACATTGAAACATATAGATGAATATTAGCCGCTGGAAGCCTCTTTTAATTTGGTTTGGAGAATACTATGTTACAGAATATTATGGAATTTGTTAAACTGGCGGTATTAAAAGATATGGAAATCAAGTCAGACCCAAAATCGAAGATAAAACACGAAAGACGGATTCGACAATGCTATAGAAGAGTGCTAGCAAACAACAAAAAGAGACATGCTAAACAAATTCATCTTCCTTGTTTTATCTTCAATTTCCAGCCTTACCTGATATTTTCATCTTCTAATCAATCTGTCGCCTGCTTAACAGCTTCATCATATTCATTCTGTCCGTGTCCACAAAACCAAATATAGAAATGTTTCAGGTTACACAAATCCATCTGGTATACATTCAAACGTGGTTAGCTGTTAAACAATCAAGTTGTTGACTTGGTAATGTAACAGGCTCTTATTTGATGTCTGGTTATTTTCCCACCATGAAGCATCTAAGCCAAGAACTGAAATTTGTTGTGGCACCGAAGTTTACACATGCTCAGTCCGAGCGTAACTACATTTGTTAAATTGCGATGACTTTTCTAATAGAGTAGGAAAGGCCTAAGCTACGAAGATGCTAAGGGAAGATCTCTTTCAAATGCCTCAAACAGTAAGTAAGAGTGTTTAACTGGGCCAAAGATGTAGTGATGTTTATGTTTCTTTTGGATGTTTTTACCAAAGAGTTAAACTCGTTATCATTAACTAAGATCCATTTGAGTTTCCGGAACAACCAACACTAAACTTCGTTCATCTCCCCTTACACCATAACTCATGTAATTGGAACATACCATTACTCGCATCGAGAGCTGTGGCGACTTATAGAATACCTTTCATGACACCTTTCTAATGAGTTCCATTAATTTATAAACTAATGGCTTACAAGAGAGTCAAAAGTGTTTTTAGTGAAGAGTTGATTAAATCTTTCCTTTTAAATTCATTCAACGGGTTGCTCTCTAAAATTTCAGTTGCAGCATTTATTAAGTGTAAGATATGATTCTGATCGCACCCATTACATCTTTGTAGGACAGTTATTTCCTACCCCTTCATGCTTGCTAGTTGGGTAATACGATGTTATATTGCCTACTAATGTCCTCACAACTTCCAATTTGCTTCAATCAGTTCCAAGTTCCAACATAAACCGTGACAAAATGTTTGACCTATTTTTTGATTTAGTATTGTGTTAATCATTGGTAAATTGAGACTTGCATATAAGCTTCAACCTTTTCCTACTTGGTTAACAAAGAAGCACTACTGCAGCTATCGGCACCGCAAGCTATTGATATCCTAGCGGCAAAAAATAGCGTGCTAAGTTTTACTAGTTCCTTACTGATTACCATTTTCATTGTGCTTGGTAACCTACTTGATGTCTCTCTAATGCATCCCACATGTATTTTAGAGAATCAAAGATTTGCATATTCCCTCAAACATATCTTCCCAGTGTTTAGCACATATATGAGGGGGTTAAACATCATGTTTTTTAGCATCGTTTATTGAAGCAAAATCCATCCAGCATAACCTATTTTACATCATCTTTAGTAATACCAGATAAACTTTAAAGGATAACGGAACAATAGCACCCCACAGTAAAATTGCATATAAAGTGCCATATGATCTAAATGTTAGTGATTATCTCTTTTTGTTGCAATGTATTTATGAAGTAATACAAAATCTCCTTTTCTTCGCCTTTATCAGTAGCAACCCCTTTACTTTTTTGAAACCCGTAGCACAGAGTGGTTTGATATCCATAGTACATGCATCATATTTTTTTTTCATGTATGAGAGACTTGATCCTTCAACATGTAAATATTTCGAAAAACTGATAGACCACCCCTAGTAAAACGTAACATAAATAAACAAATTGAAATGCCTGATTAATAAATTTAAAAAGTTATATAATATAAGTGGTGGAGACACCATGTAACTAATGAATGGGTAGACGCAAATTTGAAACAATAAAACAATAGTTCATATGATTAACATAAATAAAACTGATGGGTGGTAAACTGAATTCGTGTTTGAATATTTACTAGAACTAATCAATTTATCAAACCAAAGCAACGTGGTTGATTCAACGGTTAAGGACAACTCCTCATGTTGGCATCCACAAGGAATTATCTTGTACTAAACTGAGTTTCAGAGGGGTTTGTAACGGACTCAGGTGACAAGTTGGGTGAGTGGTGACAAATTATGAACCCAGTGGTTCTTTGCCACACACACACACAAAAGAAAAGAAAAGAAAAAGAAAGAAATCAATTTATCAAACTGGTGGGAGTCGATCTTCTAGTTGAATGCTAGCTCTCTCTCTCTCTCTCTCCTGCTTTGAATTTATGAAATAATCCATAATTGTCATTTCTCCTCATTTTCCTGCCTTTATTAATAGCTACCCCTTTACTCTTTTGACCCGTGGCAGAGAGTGGTTTGATATCTGTAGCAGATCATCACTTCAGTGAGAGCTTTTGCGGACCCCGTCGGTAGAGAGAGATTAATGCTTATTGAGAGAAATTGGTATTGTGGGACAGCTCAAGGGAAAGTTATGGCGTAAAATGAAGTACAGTAAGAATACAAGTTTGATTGTTCTTTTGGAAACTACTTAAGAGTAAAAGACCGCAATGTTGACAAGTTCTGAGATTTGGATATACAAGTAGTTTTTCCTTAGTTTAATCCCTGAAAGCATTGTGGTGCAAGCTGTTTAGATGAAAGACTGGAAAATTACTTTGCGAACCTACTCCGTAGGTGATTGAATGGGTCGTGGGAGTCAATGATAGTGGAAGCAATCATATTAGGGTTTTATGCAACATTTCACGTACTGATCTATAATACTTGATTCATATTCGGTTCAATAATTTCACGTAGTTAACCATTCTTTAATGTCAGCCCACATTGTACAGATTTTGTAGAGCTCATCCACACACTTTTTAGTAATAAGCTTATGACAGTAGAACAATATTAGTTGTTTATGCAGTTCTATATGATTTATGTTTCTTTTTCTTCAGGTTTTGCATCCAAAGAATCCTTTTGCACCAACATTACATTTTAATTACCGCTACTTCGAAACGGACGCCCCTAAAGGTACTTTAATATGAAGTTACCACATACTGTATTAATTTTTTCAACCTCCTTTATTTCCTTTTGATTAGCAAATCATAGACTTTGTTTCACGGTGTTTTTAATTTGTGTGATCCATTATGTTTAATTTTTATGAAAATCAAAAACATTTTGTTACATCTCTAACATAAAATTGGCCGGTTTCTTCTATTTGATACTTGCTTTTGTCTTTCTGGATCATATTTAGAATTATGCGCATTCTTCTTGTATTTTAGCTATGAAATGCTTACTATATTTGCATCAAATTGGGTAAAAATTGGTTATGCAGATACACCTGGAGCACCTAGGCAATGGTGGTTTGGCGGTGGCACTGATTTGACTCCTGCCTATATTTTTGAGGAGGATGTCAAGCACTTCCACACGGTAATAGATAAGGATCTTTTGTATTGTTTTTGACTGATATTCAGCTTCATTTAGTTGGAAGTAATTATTCATGGGATTTTATGCCACCTTATAGCTCAAATATTTCTTATCACTAAATTTGCGTTAGTGAAAGCTATACAATTCACGCTCCTGGGAAGATAAGTATGCTTTTAGTTACGGAAAAATTAAGTAAGCACTGATTTACCAAAACACATAGCCAATAAACAGAGGAGAGAACATGAAAGAAACAAAAATGAGTATGTAACTTACCACCTTTGAAGGCAGCACATTCCACTTTAAAGATAATAAACTGCTGTTCCCACTCTGGTGCCAATGGATCACGGTTTTGATGGAGCATTGGGGTGATTAAATCACTTCATTACTTTTCAGTACAGTTTTTTTTTTTTAGAGTTGAGAGTGAATAATATTCGCCCTCATCTTTGCCTCAATCCTCTTCCTCACCTGTTCCAGTTTCTCTTACAAATACAAAAGCTCAAGAAAATAGGTTTACAAATGAGGAAGTTGAAAGAGAAAGATGGGGGGGAAACCAAAAAATGAAAATCTGACATCGAAAAAGTCTAAACCAAAACCAAAAGGAAAAAATTGTTAGGAGATCCACGATACGACTAATGTCTAGCTAAAAACATTTTAGAGAAGGAAACACTAACTATCCAAATACCTCATCATCGTCTGCCTTACTCTCCTCGAATAAAGCTAGGAAGGGGCCATTTGTCTGTCCAATTTAATGCCATTTGAAGCAGCAAAAGACAGAACTACAGCTTTGAGACGAAGCTGTGAAAGTCATCCGCCCTGAAGCTTCATGTATCTAAATCTAAATCTAATCCAGCAAAACTTTGAACCAGCCTGCAGAATACAAAATACCGCAGCACCAGAAAGGTAGCAAAGAGATATCTAACAACCATTAGCAACAACCCCATTAGTATCTGTAACATCTGGAACAACCCCATTTGAAGCGACCTTTTTCTCTGTCACTGTTACAGGCTTGACAACCTTAAGGGCATCTCTAGCTCCTCCAACCAAGTTATTCTCTTTAGATTGCTTTCACTAGCCCGTTAACTTGAGCTGTTGTTTCTGGTTCCTTGGTCAATGCTGAGGCAACCTCCAAATATTTTTGCAATCTCAGTTTACCATTTGATTTATCATTTTCTTTACCATTGGATGCTACAACTATGGGCTTTCCATCCCATACCTGTTTCTGAAACTGCTGTTGTTTGGCCTTTTTCTCCACCATTGTTTTCTGGCAATCTCATACCATTTGATTTATCATTCTCTTTACCATTGACATGCTTTATATTACCTAAATCTTCAAAAACTCTGTATTTTAATTTTGGTCGAATTCGTAATTAGTTGTTTCTACCTTATTAGTTATATCAAATTTGGTATTAAGAGCAAGGTAGATTCATGGGAAAAGATTTTCTTTTCTTTCGTTGCGATGGAAAACGTGGAAAAAATGAATGCACTTTTGAGGAGTGGGAAGCAATTGAACTATTTACATTGGCCGAATACGACGAGTTCAAACGCTTCTTAGGAGAAGAAGAGGAGAACGAAGAGGAGAGGAAAGAGGAAGAGGAAGAAGAAGATGAAAAATTTGCAGACAAGATGAACGTGTTGGAATCAATGTTGTGTGAAATGATAAAACTCGCAAAGGTTATTATGCTTCCCGTGACCGAAATGATGAAGACTAATACATTAGGTCGTGGAGGGGGAAGGGCACTTACGAGCCTCTTAGCCAATGATTGGAAGGTTGGATTTAATCGTACAAAACCCTCATCTCATCAAGTAGTTACTCATGGAAAAACTCTCAAAACCACCCCATCCGTTTGGATACGGATTTGGAAAGCGAAAAGTTTGATGATAAATATTGGAAAACATTTTTGCCAGTTTAGGCACCGATGGAGGTTTGTTTGAAGACCCGCTTGATGTTTTTGGCGATAAAATCAAGTTTATTCGTCCAATCGCTTAAGGAAACCCCTATATACAATCCCCTTTGAGATGTGTTTGAAGCTCATTTTGGCATACGGGTGGCTCCCCAAATTTTAGGCGTTGTTAAAAGTAGGGATGTTGGTGACAACATTGTACCCCCGTTCATGGGTACAATCCTTGGTTATGGACTATACGCTTCAAGCAAATTTACCACACAAGTTGAGATTGCAAGGCTTCTATGGGTACTCCGTCGGCCTTAAATTCAAGGTCAATTTATTTTAAGAGAGTTGATATGTCATGGCTAAGAGATTGTTCCCACTCGTCTCCATCCATTTTTTTAATTATCCGTATTTCTATTTTATTATCTACTTCTATTAGGAGTTAATTTAATTTTAATTATTTTTATATTGCATGCATGAATAAATGAGCTAGTTTCCTATTTAGACTATAATTAGGAGTCTTGATATAAAATTCCCTTATGTTCTATAAATGTAGGCTTAAGTTTATTTCTAGTTAATTTTTTTTTGGAGAGGGTTATGTAAGTTTAGGGGGGAAAATATAAAACCTAAAATATAAAACCTAGTTTTTTTATTTTGATTGAATTCATAATTAGTTGCTTCCACTTAATTAGATATCATATAGTGTCATGTTTCACTATTCTTTCTTTCAAGGAATTTTTGTCTAGTTTCTTTAGTTTAATTTAACTCTCTCTTGCTCCTTTCAACTCTTCTCAAGAGAAAAGAGGAAGCAAAACAAAGCAACACGAAAAAATAAGCTTTAGTTGTACAACACTAAGGAACCACATTTTCACTATACCCAATTAGCTATATATTATGGGTAGTATGTAGTAACGTCATCAGTAGCTGTCGTTACGTATGGGGCTAGATAAAGAAATGATGCCTAAAGATATTTTTATCATATATTGCATCTTTGGCGACTTTAATTTATTTGCAAGGGATCACATACACAATCCCAATGACATTTGTCATTTATAACTTTCAGTTACAAGTCTTACTTACATCAAGACTGTTTATTTTATTGAAAAATGCGAAGACATAATCTTTGTGACAAAGACTAAATCCAAAAAAAGAAAGGGGAAATATTTAGAAAAATAAACAAGGACAACATAAAGACAAATCATGGAGCAATCTCTTTAAAATGCACCAAATAAAAGAGTCAAGAAAGTATCTCCCTTATTCATAACCACTTCGCTCCCCCAAATAATGGAAATTTCGCGGAGAGAACAATATCCCTTCTTTTACTGACCTTTGAAATTGATCAAATCGCTCTTCTTCCAAACTCTTCTTACGAACTTCAACAGAGAGAAATTTGCAAAAAAAAATTTGCCCCCAAAAGAGCGTCTAGAATTACAACTAGAAAATAACTTCTTTATGAGGTAGTAGGATGCGAAGAACTGTCTCAGCGCCGAAGTGCCGCAGTGCCACAAACTATGTTTCATTCACAATTTAGGTCTATCTAGTCGTAAACTCCTAAAACAATGTACTTATAAACTCCAAAAAGACAATGTTCCACAGTTAGAAGATGGGTTTAATGTCTAATGTGATTAGGGGGATCCATGCCTTTTACTCCAAAGATTCTACTATTCCTCTTTCCCTTACACCCTATGGGAATGCGGGACACTAAAGTTTCAAAAGATGGTTACATTCATGTTCTTCCCATCTTTTATCATTCCCGTGTGGTTGTTTGTGGTCATGGAATTTGCGGAAGCTCATCGTAGTAAAAGTCTTAGGAGGTGGCGTGTGCTTACTGATGCAACACGTGGATATGAAAGGATTTCATGCTCAATTCCTTGGTTGTATTCAGTCTAAGAGCATAAATCAATTTATCACCGCTTTTAGGGTTTATGCAGAGTCCAGTTTTCATCCACTTGTTAGTAAAGGCTACAACTCTATTAATGAGAAATGAAGTATACCACTATGTTTATCTATGGCGATCCCCAATCAAATAAGGACTTTCACTTCTTACTTTTTAAAGAAAGAGCACAAGGTCTACCTTTAATGCCCTTGTCGTGGGGTAAGGTTCATGGCTGCACTAAACTTTGTTTGAAGATCTCTGGTCAATATGGACAGGTTAAGCAGACATATCACATCCAAATTGATCGGAGGGAGTGAGACGGGTCCAGACGTTTCTATGTTGCGTTGAGCCCAAGGTTAAAATATCAATCGTTCCAATACTGAGGTGAGCCGGGTCCTTTAACTGTTTGTTTCTTCTTGGTTCTCCATGGAATTTAATAAAAATTGTAATCAACCTCCAATCATCGAAGGCATCTCCATGGAACTTCTTTACTCCTAGGTAACGACACTTAACTTTAAAAAAAAACGTGTCCGGCACCCCGACACTTGGACACACGTGTCCAACACTATTTACACGGTAGTTTCCTATTTTGCCGTTTCCAGTACCCCGTACCCGTGTCGGACCGACACCCGTATCGGTGTCTTTGTTACCTAGCTTAATTCTCACTATAAAATATCTAATCAAATATATTAACAAGTGTAAATTTTAAAAAAAAATAGCATTGAATACTCTTCCCGCCCTAGGGATTTCTCTTTTTGAGAAAGTACCTTGGGATTATTACCGCCTCAAAAGCTCCTCAGGCGCCAAGATCTTTTTCCAGCAAAGCCTCATTCAGTCAAACCACGTTCATGAAATATTGTGGATCTCGTTTTTTTCCCCTTCCCCTTTGCCTTCTTTTTACTGATGAACAATTTTAAATACACCCCAAACTCTAAAAGCTCACTCCATCCTACTATTTTTAAGTTAATTACACCTCTATATATTTAAAGACAATTACACCCCCAAAATAAAACATAGCTATTCTTCATTATAAAAGCTCACCCCCTCCCTAATTCCAACTAATCTACTACCTTAATTTTTCTTAAACCCAACAAGTTCATCTATTGTAGCTCAGTGATGAGAGAACAATAAAAAGAAGAAAATAAATCTTTCGAAGCTCTATAAGTTGTTCAATTAGTCTCATCATCTCTATATCTAATTAAACAAAGCAAACAAAACATAATCAATAGTACAACGCGGAGAGATATAGAGGGAGAGAGAGTTACTTGAAAGTTTAAGGACCCTAGAAAGGAAAAGGATGGTTAAAAGAGCAAAGAGTGGGGTGAGCTACCTATTTAATTTATTTCTTAACTTAATTTTGTATATATAAAAAAGATGGGGTGAGCTAATTAACCTAAAGAAATAAAAGTGGGGTGAGGTTAAAATGGGGCGAGCTAATTAAAGAATGGGGTGTATTTAAAATTTCTCTTTACTGATTTATAGACTATTAATAGGAATTACACGGGTGGCACTGTTGTTGTATGTTTCTAATATCCAATTAGCACACAGATATGCGTTACATTAAATAAGTGGATACGGGTTTAAATATTTGGTCAATATATTCAGTTGACAGGCTATCTCAAACTAAAAAATGTTACATTCTTTTATTCCATTGGCAGAGGGTTGATATCAACTTTTTTGATGTAGGTTCAAAAAAATGCATGTGACAAGTTTGATCCCAGTTTCTACCCGAGATTCAAGAAATGGTGTGATGATTACTTCTACATCAAGGTATGCATGCCATTCCTTCATTCTTTCCGTTATTATATCTTGCATGCAGTTAGATGATGACAATCATGATGCACAGTCTTGGTTTGTCTTGATTGATGAAGGAGATTTTTCATAAAGTGGAATTTAATTATACTTATACACTTGGATGAAATATTTTTGTTGCCTTTTTTACTCTTCCAGAAGTAAAAATGGCCATCTACTAGAACATTAATTTTCATGTTCACTAATATGATTGCAATTTTCTGCTCATTGTCCTGCAAATATGCTAAAATGTGTGGGGTCCTTACATGGTTCCGGAGAAGGTTTCAACATCTTGTCAAGTCTTTTGTTCACAAAATGTTGTTCTAGTGGAAAGGACGCAATTGTCATGGATAATAAAGCAGTGATTATCTGGGTACATAAAGTAGGGCAGTAGAGTGAATTATGTATGAGTATCGCTATCGTTAGCTACTCCTTTATTGTTGGAATCAAATGGTTGTTTCCAAGTTTATCAGAAGAGTGAAAACATTGTAACGGATGCTTATGTCAAGTATGATAGAGGAAATTGTTCATATGAATTCATTTTGGATATGCGAGATACTAGATACGCAGGACGAGACCATAAATAAGCAAGTCACTGTCATCACCAACTCTCTTATTATTGGAAGCACGTTGGTTACTAGATACACAGGACTGAGATCGATCCACCAGTCACACAATGTGCCAGTCATCATCAAGCGTTTATTTCCCTCTAGGCTTACCTAGCATGTGTGGTTTCTGAGGTATTGCATGTGCCAGTATTTAAAAAGGCTCCTCAAAACAAGAAGAGGAAAATCATTTGATAATTATAAGAAAGAAGATCTTGTAAAACTTTTTGATCAAGTTACTTACATTAAGAGCAAATACTGCCTGCAGCACCGCGATGAAAGGCGTGGACTTGGAGGAATATTTTTCGACGACCTTAATGATTATGACCAAGAGATGCTTCTTTCCTTTGCCACTGGTAATCTTATGACCTGTTCCAGTAGAACTACAATTTTGACTACAGTTTTTCAGATTTCCTGTTCTATAGATTTTACTTGATGTTTTTCTTGCAGAATGCGCGAGTTCTGTAGTTCCTGCATATATACCTATTGTAGAGCGGCGGAAAAACACACCATTTACTGACGGGCACAAAGAATGGCAACAACTCCGGAGGGGCCGCTATGTAGAATTCAACTTGGTAAAGCAGTAGGAAATTTCAGAATAGTTGTACGACCCATGACCCTTTTCTATTAAGTTAACCATATTTTCCCTTGAATTCAAAGGTTTATGATCGTGGGACTACATTTGGACTAAAGACAGGAGGCCGCATTGAGAGTATTCTTGTTTCTCTTCCACTAACAGCACGATGGGAATATGACCATGTGAGTTGCAATTTTTATTTTTTTAAGTACTACTTGTCTCAATAATCAACGAATAACAGGGCAGAGTTTGTTTATTTATTTATTTAATGTTCCTGTTCGTTTATTTGTTTTTTGTTTTTTGCAGAAACCGGAAGAGGGAAGTGAAGAATGGAAGTTATTAGATGCATGTATCAACCCAAAAGAATGGATCTGATACTCTTCCCATCACCACCATAACCATTAGTGAATTGTGTATTTTCTTAGCAATAGCGGAGCAGTTGGGTTGTACTTATAACATGAGGATAATAGGAAATTTTATGTTATAGGTTGTTGTAGTTCTTTTTTGGTATGTCAAGGTTAGTTGCATTCTTAGGAGAAACAAAAAATAAATAAATTTGTGTTCAATAAAATGTGATTTTGCTCTCTTCAACACCTTATTTTCTCTTTATTTTCTTGTGTGAATCTGCTGCCAACAGTTGTTACAATGGTTGTAAAGGACCATCAACATAGGTATACACTTACTTCTCTTGCACCAAAATACATGATTATAGAAATGGTAAAATAACTCTTTTAAGCATGAGAGTAGGTTTTGTGTTCCGAAAGTGGGGAGTGTAGTTGGTACTCCCACCGCTACAACTCTGATTGTTCCCTTGCAGCAATGGCAATGGTCGGTATCCAAATTTTACGCCGACATATATCAAAAAATCAAATGAATTTACTGACATTTTTATGTTCTCAAATTTTTTCAACCGTTGATCTCCACATTTTGGTATTTCATGTATGTATTTGTAAAGAAATATCGTCCGATATATTGGTGACCATAGAATTTCGCGGTATTTATAGGGTTCTCAAAATCGCCTCTAAAAACTCCCACAAAGCCCTAGCAGAGCTTAAGCTTCAACAATGGCGAAATCACAGAGATCAAAGAGAGAGAAGCGATTGAGAACACTGAGAAGAGAAATCACGATACCCTACTACGAGAAGAAGGATGATGCTAAACTCGCTGCTCAAGACCTTGCCCTAGCTGCTCCTAAGCTCCCAGTTCGTCCCTACAACATGGATACCAAAGCAATCGATAATACAAACATGGGTACTAATTTGCTCACTTTTTATGATTACCTTTTGATTTTCTAGAGTACCCATTTGATTAAACTCTCAATCTAGTTCCGGGATTTGTTTGTTCTAATTCGTTGATTAGTGTTTGTGATTTTGTTAATTAGAGTAGTTATTAGGTGAATTTAGCTTGTTTTACGCTTATGTTAGGTTGATTAAATGGCATGTTTGGGAAGCCAAAATGATTTTTTCTCCAGTTTATTATGGAGCTTCTGACCCCCTTATGTAGAGGGGTGTTTGTTTTTTGGGCACTTTGCTTTTGAGAGGATTTGTCATCTAGAGAGATAAAACCTTCCACCACACCACCATCATCATTCACTGTCATCCAGACATCCACCACCATTGCTACCTACCACGACCATCGTCCATTACCGTCACCACTACCTCAACCCCACCATCCTACGCCATTGCCTCACTATTGTACAACACTGTCCCTCCATATATGGTGATGTTCCATCATATGTACTCCGTTGCAATCCTGTCACACCATTGTCTTACCACGCGCACAACTGTAGACCCCTCCTACACCATTATACACCATTGCTCTATCATATCTACATTCCACAATATCACCACATTCAATCATATAACTTGCACAAAATACATGTATACACCGGAATACATAGTAACATGACCTTCTCAAGATAGTGCATAAACTTTGAAGTCAAAAAAACAAATAGTCTCAGACATACTTCTCAAGTTAGGGTTTTAACCTTTATATTCGAAATAAACCAAATGGTATTGCACGTAATTCTCAAACCATATAGTCCTAAACATAAACCTTGCGCTTTCACCTCCAAGTGATTGGGTCAAGAGAAATCCTAACTGAATCCTTGTTATGTTTTTGAACATCCTCATATGTAAGTATCATTTGATCATCTTTTTCCATCTTCTTTATTATCTTAGTATGATTATCATATCCATTCCCAACCATTCAAGTAAGCCAATATATTGCCACATAGTTCTTAACCACATAATGAGACTCTTCTTTGAGACAGCTCCGCAACATCCCTTCATATCCATGTCACCATCGATTCATATCTGCCTCATAGTGGTTTTCGATTAATGTTACTCCCGCTTTATTTAGTCAATGGCTGATGATTTCTTGCCCAAACTAAACATGATCACTATTACTTACTCTATAAATAAGAGGTCGGGAAAATTTGATACATTTTTTCTGGTTTATAAATTAACTAGATGTGTTCATGGTTGGGTAGGAAATGGTCAGTCCATAGCTAAATAAAATGGAAAGCAGTGCTTATCTCCAATGCCAATATGAGGTGGACATGATTACGTGAATGGTAGTGTATCAGGCGGGTATGCTGTTAGGAAAGGACTGGAGGATGACTTAATATCAAAGTTACTTGGGAAGATCAAATATGATAGATGGGGATTAGTTGTCACATGTGGCATGGTATTGACTTACTCAAATGGCTAATAATGAATATGATGATCAAACTTGAATTTTCACTCTAACAAATGAAAGATATATAAGTTCATCCAAGGATATTCACTCATCTTATTGAGGGCAAAACGTATCAGTCTTACGTCAAACAAGTTCCTAGGCAACTCTGTGCTCCTCCCTCAATGGGTATTTTTTGTGAACACTAACAATCATGAAGAAGGTGCAAAAGAAACAAGTATGCCACTAAAAATTCAATTCACCTTAGACACAATTTTCAAGTGAATTATATAAGGAATCTCAAAGTAAGGGTTTTGCTATTATCACTCGCTCTAAAATTGCCGTAACAATTAAATCATGTGAGAACATTCTTATTCTCTTTAGAACAGGAGACGAATGACTACACCATAGGTGTTCCACAATCCTTGTTAATATAATTACAATCGCATGCAGTTGTATGCTATTGAATCTGCCCTACTAAGCTAGACATGCACACTTGTAGAGTATTGTATCCGGCATGCGTTGGATTGGTTGCACATCCTTATTGACTTATTATTTGTATGAGCAGCTAGAAAATATCTTACATGCTTCATTTGTAATCTTCTCTAGAGCCTGGAATATTGTTATCTGTGTTAACCTTTTTATATGGGCTTTTAAGGTGGCTCACTACTTTTTCTACCTCTTCTTAACAGATGTAGAGATGATTGAAGATGGTAAAAAACCGGGGTCGTTCTTGAAGCCAGTTGGTGGCATTGCAAAGAAGGGGAAGAAAGGATTCAAGGTGGGTAGAGGCAAGCACAAGGGTAAGGGGAAGATCAGGAAGAAGCACATTTAAATGTTCTATTTGTCAATTAGGTGTTTTTTGTCTAACCATATTATGTGACGTTGCTTTCTTTTTTTGTAATCCACTATTTGTCAAATAGTGTTTCAACAGTTTGTCATATTCATAATTTCTTCTATTGAAATTCTTGAAGGAGTTCAGTTCTGAAGCACCCTCGATAACCTTATTCTCAGAGCCACAATGTTTAAAATTCTTGGTTTCATGGTTACTTCTAACTTCAGAGTTTGGATTTCACTGATACTGCAGAAAATTATCTCCAATATATGTTTGGAAATTTGTGTTTAGTATTGTACCCATGCTTCCTCATGTCCATGATAGCTATGTACACCTCTTTACCCTGCCATTCTGGTGTAATGAATTCCAGCAAAAGAAACCATCGGGCTTAGGAGAACATTACCTTGACGACAGTTTTTGCAGCCATTAAGAGGCTCCAGCTCGCTATTCTACCGCCACATTGAAGTCGGCCAAGTTTGTTTTTTGCTTGTGGCCAATGTCGAAAACCATCTTAGTTTTTTAAGTTTGAATTCTTCAGAGCGGATGGCTAATATGACGAGCAATTACATTTCTTTATGCTTTTTTTTTTGCTTTCAGGTTTTACTTTACCAATGTGTCATTAGTTTGTGTATATTGGGCACCCCTGCCTCGAATGTTGTATTCGAATGCTGTGAACCCAGTAGGCGGGAAACATTATGTGGGTAGATTTCCATGAAGAGTTCATAGATTTTTTCAGAGAATGAGGCTAGTTACTCCAAGGAACCAGTTCATAGTTTTTTGCTCTCCTTTGCTATGCTTCAAGGGTTTGCCTGCGATGGTCTTGAAATCCATATTCACCTTTTGGCAAGGACATGGGAAAACACTGTACATTGTCAATGAAGACGTGACTCTAGAGTATGCCTACTCTATGGTTGAATATCCGTACACTCTTAACCGAAATGTTGGCAGAAACGCCATAAGTAGTTCTTCAGCTAAAAAACCCCCGGATTCAGATTACAAGAAAACTGTAAGAAACGACCATCTTCAACAAACAAACAAGATCATGAATCCCCCTGTGAATATCATCAATTAACAAGTCAGGTGGAGAATAGGTGCCAATTACACAACAACGTCAAGACCTTACAACTTCATCTCATATAATGCTTTTGGGGTTATGTTTCAAACCAACCTTGAGATCCAACATAACCACTTGATACAAGAATAATCTTGTGTTAACGATAACTGAAAGTAAAAGAAAAACCAAGGACAATATATATGCCTCACACTCTAATAGCTTCTATTTTATGAAAACACTTGGCTTTGTAACTTAAGTTACTTTCTGCTCACTCTGAGATACAAAACTAAGGACAATAAATGTCTCCCACTCTAATAGCAGCAATGGGACAGACTTGCACAAAGTTCACTATAAATTAAGATCTCGCAATATTTTGCACAATAAGGGGTGTCTTACATTTAAAAGCCCGAAACTAACAAAACTTGGGATTATGCTATTAAAAAGAAAACCAGGATTACCTAGCTTAGTATATGATCAAACAGAACTTACATTCACGACATGAAAATATTTGATATTTAATACTCCTCTTCGTTGACATCGTGTTTCCTCTTCTTGGACAATTTTGTTGGATTACTTGAATCATTTTGTTCATCGATGAAGTGGGCAGCTGTTCGAGCACGTAGTTCTTCCAAAGTCTCACCTTCCTTTGCTCGCTCCAGAACCTGAAAGTTACATTACACAAACGTGAGTCTATCAATTAGTTTAAAGGATTTTTTTTTATTTTTTTTTCTGTTTGATGCTAACTGTTAAGTGAATGCTGAAATCTTTATTTACCAGATGACGACCATAGAGATGAGTGCTTGAAAGAGCTTGTAGAGCATTTTGAGTCTCTTGCTTTGTAACAAACTCCACAAACGCAAATCCTCTGTGAGTTCCAAACTTCATTGGGAGTCTTAAGCTCTTAATCTACAATCACAAAGAAGAAAATAAGTTAATCAATGTAAAGGATTTTCTTATAGAAGGAAAAAGGGAGAGGATAAAGGAAGATTTTCCCAAACAGGAAAAGGCAGAAAAGAAAGCATTAGACGGAAAATTTTCAATGAAAGCAACCTATCAAGGGGTTCCAAACTGATATAGGAATTCTAGTTGGGAGAAAAAAACATGTTATGGAAGTGTTATGGCTGATGAGCTTCAATACATAAGAGACCAGAACCACTCATCCCCAATTTCATGGCGTAATTTTTTGTAAATCGTGTAATGGTAGTTGATGACTGTAAAGACATTGCTATCACATATAAAACTAGAGTCGTGGACAGTTACTTTGGGATCTGAGAGTTTTTGAATTAGTAGGATAACGACATAAAGACCGGAACCTAGATTTCGTAAAAGCACGTAAGGGGAGAAAAGGCACAAAGTTAATGTTGATGTCTCTTCAATCCGACCTCCATTCCTAACTTATCATACGCTCTGCAATCTAATGAACTTTGTTGTGCTCAAATTTCTTTATAGAAAAACCTACTTATAAAGCAACACTAAACTAACATGCTTTATGGAGCCGCAAGTTTACGACAAAAAACATTACGTAGAAATTTGAACAAGTTAATAGACAAGGTTGTCAAAATGGACGAGTTGAAAAACATTGAAAAATAAAGTTAGTAATTGACAAAGTTGAGGCAATGTAAGAGTTATCCCAAAACGTAATAAACTTCGAGAAGCCAATTGAGATGGTATGATCAGGTTGAAATAGGAATAAAAAAATCTCACCAGTCAAAACATAAGAATTATATAATCCAAACAAGCTAGAGAAAGACCGAAAATAACATAGATCGAGTTTGTGAGAATTGATTCGAAGAGCCTTAATTTTACAAACAACATGACCTTGGATAGAATCAGCAAGTCCTGGTTAAGTGTGCAGGCTTCACAACATATTATCACTACAAATTATAATCACCAGGCAAAAGGAAAAAGGAAAAAAAATTATAATCACCTGGCCGAAGGGACTAAAAAGTTGCCTTAGATCTTTTGCTGTTGCCTCAAACGCGACATTTCTCACAATAAGTTTTGTTGAACTCCTGTCCTTGTCAACTTTTTTCAGGACTTGCTCATCCTTTTTCGCATGGCAAAGTTGCAAAATAAGAGCATGTCCATCCAAAATAGTCCCCTGAAACAGAAAGTCTAGTTAATTACCAAAAAAATTGTGTTTGATTGATAAAAAGGAATTACTTTAAGATAATAATAAAAAGTTCAGAAAACATGTAAGTAAAAAAGAATCACACCCCAGGTGAAGGAGTGAAAAGCGTAAAAGGAGAAAACGAGAAAAAACAAATACAAGACACCATTCAATGAAATGTGCATCACTATAAACAATTGACTTTTACATTGAACACATTTTTGGTCTTCCAACCCTGGTAGGAATTATCTACCATTGCTCGCAGACCAGTTTGGTCGATATTTAAAGACATGGACAAACATGCTGAACCGCCTAAAATTACAATATGTACAGAGTATTATAGATTTACATATAGAGGAAATACAATTTGACCCACATATGACTGACATTTCATGCATTACTAGGCACACATAGAAATGATTTAAGATTCTTATTGATGTGATCTCCTTCCCATTAAGATCATAGAAATGATCTTGCTATTCTCAGATTCAGTCGGAATGACTTGTTTGGTTGTGAGGATAACATTATGGTTATGAGTTTATATTCATACAAAAAACCATTGTGCTCTTTACTAAAGAATGTCAAACGTGCGTCAATCATATGCGTTCAAAATAGCTTGCCCTATCTACATACACACTGACACAAATATATACATGCAAAAGTACATACACAAAAAATGTATGTATGTTTATATTCCTTATGTTTTCCCTCTTTGATTTACATTTGTTATGTCCTGATGCAGATGTCCTTTAAAACTAATATGCAATACAAACGTTGTTCCTATAAAAGACAATATACCTGTAAATCCCTGCATACGTTTATTACAGTTTCCGCAGAATCAAACTC
Organism: Kingdonia uniflora; assembly: GCA_014058105.1. Classification (NCBI taxonomy): domain Eukaryota; kingdom Viridiplantae; phylum Streptophyta; class Magnoliopsida; order Ranunculales; family Circaeasteraceae; genus Kingdonia; species Kingdonia uniflora. Next base: position 1,487,379 of record JACGCM010002686.1, on the reverse strand, counting down.
AACGAAACCGAACCCCATAGAGAGATTCTTTTTATTTTTCAGGTGCTTTTTCACCTGCACAAGAAAAATATATATAACATGCAGCATAATAAGAGTTTGAATAGAAGAAAACTCCTACAAACATTACGAGCAAGACAGATGGATTACCGTGACATTTCGAATGCTTCCCTGCCTCACATGTTTATTGAAATGTTCTTTCAAACCCTCGTCAGTTGTCTTGAAATTCAGATTCTTGACAAATAAAGATCGTGACTGTAACAAACAGTCACCAATTAATGACAGCTCAACAGACATCTACAAGAGCAAAACCATAAACCAAGCAGTAATGGGGAAAAAAGCATCTGATGTTGACATAAACTTCAATTATTAGCAACGGCGTAACCCAGAAATTGCTCCAGTGTTTCAATATTGCACTAACCAAGTGACTTGACAGGGCTTTATTTTCTCTTCTTTCTGCTTATTTGATAGGTGTACACTTTTTTAGACTGTCATTCTTTTATTATGCCGACTGTCAATATTGAAACTCGAACATGGGCACCGGTTTCCACTTGTGATATATTTCTGTTTTAGTTGTGTTCCACATACTTAATACGTGGTCCACATTCACCGCCTTGGACACCCCCCCCCCCCCCCCATCCTTTTTGCTTTTTGATTCCATTGATATTAAGGAGTGTGAAAGTTGTGTTGTTGAGAGTTTTGTGGGGAGAAGACAAGACTACCATGATGTTAAGAGTACTTTCATCAGGTAATGGGATCCTAAGGGTTGAAATACTATCCAAGGCAAGAACTTCGGTTTCTTCAAGTCACATCTGAATCGGACAGAATTAAGGTCCTAGAGAAAGCTCCGATCCACATTGCAGGCAGGTTCTTCCTCATAAGGCCTTGGAGGGCTTACATTGAAGATGAAGAAGAAGAGTAAAACTCTATTCCTTTAAGGGCAGGAACATTCCTTACTACGTATGGGATAAGAAGGGAATAAGCAAGGTTGCCACTACTATTGGAAGTCATTTGTTCCGCGAAAGAACCACAAAAGACAAGACGAAGAGAGCTTATGCCAGAGTATGCATTGAAGTCAAGAATGACTGTAGTTACCCTAGTACTGGTGTTACTCTTTTAGCTTGATCCAAGTTGGAGAATAATATGATTAGATAGCTACAAAATGCTCTGTACTTAGCCACACCAAAATAAGCTGTCCCAGGGACTTAGTGAGTCTGCTAAAACCAATAATGGTAAAAATCAAGATGAAGGAGATTTGGTTACCTATGTCTACAGCTCACTAATATTTGGTTTACCTCCTCCCAGCTACTTGCTTTTATGCGCTCTACTTGCGCTTCTAACTCTCAACTTCTGAAACCTCATATTTCATCTGATTATATAGGCAAAAAGATCACAATTTTCATGATTTTAAGTGTCGGATCTGTACAGACCCGATTTTAAAGATGTTAAAGGATTGAAATCGGATACACCATATACCAATCGATTAAAAAACCCGCTTCAATAAATAAATTTACTTTTTTTGAGAATGAATAAACGTACTTAAATATAATCAAATTATTGCTATTTCGAGAACAAAATACAATTTAAAAGCCATACTACATTACAACACATAACTAAGTTGAGCTTGGTGGATATTTAGTTTTGAACCCAAGCAAAAGCATCAATTTGTGTTTTTCAAAAATTGGCTACCAATTGGGTCAAGGATTGGTTGCTCCCTGATCCTTTAGGATTCAGTTTGGTAAGGATATCCAATCCTTGCTTGGAACGATTCATCGTCCAAGCATTAAACTTAGCTAGATGGTACTTAAGAGCCATTCTATTAATCATGTCAGATTAAGGTTCTATTAAAAAGTTAGATTAAGGTTCTATTAAAGAGTTAGACTGAGGCCATGGAACCGACCAAAGGAGTTTACTTTGAAGCAACATATTAATGATTTTTGTCAGAAAGGGCATGGGATCCAATCCCACCCCTAATAATCAAAGACAAATTATTTGTTTACCTAGGTTTGCTTGACTTCTTAGTCTAATTATAGTTTGCTCTTTCTAGCAGTATTGTAACTCATAAATAAAAAATATGACATTACCGACGAAAAATGAAACATATATACACTGCAAATGAATAAGAGAGATCTAACCTCAACCCTATCAGGATCAATATCCATTTCTGAGATTTCTTCCACGTGTTGCCCTAGCACTACTCTCTTATTTCCACCAGCAGTGACATCATTCTGGGCATCAGTACTCTTTGGTGTGTAACTCGGGGAAAGAATATTGCTGGGAGCCCATTCCAAATACAATGGAGCATCTCTGGATATAGAGAAAAATGTGGTTATTGACAGTGCATAAAAAGATGTTGTTAGAGAAATGCATCCATATCAAGAATGACAATGTTAGTAAAGTGACATGAAAGTCAAAGGCAAACATACATTCAAGAGAAGAGAGTAAAGGGCGAGGAAAGACATAATATTGCGAATCATATTATGGAAATAAGTTCACACTTGAAACCAATTAATAGTATTTACTGCCTCATTCACTCTATGCATGACCTATTATCTTTTTTTGGTAGTTTCACGTGCGCTTTTTAGTAATCTATCAAAACAACCTAAGCTACATTAATTTCACAACTGGTGGTCTATGCATGACCTATTATCTTTTTTTGGTAGTTTCACGTGCGCTTTTTAGTAATCTATCAAAACAACCTAAGCAACATTAATTTCACAACTGGTGGGACAAATCAAGCTGAGTTTGGACACAATATATAATGTCCCCCAAGCTCAGTGCAAATAACTATTTTGTAATATCTTCAAAGAAGAATTCTATCTTCTCATTAAATGAAATGGGATAATCCAATTTCTGACTCGACCCAACATCATCACCAGACACGTCTCCATCACAAGGCTACCCTCATTTGGAAACATGCTCAACCACTATTGTCTTACCTTCAGAATGAATTAATACAAGTGTTTTATTTTCTCATAATATCTCAAGCGACCTGAGAAGTGTTTATTCTCTCATAATATCTCAAGCGACTTGACAAGTGTGCAGTATTCCTGTGTCTCTATGGTTGTTAGAGGAGTATTATCATCTTCTGTCAAAACACCTTTCCATCGCTAACCTTTTATATTTTACTTTTTATGTAGGGGGAGCATTAATTTTTCTTCTGTCAAAACACCTTTCCATCACTAACCTTTTATATTTTACTTTTTATGTAAGGGGTGTACACCTTTCCATCACTAACCTTTTATATTTTACTTTTTATGTAGGGGGTGCGCCATCCCTTGCAGAAGTGCAACACTAGGGCGACACTCAAGAACTCCAATAGCAAGCTATTGTGGTGGACTCTTCCCTAAAGAAAAATTAATTCAATATCATGTAAGGCTATGCCCCACATATCAGATATTAAACTGATAAGAACAGATACTACACTTGATCGCTAACTTGGACGAAGTACTCTCATCTTCTCCAAGGACATCTTGACACCATCCACACTGAAGTTTTTCCCCATCTCCTCTTGCTATCCTAGAATCACCCAGTTGGGGGCATGTTTGCATCTTTTCATGAGCCGACTTGCTGTAGCCAACTCCGTATCTCTTTGTTCGTCCCAAGGTCTTCGTACAACAGTCAGCACCACCTTCTTCTACCTTGTTTATAACGCACTCCTATCTGTGTACCACTTCTTTCTAGCTCGTACAAATGCACAACTAGTCGAAACTGCCTCCAAGCTAGTTCAAATGCACAAGTAACTGTTACCACCTCCATCGACCTCTATTAAATAAATGACTAGATGAAAAAAAAAATCTAGCATTCAGTAAGACTCGAAAGGCCTAAGAGAAAATACCCATTTAATTTTTCTTCAGACTTGCCTAAATACATGAGTATCTGGTAAAACCTTCTAACTCGTTTAATTCCATGATGCATAAGTTGTCAGAGCCACCTTCATCCATTCTTAAATGCAAAGGGTCATTTGGCTTGGTATAGGAAAAGTTGAACCAAGAAGAAGTCACGTCTGTTTGATTACGTTGTTGAATAGGGTCCTGTTAATATTTCTCCCTCTTTTCTGCTGGGCCTCAAACTTCCAAGTGGTCTCAGCCAAGTCTAAAATCAGACTTAATACTAACTCATCATTTATTTTGTATCTGTTTGCAGCAGTTTATTAGTCTCAAGGAAGAAGATTATGGTTAACATGCTTGATTGTCGAGTTGAAGGCTTAAATCATGGGCGAGAATTACTGCTGTGAACAACTCTTAACATTAATCACACCTTACCGATAAAAGGTCAACCTGCCAACTCTTAACAATCTCCGTCTCTCTTCCCTCATAGTTAATTGCTCATTTCCTAAACTAATTGTCAGAATGTCTTCAAAGGAACAAATAGGTCCTCCCTCGCTAGGTTGAAGATCTAGCATTTAATTTTTTTAATAGTTTTGCTGCATTAACATTGTTTAACTTAATACTTGCAAGTTTACTCTTTATTGAGCATTGAAGAAAGTCATAGGCTTACTTGTAACGTTTATATGCTAGGCCTTTGAAAGCTGCACGAGCTTCAGCTGCTTCAAGAAAAATGACCTGGTTTATCGTGCACAGGATCAGTAACATAAATAAAGAACAAGTACTTTGATGGTTATTATCTCCGACAAAGGTGACACCTTTCGTACACAATATTTTTAGGAATATCCATGCACGATGTACAACAATCATACAACAAGACTCCAAAATAGTCACGGCCACTCAAAAATCATATTTCCACCTCTACATTAATAAGTTAAGATAATATGTCATTGAAAACCATGAGAAATACAGCATTTATAGCAAAGAAATTAACATTAACTAGGTCATTTCGTCACAAAAAGTATACAAATAATGACATGTGCTTACCAAGGCCAATGTCTTTGTCGGAGGAAGAATAATTTTTTCCAAACTCCCAAACTTTCCAAACATTCTAGCAAGATCTCCTTCAGATGAACCATAAGGCAAATTCTTCACCAAAACAACGTGATTGCTTCTTTTACTAGCATCAATTATTCCAGAAGCACATTCTTCTAAAGCGGCAATATTGACTCCACCATTTAGTAGAGCTTTTTTTGTCTCTGCTATCACCTGTGTTTCTCCCAAAGCAATATCGACAGCAAGACTATCTGTCTCCCGGTCAAACAACTCCCTTTTATTAACACCGTATTTCCTAGCCATATTTTCAACAACCTATTGAGAAGAAGATCATGTGAGATTAAACAGGGTACAATACTCTCGTTTTACTGTGCAAGGATGATTAAATATTCTGATATTATCAATAAAAGCGGCTAGATGAACAAAGTCAAAGCATGGATTTACAGAAACATGCTTGAGGAAATAAGATACGTACACCTGTAAGAACCCAAAAATTCCGTGTAAGAATCTATTAGAGTGTTGGGATTTGACGTTACGACCAAGTCTTAGGTATAGTTAGTGTTATCAATTTCTTTTTTTATTATTTGCAGTTCCTCTTGTACTGTATCATTTTCATCAATGAAAAGCGGCATTTGCTACAAACATTGTGAAGTGTTAATGCAACAAAGCTGGTATAGCTCTTTGCAGTAGCCTTTAAATCCAAAACAATGTGACCGCCAATAAATGGAGACACAAAATATCCAAGGTGTGAAGCGGGAGTTAGCAGCCTGATAATTCCAGCCCCTCGCTAGCCCTAATGATAGGCCCGATCTTACCAAAGACAATAGCAACTTTTGCCATATAAGAAAGTCAATAAAAGACATTGCACTTGTATCAAATTAGGGCAAAGACATAGACTCTCAGGTTAAGTTACAAGAACTAAATGATGTTCAAAACAGTAGTACGGAAGATAATGCTGCAAAGGAAATACAAATTAACACTTTGACATACTGTATCTGTACGCATGAACAAACTGTTCCATGCTCGTGTGTCTCCTCTAGCTTCAGATGCCTTCCTCTGATCCTCCTTCTGTTGTTTAAAACTTTTTGGGACTTGATTAGCAGCAATAGACCTGTAGCACAAGTGAGCCGAGCTCGTTTAGTAAATAAAAGACAAATTAGCTAGCAGTAAAAGATCTTCCTGTGATCACTTAGTGCCACTTACTCTTGCTTCTCAGGAGAAAACTTTTCTTTTGCTGGCATGACGTGCAACAATCTGCCTTGAAAAATTGAATTGTCTAATTCTTCTAAGGCCCTGAGAAAAGAGTTGCTTTAGTAGTGAGTTAATAAAGAGCAGCAAAAAAAATTAAAAAAATATCGGTGAGTTATGATGCATGAGCCCCGACACAAATAGTTATATAAAACTACAACAGAGTCCATATAGCGCCATAGAAATGACGAAAGAAGTTTTAGTGTCAAATGTAACAATGCATCTAACACTTCTGAGAACCACTATATGAATTGCTAAAAGAAAGAAGGAGAAAAGCAGGGCTGAATCAGAATTGAATACCTAGAACCAGACTCTTGAAGACTGTAGAGAACATAAGCATATCCTTTGGACCTTTTAGTATCTTTATCTACTACAATATGGACTTCTGAGACACTGCCAAACTTGCTGAAGAGCTCTGACAAATCGTCCTCCCTTTTCACCAAGATAAAGAGAAAATTAGAAAGACAATATAAGATTGTTGATATCATAAATGGAGAGAAATCATTATCAAGAATAGAAATTCTAAAGGTACAAAATAAGGTGAACCTACGTTGCAGTGTATGGAAGATTGCGAACAAAGAGACGCCTGGTCTCAATAACCTGTTCTTTATCATTTTCTACAGGAGAGGATGCCTTCCTAGAATCAATCACCTCACCATCAAGTCCCTTGGAAGGGACCTCGTCTTCAACATTCCCTTCTACAGGGTCCCGTGTATGGAGATCATGGGGATCATCCCCATCCACCACCTCTCTCTCGCTTTCACTTACTAAACCATCATCACGATCACTTTCAGAGTCTGAATCCGACCAATCTTTTTTAACTTTATTTTTAAAAAAATCCATGTCTGATACTAAATTGCCAGAGTGCTTTTTGGCGCCAGGAGACCCGGATAGCCCATTCTCTCTCTCATCATTTTCATCTAGGTCAACCGATGATGCAACTGATTGCTTCATATTCGTATTTCGTGATTCAAAATCGTTCCCTATGGCTTTCCCACTTTTTTCGAGAATGGAATTTCCCAGCGTATCATTTGACCACAACTTTGACTTCTTACGGGGCAGCATGACCTCAAGAAACTCTTGAAGCTGGGGGTCATTAATCTCAGTGCTCCTTTTAGACTTCTTTGGTTCTTTCTTAGTGGCATCAGCAATTTTCTTGTTCTTTCCATTCATTTCCTCTTGTTTCTTTATAGAATAACGACTCCATGGAGGAGGGGTATTTGGGTCCCCAACTTTACGAGCAATCTGAAAGTAAGCAATCAGATAACTTTACTAGTATTATATATTAGATATTCTAGCATTAAGAAGCCAAAAGAGACCATTCCCAATAAATGTGTAGAATTTCTTTAATGCTCGCAAGTGTAAAAGCATACACTCGTATCCAAGTCTTGTTGGCACTCTCATTGGATTAGTTTCGTGAGCCGAATCGTGTGCTTACAAATCTTAAACATTTTATACTAGTTTGGCAATAATCTTCATGCATACCTCGCATGTGATTTTAGAAGTGTCCATGTAAGAGTTGTTGAAGTAGTTAAGAGCTTGTTCCGCCTCTTGCTCCGTTTTAAACCCGATAAAAGCAAATTGTCTACTCTTACCATCTCTGCACCAAACAATAATTGATTAAACACAAACACAAACAAAACTTGATTTAATAAAGGAACAGTGATTACTTAGTTCGCATGAGTTTGGAGTCGGTAATTTCTCCTAAACGAGAGAAGAACTCTTTAAGGCGATCCTCGGCCACATATTTGGGTAAATTTTTAACACATAGTCGCGACCTGATTCATCCAAAGATGAACTAATTAGAGAACAACTAATTAACATAAACATAGCATCTATTAAATATCAAATACTCACATATCTCGATGCGACGAAGGTTCGGCTTCTTCAACTAAGAGTACGAAACAAGGGCTTCTTCAACAAAACCTGAGCAAAAAAATTACAATGAGAGAGAGCTACATCAATGGGATTCGTCACCTGAAGTTCTTAAATCCCTAATTTTAAGAAAATAACATTAACATCTCAAGATGATGAACTCACCTTGAGAGAGAGACGAGGGCAGAGTCGACTGTCGACATAGAGAGGGAAATTTGGGGCCGTTTGTTTTTTTTTCCTCTAAGTGATGCAGTGTTTTTTTTTTGCCAGTTAGATCCGACTAAAATAGGCAAATACTAAAATACCCCTCTCAACTTATAAGCAAACACCTCCCCCTATTCACCACCACTGCCCCTTCGTCATCAACGTCAACACCTGATCGAGGAGGATCTAGGGAAGAAGATACTTGGAAGACATGAGTATTTTTTATTTTTTTTCGAATTTTGGCCAAATTGTTCGAACGAGATTTGAAGTTGTTCGAACGACTTGAGGTCTATTCGAACAAACTTTTAAAATTGTTCGAATAAACATGTGTCTCAGGTATTTTATTTGAATAAATTCATATCTGTTCGAATACACTTTTTTGTTCGAACAGAATTGCGATTCAGCCTATTTCTTTAGGCGTTTAAGGGCATATTTGTCCTATTTTGTAACTATGAACTTGTAACCCTATAAAATGGGCAATCTTAGGCAAAATCAGATGATGTTAGATCAATCCAAGTTCTAAGAGAGAGACTTAGGGTTTGAGAGTAATTCGATTGTAATTAATTTTGATTAAGCAATTGAAGCTCTAAAATAGAATTCTCCCACCAATTATGTGTTATTCGTACTAATTTCTTCTATTTAGGGTTTATCTATTCGTATTGTGGATTAACACCACATATATATAACAATCACAAATACATAAGAAATAACTTGTATATATAACAAACACGTATACATGGGAAAGAACATGTATATATAGCAAACACAAATACATAGAAAATAACCTGTATATATAACAAACACAAATATATAAGAAATAACATGTATATATAGCAAACACAAATACATAAATTCCTAAAATCAAATAAAGATTAACATTGGTTTGAAGTTAATACAAATAAGTAAATATCAGAGTCTTAAGAGTTTTTACAAATACGCAAACAAATAAGTTCCAATCAACTTAAAAGAGCTTCAAGGAAACCAACACGTTGCTCTGGCTCAATCCCCATAAACATCAACCTGTAGTTGTCCTCATTGGATCCTCCCAAGAACTTCAAACTCTTGAAAAATAATGCATTATCTATCTCATATGAACTGACCATATCCTTCAATACTTTCAGAACTTCAGAAATGGTGTCCTCATTGCTATCAAAAGTTGAACTTGTTCCTTGGGCAGTGAATGCAAATTTCAGGGATTGCACCAACTCCGTTGGTTCCAATGGTTGAACTGTCGCAGCTGATCGTTTCCCCTTTGATTGAGTTCGTACACCAACTTGAGACACAAGGGTACGATAAGTACTACCAGGAGTAGGCTCCCTTACTGGACTGAAAGATGGCTCATAAGAAGGAATGGCATCACCTTTCCATGTATAATCAACTCCAGCCTTGGGAACTTGTGTATCGCCAATATTCATATCATCAGGTAGAGGAACATACTCTGACTGTTGGGTGGAGGGTACACTTGCCATACCTGAAGACCATGCAAAATCCCCAGTGGCAGATAGACCATCAAACAATTTCTCCAGCAAATCTTTATGATGAAGATGAGCGGTTTTATACTTCTTCGCCTCAGAATTCACCTGTAAATAAACATGTAAATGGATGTTTAAACGTGTATAAATTGTTATATAATCCAATAGTAATGCCATTATTCACATTAACTTACTGCAATGATATTTTCCCAAACATCTTCAGGCCAATCAAAGGTGCATGATACATGATCATATCCATGGCCAGTCCGGTTTATCAATCATCTCTAAATTTACCATTGCTTCTTCATGTAATCTCATTAGTTTGTTAGTTCCTTCTGTTTCAAAACATGATAATTTTGTATGCTGTTCAGCTCCTCTTCAACTGCCTTCTAAGCTAAAGTATTCAAAGATGTTCCAGACACTCTATTTAAGTCTATTTCTGCTTGACATTTTAGGATAAAGTGAAGTCTGAACTCTGGATGTTGCTGGAAAAAACATTTTTTCTTTTATGATATTGACATAACTACACAATAAAAACAAATAGACAAATCAGTTAAACAAAAAAACATTTGCAACAGATGGAGAAAGTATTGTACTCTATAACAGATGGACATAACAGTATAAACATTGTATTTACAGCATCTGTAGAAACTGTATAAATGTTATAAATGCTTTTGCATAAACTGCCTAACAGTTATCAGTTGCAAACCCAATGACAAGTGTAATAGCCCAATTTTATATTTCAAACTTAGTCTTTACACCAATGATAATCAGAGCGTTTAGACGAACAATGAACGGATACTAGCACAAAGTTTAGCATGAAAAACCTTTAATAGGTTAAAAATCACGACCTCTCTTGAAGATTTAGAAAGAGAGATGCTATTGATAGTTGTTAGCTATTACAAAGAATGTTATGAATTGTTATGTATAGACTTTCTTGATAGGAAAAATCTGTGTAGGATTTTCTTTGTCTCTAACCTGTTGCTCCTTATTCATATTTATAGGTCTTATATTATGACCATTTTATGACCGTTATCTGTTTTAATGATGAATGTTACAATATATGGTTTTAATGAGTCTTTATAATTATTGTGTAACAACTTGAGTAACTCCTCTCTTTTGTAACTGCTCCATAATGTACCATAAATGCGCCACGTGTATGTTGACGAGGTCAAGTAAATGTGTACTGGTCGAATGCTGAGACTTGAGCTCAAAATTTGAAATAGGCCACTACAACCGCCCCCTCTCAGCCAAGAGTACGAGAAGCATCATGAGCGAGTAGTGTTGGTTGAGATGTCTGTCTTATATTTGTTACCTGGCATTTCTGTTTTGACTTGTAATATGTTGGCCAATTTGGATGAACCTGTTGTCAACATGTTATCTGTTGTAATATAGTAGATGTATTGGTCGCATTGGATAAACCAATTGTGGACCTGTAATATGTAATATGTTTGGTCGAATTGGACAAACCAATTATCGACTTGTAATGTATTAGATGGGTTGGTAGAATTGAGATGAACCAATTCGACCTGCAATATGTAATCTGTTTAGTCAAATTGGATGAACCAATTATCGACCTGTAATGTATTAGAAGATCGAATTGTATGAAGCAATGATCGATCTGTAATAGTAGAATGAGGTGAACCCATTGGTTATTTGTGATAATGTATATGTGTTATGTATATAGTAGAAGAGTACTTGTATGAGATAGTAGAAAAGTATTGTAACATTGGTCAATCAAACACAAGTATTTTATTGGTGTAAGAGCGACGCACACAAATGTAAGAGATAGTAGAAGAGTATTGTATGAGATAGTAGAAGACTACTCTGATGTAGGTCGGTCAAACACAAGTATTTCATTAGTGTAAGAACGACGTACATAAAATGTAAGAGATAGTAGAATGTAAACTGTGATATGTAATATGTTTGGTCGAATTGGATGAACCAATTATCGACCTGTAATGTATTAGATCTGTTAGTCTAATTGGACGAACCAATAACCGACCTGTAATGTGTTGGTCAAGCTCACCCCCAAGTATGATTTAAGTTGATTAGATTAATAATGAGGTCGAGTAATTGTAGTATTTTGGTTCATTGCACCCAGGTACAAATGCACTGGGTTACAGTATTTTGGTACTTTCGAGTGATTGGTTATCTCAAATACACCACACTGCATTGCAAGTTGTTGCATCTTATCAAAATTCGGCTAAGAAACTCTTGTACCCGCTTAAATCCCAAAATCTCTTGCACCACGTTACAGCTGCAATTGCGATTGCCCATATCAAAAAAACAAGTTATAAGTAAGAAAAGAATTGTTTCAATGGGTCTCTCTCTCAAATCTTATCTTTCCTATCTCTCTATGAAATTCTATCTTTGCCATAGTTAATTTCTTCTCTCATTGCAGTGAACGAGATTTAGTATAAACCAATCACTCTCGGAGCGGTGCATCGGAAGTGAGTGCAATGCAGCTTGTTGCGATTGCACTAGCTTACTGATTGCAACTGCTAGCGGCGAACCAAGCACAACCTAAGAGTATGGATTTGCAAGATACGAAGCATAGCCTCCCAATAAGTTTAAGGAGGCTGTTATAAATCCTCCGAAGCGGTATTTGGGTTAGTCCAACGCCTCATAGGAGATGCATATGGAGACATTTTTAGTTAGGTTTTGTTGAGATTTCTTAAACCTGCACTCTGTTGAAGATGTTCTCACAATAATATTCAACAAAGGTGAAAAGTGAAGTATAGTAAAAAGTTTTGTCGTTTTAGGTAATTTTTGAATTAAGAAAAGAGACAACTAATAGTTTCCCGCCTTGGATGCTTTCTTTTTTGCCATTTTTGGGCCTGTCTCCGCTCTCTCTTTCTGATTTTGATTCAATTCTTTCTAAAATTTTGACTTAATTCTCTTTCTGAAATAATTTTTATATTTTGATTTGAAGATAATTGGGAGTGATGGTGTGATAATAACTGAAGACTCTGATCTCAAATCAATCTCCAATAACCTTCGATTATTATCAATCAGAGAAGAATTTGAAGATGGAGGAGAACTAGATTGTACAGTTCAATCAGGAAAGAATCTGAAGGTGGAGGAGAACTAGATTGTGCAGTTCTTGTTGTCTAGATGGGTATTTTTCTTTCTCTTAATGCTCATGTATACATTCCTGATACCTTAGTATACAAACCCCTTGAGGCTCTCATGAGACCACCATGGCCACCTCTTTCCATCTAACAACTGGGTTTCTTCACTCTAGTACTGTTCGACTATTGTCATAAATATGAGTAATAATGTGATAAGGCCATTTCCCATCCTTAACCACATTACTCACTTTTGCATTGAAGGATAATTAAAAAAATTGTTTCAATGGGTCTCTCTCTCAAATCTTATCTTTACTATCTTTCTCTGAAATTCTATCTTTACCATAGTTGATATCTTCTCTCATTGCAGTGAACAAGCTTTAGTGTAAACCAATCACTATCAGAGCAGTGCATCGGAAGCTAGTGAAATGTAGCTCGTTGCGATTGCATCAGCTTGCTAATTGCAGCTACTTGCGGCGAATCAAGCACAACCTCAGTTTTTAGATTTCATATTGTAATCCACCTGCAAGATGTCAATCGAATCGGACGTTCAAATCTCTTATACTAATGGTCTTGGAAAATATGTTATTACAACTAGAGCAGTGGAAAATATTATGAAAAGTGCTTTCGTTCTAGATCCAGCTGTGGGTTTTGGCATGAAGATATTTATTATTAATGGGGTAAAACTTTAAAATGATCGATACTTGAAACACACCACTATTAGTCATCTTGTATACAACACAACTTCTTCACATGTATGAGGTACGTGCAGACAACTTTAGGGAGTTGATTTCATTTAGACTTGAGTCTGAATAGGTAACAAATAAATTTGGTGTGTGTACGAACTTAAAAAAAATATTAAGGACCAAATATATTCATCCCAATCTTCGAGCTCGCAGAGTTCGTTGGAAAAACACAAAAATAGTTTTTGTTCCACAATACCGACATTTCGAGCCCCCGCTTGAGTCTAATCACTACCCGTGGGGTACAATTGAAGATGTTAACAGTGACAGATCAATAATAAGGATATATTTTTTTTGTCCTCACATAATTACAAATGTGAAAATATATGGGACAAAAGAGTTCATATTTTTTGAAGAGGATAAAGCTATTATGTGGTGGAGAGAGAATACTAAAAATTGATATAAGTTCCAAATAGAATATGAGCACATATTTTTCTCAAGCCTTGATGATAAGTCAAGTCTTCTTAAGGTACAAAAGTCTGAAACTACACCACATAAAGGCAAAGGTCTCTCAGGTCAATCATCTGGGTCATAGAAATCGTTTTTGCGATTGCAAGTATAAAGTTATAATTATGCAACGCTACTGTTGGAGCTAGAGCTTTCGCTTATTGATTCGTTGTGTGGAATTTTCTTCGGCTAAAGTTAGTATTTGTTTAATACCGATGTGGTTTTAATAACTATAACTTCTTTTTTGTCATGTGCATCAACTGCTATGTAGTTTTGCACATGAAGTAGTTGTCGTAAGGAAACAAAACTCTGTCTTGTATGTTGGATCTTCGATTTCTGCTTGAATGTATGAATTAAGTTCCCTTTGTATTTTGTACTATGTTTAGGTTGTGTTAATTATGATCGATACTTGGAACTCACTGCTATTAGTGGTCTTGCATCCAACACAACTTCTTCACATGTATGAGGTACATGCGGACCACTTTAGGGAGTTGATTTCTTTTAGACTTGAGTCTGAATGGGTAACAAATAAATTTGGTATGCGTACGAAATTAGAAGAAATATTAAGGACCAACAATATTCATCTCAATCTTCGAGCTCGCAGAGCTCGTGCGAAAAACACAAAAATAGTTTTTGTTCCACAATACCGACATTTCGATCCCCCGCTTGAGTCTAATCACTACCCGAGGGGTACAATTGAAGATGTTAACAGCGACCGATCAAAAATAAGGTAATCATTTTTTTGTCCTCACGTAATTACAAATGTGAAAATATATGGGACAAAAGAGTTCATATTTTTTGAAGAGGATGGAGCTATTATGTGGTGGAGAGAGAATATTGAAAATTGAAATCAGTTATAAATGGTATATGAGCACATATTTGGTTCAAGCTTTGATGATAAGTCAAGTCTTCTTAAGTTACACAAGTTTGAAACTACACCACATAAAGGCAAAGGTCTCTCAGGTCAATCATCTGGGTCATAGAAATCATTTTTGCGATTGGAAGTATAAAGTTACAATTATGCAACGCTACTGTTGGAGCTAGAGTTTTCGGTTATTGATTCATTGTGTGAAATTTTCATCAGCAAAAGCTAGTATTTGTTTAATATCGATGTGGTTTTAATAACTTTAACTTCTTTTTTGTCATGTGCATCAACTGCTATGTAGTTTTGTACATGAAGTAGTTGTCGTAAGGAAACAAAACTCTGTCTTGTATGTTGGATCTTCTGTTTCTGCTTGAATGCATGAATTAAATTCCCTTTGTATTTTGTTATATGTTTAGGTTGTGTTAATTATGATCGATACTTAGAACACACCACTATTAGTCGTCTTGTATCCATCACAACTTCTTAACATGTATGAGGTACGCGCAGACCAATTTAGGGAGTTGATTTTATTTAGACTTGAGTCTGAATGGGTAACAAATAAATTTGGTATGCGTACGAACTTAGAAAAAATATTAAGGACCAACAATATTTATCCCAATCTTCGAACTCGCAGAGCTCGTGTGAAAAACACAAAAATAGTTTTTGTTCCACAATACCGACATTTCGATCCCCCTCTTGAGTCTAATCACTACCCGTGGGGTACAATTGAAGATCTTAACAACGACCGATCAAAAATAAGGAAATCTTTTTTTTGTCCTCACGTAATTACAAATGTGAAAATATATGGGACAAAAGAGTTCATATTTTTTGAAGAGGATGGAGCTATTATATGGTGGAGAGAGAATACTAAAAATTGAAATCAGTTATAAATGGAATATGAGCACATATTTGGTTCAAGCTTTGATGATAAGTCAAGTCTTCTTAAGTTATAAAAGTTTGAAACTACACCACATAAAGGCAAAGGTCTCTCAGGTCAATCATATGGGTCATAAAAACCATTTTTGCGAATAGAAGTATAAAGTTGCAATTATGCAACGCTACTGTTAGAGCTAGAGCTTTTGCTTATTGATTCGTTGTGTGGAATTTTCTTTGGCTAAAACTTGTATTTGTTTAATATCGATGTCGTTTTAATAACTTTAACTTCCTTTTTGTCATGTGCATCAACTGCTATGTAACTTTGCACATGAAGTAGTTGTCGTAAGGAAACAAAACTCTATCTTGTATGTTGGATCTTTAATTTCTGCTTGAATGTATGAATTAAATTCCTTTGTATTTTGTACTATGTTTGGGTTGTGTTAATTATGATTGATACTTGGAACTCTCCACTATTAGTCATCTTGTATCCAACACAACTTCTTCACATGTATGAGGTACGTGCAGACCACTTTAGGGAGTTGATTTTATTTAGACTTGAGTCTGAATGGGTAACAAATAAATTTGGTATGCGTACGAACTTAGAAAAAATATTAAGGACCAACAATATTCATCCCAATCTTCGAACTCGCAGAGCTCGTGTGAAAAACACAAAAATAGTTTTTGTTCCACAATACCGACATTTCGATCCCCCTCTTGAGTCTAATCACTACCCGTGGGGTACAATTGA
Organism: Kingdonia uniflora; assembly: GCA_014058105.1. Lineage (NCBI taxonomy): Eukaryota > Viridiplantae > Streptophyta > Magnoliopsida > Ranunculales > Circaeasteraceae > Kingdonia > Kingdonia uniflora. Next base: position 1,470,950 of record JACGCM010002686.1, on the reverse strand, counting down.
AGATCTTAACAACGACCGATCAAAAATAAGGAAATCTTTTTTTTGTCCTCACGTAATTACAAATGTGAAAATATATGGGACAAAAGAGTTCATATTTTTTGAAGAGGATGGAGCTATTATATGGTGGAGAGAGAATACTAAAAATTGAAATCAGTTATAAATGGAATATGAGCACATATTTGGTTCAAGCTTTGATGATAAGTCAAGTCTTCTTAAGTTATAAAAGTTTGAAACTACACCACATAAAGGCAAAGGTCTCTCAGGTCAATCATATGGGTCATAAAAACCATTTTTGCGAATAGAAGTATAAAGTTGCAATTATGCAACGCTACTGTTAGAGCTAGAGCTTTCGCTTATTGATTCGTTGTGTGGAATTTTCTTTGGCTAAAACTTGTATTTGTTTAATATCGATGTCGTTTTAATAACTTTAACTTCCTTTTTGTCATGTGCATCAACTGCTATGTAACTTTGCACATGAAGTAGTTGTCGTAAGGAAACAAAACTCTATCTTGTATGTTAGATCTTTAATTTCTGCTTGAATGTATGAATTAAATTCCTTTGTATTTTGTACTATGTTTGGGTTGTGTTAATTATGATTGATACTTGGAACTCACCACTATTAGTCATCTTGTATCCAACACAACTTCTTCACATGTATGAGGTACGTGCAGACCACTTTAGGGAGTTGATTTTATTTAGACTTGAGTCTGAATGGGTAACAAATAAATTTGGTATGTGTACAAGCTTAGAAAAAATATTAAAGACCAACATTATTCATCCCAATCTTCGAGTTCGCAGAGCTCGTGCGAAAAACACAAAAATAGTTTATATTCCACAATACCGACATTTCGATCCCCCGCTTGAGCCTAATCACTACCCGTGGGGTACAATTGAATATGCTAACAGCGACAGATCAATAATAAGGATATCTTTATTTTGTCCTCACGTAATTACAAATGTGAAAATATATGGGACAAAAGAGTTCATATTTTTTGAAGAGGATGGAGCTATTATGTGGTAGAGAGATAATACTAAAATTAGAATCTGTTCCAAATGGCATATGAGCACATATTTGGCTCAAGCTTTGATGATATGTCAAGTCTTCTTAAGGTACATAAGTCTGAAACTACACCACATAAAGGCAAAGGTCTCTCGGGTCAATCATCTGGGTCATAGAAATCATTTTTCCGATTAAAAGTATAAAGTTGCAATTATGCAACGCTACTATTGGAGCTAGAGCTTTCGCTTATTGATTCGTTGTGTGGAATTTTCTTCGGCTAAAGCTAGTATTTGTTTAATATCGATGTGGTTTTAATAACTTTAACTTCTTTTTTGTCATGTTCATCAACTGTTATGTAGTTTTGCACATGAAGTAGTCGTCGTAAGGAAACAAAACTCTGTCTTGTATGTTGGATCTTCTGTTTCTGCTTGAATGTATGAATTAAATTCCCTTTGTATTTTGTACTATGTTTGGATTGTGTTAATTATGATCGATAATTGGAACTCACCGCTATTAGTCATCTTGCATCCAACACAACTTCTTCACATGTATGAGGTACATGCGGACCACTTTAGGGAGTTGATTTCATTTAGACTTGAGTCTGAATGGGTAACAAATAAATTTGGTATGTGTACAAACTTAGAAGAAATATTAAAGACCAACAATATTCATCCCAATTTTCGAGCTCGCAAAGCTCGTGTGAAAAACACAAAAATAGTTTTTGTTCCACAATACCGATATTTCGAGCCCCCGCTTGAGTCTAATCATTACCCGTGGGATGCAATTGAAGATGCCAACAACGACCGATTAAAAATGCGGAAATCTTTTTTTGTCCGCACGTAATTACAAATGTGAAAATATATGGGACAAAAGAGTTCATATTTTTTGAAGAGGATAGAGCTATTATGTGGTGAAGAGAGAATACTGGAAATTGGAATCAGTTCCAAATGGCATATGGGACAAAAGAGTTTATATTTTTTGAAGAGGATGAAGCTATTATGTGGTGAAGAGAGAATACTGGAAATTGGAATCAGTTCCAAATGGCATATGAGCACATATTTGGCTCAAGCTTTGATGATAAGTCAAGTCTTCTTAAGGTACATAAGTCTGAAACTACACCACATAAAGGCAAAGGTCTCTCAGGTCAATCATCTGGGTCATAGAAATCATTTTTCCGATTGGAAGTATAAAGTTGCAATTATGCAACGCTACTATTGGAGCTAGAGCTTTCGCTTATTGATTCGTTGTGTGGAATTTTCTTCGGCTAAAGCTAGTATTTGTTTAATATCGATGTGGTTTTAATAACTTTAACTTCTTTTTTGTCATGTGCATCAACTGCTATGTAGTTTTGCACATGAAGTAGTTGTCGTAAGGAAACAAAACTCTGTCTTGTATGTTGGATCTTTAGTTTCTACTTGAATGCATGAATTAAATTCCCTTTGTATTTTGTACTATGTTTGGATTGTGTTAATTATGATCGATACTTGGAACACACCACTATTAGTCATCTTGTATCCAGCACAACTTCTTCACATGTATGAGGTACGTGCAGACCAATTTAGGGAGTTGATTTCATTTAGACTTGAGTATGAATGGGTAAGAATTAAATTTGGTATGTGTACGAACTTAAAAGAAATATTAAGGACCAACAATATCCATCTCAATCTTCGAGCTCGTGTGAAAAACACAAAAATAGTTTTTGTTCCACAATATTGACATTTCGAGCCCCCGCTTGAGTCTAATCACTACCCGTGGGGTGCAATTGAATATGTCAACAACGACCAATCAAAAATACGGAAATCTTTTTTTTGTTCTCACGTAATTATAAATGTGAAAATATAGGAGACAAAATATTGGAAAAAACACGTCTTTTCTTTGTGGTTTGAATATAAACTTGGTGATTACTTTTAGTCCCACATTGGATAAGTGAAAAGAGTATTTTCACTTTATATTGGGTTACACATGTATAGTATGTGTAAGTAGGTGGTGCCCTCACAAGTGTGTGAGGCGAGTGCGTGAAGGCTTGCTATATGAGGACGCCCATGGGCTTGCGTGCACGAACCAACCCATAACCCATTTGGATTATTTTATAAGTTTATTCGAATAAGATTGTATTTTAATAAATTATTATTCTATTCGAATAAATCTGGGCAGTAAGAATCTATTCGAATAGATTATGATTCTATTCGAATAAATTTGTCAGTAAGAAATGTATTCGAACATAAATGATTCTATTCGAATAAATCTGTCAGTAAGAAATGTATTCAAACAAAAATAAATTATATTCGAATAAAACATGTTGTTTCTCTTCAAGAGACACAACTCTTCTCAGAGGTGTGTCTTGGGACGGAACCCTGTCTACAGGTGCTTCTAAAGGACACCTTATCCTTTATTTAAATCATTGTTCTTGATGTGTTTGATACATAAAAACATCCCCGAATCTCATTCCTCCTCTTCTCAATTTGATTCCTTCTTGAGAGTGAAGTTACAGATAGTTCGACAGGCGTATCAACTTGAGTGCTCCAAGTCTATATGATTCGATCATTGTATCTTGGGGGACAGGCACTGTCAACTATGAAGCACCATACGCAGGGTAAAATCTGCTTAAGGAAATTGCAGTGACTGCAAGCCTCGATCTTCAGTGTTTCTATTTCTTTTTCGTTCATCTTTGACTCAATTCTGAATACATGTTCTACAATCTTAAGACACATTTCTAATATCTTCTTTGTGTTCAAGTTTTGTGAATATGTCAATTAACGAAACTGTTGTTTGTGTTCATCAAGAAAAGCCGGAGAAGTTCACTGGAGCGGTGTTCAAACGATGGCAGCAAAAGATGCTATTTTATCTGACTACCCTAAACCTTGCCAAATTTTGGCAGGAGGGTGCCTATGTTCTCAAAGACAGTAAAACTGACAAGACAATTGTTGCTGCTGTGGAGGCATGGATACATTCTGATTTTTTGTGTAGAAACTATATTCTGAATGGGTTGGATGATAAACTGTATAATGTTTATAGTCCACTCAGGATTGCCAAGGAACTGTGGGTTTCCCTGGATAAGAAGTACAAGATAGAAGATGCAGGAACGAAGAAATTCGTTATCAGCAGATTCCTTGACTTTAAGATGATTTATTCTAAGTCAGTAATCAGTCAAGTACAAGAGTTACATATTATCCTGCATAAAATTCGTGCAAAAGGAATGATTATGAGCGAATCATTTCAAGTTGCTTCATTAATTAAAAAATTACCTTCATCCTGGAAGGAATTTAAGAATTATTTGAAGCACAAACGCAAGGAGATGAAGTTTGAGGACTTGATCGCGCGTTTGAGAATTGAAGAAGACAATCACAATAGTGCGAAAACGATTGGAATTGGTTCACTAGAATCAAAAGCCAATGTTGTTGAAGTCAATCCTTTAAACTATAAGGGTAAATCCCATAAGAAGAATAGGAAGAAGGGTAATAACCCTACTCTGGGTCCAACCGGAAGAAACTTCAAGAAGTTTTCTGGGAACTGCCATACCTGCAGAAAGAAAGGGTACCGCGCAAAGGACTGCAGGAAGAAAAAATACAATTCTTCAAAGAACCAGCCCCTTCAAGCCAACGTATCTAAAATTGAGAACCTTTCTGTTGTAGTCTATGAAGTGAACTTGATCAGTAACGCCAAAGATTGGTGGATTGATGCTGGAGCAACATGCCATATTTGTTCTGACAAAACCTAGTTTTTATCATACAACAAAGTGGATAGTGATGAAATACTGTACATAGGAAACTCTGCAACTTCTATGGTTGGAAGAGTTTGAAAGGTTATCATGAAGTTCACATCAGGAAAAGAACATACTCTGAATGAAGTTCTGCATGTTCCAGATATTCGAATTAATTTGGTGTCTAAATCAATGTTAAGTAAGAAAGGCTTTAGGCTAGTATTCGAGTCAGACAAATGTGTCTTGACTAAAAGTGGAATGTTTATAGGAAAGGGCTATTTGAGTGGTGGCCTGTTTAAATTCAATGTTGATATAACCCCAATGTTTATCAATAAAATTGAAGGTTTTGCTTTTATTCTTGAGTCATTTAATGTTTGGCATGCACGATTAGGCCATGTTCATAGTGGTTCGTTACGCAGATTAATGAATTTAGGATTGTTGCCTAAATTCAGCATTGATTGCAAATAAAAATGTATAACATGTATTGAAGCAAAGTTTGTAAAACAACCCTTTCAATCAATTGATAAAAGGAAGACAGTACCTCTCAAATTAATTTACAGTGATTTATGTGATTTAAAATTCGTCCAAACAAGAGGTGGGAAAAATTATTTTATTACTTTTATCGATGACTGTACTAAGTACAGTCATGTGTATCTACTCCGAAGTAAAGATGAAGCATTAACGATGTTTACGCTTTACAAGGTTGATAATCAACTTGAAAAGAAGATTAAACCCTTAAGGTCAGATAGAGGTGGTGAATATGTTTTATCAGTTTTTGAAGAGTTTTATGCTTAGAAAGGGATTATTCACCAAACTACAGCACCTTATACACACCTCAGAAAAATGGAGTTACTAAGAGGAAAAATAGAACTTTGAAAGATATGGTCAATGTCATGTTGATTAGTTATGGTTTGCCACAAAACTTGTGGGGGGAAACTTTACTTTCAGCAAACTATTTACTGAATAAGATTCCTCATAAGAAGACTAATAACATTCCTTATGAACTTTTGAAAGGTAAAGTACCTTCCTTTAAATTCATGAAAGTGTGGGGGGTGCCTTGCAAAAGTTCAAGTTCTAGTTCCCAAATGTGTGAAATTGGGACCCAAAACTATTTACTGTATTTTTATTGGCAAAGCTAATAATGGTAGTGCATTCAGGTTTTTGGTACACAAATCAGAGCTCACTGATATACATGAGAATACATTCATCGAATCACGTGATGCTATCCTTTTTGAGGATATTTTCCCAAGCAAAAAGAATGATAATACGAATTCTCTGAAAAGATCATATGACGTTGCTTCAGGTTGTGATCGTCAGCCTAAAAGTTCTGAGCAAACTCTAGAACAAACTTTTAAACTGGCTCCAGAACTTAGGCGTGACAAACGTGTTAAGACCGCATCTGTAAGAATCGGTCCCAAATATCTAACTAACCTATTAGAGAATAAACCTCAAACCTTCAAGGAGGCTATGCCAACTCCTGAGGCTCCTAGTTGGAAAGAGACAGTGCATAGTAAAATTGATTCTATTATGCAAAATCATGCGTGAGAGTTGGTAACTCTTCCACCTGGTAACAAACCAATCGGTTGTAAATGGATCTTCAAGAGGAAGATGAAACCTGATGGTTCTATAGACAAGTATAAGGCGTGACTTGTTGCTAAGGGATTTAGGCAAAAGGAAGGCCTAGATTACTTTGACACTTATTCACCAGTTACAATAATAACATCTATACGAATGTTGATAGCTATTGCCGTTATGCATAAGCTTGAAATACATCAAATGGATGTGAAAACAACTTTTTTAAATGGTGAATTAGATGAAGAAATTTATATGAACCAACCTGAAGGGTTTATTGTCAAAGAACAATAAACACAAAGTTTGCAAACTTGTGAAGTCCTTGTATGGATTAAAACAAGCGCCCTTACAATGACATGCAAAGTTTGATCATGTTATGATCAAGGATGGATTTAAAATCAATGAATGTGATAAATGTGTTTATTATAAATGCATTGATGTTGCATGTGTAATTGTACGTCTCTATGTAGACGATATGTTGATTTTGGGGACTAATATTAATATAATAAGGTCCATTAAGCAAATGCTGACCAGGAACTTCGACATGAAAGACCTAGGCATTGCAGATGTTATTCTTAGAATCAAGATCAATAGGACATCACAGGGAATTGTGTTATCACAAACACATTATATAGAAAATGTGCTTAAAAGATCCAATAAGTTTGAATGTAAAGGTGTTGAAACACCATTTGATAAAACTCAAAACTTAGCGAAAAACAAGGGAGAAAGCGTTTCTCAACTTGAGTACTCACGTATCATAGGCAGTCTCATGTATAATATAAACTGTACCAGACCAGATATTTCTTATGCAGTAAGTAAACTGAGTTGATATACGAATAATCCTGGAGATGCACATTGGGTGGCACTCGTTAGGGTTTTAAAGTACTTAAAGTACACCCTACACTATGGTTTGCACTACACTACTTATCCAGCTGTACTTGAAGGATATAGTGATGCAAATTGGATTTCGGATTCTGACGAGTCAAAATCCACTACTGGATACGTGTTCACATTGGAGGTGCAGCAGTATCATAGAAATCTTAAAAGCAAACTTGTATAGCTCGCTCCACGATGGAATCTGAGTTCATTACTTTGGACAAAGCTGAAGAATAAGCATAATGGCTTCGAGAGTTTCTAGATGATATTCCTTTATGGCCGCAACCTGTGCCTTCTATATGTATTCTTTGTGATAATCAAACAGCACTGGCAAGGGCTAAGAATCAAGTGTATAATGGTAAGTCATGACATATACGTCGCAAACATAATACCGTTAAGCAGTTACTTGCGAATGGAATAATATCCATTGATTTTGTAAAATCTCAAGACAACCTTGCGGATCCATTTACAAAAGGGTTGTTGAAAGGGCAAGTATATTGTACATCAAAAGGAATGGGATTAATACAACCAATCCACGAGTAACCTAACCTAGTTGACTGGAGGATCCCAAGATCTAGGTTCAATAGGAAAAATGGTTAAGGGTTATTCACCTAAGCACTGCAGAGATTAGGTCTCCGTCTCATTCCTGGTGTAACAGTACAACCTGCAAAAATTATTAGGGTAAACTTTGTTTTTAATGATTCCTATAGCTTGTGTATATAAGTAGAGTACAACAGGGTACTCTTAATAGGAAATCACCTATGTGAGTGAGAAGTGAGGGCCGCTTCTGTAAGAATTGAGATGGCTAAATTATCTAATAGACTCATGAACTGTGTAAATATTATTGTCTGGGCTTAAATTAACGGTTGAACAGTTCAAGACATCATGTTTACTGCTTAGCCAAGTATGTCCGATAGTTTTTTACTAGAGAAGGTTCAAGTTCACAAGACACCTTTTTCGATGCAGAGCCATTCCTACTATTACTCTCAATATTCTTGTTCGTTCTCGTCTTTCCCATTTTTATTCAAATGTGGGGGATTTTTGGAAAAAACGCATATCTTTTCTTTGTGGTTTGAATATAAACTTGGTGATTACTGTTAGTCCTACATTGGATAAGTGAAAAAAGTATTTTCACTTTATATTGGGTTACGCATGTATAACATGTGTAAGTAGGTGGTGCCCTCACAAGTGTGTGAGGCGAGTGTGTGAAGGCTTGCTATATAGGGGCGCCCATGGGCTTGCGTGCACGAACCAACCCATAACCCATTTGGACTATTTTATAAGTCTATTCGAATAAGATTGTATTCGAATAGATTATTATTCTATTCGAATAAATCTGGGCAGTAAGAATCTATTCGAATAGATTATGATTCTATTCGAATAAATATGGCAGTAAGAAATGTATTCGAACATAAATAATTCTATTCGAATAAATCTGTCAGTAAGAAATGTATTCGAACAAAAATCGATTCTATTCGAATAAAACATGCAATTTCTCTTCAAGAGACACAACTCTTCTCATAGGTGTGTCTTAGGACAAAACCCTGTCTACATGCACTTTTAAATGACGCCTTCTCCTTTATTTAAATCATTGTTCTTGATGTGTTTGATACACAAAAAACATCCCCGAATCTCATTCCTCCTCTTCTCGATTTGATTCCTTCTTGAGAGTGAAGTTACAGATAGTTCGACAGGCGTATCAACTTGAGTGCTTCAAGTCTATACGATTCGATCATTGTATCTTGGGAGACATGCACCGTCAACTGTGAAGTACCATACGCAGGGTGAAATCTGTCTTAAGGAAATTGCAGTGACTGCAAGCCTCGATCTTCAGTTTTTCCATTTCTTTTTTGTTCATCTTCGACTCAATTCTGATTACATGTTCTACACAAAAGAGTACATATTTTTTAGATGAGGATGGAGCTATTATGTGGTGAAGAGAGAATACTGAAAATTGGAATCAGCTCCAAATGGCATATGAGTACATATTCGGCTCAAACTTTGATGATAAGTCAAGTCTTCTTAAGGTACAAAAGTCTAAAACTATACCACATAAATGCAAAGGTCTCTCAGGTCAATCAACTGGGTCATAGAAATCATTTTTGTGATTGGAAGTATAAAGTTGCAATTATGCAACGCTACTGTTAGAACTAGAGCTTTCGCTTATTGATTTGTTGTGTGGAATTTTCTTTGGCTAAATCTAGTATTTGTTTAATATCGATATGGTTTTAATAACTTTAACTTCTTTTTTGTCATGTGCATCAACTGCTATGTTGGATCTTCGGTTTCTGCTTGAATGTATGAATTAAATTCCCTTTATATTTTGTACTATGTTTGGGTTATGTTAATTATGATCGTCAAAATTATAAACCCAAATGATGATTGGTTTCTACAATTTGAACCAATCGATGTGTCGATCAAAGGTTTGAAGAGAGTGAGGAGTGATGCTGCGATGATTCGTTCGGCAGCAACGACGAACCTATTTCTGCGATTGCAGAAGAGTTCATTATCGAAACCGAAACTTGTGATGTTGAGGAAATCGGCGTACAACCCAAGGCCAACAAACCGGCCCCGACAACCACCGACCAATCACGAGGTTCCTGCCTAGAGATAACCCCTGAATATAATCAACAAGGACTACCGACGCTGACATCAGTCCCGACAGTGGCCGATACCACAACAGCGCCGATGGTACTCACGAAAGAAGATTTTCTTGCTTGGGCCCTGTAAGGCCCAAATATGGCCCAAGCCAGCACCCAAGCCTCTAGACCCGCTCCCAAAGCCGCTCCATCCCATGCTCTAGTCAAAGTCGAGTCATCCCACGATCTCTTCCGAATACCAATCGTAGATTCGTCTTCAGGATTGGAAGAAAGAACCAGAAGAAGAGGATTTGTCTATAGAAAGTGAAAAGGGGGGGGGGGGGGGGGAGTGTGATACCATACAAACAGTTACAACTTATTATTTTGAATAGACAACTCCAGCATTACGTGATGTGTACATGCTTCATGAGTAATAACCAGTAGTGCATCATTGGCGGTAGCTACCATACCAATCAACGTGCTACTCATCAGTGGATTCAGGAGACACGTATGAATCACAAGATATTGATCGACGTCGTCCAACAGTTCCGTTCACGCATGTTACAGTCCGAGGTATCCCAATATTTAATCCGTACAGGGGAGATGATGGCCCTAGACAAAGAATTATTTCCGTATGTAAATTGAATACATACGAATACGAATTAAGTGTAAATCGAATACGAATTAAGTTTCGGCGTTCGTAGATTCACATTACTTACGTTATAACTTTTGTCAATTAAACTTAAGCTTAACTTGGTCCCGAGTAGATTGCACTCTCTGGGAGAGTTAACTTAATAAAAATTTAGCTTATGTAGGTAATTACGCTGGGGAGTGTAAGCATATGAATGTTGACCCTTTTTTGTATTTTTTGACGTATAGGTTTCCCAGGAATCTTCAAACATTAGTGGAATTATATTGAAATTTAACAGCCGTAAAAATATATTTTTTTACAAAAAGTTTAATACACTCTTATATGAGAGAGAAAGAAAGGGAGAGATGGCCATGGCCTTTGTCGAGGTCCGCGTTCCAGCTGAACATGGACCTGCCATTGAGATTGTAAGTCATAGGTAGAAAAAGAGAGAAGATCCATTAGGAGGAGGACAGAAGCCATAGACGAACTAGATCCACTTTGCGTAGGCGAGGGGGTCTATCTTTTGTCGGTTATTCCGTCGAAAGAAAAAGAATAAATCGGTAAATAGTATAGTTGATGGATGATTATTTTTTTCATGTAATAGGAATCAAGGGGCTTAAAAAAAAAAAAAATTATGTTGATTTTGTATTTTTAGTTTTTATTTTTATTTTTGATGGAGATGTACAAAGTACAACGCAAAAGGTTTGGCCTAATTTGTCTCGGAGTGGCTCTCACTATAGAGAGTGAAAGTGCTTAAAGCACCTCCCTTTCATATAAATTTAATTATGGGCTTTTCACTTTTGTGATTTGTCCCAATACTTTTTTTTTTAAGCAAGAAAAGACCAATATATTAGAGGACCCCTGGGTCGAGGGAGAAAGCAGATTGTGTACAAAACAAGTTGCCGAAACCGGCTCAAAGTTTGAAAAAGAAGGAGCTATAGCTCCTTTCGAAGCCAAGGCATGGGCTTCATAATTACATCAACGGCTGATATAACAAAATTTGAACTCTGAGAAGCTCGAGGCGAGGGCAAGCAAATTTGGAGCAAGGGTAAGAGCTCCCCAGGAAAGGTCAACAGATCCTGTCTCGTAGGCCAAAACAAGGCGTCGGCAGTCCGTGAGAACCAGCAGTCGCTCAATTCCCAGACTACGCGCTGCTCCAATGCCCCTTATCACTGAAAGCGCCTCGACCTCTTCCGAATCCGCCGTCCAAGAGGAGTCATACCCTGCACCAATAACCAAACTAGAATGAGTTTTGACAACAAAGCCAGAACTGCCTGGTGAGTCCTTACTGGTCCAAGCTCCGTCCACGAGAACAGTATGCCATCCCTCCTCGACATCGGGAGGAGGAAAGATGCGAGGAGTACTGTTCAGGGGGAGAGGCGGGGAAGTTGGTGAGACCAGATAAGAGGTGGCTCTGCACACTGCAGCTGCTGGAAAAGAAGGCATAATTGAAAATAAGATCATTTCTACTAAGCCAGATAACAAAAAAGAAGGAGCTGAGCTTCCCCCATGCTGGGTGGTTGGGGGAGGCATTCCCATGCTGAGCAAGCTTGTGAATCAGACAAAAGAGAGAGTCAGTATAAGTCCAACTTTGAAAATCAATAGAAGGGTCAAGTATTTGTCCCAATACTTAAAGTTTAGTTGTTGTAACAGTTGCACTAGCCATCACAAAGAGCTGATTTGAACCCGGTGTATCCTCGAGATTTCACTTTGTATTCTATCACGCGCATAGTGCGTGCACCGGCTAATTAGTGCTAAATAAAATTAGGACATGCGACTTGTTAATGCTCCTTTAAAAGTTCACTCTCCACTTGGTATACAATAAAATGAGGTTCCGTCTAACATGTGAAAGCCAAAGCATATTGTTCATATAACCTATGCTACTCAGAAACTCAATACTGTTTTAACAAATAATGAAATATTCGTAGGAGAGGCATATGGAGACATTTTTTGTTAGGCTTTGTTAAGATTTCTCAAACCTGCACTCTGTTGAAGATGCTCTCACAATAATATTTAACAAAGGTGAAAGGTGTGTTTTGCCATTTTAGGTAATTTTTGAATTAAGAAAAGAGACAGCTAATAGTTTCCCGCCTTGGATGTTTTCTTTTTTGCCATTTTTGGGTCTGTCTCTCGTCTGCAACTCTGCTCTGATTTTGACTCAATTCTCTCTCCGAAATAATTTTTATATTTTGATTTGAAGATAATTAGGAGTGATGGTGTGATAATAACTGAAGACTCTGATCTCAAATCAATCTCCAATAACCTTCGATTATTATCAATCAGAGAAGAATCTGAAGATGGAGGAGAACTAGATTGTACAGTTCAATCAGGAAAGAATCTGAAGGTGGAGGAGAACTAGATTGTGCAGTTCTTGTTGTCTAGATGGGTATTTCTCTTTCTCTTAATGCTCATGTATACATTCCTGATACCTTAGTATACAAACCCCTTGAGGCTCTCATGAGACCACCATGGCCACCTCTTTCCATCTAACAACTGGGTTTCTTCACTCTAGTACTGTTCGACTATTGTCATAAATATGAGTAATAATGTGATAAGGCCATTTCCCATCCTTAACCACATTACTCACTTTTGCCTCCAAAAAAAGGTAGGCACCATATTTTAATTCTTGCTTGAAGTAGTCTACAAGAACACCATAACTATGTCAGGGGTCTCTCCAGAAACCGGTATCCCTTACATCTCCTATTAGATGGACAGTCAAGTTCTGAGCCAAATCTTTGAGCTTAAGCACTATTTTTTTTCTTCTTTTTTCTGTTGATTGTTGATCAGGTTCCCTTCAGCCTACTTAACCAAAAGAAAATCTCCTTTGGAAGCAATCTTAAACACATTCCTCATTATAACAGCTTTGTCCACAAACACGAGTCTCTAAGGCTCAAACCACATTTTTCTTGAGGAAAGCACAGTTGATTCCAAGGAAGAGGCACACATCTATTCTTATCATGACCATGCCATGAATATTTGGAGCACACATCACTCGTCATTACTTGCGTAGGCAGTTAAAAAACATCTGTCCAGTAAATATGAATGCTATACAACACTAACTTGATGAGAGTTAGTCTTCCTGCTAAAAACAATGTTCTACATTGCCACGAGGTTACTCTAGTAATCATGCTTTCCACGGAAGGTTGACAATCCCTTTAAGACCAGTAGTGAAAAAGGTACACTTAGGTATTTAAATGGGAGGCCAGCTTCTTCAAGCTCCAAAACTGGCATAATGGTTATATGTGCTAACTTAAACAAGAACACAATTCTTCTCTCTCTTTCAGAATTTGAGGTATAGATAAATGAAAGAAGAAACTCATGGTTAGTATTGGTGTAGAAAACCTTAAATGGTAATTGATGAAGCACCTCATGAGTGTTGAGTGACTTGACTACATCAGATTCCCATAAGAGTAAAATTCTTCCTCCAGCTAAGTAATTATAGTTTCAGATGTTATCCAAATCTAATTTGTTAGAAATGCGAAAGTTACTAATGCGGGTTTAGAGGAGTGGAGACTATTGTGGCTTTAAGGTTTAGGACAAAACAAGGAGAGAAAGCAGCGATAAATTGAGAGAACTGTTTCTAGGTCAGGTCAAGGTTTAGCCGTTTTCTTATCTTAGATGTGTTTTTGTTTTTCTTCACTTTGTTTCGTTCTATTCGATTTGTTCTTTAATTCCTTCTTTTTTCATTGTTGCTTTGACTCTTCTTCACATACAAAATTAGTAGAGTTTATCACTGTATCCAACTCCAATAATACTTAGAAGAATTTTAACGAGATTATGAGAATCTAAACCCATCCTTCTTTCAAGTATTTTGATTACCAATATTACCTTATATTCAGCTAAAAAGTACTGGTCATCTTCTACGTTTTAAAGACACATCTCAAATATTTTGATATCTTAGAAATCTTAATAACTAACAGTTAACTAGTGTTTTTATCTCAAGTTTTGCTTTTATTCCCTCAATTACTAAAGTCGTTATCTCTTGTATTTTGTATGTTTGCAGAAAATTCAAACTTGAGGTTTACTACCTGGTATACTGGTAATCGGGAGTTACCATTTCCGACAGAGGTATGTTACTTTCTTTAGCTATTATGGTTTTTATACTACTTACTATAATTTTAATAGTTCTTAAAATTTCGCTTTGTAGGGGTGGTCTTCGCTGAATTCGAAGGTGATAAACATATTTTTTGAAGATTTCGAAAAAAGAACAAGTTTGACTCCTGCGTTCTCGAATTTTATAAGGTAATTTTTCTTGTCAAGTTAGTGTTCTAACTCTTTGAGTAGAAGTTGATATTTTTGTTTTTATTTAGGCAAATGATTAGTTTAATCCAATCTGCACATGATAATTCGAGTTACTATGGGGAGTGTCTAAGCCATCTAGATTCCTATCTTTTCAAAGAAGAAAACGGTGCGTATCATTTCGGTCTGCTGAACATGATCACTACAGTAGAAGGTATATCAATATATATGTACATGTTCAATGTGAATTTTTTGTTTCTACTAAGAGCGGTAGCTTTGCTAATTTTGTAAAACTGATTTCAATAACAGAGCGCGATTTCACGAGGAGGGCACCCGACTACGGTTTTTTCCAGATTGCAATTCACAAATTACAGCATATGTATGGTGCAAAGAAAATTTCGATTTTGGAGGACTTTAAAGAAAAACTCATTTGAGTCAAAACTGGCCTCTATACGAGGTAATTTTTTTTCCTCAAGAACATGCTTTAGTTTAATAACAAAATGCATAGGAACAAAAACCACTTAAGATTCTCAAAACGTTTCTATTCTTTTACCTCTCAAAAGATAGAAACAACTAAGATCTTTTTGTAAGAGAACTAGACTGCAAAGAGAACGAGATGTCTTATCAGAAAAGTCAATTGTTCTCTCGGAAAGGGTAGTGACATCGTTGGACAATCTTAAAGTTGATTTAGATTCCTTTAAGAAAAGATTTTCAGAAGTTTTTTTTTTACATAATGGCACTACTAAACAAGCCCACGAGACAACTTCAAGTAGCCTACAAGCAGGTCTTATTCCAGATTTGGAGCTTCGGGGAACTTCAGTTCTGAGGCATTGAAAGCTTGTGAGCAATTCAGTGCAAGAACTGTTCTGAAGCTTTAAGTTTAGAAATTGGGTTCCTCAGAGAAAAGGGACCCAACCATTAGGGTGGGTCCCATATTCGAGTACTTATTTTAGAAATACTGGACTGGAGCGTGACATTCCTATGGACTGGAGGGAGATCTTAGTTAAGCAACTTGCTCTCACTAATAAGGATGATGAAGCTCTTTGGATGCCAGACTATCTTGGTGGATACTCTGTGAAGACAGCATGGGGCATATCAGAAAGAAAGGTCAGCTCCCATCTATTCTAAACTAGATGTGGTTACATTCATTGCCTTCTAAAATTCAAAATTTCGGTTGGAAATATGGTGCAAGTATTCCGTTTTACAAGGTTGTGCAATTCAACTAGCTTCTAAATGCAATTGTTGTGAAGGACCCCAGGCTGAGTCACTTGATCATCTTTTTGTTGAAAGTAATTTTGCAAGTCTAGTATAGAAGGAAATGCCTAAATTATTCAGAGTTCCTTTCAAAGCTTCTCAGTGACTCAGTCCATTGCAGCAAGGGTAAAGTGGTGGTATTCTAAACTCAAATCTCAAATGGGTATAGTTAAGGCAATGGTTCCTGCTTTAGCAATCTGGGAGATATGGACAGCTTGAAATAAGAGATTTCGTGAAAGGATCATCACTTCAAATGCTGGTATTCTGAAAAAGGTGCAGACATCTAAATTAAATCTTCTACTAGACCATCTTTTCACGACACTCTTTCTTTGCAGGCTCTTAAGATTAACAGATTGAAAATCAAGTATAAATACTAAGAGTGGTGGATTGAAAAGTTCCCCCTGAGGGTTGCAATACAGATGCTGCTTGCATTGGGAACCCAGGTGAATGTAGCGGAGGTGGCATTATACGAGATCACATAGGTAGACTAGTATGTGGGTATTCTCTCTTTGTTGGGCATGACACTAACATTGTAGCTGAAGTAATGGGATTATATCCGGGACTGCTGCTGTGAAAAGAACATGGTTCGCATCCTTTACAACTTGAGGTTGATGCAAAGATTATGGTAAACTGGTTCAGAAGCTCCAGCATGGTCACTTGGTCTATCATAAGACTATGGTTAATTATTCTGCAACTGCTACTTGGAGCTAATATTTGTTTGTTTGTACAAGCTAATATTTTTGAGACAGACAAGAACAATAACAGAGTTGTAAGACAACATCACCGAGAAAGAGGACATTTGGACTAGATTGCAAGGACTTTCTTAACACCGGTACCCAGCAGTTATATCTGTATAGATTTCACCAGTACAAAAACCTGAAATTGCAACAGACACTTCTCCGTTGCAAAATAAACAAAAAAGGGGTAAAGCTGCCTTTGAATCAAATTAACCTATATTTTACACATGATAATTGTCGAATGACCTTTATTCTAGTGGATTAAAATTAGATCTAAGGAACCATAATATGAGACCCCCGGCCTCGAATTAACATAAGACAGGTAAACTGTCTTGTTCTGAAAGTTCCGAGACCACCTTCCTGATCCACCCAATTGCAGAAGGTTTTCGAGTGAAATTTTGAGTCCCACTAGACTACCAGTCATTGTAGGGAGGGATTTTGTGGCATCTTCTTTTGCACTTAGTTACACACAGTGAGGTCACTATCCTATACATTGCTGAGAAAGCCCCACCACCATGCAAGGCTAGAAATGAAAAAGCTTCTGATTTTCTTAAATTGACATACAATGTTCAAAAAAACTATAATGGATCTGGTATAGGTCCGCTGGTTCCTATTTAAGATAGTTTAATTTTTGAAGTAACATTAATACCAGCTCGTATTCTCCGGAATCTGACAATCATATGTATATTAAGAGTACCGCAGAGTTTAATTTGTCTTTTGCAACCTCTCTAGAACTGGTATGTCAGGATTGCTCAGGAGAGCCAGGATTGCTTGATAGAACTTAAACTGTCGTATTTTTTTTTCTTCTACAGGAAAATGGTGTACCTGGTTGGACACCCCGTTACTTGGAGCATTTCGTCGTTCAAGGAATTTTTCAATATACTCAAAAGGATAATGAGTGGCCCAAATCACATCGCTCTAATATCTTTAATCAACAACAAATATAGTTGTACGAATTGGGCTGATAAATTCACGGGGATAAAGAAAAATGTTTATAATCACAAACGCTCGAATTATACAGAATTTGCCGACAGCCTCGTAACATACATACGAAACTTCTTTACACGCATGAAAGACGGGGCAAGCCAACTTGTAAGTGATAACATTCTGAAAAAAAACAAAAGATTTAGTTGTATTTTATTTTTTTAATTTATAAAACTTAATATCTTTTTGTTTTTTATCTCAGCTTTTTGAGGAATATGTCGATTTTGGGTTCTTACCGCTCATCCAAAATTGCTCATGATGTTATGGTGGACAGTGTTTGCTGATGAAAATTATTTTGAGCGGTATGGTTTTCGTTGTTTATTATGTGTAAACTATGATATGAGGTTCTTAAGCTTCTACATATTAGAAGATAATTTAGAAATTTGTGTTATTTACATTTTTTATCAATCACCTATAAGTTATAAAATTCATTAAATGTAAGAATTATTAAAAACTACAAAATCTATGATTAGCCAAAAATTATTTAAAACTAAGCAATTGTTAATATTTCTTAGCTCTTTTAAAGGCCCAACAAATCACTTAATTAAGAATCATCACATTAAGCTCTCAAAAAGTAAACATTTCTGCTTTATATGAGGTTTTATATTCGTTAATAGTAAATAAAAAAATCTTTAATGGTAAACTAGCTTTATAATTCAGGGGACCTGAATAAAGACACCTATTAAATCAACTTATTGGTTCCTTAACAAAAAAAACAATAAAAATCACCTCCATGAAGTTAGAGATATGGATCCCAATCCGTAAGTATCATTATTTTGTCTAGAGCATTCTTTTTTCTTTATAGCTTTTTGGAAGACGGTAAAATGTTCTAAAATTCTACTAAGCCTTAAATGAAGGCTAGAAATATTCTTTAGTAATGTTGTTTTAGCAAATCCAACAGCATTTAAATAAATAAAATGCATTGCATCATGGAAATAAAGAGGGAAAAACGATCGAGCTCGGAACCAACTTATCTGGATGGGTTTAAGCATTTTTATTTTATAAATAAATATACCGTGAACTTCATTACTTTGATGAGGTATAAATGAGGGAAGTTATACCTAGTAATGTCCTTTTCTTCAAAAAATGCAGCAAAATTAACCTAATATACAAAGATTCCAGAATAATATGATGGCATAAACTGAATTAATTACTAACAATTTAGTAATTTAACAAATAAGGTCAAATGTCTTGCTAATCCATACATAATACCAAATATGTGAACTTACATGTGAGTTTAAATAAGACTATTGTTTTATGCCTAAATTTTTATTTGCACAATTGCTTAAGAATAGTAAGCAAAGAACTCATCAATATGGTTTAGTTTGTAATAATATTTTTTTTTTTACGGCACATACCTTGAGACAATCTCTTGTTTACATATCTCAATCATCTTTATGAATGACCTCGACAATGTCCCTGTTTTAAAAAAATAATTCTGCAGTGTTTGAAACACATTGAATGGGTTTACTAAAATTAAAATCCTAGAATGGAGAATAATCCAATCTTCAAAATAGTTGCTTTGAGATAAAAAATTGGAAGAGAGGGTGAAAAAATTTCAATGTCTCATATAGAGATAGAGTAATTTGCAGAGGGTGAGGGAATTTCAACTTCTCAATAAGTTATCTGCAATAAATTAAGTTTGTTTTTGTTTGTTTGATTTCAATATGAATTTACCCTTAACGTTTTAAAGATAGACTTAATTCTTACATTAATTCTTATGTGGTACTCTCTTTTGTCAAAGTATACATAGATAGAAAATTAATTTTTGACAATTTATAACTTCCGTTTTCTTATTTTGTAGTTATTACGGGGAGCTTACGATTGCCCTAAACATCAGAGAAGGTATATATTATTTATCAAAATTGTGATATACATTTAGTTAATAATGTATATCTAACTTTCAAAGTTATATTTTTTCCATCATTTCAGTTCAACCGGGGCAACGAGGTTACACTGAGAGGTAAGTTTACTTTTTTCTTCCAGCAATATTATTATTATTTATTTATTTATGAAAGTGAGCAAAGTTACTCAGAGGAGCATATAGAAAACAACTCAAAATCTAAATTTAGCGGTACCAATCTTATCTAAAAGTAAGGGTTTGATAAGTTTTTATGTTCACTCAATTTGTGTTGTATGTGGTTTCTCACAGGGAGGCCCAAAAGAAAATTAACGAGGTCCAAGGCACAGCGTAAGTACATTGATGATGCTATGAAAATACAATTTTACAGTATATTAAAATGGCACTAAGGATATTAATTTTATCATGTTTTGAATTTTACAGGAGCCTGATGATGATGTCCCGTGAAACTAATGTTGGTCATTATGAAGTATGAACTAAGACGAATAACATTGCAGAGTCATTAGCTGCTCAATATGAGCAATCAGCTGTTCCAACATCTAGTAAAATGTTGGTTGTAGTAAACTGTTTGTTGGTATGGTTTTGTTAACTATTCTAGTGAAAACATGGGCGATATTTTGCAGACCTTGCAGATGCTTTGGCGATAGTTTGACAATGTGTATATTGTCTATATTTTGCCAGGGGCTGATATATACTAGGCCTATTTTAAAACTTGGTCTCATGTAACTATATCAGGGCTTTAGCAAAATTCAGTTCTTTTATTCACGTGGCAAATGGGAGGGCTAGGCCTTGCCCTCCACAAGAAAACAAGATTACCGCCGAAGAGAAACTACTCCTCTTTTATCCACAAGGAGAGCAGTTTTTACATTGTGAGGAACATCTCTGAAGTAAAAATAGACTGCCATATTTGGTATAGGGTTCTGAGAATTGCGAAATCCAGCTACCTTAACATCCTAATACTTGGTTACAACTTGGCAAGTTGAACTAGAACATGTGCAAAAATCCAATGAAATAAATAAATGATATAAACTTACTTTTCTCACCAAAAAATGATCATATTTTTGGTTAAACTGAAACATGTTTTTCTCCTTTTATGCTCGAATCATAGTTACTTTCCTTTTTTTGTCAATTATTTGGCGACATTGCCCAGCAAAGAATGCCGTGTAGTATGGCTACTTTCACCTACATTAAAAAGTTTCATTCTTTCTGAAAATGTTAATTTTCTCTCACATACACCTTTCTTTGTGAATAACAACATTCTTGCCTCAAGAAAACCAATCATGGGCTATAAAACGCATCTTAATTTCAGACATAATGATATTTTATACATCTGCAACTCGATTTGGCATAACACAAGTACACAACCAGCTAATTATCCAAATTTTGACTGCCAATTTATGATAAAAATGTTAGCATTTTTTACAAATAAAACAGTAAAGTTTTTTGCATTTATCATTCCTTTTACTTATAGAATATAGAGTAATATTAAGAATAAAAAAAACGATTAATGCCTCTTCCTGTGTGAGGAGGCCCCAACCAGATGGGTAGTAACAATTCCACAGACATGATCAGTTAGCAGCACCTGCACCAAGACTTCAATTTCAATAGTGTTGTTCCCACCCGAGTCCGGTCAACCCTTTGTTACCGATAGCTTTTAATGGTTGCTTCCAAGAGCCTCCCCTGAGTAGAGGGAAATATATATTATTTTGCAGTAAAATAAAAACGATCAGTCTTCAGCAGCTATGGTCATCACTGGCAGGTTTGGTACAAGGTAACATATTATAAACAGCTAGATAAAATTGAAAGTAGTAAGATTATTTGATTTATCTTTTTTTTGAAAGAATCAAGAAATACACTAACGAGATAAAAAAAATTCATATTAACAGAACATCACTAGAATAGTTTATGAAAACACACCAAACAGAACAAAACCATATCTTCCTCTTCCATTATCTAGAGTGGTGCCATCTTTCTTTCTATCTATCTTTCTTGGGTGATCCGAGGTAGCTATTCGCTATACCAATCCCCAAATACAGAGGAATTGCAGTCCCCATCAACCGCGTAGGATTCTTGTGTCGATGGAGAATCGATTTCAGGAGCTCCATTTCAAAAAAAGCAATCTCAACCACTGGTTTCAAACCATCCTGGGTTCTCAAAAGATCAATACTAATAATCTAAAGTGATGTGGCACATCCCTCATAGGCTCGTCTACCCACCGTATAACCTATGTTTATTTAATGTTTTATATTTTTTGTTTTAGCTTAAGCTCACCGTATAACCTATGTTTATTTAATGTTTTATATTTTTTGTTTTAGCTTAAGCTCTGTTGGAGAGGTTCAATATGTGTTGTTAGCAGTTTCCCAATTTAAGTAGAATTTGTTAGGAGTTGGGTCAAGCCCAAGTTAGGAGCCCGGGTTAGGGTGTCCTATACAGACTCCTAGCAAACCTATAAGCCTAATAGGGTTATGGGAAGAGTTAGAATATAATAAGGAATCCTTCTGGGTTACCTATATATATCACTGCACTATGTACAGAGAACACAGTTATGATATTCAATAAATCTCTTTCTCTCTTGTTCATGTTTTACTATTGTTCTGTTCTAGATTGATCATATCCCAACAAAATTCCATTTCAATTAGAAAAAGGGATGCTAGGTTCTGAATTGTTTTAAGTTGTTATTGAATAAAACTTCAGGTTTAGCCTTAATTTAGTTTTTATTGAGTTGAGTTCAGTAGAGAAAACCCTAATTTAAATTAGGTTTTTGTAATCTTCAAGTTTCCGTTTCCGCGACTTGATTTTACGTCATAAAGACTCTAAACCAAATTGACATACTATTTTGGGCACACTTAGTTAGTTAGCAAATCCCAGATCAACTCACCATTAGCTTAAATTTTGGGGAAATTCGCTGATCTTTACGCTGGGATTCTAAAATTGCTTAAATGTGCACAGCTTTACTTAGCTAATAAAATAATTTCAGCTTTACTTAGCTAATAAAATAATTTCTTATACAAGAATCGGCTAGAATGAGTATTGAGTCTACCTCTTTCCAGCCCATGTTTTCTAACATTCGCTTTGTGTAACTACCAGCTCCAAATGACATGTTGAAGGCTTCAGCCACAGCTTGGTCTGTAGAATAAAAAACAGATGATGTTGTTTCCACATCATCTGTGGAAGTCTTCTGCCCAGGACCTACTCCAAAACCACCATGAAAGGCGAGCCTTTCTGCAGCTCTATCCCTATAGTTACCGATTTTGTGGTGAAAAGAACCAAGTTAGCTATTTCAAACTATCATGACACAAAAAGATTTGAGAACAGGTTCATTATCTATCATCATAGGGCCTAGACATGTATAGGAAGTTGGGGTGATAACTTTCTTATTAGAAAAGGTACCAGTATCATTCTCCTTCTTTAAGCGAATAAACTATTAGTCAGAAGAAAGACCTCATTGCAAAGGAGAATGCTACCTTTTCTGATATGTTTTGTTGACCGGGTAATACAGAAAAATCTTCACTGGCAGAGATTCCATCTAATGTTCTATAGGATAATTAGACAAGTGAAGATCTTGTCCATCGACTGATAAGTGAGGGAATCCCCAGTCATAGTTGGATTAGAAGCAATATAAGTTGGTATAAAGGCTAAGTACTTCAAGCTAGGGCTTTTTAACCTATATACTTGACCTAAAAATAGAAAAAAATAAGCAAGGTGGTAGGTCAGTTTTCCTCTACATGTGGAACAGATGTTATATGTAAGCTATAAGACTTCTGTTTAAGAAAATCGGAGAAAGTTATAGTTCAACTGTGTCGGTGTGGATCGAGTAATGGTCTGGTGTCTAATTCACAATTAACATAAGTTTTTACCAGAAAGCGCACTAATGCTTCGCAATACTTTAAGAGACCTGTATAATAATACTCAGGTTTTTTTGTGAGTACTTATTATTAGCAAGGCTATTTTATGTTATTGTAGTCCTATATTGGTGATGCATAGAAGTAGTTTACTATCTCTCTCCTATATATAGAGAGTATGATGTAACCTAAATCATTAATTCAATAATAATATTTTTCTCCCTCTAATCTATTTCTATATGGTATCAGAGCGAGTTATCGTCCAATACCCTCGCTGATCGAACTCGGCGGTGAGTTCGTTGGGAGGTAAATTTTTTTTTAGGGCTGCGATTTGCGTTCATGTTGGTCTGATTCACACCGCCGCTCTCTCTCTCATCTGTTTTGAAGAACGACGATTATCACTGTCTTTCTGGTAGCGTTGTTCTGATAGCAGCCTAAGCTTACGCAATTATTTTTTGTTTGTTTGTTGGATCCGGTCGCGAGATGCGATAAATGCTGATTTGAATCTTAGATCTATTTGGTTTATTTGAGGTATCGATCGCGATGGCTATCGGTGACGATTCGAGTTCGAGTTCGAGTTTGATCGTTTCTTCGATTGGAACGAGTGAAGATGTCCAGTCCTTCAACTCTGTTCATGATAATCCAAATCTGAAGATTACCTCACAGCTATTGGATGGCTTGAATTATGTTCGATGGGAACAGTCCATAAAATTGTTTGTTGGTGGTCGTGGAAAGATAGAGTTTCTTCTTGGCACAGAAAAGAACCTGCAGAATCAGATTCGAAGTATGCAAAGTGGTTCTCGGATGATTCGATGGTGAGAACTTTGTTGATTAATTCTATGCAGTCGACGATCTCCGCTGGATACTTATTCACAAACAATGCACATCTAATTTGGGAATCACTTCGTAAGGTATAATCTCAGCGAGAAAATAATGCTAGGATATTTCAACTTTCCAATGAGATTGGAAATTTTAAACAGGGTATTCAGTCTTTGGGGATCTATTATGCGAGACTTCGATTGAGTTGGGAAGAGTTATCTCATTATGATAGCTTCATTGAGTGGCCAGCTAGTGCACCAAGTGAAAATATTCCTATTCCACCTACGGCAGCAGAGATTTATGCAAAGATTGTGAAAAAGACTCGGGTGTTTCAGTTTCTTGCGGGGATCAATCCCGACTTTGAGTATGCAAGAGTTTATCTACTTGACAGGGCTCCTTTCCCAACTCTTGAAGAGGCACACGCATATTGTCTCTCCGATAAGAGTCGTCGGTCACCTATGCCTTCTATCTTCGGGATCCCTTCAGAGACTTCTACTATGGCTATTCGTTATGCTTATCCGGCACCACCATCAGTTCCTTCACAAACTTCACATACATCATCACCTAGCCTTTCTCAATTACCAGGGGCTTCCGGTAACTCTCGCCCCTTGAGAAAGAAGTATGATTATTGTGGTAAGTGGGGACATCTAAAGACAACTTGTCATGCTTTGCACGGTCGTCCTGCTGGTTATCAACCCCGTCCATCTTAGTCCTCAACACACTTATCTGCCGACTCTAGTGTGCCAGATTCTTCGGCCTTTAGTGCTCTCTCTCATAATAAAATCAACAGGTTCCGACAACTTCTCTCTGTGGCTTCCATACCGGCAGCTTCTCATGCAGGTAACTTCGCATATGCAAATAGTATTTCTACATCTCCAACTTCGCCTTGGATTGTTGACTCGGGTGCAACCGATAAGATGACTGGTATGTCTTTTCTTTTCCGGTCTTATGCTTCTAGTTCATGGCGACGGACTGTTCGTCTTGCCAATGGAACTGAGACTCCTATTGCAGGGAAGGGTTGTATCCCGATTACAGATTCCCTTTCTTTACCTGATGTCCTTCATGTTCCTCAGTTGGATACTAATCTTCTTTCTGTTAGTAAAATTACCAAAAATAAAAACTGCAGTATAACCTTATTTCCTGATTATGTTATTTTTCAGGATCTGGTGTCACAGAAGATGATTGGCAGTGGACGTGAAGAGGGTGACATTTATTTTCTGGATGGACATGTCTCTTCTATTTCTCCTCAAGCTCTCCAGTTAAAATCTATGTCTAGTAGTGAAAATATAAAGTGGGTGCTACGTTGGCATAACCGCTTAGGTCATATTTCCTTTGAGTATCTACGCTATTTGTTTCCGTCTTTCTTTTCTAAAGTATCCATGTCTGACTTGTCTTGTGAGATGTGTGAACTAACTAAACATCGTTGTAGCACGTATCCATTGAGTATTAATAAAATTTCTTATTGTTTTGATATTGTGCATTCGGATGTTTGGGGTCCTGCCCCAGTTACCTCTAGTTTAGGATTTCGTTATTTTGTGTTGTTCATTGACGATTTTTCAAGGTGTACTTGGGTTTATTTGATGAAATCCAAAGATGAGGTCTCCTCTATTTTTCAGACATTCATCGCAATGGTTCATACTCAGTTTGGGAAAACTATTAAAGTTTTTCATTCCGATCAAGGTGGGGAATTTATGTCCCAAGGTCTTCGCAAATTTTGCAATGTCAATGGCATTGAGCATCAAACCTCTAATACAAAAAATCCGCAGCAAAATGGTAAATTAGAAAGAAAAAATCGTCATATTCTTGATCTTGCTCGTGCTATGTCAATTGGCATGAATGTCCCCTCGCATTTTTGGTCTGACGCTGTTCTTACGGCGGTGTTTCTTATCAACCGGTCTCCGTCTCAAGTTCTTGGTTTTCGCACCCCGTATTTTATTCTTTATCCTGATCGTTTCGTTTTTCAGATTCCACCTCGTGTTTTTGGGTGTGTATGTTTCGTCCAAGTCATTGGGTCAGCCTCTAAACTAGATCCTCGTGCCTTGAAATGTGTATTCCTGGGTTACTCTCATGCTCAGAAGGGTTATAGGTGCTTCCATCCCTCATCACGTCGTTATTTCACCTCTATGGACGTTACTTTCTTTGAACATGTTTTGTTATTTACGGGCAGTTTTCTCTTTCAGGGGGAGTGTTTTCCAGTTCGTCATCTTCCTTTAGAAGATTTATCTTCTCCTCCTTCAGATCCACTTCCGTTAAGTGTTCCGTGTGAGTCTGCAATCCCACTTTTAGTTTCACCTTCAGTTTCACGTCCTTTACAGGTTTATACTCGACGACATCCAGGATGCCAGCCTCCTACACCAGACTGCCAAGCATCCTCTGTAGCTCCAGGTCTACTACCTGCTATCGATTCACTTTTATCAGGTATTGAGCCTTCTCCTACCGCTTCTATACCAGTTACTACTGATGATGATTCATCTGTTTCTCATAGTAATGATGATAGACCGATTACTATTCGGAAAAAGAAGCGTAATGCAGGGAAACCTAATAGATATTCAGATGCAGCGATTTATTCTATCGTTGATTATACTTCAGATCATCGTTTATCTCCTACTTATAGAGCTTTTCTAGCTTCTCTCTCTTTGGTTGATATACTACGTACAGTGGCAGATGAGTTAGCCAAACCTCATTGGAAGGCTGTGATGTTGGAAGAATTACATGTATTAGAGATTAATAATACCTGGTCATTGGTTACCCTCCCGCCTGGACGCACATCAGTCGGATGCAAATGGGTGTTCACGGTTAAAGAAAATCCAGATGGAACGGTAAGCAGGTACAAGGCTCGGTTAGTTGCCAAAGGGTATGCACAGATACATGGTGTTGATTATCAGGAGACGTTTGCTCCTGTGGCCAAGATAAATACTATTCGAGTCATCTTTTCTATTGCTGCGTCGAAATCTTGGCCCCTTTTCCAGATGGATGTGAAGAATGCCTTTCTGAATAAAATATAGCAGGAAGAGGTCTATATGTCTCCACCTCTAGGTTTTTGTCCCCCTTCTGCTTCTGGCTTGGTATGTAAGCTAAAAAAGTCCATCTATGGCCTTTAGCAGTCTCCTCGTACTTGGGCTGATACATTTGGTACCGCTATAATTGACTTTGGTTATGTTCCGAGTAGTGCTGACCATGCTTTGTTTCTTCGACATTCTGGTAGGAAGATTGTTGCATTGCTTGTCTATGTTGATAATATTATTATTACAGGAGACGATATTCAGGGTATTAGTGACCTGAAATCTTACCTCTGTACCCGCTTTCAGGTGAAGGATCTCGGTCCCTTGCGTTATTTCTTTGGGATTGAAGTTGCTTGTTCTAGTTCTGGTATTTTCATCTCTAAGAGAAAGTACATTCTTGATCTTCTCTCTGCTTCAAGACAGCTTGTGTGTCGTCCTGCTGATACACCTCTAGAACTGAATCATCGCCTGACAGACTTTAATGGGGAGTTATTGGGGGACATTGGGCAGTACCAGCGGCTTCTTGGGAAGCTCTTCTATCTTTCTCTTACCCATCCTGATATTGCATATGCGGTTGGAGTTCTTAGTCAGTTTATGCACAAGCCGCGTCATCCCCATCTCCAGGCAGCTATTCGTGTTCTTTGGTATCTCAAGGGATGTCCTGGTCGTGGCATTTTATTTCGAGATCATGGTCATTCTCGAGTCGAGGCTTGGACTGATGCTAACTATGCAGGTTCATTATCCGATCGTCGCTCCACTTCTGGGTATTGTACCACTATTGGTGGTAATTTGGTTACATGGCGGACTAAGAAACAAGATGTTGTTTACAGGTCCAGTGCAGAAGCCGAGTACAGGGCCATGACTCAAGATATTTGTGAGTTAATATGGGTTAAGCGCCTTCTACAAGAGCTTCAGATATCGGTCTCTCTTCCTATGACGCTCTATTACGACAACAAATCTGTTTTTAACATTTTGGCTAATCCGGTGCAACATGATCGCACCAGGCATATTGAGGTTGATCGGTACTTTCTGCATGAGAAGCCTAAATCTGGAAAGAGTATTAGCAAGACTATTTTATGTTATTTTAGTCCCACATTGGTTATGCATAGAAGTAGTTTACTATCTCTCTCCTATATATAGAGAGTATTATGTAACCTAAATTATTAATTCAATAATAATATTTTTTTTCTCTCTAATCTATTTCTACACTATTATATCATCCTAGTCGGGTAAAATATTGGGAAGAACAGTTAGAAATTATAAGAGACAAATATAATCTAGAGGTACATTATTTTTAATAGTTAGCTTTACAAAACTTTCAGGTACCATGTCCGAGTTTCATTTGAACTTGTAGCAGACCATACTTTGGTCATATGCTTGCCAATTTGGGTATGGTGGAAATCCCATCTAGAGTAGAAATATTGTTAGGTATAACTCAAGTACTGGCCTCTGGATGTGGAGCGATTACCTAGACAATTCTCTGTATTCAAGAATCATGTCCTTGAAGAATCAATTAACAAAATTGTAAAACGGCATTCATATCACAATAAGTTGAGGCAGAGAAAGATGCACTCACAAAGGCATAGAGGGATGCAGCTTAGTGAATGGTCTCACTAAGTTTCCAACCAACCTGGTGATCGTAAGTTTCTTTTTCTTACCTCGTTCTTCTGCTTTATCATCTCTGTGACCATTTCTCAATCCCATAAATCCACACTGCAAAAAGCCACTGTACCGTCAACTGTACTGACTGAGCCAGTTCTCCTCATCCAATGAGCCCCTGTGTCAAAAAATTGTATGATGCTTCCTAAATTTTTTGGCTTGTACTACTCAGAGCATCCATACTGTCAAATAATCGGTGGAAGCTTCGACTAATCGAAATTGGGGGGCATTCTATTTTCTACTAGATGAAACCAAAAAAATAATCTCAACACAAACACAAAGTAATTGAAGTAAAAGAATAATCCTCCTATGGCTTCTATAATCAATTCCGATTTGGAGTTTCTTACTTCCTACTCTTACTAAGTACCACCCTCACTTGAACAATACATCCTTATTTAATCAAAATAAAAGTAAGTAATTTAAAGAATGAGAACAAGAGCAATAGGCAAGGAGGCCGTGTTACTCCACTCTCCAGAAAAGAATACAAATGTTTTGGTAGGTAAATAGCCTCGACAGAGCTAAACTCTGCAGCATTTAAGATGTCTATCAATCTTTTGGAGAGCCAAAACTGTTTACTACCGTTTGTGACGTTTCTCAAAACAACTATAGGCGAGCTCCTACAGATGAATGAGCCCTTTCTAATGATAAAATGACGGACCACTTTTCAAGTGGGCCCTATGCAAAAAAAGAAGTTGAATGGGCTAGTGTAGGGGCCGTTTTAGAGCATCTCCTAAAGCGCCTCACTACCTTGGAACCTAAGGTGCTACCTAGGATTTTCGTCCTCCAACAGTTCCTCACTGACTTGGATTTCACCTTCCAAATCCAAGGCTGAGTCTTGGATTTCAAGACTCTGCCTTGAAATTTAATGTCGCGATTGGGCGCCTATTATATTTTTAAAATAGGCGCCTAAAGTTTGAGCGCCCAATTTTATTTATTTTAAATTTTTTTTCAAATCGGGCGCCTAAGACTTGGGGCCCAATTTTATTTTATTTTTAAATTTTTTTCAAATCGTGTGAAAAAAAAACAGGCGCCCGCCTGTTAAAAAATCAAAGTCAGGTACTGTTGGAGGAAATAAAGTTCGACTGACTTGGATTTGGCTTTTTTTCAACCAAGTTAGTTATGCACTTTAGGAGATGCTCTTACAACGATTATACCAAAACTACATTATATTCTAATAAATATTTTGATGAAAAACAATTTAGCAAACACCAAAAATTGGAAAAACAAAAAAACCTATTACTAGTCCATCATATCTGATATGCTATCTTACAATTATGAATTCCATTTATTCAGGTTGTCTGGTTGTTCCACTCCATCAGTCTACACCATGTGCTCCTTCCCTTCAAGCCGGCACACCTAGGGTTTTTCTCTCCCTTCTCCCTCCCCTATGGATTTTCTTCTTTAGGGGTTGGGTTATGGCATCTAGAAACTCAAACTCTCCTCCTCAAGCCGCTGCTTGGTACCCCTCAGGTCCAAACGACTTGGGCGTTCTCTTTTTCTCTCATCCTTTGTAGAAAGTTTCGGTCTTTTATGTTTTAGTAGTTTAATGAAATTAGAAGTTGTCTCCAACTAGAATTATGATTTATTATTTGTTTCCAATTAGAGCATCCACATCAGTAGGGTGGGTGGATTTGCCCAAAATCAGGGTGAATTCAATCCACCCCAATCCACCTCACAACAGTTGAAAGCGAAATCAAGGTGAATATCACTCCTCGCAGTTCAAAACTACGGGGAACAATCAACGCACAGGATTAACCCACGTGTCCCCATCTCAAACGTTCAAAGCTGCAGCGCAGTTCCAAACCGAGCGTAAGAATGACCAATAAGGAATTGCCACGTATTTTTTTAATTTATTTTGTTGATTAGCCGAGCAGTTCAAAACCGCGCGGCATAGCCCTGCAAGTTTTAGGCATAAGTTTGTTCATTCGTTTCAAGTGTTATTTCAAAGTTTATCTTACCCAAGGCATACCCAACTCTTACTCCACAAGTTTCCCAACCCAATCTATTTCCTCCGTCATCGACGCCGTTAATCGCTTAAAAATGTCGGGAGAGTCTAGTTTGCGACCGAGGTATAATTTTTCCAAAACTACACGTAACGCAAATGCCAAAGTTAAACGAAAAGGGCAAGAATTGGTAACACATATGTGGCCGTTACAATTGACTCCGGACAACGATCCCTCCCCAACGCTCGAGGAGTTGAACCGAGTAGATATCTTCCCGAACGGCTGGGTCCATATTTGTGTTGGATCGGAGGAAATGCCAGTAAGTTTTGTGTAAAATTTAAGTGTTATTAACGTATATTGCCATGTATTCGATGAAATTCCCGAATGAAAGTCTAACGTGTTAATATGTTTTTTTTGTCAGAACCGAGATGAAATACAGTGTAGGGGATCATTGGATAAGGTACTGAAGTGGTACCAATGGATTGCGTAGTACCCGACGTTGAAGAAGTTGGTCGACGATATGGGTTTTAAGGAGTTTTGCTCGATTAAGGCGGGAATCTCTGATAACCGTTTCATTCATGCTCTCGTGGAATGGTGGTGGCCTTCCACCCATACCTTTCACTTCCCTTGCGGGGAACTGGGTTTCGCACTGTTATACTTCGTTATGCTAACAGGCTTAAAGTTTGGGATAGGTCGCGAATTCCCGTACGATGAAAGTTACTCCAAGTTAGAGGAAGCAGAAAAGATGTTCTCGGGGATCACAAATACTGACATCAGGTACGGTAACATCACTCTTGCCTATTTAAAAATATGAAAAGAGCCTTTGAATCCAAGTCTCAACAATTACGACCCTCAAATGGATATCGTGTATGCGAGGGCATTTATTGCCTATATGATCGGTAGTTTCTTCTTTTCAAATATTAGCATATCTCTTCGGGTGGGTTATCTTGCAGCCTTGACAGACTGTGATATTATTGGTGCATCGAGTTTTGACTGGGGTACGCCGATTATGGCGATTTTGTATCAGGGACTAGATGAAGTCTCAGTTCTGAAGGACGGGAAGGTAAAGAAATCGATCACCGAATTCTATACAATGTTGGAGTTCTGGTTCTTCGAGTACTGTCGGGTTGGAATGTATCTAGTGAAGGTACAAAACTTTAACCATATTTATCCTTGTATGGGTGCGTGGAGAGATGAAATGGCTAGTATGGGGTCTAAAATCCATCATTCTTTTACTGTGATCAGAGAAATGATAGAATATAAGGACAAAACTAACATAGATTGGCAACCATGGCACAAGTCTAGACAATTAATCTGTCTAGAGGTAAGAGTTGCTTCAACGTTGAGCTTCCAATGGGTTCCATTGGTGTCAATCCCATACGGGCACGGTACGTTTTGGTATTTAGGAGACCGGTGCATGCGTTAGATGACCGGGCATGATAGTGTGTCCTATGACCCCCCTTAAGAGATTATGGAATTCCCAAGGTACGATTGAGAGTTATATCAGGGTCTGAAAGATGTGGATTTCTACGATGGTCGCAATTATCTTGTTTTAGACGTAGATTACATGACATATTGGCGTGCCGCTCATCTAAATCCCAAGATCGGTTACAATTTAGTAAAGGGGGCCAAACATATTTGGATGGTTGGGTGTGATCTAGTGAGGCCCGATGTACACTTGTCACCTACGTCGAGTTTAGCTACGTCTTCACTGGTGCAAGACTATGGTGTCCAGGTGACCGGCGATCCACATGATATAGGATAGTTTATGGATATGGTGGGAACGAGCGATGAACGTAGATGGATACCGATCCCGATAATGCAGGTACCATACCCGTGTCAACCTACGTATAGTATAGATGAGTTGTGGCATCAATCCCAAGGAATGCGGTATGCGGCATATGAAGACTCGAGGTAATACGTAGAATGCGCAGCCGAGTTAGAGGAGGAACTGAGGTGGGCACAAGAGGTCATCCAAGAGACGTCCGAGAGACTAGCTGAGATGTCCATTTCTTGCCAGACAGAACCGGTTGTGCAATGTACCTTTGACGAGAGTCTTGCACGTAGCTGACGTTTCTGCCAAATGAAGAGAGGTCGTCCCAGTTAGGCTATGTTTTATTTAGAACTTTGATTTATGTTTTGTTTAAACTATGTTGAGTATGCTTTGTTTTGTTTAGAACTTTTATTTGCTATGTTAAAACTATGTTGAGTATGCTATGTTTTGTTTAGAACTTTGATATTTATGTTATACCTTAGGTTGTTTATGACATCCTCTCTATACTTGGTTTAATTGGTAATAAAAAATTTAATATTGTCTGGGTAAACTTGTTGTGCAAGTTACTCAACAACCATATTAACGGCTAGTTTTTTTAGAAACTTGTTGTCCAAGTTACTCAACGACCATATTAACGGCTAGTTTTTTTTGGAAACTTGCTGCCCAAGTTACTCAACGGCCATATTAACGGCTAGTTTTTTTTAATCTATAAATGTCATTCATCTTCTACTCTCTCCTCCCTCCTTATCTTACAAATAAACCATTATGTCATTCTCAAGCTCCCAATCTAATTCTCAAAGCCACTCTCAATCCTCCTATACGAACCAACAAAAAAATGTCTTTCTTCCTCAATTCGGCGCATTTGATCCGTTGTAAATGCCTAACACTTCCCAATATCATAATCACCATGCTCGCCAACTATTCCCAGCACCCTACAATCAATTTCAATGTCAAACCCATGGATATTACCCTCATTACCCAAACCAAAGATATTACCCTCAATTTGATGGGTATACGGATTCATACCCTCAACCGTGGAATCTATATTATTCATCTCAAACCGATTCGCTGGTAGAAGTTTGAGTACCACGCCGATGCAAGGTACATGGGGTTTAAATGATTTAAATCTTAATACATCACCAATTGTATCTCCGGTTGTCTCTCCGGTCATCTCCAGGGAACTCAATCTGGTTCTCACGAGAAATAATATGCGTGGGAAGGCAAAGTTTAAAAGAAAGATGGCATCGACACCTATTGTAGTTGAGGATGTTGTTGAGGCTGAGGAAGAAGTTTATGACGACAAAGAATAATACTCCAACTCCAAAAATTGGTCGTCTGATGACTTCGTAAATCTTGCATGCGCTTGGTCCCAAGTGTCTCAAAGCTTCGCTACCACAAATAACCAAAAAGCCGCTACATTTTGGTTCAAGGTGCATGATCAATTCAACTCCTTCTATGTTGACCAATCGATGTGGCGATCGTACAACGGTGTCAATTGTGCGTATAAGGGGCGGCTCAATAAGGAATGTTCAATTTTTAGAAGTATCATTCAAGACCTTGAGAGCCGACATTTTACCAGAATTGGAACGGCTGACTTCGTAAGTATTTTATTTATTTTTTTCATTTCATTAATGTTCAAAGGTTAATCTTACTCTAAAGGAAGAGTACAAAGTTTTGAAAACTTGCCCAAAATTGTCATAAATTCATCACATCGGGCAACTCGGCCGCAACGTCGCTAGGAAGTCAAATTTTAACGATAACCCAGGTAACTCCACCAATTCCAAATGATTCTATCGGCGTGGATGCACCACTATATTCTTGTAGGGATGCACGACCGGACGACCAAAAAATAAAAGGTAAAAGAAGCGGCAAAGTCAAGTATAAGTTATTGGGGGAAGAAGATGTTTGAGACAACGACCAACATGATGAAGGCATAGAATAAGAGAGACGAGTAGAAGAAAGAGGAAAAGGAAGCTAGAGCTAGAGTACAAGAAGAACAAAAGTTGGCTAGAGAGGTTGAGATTCAAATGAGGCGTGAAGCAGAGCTAACTCGAAAAAAAGGCATCAAAGATGCGCATATGGTTAAGGTGATGATAACGAACCCAAGTAACCAACTACCGGCACAAAGGCGTTGGATGAAGAAGCAAATTAAAGTATATTCGAAGAAGTTGAAGGAACAGTGTCCAAGTAATGACTACGTTTCTAGTGATGAAGATTGATGTAATCATTAGCGTTAATAGTAGTTCTTAAGTTCTATGTAATTTTATTATTTTAATAAAATTGTTATTAATTGTACGTAATCTTTAAAAAATACATAAATCAAGTAGAGAAAATACATTAAAACTTCAACATAAAATTTGGAAACAAATTACATTACTTTAGAAAATAAAAAAAGTAATGATGAAGACTACATTACTCTACCCCTTTTCGATTTCACAAATGCGCGATAAGTTCATCTCGTAATTGGAAATGATCACCTTCATTTCTAATTTCATGAACCTTCTAGATGTACCCTGCCATAGTATTGATCGTGTGTCTTTGATTTAAGTCCTCATTCCAATTCTTCACGAATGTTTTAAACTTAGGATCGATGTCCATTTGCCGGATGTAAATATGCCGTTCATCTTCGATGATCATATTGTGCAGGATTATACATGTATACACAACATTTCCTAGATCACTAGGTTTCCAAAATCGCGCACCGTGTGCCATTTTTTTTTACCTAGCTTGTAATACCCCCAAAACATGTTCTACGCCTTTTCGACATGCTTCTTGCATCTTCGAAAAATGTCTTTCGGCATCGTTGGATGGATTTCTTATGGTTTGAAAAAGTGTTTGCCATTTTGGATAGACTTCATCTGCTAACTAATACCTCATAATGCGCGGTACCGCCCCTATATTATAATTGTATGGCGGTGCAACTCCATTATACAAGTTGTTGAAAAGCCACCCTTGATGTAAGACGTTCACGTCGTTACAACCGGGTACCCCAAATAATGGTGTTATATCCAAAGATCTTGTGATGCAACCGCTTCTAAAATCACCGTCAGGATTTTCTTATACCCGGTATATTGTCCTGCCCACCTGGTAGGACAATTCTTCTATTTCCAATGCGTACAATCTAAACTACCTAACATCCCAGGGAAGCCTCGCAATCCATTCACTTCTAGCAAGTGTAATGTATCATTTTCATTGGGAAATCTAAGGTATTGAGCTTTGAATTGTGTTATAATTGTTTTACAAAATTCTTTTAAGCACAAAATGCTCGTAGACTCTCCAATCCGAAGGTATTCTTCTTGGGCGTCTGTGCTCGTACCGTAACATAACATGCGAAGTGCGCATGTTATCTTTTGGTGCAATGATAAGCCCATCGTCTTAGCGGCATTTTCTCTTTGAATAAAATAGGGGTTCGAAGAAAGTATTTGATCATAAATACGTTGATACACACCTTCGCTCATACAGAATCGATGACGAAATGGGATACCTTTGAATCTTGGGTTGTCACCGAAGTAATCCCGATTAAGGCTAAACTCTCTCAATTTATGATCACGGCCTTTCTGCTTGTCAATCCTTACTATTTTACTACCTCCTCGCCACCGTGATAGTGTCGCCCCTTGTGCTTTTTCTTCTGCTTCTCCCATTTCAATCATAATCTTGCTATACTCATGCATTATCTCAATTTGACATCGGAAGACCTCTTCGCTTCATGACGATGATGAAGACGATGACTCCAAAGATGAGAGTGATGGGTCAGACATGATTAGGTCAGCTAGGATTTAGTCAGACATGATTCGGCGAAATTTATAATAACAGAATAAATTTAAGTTATGAGATTTAAGAGGAATGAGTTGATTGTAGAAGAGTAAGAGAGTAGAAGATGAATGGGTTTTATGGATGAAAAACTAGCTGTTTATAGCCGTTGAGCATCTTGTTAAAAAGTTTGATAAGGGAAAAACCAAGTATGAAGGGGAACCAACATATATTTAATGCAGGCTTTTGCCACGCAGTTCTAAACTGCGCGGCAAGAACTAGCCGTTTGCAATGATTTAAATCTAAGCTATCCACATTTCTCCATATCAAACATTGCATATATGCGCAGTTCAGAACTGTGCAGCAAGATGACCTATTAAAGCTTGGCAAGTGTCATTATCTCATTGGCTTAGTTCATACGTGCAGTTCTGAACTGCGCGACATCAATCCACCAAAATCTACCCAGAGGGTGGAGAATCCACCCTCAAGGTGGATATTGGGTAAACATGTGGCAAATTTACCTAGCTGCTTGGAGGTGGATTGGTGCTCAAGAGGGTGGAGGATGAAAATCCACCATCCACGTCATCCTTCACCTAGCTGATGTGGGTGCTCTTAGAGTATCCAAAATAGTAGGGTGGGTAGATTTGCCCGATCATCAGGGTGAATTCAATCCACACTAATCCACCCTACAACAGTTGAACGATAAAACAAGGTGAATATCACTTCACGCAGTTCTGAACTGCGCGGCGTCATCAACGCACATGATCAACCCATGTGTCCCCATCTCAAACATTCAAAGCTGTAGCGCAGTTCTAAACCGTGCGTAGTAAGGACCAATAAGGAATTGCCACATTTTTTTTTAAATTAGCCGCGCAGTTCAGAACCGCGCGGCATCTCCCTGCAAGTTTTAGGCATAACTTTGGTTTAGAACTTTAAAGTGTTATTTCAAAGAACCAAAAACATTTCAAACTGGCTTACCCAACCCTTACTTCACAAGCTTCTCAACCCAACCCATTTCCACCGTCATCGACGCCGTTAATCGCTTAAAAATGTCAGGAGAGTCTAGTTCGCGACCGAGGTATAATTTTTCCAAAACTAAACGTAACGTAAAACACCGAAGTAAAATAAAGGGGTAAGAAATTGGTAACAAATATTTGGCCATTATAATTGACGTTGGACAGCGATCCCTCTCCAGCGCTCAAGGAGTTGAACCGAGTAGATATCCTCCCAGACGGCTGGGTCCATATTTGTGTTGGATCGGAGAAAATGCCGGTAAGTTTTGTGTAAATTTTAAGTGTTATTAACGTATATTGCAATGTATTTGATGAAATTCCCGAATGAAAGTCTAACGTGTTAATGTGTTTATTTTGTCAGAATCGAGATGAAATACAGTGTAGGGGATCATTGGATAAGGTACTGAAGTGGTACCAATGGATTGCGGGGTACATAACGTTGAAGAAGTTTGTCGACGATATAGGTTTTGAGGAATTTTGCTCGATTAAGGCAGGAAACTCTGATAACTGTCTCATTCATGCTCTTATGGAACGGTGGTGGCCTTACACCCATACCTTTCACTTCCCTTGCGGGGACCGGGTTTCCCACTATTAGACTTCGTCATGCTAACAGGCTTAAAGTTTGGGATAGGTCGCGAACTCCCATACAACGAGAGGTACTCCAAGTTAGAGGAAGTAGAAAAGATGTTCCCGGGGATTACAAGTACTGATATCAGGTACAGTAATATCACTCTCGCCTATTTAAAAATATGGAAAAAAGCCTTTGAATCTACGTCTCAGCAATTGTGACCTACAAATGGATATTGTGTATGCGAGGGCATTTATTGCCTATACAGACTGCGATATTATTAGTGTATCAAGTTTTGACTGGGGTACGCCGATTATGGTGGCTTTGTATTGGGGACTAGATGAAGTCTTTGTTCTGAATGACGGGAAGGTGAAGAAATTGATTACTGGATTCTATGCGATGTTGGAGTTCTGGTTCTTTGAGTACTGTCGGGTTGGAATGTATCTAGTGAAGGTACAAAACTTTAACCATATTTATCCCCGTATGGGTGCGCTGAGAGATGAAAGGGCTAGTACGGGGTCTAAAATCCATCACTCTTTTACTATGATCAGGGAAATAACAAAGTAGATGGACAAAACCAACATAGATTGGCAACCATGGCATAGGTCTAGACAATTAATCCGTCTAGAGGTAAGAGTTGCTTCAATGCTGAGCTTCCAGAGGGTTCTATTGGTGTCAGTCCCATACAGGCCCGGTACGCTTTAGTATTTAGGAGACCGGTGTATACGTCAGATGACTGGGCATGATAGTATGCCTTATGACCCCCCTCAAGAGATTATGAAATTCCCAAGGTACGATCGGGAGTTATATCAGGGTCTGAAAGATGTGGACTTTTACGATGGTCACAATTATCTTGTTTCAGACGTAGGTTACATGACATATTGGCGTACCGTTCATCCAAATCTCAAGATCGGTTACAATTTAGTAAAGAGGGCCACAAATATTTGGATGGTCGGGTGTGGTCTATTGAGGCCCGATGTACACTTGCCACCTACGTTGAGTTTAGCTACGTCTTCACAGGTGCAAGGCTATGGTATTCAGGCGACTGACGATCTACATGATATGAGATGGTTCATGGATATGGCGGGAACGAGCAATCAACGTAGACGGATACCGATCCCGATAATCCACAATACTGTAGAGAATCCCTAGTTAGCAGAAAACTATGAAGAATGCCAAATTGGTTGGGAAAAATAAGAGATTCAATTGCTTAAACGAAGTAATTATAATGAAAATACTATAAACCCTAAGCTTCTTCCTTAGAACTCTTCTTGAACTAATATAGATCTAGAAAAATAACCTAAGTCCCTTTTATATACTAGGGAACTAGAATTACTTAAAAGAACGGATCTCAAGGCAAAACTAGCCTTTAAATCACAACCTACGCCAAATTCGTTCGAACGGCATCCAAACTCGTTCGAACGACTTTACGCCTAATTGGTCTAAAACCCTAGAAAGTTAACAACTTGTTCGAACGACATGACAACTCGTTTGAACAAAAATATGTCTATGGGCCAAATTCCTAAGTGTATGTAAAAGGTCGTTCGAACGAAATAGGGAGTCATTCGAACGACTTAGGTTTCCTGGGCCAAATTCCAGAGAGGTGGACTTGGGTCGTTCGAACAACTCTTAACCTCGTTCGAACGACTTTGATAATATCCTAATTTTTCCTAGATCCTTCTGAATCATGGCTCCTCCCTTTAGAATCCTTGAGCTCCTGCTCAAGCTAGAACTGGAGATATGGAAACCTGGCAATGCCTAATTCCCTGCTGTACCACTTCGACTTACTTGGTAGCTGACCCTTCTTCCCAACTCAGAACGACTCAATACCACCCCGTCTTGTAGAATAAACTTTCATTTCTAGAATACCATCCTCCTGCAATGGATCTTTTCTTTCTATCCATAAGTCATCAACTGACGGTAGACGAGTATCGATTGTAGAGTCGTCATCTAAAAGAGATGGCTCAAACAGCTTCAAATACTCAACATTAATCACCGAATGCATCTTCATGAAAGGTGACAAATCCATCTGGAATGCATTGTCACCAATCTTCTTGAGTATAAAAAATAGACCATAACGGATAGGTTTGAGCTTCTTACCTTCCCCCTTAAGCCGTTCCTTACCCAAATATAACCAAACCAGGTCGCCATCTTAAAAAGTATACTCAACCCGATGCTTGTCGTGGCGAGCCTTATACTTCGTTTGAGTCTTCTTCAACTGTGCTTCAACTGCCTCATAAACCTTGCTTATACTCTCAATGAAATGCTGAGCTTTAACCTGCTCTTCTTCTTCCTTCCCTGATACCATCTTGTAGCCAAGACTAAACGCCAAATCAAAAGGGATTTGCGGCAAGTACCCCAAACAAACCTCAAATGGAAACTTCAAAGTGGAACCATGAATCGCCCTGTTAAACGCAAACTGAAGATACGGTAAACTCTTATCCCAAGTCTTAGGATGATTAGAATAGAATCCCCGTAATAAATGTACCAAAGTGCGATTAACTACCTCTGTTTGCCCGTCAGTCTGCGGATGAAAAGCGATACTTCTCTTCAACTTAGTGTCCATCATCCCCCATAACGATCTCTAAAAATGTCATAAAAAGCAGCTATCCCTATTAGAAATTATAGAAGAAGAGATCCCGAAATACCTCCCGATGTCTCTGAAAAACAATTGCGCTGCTCCTTCCTCGGTGTCCGTCTTCTAGCATGGAATAAGAACAATCATCCTGCTGAATCGATCCACCACCACAAACAGATAGTCATTCTTACACCTGGTCATGGGAAAACCACCCATAAAATTCATCGAAATGCTCTTCCAAGGTCGACTAGGAATTGGCAATGGTAAGAACAGTCCTATCTTCCTATTGGAAGGTTTCGATGTGTTGCATAGCACGTAACCACGAACCACATGAGTAACATCCACCTGCATCTTCGGCCAATAGACATAATGTCGTAAATTCAAAAGAATCTTCTCAACCCCGAAATAACCTGCCACCCGAGAATAATGTGCCTCTCAAATCCAATGGAAACGGTCTCCACCCCCTGGAATGCATAGTAGACTTCCCCTATAAATCAAACCATCCTTCAAAACATACTCGCATGTCTTGCCTTGTAGTAACTTCTCATAAATCACACTGAGCTCCTTGTTGTTGTCATACCCTGAAATGCACTCAGAAGGAACAATATATTATATCTGCATAGCTACCAACAAAGCGGAAATAGTTGGTAATGGGGGTCAAAAAATAGTTGTCCACTCCTTTCTTATACTTGATCAATAAGGTAAACTGCTGAAGATACGATATCCACTTCATATGGTGAGCTTGTTGTAGCTTAGATTGCGTAAATAAGAATCGTAATGGCTTGTGATCGGAATGTACCGCAACCTCCTTCCCCAATAAGTAACTCCACCAATACTTCACTGATT
This sequence comes from Kingdonia uniflora, assembly GCA_014058105.1. Taxonomy (NCBI): domain Eukaryota; kingdom Viridiplantae; phylum Streptophyta; class Magnoliopsida; order Ranunculales; family Circaeasteraceae; genus Kingdonia; species Kingdonia uniflora. Next base: position 1,429,723 of record JACGCM010002686.1, on the reverse strand, counting down.
GTAATGGGTAGAACTCTTCATCGTAGGTAGGATAGTTGCGTACTGCTCTTGTAAACATCTCAGAATGGTAAACAATCGGTTTCCTATCCTGTAAAAGGATTGTTCCCAATGCATAGTCTGACGCATCTATCTCGACCTCAAAAGACCACTATAAATTGGGCAATGCTAATACTGGTGCATCCGTAATCTTGCGCTTCAGTAACAGAAAGGTCTTCTCATGGTGCTCTTCCCACATAAATTATACTCAGGTCTTCATCAAAGAATGTAAATGTGCAGCTATTTGTGAAAAATGTTGAATAAATTTCTATAAGTACTGACAAGAACCTATAAAACTCTTCACTACCGTTACTGTACGCGGTCAAGGCAAATTAGTAATGACCGAGACCTTTTCTAGATCGACCTTAAGCTCGCTGCCACCAACAATAAATCCCAAATAGACTAGCTTCCTCTTCCCAAACTCATACTTCTTCCTGTTAAGAAAAAGTTGTTGTGATCGCAAAATGCCCAACACTTTGCGTAAATGCCCAAGGTGCTCCTCCTATGTACGACTATATATTAAGATATCATCCAAATACAAAATCACAAAATCATCAATAAAGCACGAAATACCTTATTCATTAAACGCATAAACGTCGCTGGAGCATTGCATAACCCAAAGGGCATTACCAACCACTCAAATAGTCCTTGTTTGGTCTTAAAAGCTATCTTCTAAGAGTCTTCCTCCTGGATTCTGACTTGATAGTAACCCGACTTAAGATCCAACTTGGTGAAAAACTGAGCCGTCTGCAACTCATCCACAAGCTCATCAATTCGTGGAAGCGGATAACAATTCTTTATTGTGATCTTGTTCAGTGCCTGATAATCCACACACATCCTCCAAGACCCATCCTTCTTCGACACCAATAACACCGGTGAACCACAAGGTGAGCAACTTGGATTAATAACTCCTTACTCCAAGAGTTCATGTACCTGTTTCTTAATTTCATCAGACTCTGTAATAAAAGTCTGATATAACCCAATATTGGGTAGTGGCTCACCATTCACCAAGGTAATATCAAGCTCCACATCCCTCTTGCGTGGTATCCCTTCTATGCCCAGAAACAAGTCTTCATACTCTTCTTGGAACTTCCCCATATCGGTTTATTGCTTAAGAGACATTGCCAAAGTAGAGGTAATATCAAGCTCTACATCCCTCTTGCGCGGTATCCCTTCTATGCCCAGAAACAAGTCTTCATACTCTTCTTGGAACTTCCCCATATTGGTTTATTGCTTAGGAGACATTGCCAAAGTAGACAACACCTTAGCCGACAGACCCTCTTGAACCGGTCGCACCAACAACAAAATAAATTTGCCACTCACATTAACCAACCTCTTTGCCTGAATCGCCATTACTAAATTATTGGTAGTGATATGTTCCTTGCACACATTTATATAAAACTCTATCCCATCCTTCACAAGATGATACTTACGAGCTCGACGGTAAAAGATTGTATTTCGGTCCCAAAGATAAGGGTTACCTAAGATGACTTGACACACGTCCAACGAAACCACCTCAATTCATTAATAAACTTCTCAGTAATCGTAAACTTGAATGTACACTACTTAGTGATCTTCAACTCCATGTCTTTCTAAATCCAACCCAAACCATACAGCTTAAGATGAGCCACGGTAGCCAAACCCATTTTCTTGACCACCGCTTCATAAATTAAATTCTTTTGACTACCCAGATCAATGATGGCCTCAACTAAGCTCTGCTTCACCTGAATGCTGACATAAAAAAGTTCTTCCCGACTCGCCTCGCCGATAGCTAAAGGTTGCTTGAACATTAGAGTAAGCTTAGGATTTGGCTTATCTAAATTTAGAAGATCCACAATCGTTGCGGCTAGTGCATACTTCTCTATCTTGCCCTTCTCCATCAGCCGAAGCTCCGGGTGAAGTTTCCAACATCTATTTGAATTGTGCCCATTAGCCTTACAATGACTACAAATAGTCCCCTTGAATGAAGACCCCTCTCTTTTGGACTCCCCTTTCTTATCAAACTTCCAAGTAGACTTGTACCCCGACTTATTCTTGTCGTCTTTCTTGTCACTCTTCAAGTATTTGCCTTCAATGGCAATTGCTTTAACGGTAGCGTCTTCGATATTTTCCACGTTGAAGAGCTTTTTCATCTAATGAACTCCGACAAACCCCACGTATACTTCATGAACACCTTGTACTCGACCATATAAATATCCAAAACTAACGCTTGGTTATGAAACTCCGTAGTAAATTGTTGTACGGATTGCCCAAACCTTTGGCGCAAATTGCGTCATTTGTACCATTGATCATGTTCATACCCAATTGGATAAAATTACTTCCTCACCAAAACCTTAAATTCTTTCCAACTCAAACTTCCAACATCGTGTCATTTATGGTAGGATTTTTACCACGTTTGTGAATGACTTGCAAATTTCAAAGTAGAGAAACAAATCTTCTGAGTGTTGGAATATTCATAAGCGGAAAAATAGGTCTCTAACCTATCTAACCAATTATCCAACTTCTCCGCATCAACGGAGCCATCGAATACCAGAATTTCAATCTTAAAGTCAATACGAAGATTACGCATAAGATTCATTGACTTGCCAAAACTTGGGTGCTCCTTGACGGATTTGGCATCACTAGAATCACTATCTATCTCCGTAATATCCCCGTCTCTATCTACCGCCATAACCCCTTTCTTCCTCGAGGGGCCTCGTCGATGAGAGCGGCCTCGCCGTATCACCAAAGTGGAAGCCTTCACGAGGTTTGTGAGATGCAATTGTTCTACTAACTCCCCTACAATAGTACTTAGATCGGAAACTGTTATTTCCAAAGTTATGAGTCGATCATCAAAATCGCCCATCACCAAATTTTCCTTCTTCATTGAATTAGGTTTGCGATGAATCTTTAACGGACTCACTAACTTCTCCTTCGTTTGCTTGAGACGGTCACGTATAGAGACCATAAAACATAATCAACCCCTTGAGAATCGTAACTGGAACTCTGATACCACTTAATCCGCAATACGATAGAGAAGCCCAAATTAGCAAAAAAGTACGTAGAACGCCAAATTGGTTAAGAAAAATAAGAGATTCAATTGCTTAAACAAAGTAATTACAATAAAAATACTCCAAACTCTTAGCTTCTTCCTTAGAACTCTTCTTGAACTAACATAGATCTAGAAAAATAACCTACGTCCCCATTATATACTAAGGAACTAGAAATACTTAAAATAACGGATCTCTAGGCAAAACTAGACTCTAAATCACAACCTACGCCAAAGTCATTCGAATAGCATCCAAACTCGTTTGAGCGACTTTACGCCTAATTGATCTAAAACCCTAGAAAGTTGACAACTCGTTCAAACGAAAATATGTATATGGGCCAAATTCCTGAGAGTATGTAAAAAGTCGTTCGAACGAAATTGGGAGTCGTTCGAACAGCTTAGGTTTCCTCGGCCAAATTCCAGAGAGACGGACTTGGGTCATTGAACGACTTTGGTAATATCCCAATTTTCCCTAGATCCTCCTGGATCACCCGGTAATGCAGGTACCATACCCGTGTCCATCTACGTATAGTATGGATGAGTTACGACATCAATTCCAAGGAATGCGGTATGCAACATATAAAGACTCGAGGTAATATATTGACCGTACGGCTGAGTTAGAAGGGGAGCTGAGGCAGGCACACGAGGTCATCCATGAGATGTTCGAGAGACTAGCTGAGATGTCAATTTCCTACCAGACAGAGCCAATTATGCAATGTACCTATACTGAGAGTCTCGCACGTAGCAGACGCTTCTGCCAAACAAAGAGAGGTCATTCCAGTTTGTCTATCTTTTATTTAGAACTTTGATTTATGTTTTGTTTAAACTACGTTGAGTATGCTTTGTTTTGTCCAGAACTTTTATTTGCTATGTTAAAACTACGTTGAGTATGCTATGTTTTGTTTATAACTTTGATATATTATGTTAAACCTTAGGTTGTTTATGACCTCTTCTCTATACTTAGTTTAATTGGCAATAAAAAATTTAATATTATTTGGGCAAACTTGTTGTGCAAGTTACTCAACGGCCATTACTAACAGCTAATATTTTTTTGGAAACTTGTTCTGCAAGTTACTCAACGGCCATATTAACGGCTAGTTTTTTTTGGAAACTTAATGTACAAGTTACTCAACAGCCATATAAACGGCTAGTTTTTTTAAAAAACTTATTGTCCAAGTTACTCAACGTCCATATTAACGGCTATTTTTTTTTGGAAACATGTTATACAAGTTACTCAGCGACTATATTAACAGCTAGTTTTTTTTTGGAAACTTGTTGTCCAAGTTACTCAACGGCCATATTAACGACTAGTTTTTTTTATCTGTAAATGTCATTCATCTTCTACACTCTCCTCCCTCCTTACTTTACAAATAAAGCCACAATGTCATCCTCAAGCTCCCAATCTAATTCTTAAAACCACTCTCAATCCTCCAATATGAACTAAGAAGGAAACGTCTTTTCTTCTCAATCCAGCGCATTTGATCCGTCGCAAATGCCTAACACTTCCCAATATCGGAATCAACATGTTCGCCAACTATTCCCGGTACCCGACAATTAATTTCAATTTCAAACCCATGGATATTACCCTTATTACCCAAACCAAGGATATTACCCTCAATTTGATAGGTATACAGGCTCGTACCCTCAAACGGGGAATCCATATTATTCATCTCAAATCGGTTTCGCCGGTGGAAGTTCGAGAACGCCGCCGATTCAAGGTACATGGGGTTTAAATGATTTAAATATTAATACATCACTGATTACATCTTCGGTTGTCTCTCCGGTCATCTCCAAGGAACTCAATCCAATTCTCACGATAAGTAATACTCCCAAGAAGGTAAAGTCTACAAGAAAGACGACATCGACACCTATTATAGTTGAGGATGTAGTTGAGGACGAGGAGGAAGTTCATGACGACAAATAACAATACTCCAACTCTAAAAATTGGTCGTTCGATGACTTCGTAAATCTTGCATGCGCTTGGTCCCAAGGTTCTCAAAACCTCACAACCACGATCAACCAAAAAGCCGCTACATTTTGGTTCAAGATGCGTGATCAATTCAACTCCTTCTATGTTGACCAATCGATGTGGTGATTGTACAACGGTGTCAATTGTGTGTATAAGGGGTGACTCAATATGGAATGTTTAATTTTTAGAGGCATCATTCAAGATCTTGAGAGCCGATATTTTACGGGCATTGGAACGGCTGACTTCGTAAGTATTTCATTTATTTTTCTAATTTTATTACTGTTCAAAGGTTAATCATACTCTAAAGAATTTTCTAACTTGATTTCTAAGAACGTATGGCATACGAGACATTCAAAAAACTACAAAAAAACCCATTTACATTGGGGGAGACTTACTAAGTTTTGGAGCATTGCCCAAAATGATCACAAATTAAGAACATCGGGCATCCTGGCCGTAATGTCGCTAGGAAATCAAATTTTAACGATAGCCCAGATACTTCCGGCACCGATCCCTCTATACCTACTTCCGACACTCCAAATGTGGTCAATACGGATGATTCTATCAACTTGGATGCACCACTATATGTTATTCTTGCGCTAATACTTGTTGTTCACCGGAGCTGAAACCTGCCTTACCCAACAGTTCTTGCTGCCTGAACTTGCGCTACTTATTCAACTGTTTTTGCTGCTGAACCTGCATGTTATTCCTGTGCTAAAACATTGATGTTTGCCAGAGTTTAACCAAGCTGCCTTTTGTTGCTGTTGTTATACTACTGCGGTCTCACTGCTGCCTGTTTACATCTTTACTACTGCTACCTATAAATTAGTTGCTACTGCTGCCAGTTTTACGTCTCAACTACGGCTGCCTGTAACTCAGTTGCTACTGCTGCCTGTTTTACATTTTCAACTGTTGTTGCCTGTAACTCAGTTGCTGTTGTTGCCTGTTTATGTGTTGCTGTTGTTACAAAAATACATAGAGCTGATTACCACATTTGTGCTATTGTTCTTTGTTCTACAGTTCTGGGAAAGCGCATAACAGGTTCATAAGATAATACTTTTACAAGATGTTAAAAGAAGTTGCTGCAAGAATAACTTTGATGTCATGAATGAAGAAGACCATCATTTTATTGAAGTTATGGATCTTCATAAGGGTTATGTGAGGCAAGATATGATTAGAACTTTGTTGGTGTGGAAGAATGCTAATTTAGCTTAAGCCCACACATCTAGCAAAGCTATGGATTTAGAAAACTTCAACCCTAATATTCTTAACCAATGCCACTTGAAAGTGAAGCGGGTACGGGAAACAATGCGATAAATGAAAACGGGAACGTTTATTATTTTCTTTACATGATTCGAAAAACGGAAACGTGTGCAAACAAGATGTGACGGTTGAAGCACAATGTGAAGCGAAGTGGGAAACGAGTATGAAGAGTCTAAAGAAGTGAAATGAGCAACGAGTAAAAAACGTCAACATATGCGAATGAGAAAGCCAACAAAAAAGGATGAGAACAATTAAAAGAAAAGTACATGTTCCTTCTTACTATTAGAGAGAGATGAAGATAGTAAATTGATAATTATTCACGGACATAGGAAGAGAACCAAAAAACAAAAGGGTTAAACAAGAATAGGGCTTCTTGTATTACTAAGATTTTGTTATATAAAGCGATATCTATAAGTTTGATTTTCAGCTTTATGGATTTATGAGTATCGCTTCACCTATTCTATGGTTTTCCGATTCCTTCGGCATATGAAATTTCATGCCATAAAAAAATTGACTAAAAAAAGTTTCCCAACACGCATCATATAACTTTGAAATGCGAATCAACGTTTCCCAACACCAATCATAGAAGCTTCAAAATACGAATCACTAGCATTTCCCACACGAATCATAATCGCTTCGAAATATGGACCGTAAACGTTTCCCCGACGTTTCTTAGATTCGGGTAAACCGAGTCGCACCCATTTCCCAAACGGGTTTCACCTGAAACACCTAATTGGGTGGAAAATGTGTTTCCCCACGATCCTTATTTATATTTCAGCACAAGGAGGAAAACAAGGCATTCATGTCGTTGGTGATACTCAAGATTTGCAGTATACGTTGAATTAAGTGTCTAAGAGGAATGGTCGAAGAGAGATTTCTCGTATCTTCCTCATGTAATGCTTATTGGGAGAAGATTTGTCTCAAAGTCCTCTCACTCCGAATAATTTTTATGTCTTGCATGTGATAACATAGAATCAGAGGGGTGTGAACAATAAGATTGTTGGCCATATGTGTAATGGTGTGTTTTCCGGAAGATAAACTTCGCCAATACTTTTGTAAGGAAATTGCAACTATAAACTTGAACACGCTAGATTTTACCTGGAAACTCAGTAAAACTTGAGAAAAACTACGACCTCGAGGAGAATTTAGGTATAGAAATCCAATAAGTGTTAGTTATTACAATTGATGAATAGTAAGGACGTAAAATTGTGGAAGAATAGTAGAGTTGGGGATTAATTTTTACTAAAGTTTTGTATGTATTTATAATGGCTATGGGCAGTTACAAAATAAATGTTCTCCTGATTTAGTGGGGAGTGGGCGAACTTCGCGGGTCCCTTGTAACGGCTCTATCTGACCAAGTGTAACGACTACTATAGTAGATCAAGATCTATAGGCGTGGACTTGGCATCTTCTCGAATGATTATGTACCTTCGACTAAATTCTCCTATCTTCTCTTTATCGAATCTGAGGAATATACTACTACAATCGCCCCATTCTTGATACAATTATTAGTTATTATGTCATGAAGAACATTTTGAACCTTGCAGTGTTAAATCTTGCCTTAAAAAAGATGCTTGTGGAATAAAATTCTCTGATTTGTGGCATGAATGTAGGTCGAATCTGCCATGTGACTTGGAATAGGGTTCTCGAATCCATAAGTGTGAACTATGTAGGGCCCTTGAGCGGTTCCTTAGGAGGTTGGTTTGACCATGTTGTCAAAATACCTATGGATGTTTTAATTGCTGTCTTTAAATCTTGGGAAGTGTGAGTCATTGTAGTTGGATGTATAAATATTACTTGTGTTTGCTTGAGAAGGTTATTTGCTTCCTTTGGTAAGATGGTGAAGATTAGGGCGCAGCTGCGTGAGGAGTTATTTTACAACCGGGTGCATTTAAAGTATTAGAAATTGATGGAGCAGTATTTTGGCAAACTGTGCATTAATGGTCGAACGTTGGCACCGATGAAGCCAAACTATGAGGGGTTGAGCGAGGTGGAGGCGAAGGTGGCTGAAGAAGACTATCTGTACCATTGTCAGTTAGAATCTGTAATTTTGAGTCCTCCGGATCGTGTTGGTAGTCGAAGAAATTGTGCCAAGGCATTGGTGAGGGAGGAAGATGCCCTTGCTGCTCGGGACGATTGTAAAGGCTATCCTGTTAGCTGTCTTGGTTGTAACTAGTGTGCAGGCAAAACTGAATAATCTTGTACTCTGGTATTTTTGACATTAATTGCTTTATCCATTTGTCTGATTTTGTTGTCGACCTTCACATGAAAAAAATGGTCTTGAAGTACTGTTGCTGTTATACTTCCTTTTTCTTCTCGAACATTATAGTTCTCAAATTACCCATTTGCTGTAGGAAATAAATTTATAGGATGAGCTGTCCCCAAATATTTAGAGGATGAAATCCCTTGATTTGAAGCGTAAGTATAGTTATAGGATATATGTTTGGTAGGATCTCCACAATCTGGTGCTATAAATAGCTTAGTCTTGTTTGGGAGTTGGCAAAAGTATGCTTTTCAATGGTGAGAACTCGTGTACACCGTCAGAGAGATGCACAGGAGGGTCGGCTGGTCATCAAGATAGCTGAAATGGAGGAACAGTACTTTGGGCATTTATTGGTAGCCGATGAAATGCTTGATATAGGGGTGTTGGATATTGCAGGCATGTCTTTTAAACAAATCGAGGGGGAGACTGATCGTTGGTTCTGGTATGGTATCTTCACAGATGAAGTTTGGGAAGCTGACGATCGTCGTGATCTCTTGAGGCTTATGACAGAGGACAAAATTATGCAGGAGGACATTCTTGCTATTGGAAGACTGTTGATCCCATGTGGGCAAGTTAATCATGTTCCTTGTTTTAAATGTAACTACATGTGAGCATGTGATGTAATATTCCTCAGTAAATAATAAAAGTAATCTTTGAAGTTAGAATTTGATATCTGGTCGATGTTTTGGTCGAATATTTTTTTTTTGAATTTTGAAATGTGGTTATATCTGTCCCGTAAAAGTAGGATGTTCATAAAAAAAGAAATATGATTTGATATTTTTGTAGGTGCTCAAGGAATAATGGCTAGGTGTATTCGTGTAGGTGATGTATTGAGGTTTAAGGAATTGGATGTACATGCTCTTTTTATGCACATAAGAGTTTTTTTACGACTGTTCATACTCCACTGTTGCAAAAAAAAACTCTTGGAGCTCTAATTCCTTTTGTTCCTCTCTTGTTTCTCTTTCCATCATTGGTACTGAGGATATTGTTGTTCTGATTAAGAGGGCAAAACGCGCGAAGGAAAGAGATTTGGAATCCGTACGAATTCAAGGTCGATAATTTATGTTAATTTTTTTTTCTATGTGCTTTGTTGTTCGTATTGTGATTTGTAGAAAACCCATTATAAATATTACCTATATGTATGATTGGTGTGAAGGAATTGGAGTAACAATAAATTTGTGGTGAGAATTTGGCAGAAAACTGCTTTAGGGTTTTTATCATTTTTGCATTATTGAGATTAGTTAGGGATGGTTTCGAAGTAGATAGGGTGTCGTATATGACATGGGAGTATGGTGATGGATAAATTTTGATCGAATTATTGTTGATGGGGAGAGAGAATGGAATGTGATCATTGTGTATGTTACGATGGGATTGTGGGGTTTATTTCCAGTGAGATAAGGTGTCGTATGATACGTGAAGATGTATTGCTTGAGTTCCTGCCAATTTGGGGAAAATTTTGTGCCAGAGAAAACGTAAAACCGAGATTTTTGGATTTGATGTTTTTTTTTGCGGGAACCTGGATTGTAGACGAATCGTCGCCAAGAAGTTTTGCGATTCCTGTACATACTTCGATTAAAATTATTAGTAAACAGTTCTCGATATTATAAGATATCAATGTTAGGACTTAACAAAATTGGAAAGAAAAAATGATTCGATAACTTTTTATTTATTTTTGAACAAAGTAGTTAGAGTAATGATGTCAAAGTATGATAGTAACGGATATAATGATTTGCTGGAGTGCAAGACTCGACAACTATAGTTACAGATGAACATATATATGTATAGGATATGATATCTTACTAACATAAAAAATGAAATATGATTTTTAGGTTAAAAACATGGCTGAACCAATTCGAAATGCTGACTGCCATGACGCTGAAGGAATCTTTGATAATCTTGTAGATGTAGAACCATTAGTGGGTGATATAACAACTTGTGTCCAAGACTTGGCTGGTAGGTATAGAGTTGGGTAGAGTAGTTCGGTTATGGCTAGTGTTAATCGATTTAAATTGGAGGCTAGGGTGATCGAAGTATCAAATGGGGAGAGGACTGACACCGATGTGGATCATGAGCCGCAGGCAAGTGATCGAGAAGGGTATGATGGTGGGTAAGAAGATGTGGAAGAGGAAGACATGAAGTGCTATGGGGAGGCTCTAGATACCAGTAAAATATTAAATTTTAAGGCGAAGTATGGTATCCCTGACGACATTAGGTTGGAGGTGTACCATTATGAAATAATAGATCAGGACGTCCCTTTGAACGATATTCTCGTCCATCGAGAACAGATAAGGATGGGGTTAAAGTTGCCTCTGCAAACTGACTATAAGAAGTTTTTAAATTTCTTTGACGTTGCCCCTGGTTAGTTCAATCCGAGCGTCTATGACCTCTTCAGGGTTATAAGAGTGATAAACGGTCGATTAAAGGAGATGGGGGAGGAGTGGATCACTGTGGATAACATGTGTATGTATTACACACTCAAACAAAATCCATAGAAGCTGGGGTACTGGTACTTAGAGAGGTTCTTGAATAGACCTTTCTTTTATGAGATGGTGTCTACAGGGAGGTAGTACTTTACCGATTGTCTCCTTGTTTATGAGAATCATGAATTCGACCAGAAAGATCCAGGGGAGCCTCTAAAGAGGAAGTGCTTTCACCTAGGTGTATTTTTAGATAACATGTATGTCGAAGTATTTGACGTGCTTTTTTTTTTTGAAATTTGTGTTTAACTGTCTCCCTTTTTTTTTTTGTTATTGTGGTTGTCGCTTTAAAGGAGGTCGATAAGAACTCGAAGGTTAAGGATAAGCTGTACAATATAAGGACCAACTACTTTGGGCGAGTAGAATCTTTGGTCGAAGACCAAAAGAAGGTGGAAGAGTTGTTTCAAGAGGTAGGATTAAAAAGATCTCGATCAAAAGGTTCATACATCCCCCTCATCGATGGCAAAATATTTACAAAAAATAAGATGGTGGCTGAAGCTAGTATTCCCCTCGAGAACCCTGCGCTGAGTGGGTACACATCTGATTCTGTGGTAGAGATGGGAACCCTGCTGAGTGAGTCATTTGCCAAGAATAAGAGAAAAAAGGCTGCCAACCCTCATGCTACCTCTACTCCCCTGGCGAAGAGGTCTTATCGATAATCTCCTGTCAAGAAGGGAGAAAAAGCTGATGTTGGTACGCAAAGTCAGCCACCCAAGTCAGCTACCATTCTTTATCAGAAGACTACCTTATCGGCGACAAATGACTCCCAAGGTGAAGGTTGGTGGGGGGTTTGGTGGGCCTCATGAGGAGACTCAGCAGACCATCAAGTCCTTTGCTGCTGGGAAGGGCTCTTTGGAGGAGGACTTTTCTAAATGCCTTGTTGGGGCTGAGAGCTTGTCGACCTTCTTCATTGAAGGTCACTGTACGATGAAACATGTTAGAAACTTTCAGGCTCTGTCTCGTTTAATGACTTTGGTGCCTTCATCGAGGTCTCACTATTGTATTTTGATGCAGATTAAGAAGCTACTTCTCGATGCTAAGCTTCAAATGCTTGGTGGGCAGAGTCTTGCCAATGAGCTCTTAGTCTCTAAGAATATTGAGAAGGAGCTCACATCTGAGAAGGGGGAGCTGGAGGAAAATCTTGAGAAGATGAAGCGGGGGGTGGCCAAGTTGAAAGAGACGGCCATTGCGGACACTAAAAAGATGTATCTTAGAGAAAAGAGAAAAGAAATCGCCCAGCTTAAGGCCGATCTGGCGAAGGAGAGGGAAGAGGTTCTGGCTTTGTAAAATGACAACTTTGAGAATGATGTTCGTGAATAGGTTTTATCTGAGTAGAGGTCGATGGCGGAGGAACACGTCAAGGTGCTTGATGAACTTAGAGTAGAAGCTGAGCGAGTCAATCTTGACGACCTCAGGCGTATGAAGGCCTACTTTGGAGAGCAATTATGTGAGATGGAGAAGATGAAAGATTTCTACAAGGGAGTGGCTGCTGCTGCTGGGGCCATCTTCTCTTATTCAGATTCGAAAGATGATCTGCCTGAGGTACCTGCCTCTGCTCCTGCTCTGCCTGATGGTGTCGCTCCAGAAGAGGTACTAGATGAATTAAATCTTGGTTTACCTGTGACGGATGTTACTCTCATTCCTCCTTCCGCAGAATAGAAAGTGGTCGTTGAGACCTAATAACAATTTATTATTTTGGTGGGTATGAATGACTATTTTTTTTATAATAATCTTATCGAATGATTTTTCGAAATATAGGTAGTTAGTTAATTTGAAGTAGTCGATAGTGATGCATAGATTTTTTGAAGAAAATATGCTAAGTGTTTGATTCGACATGATTGATAGTATTACATATTACTGTAGATGAAAATACAGAATGTTACCTTGGGAAAATGCCTGAGTTGATGCAAAGAGGGCCATGTGATGGCTTTGTCGAATGAAGGATAATTACCTAATGCTGTTCCTCTATGGGATATCTGGGTGTTTGAGAAAAAAAAAAATAAAACATGATATGCTTTATTCGATAAGTAATGAGTTGTAAACAAATTTATCACGTAATTGGATAGATGTTTGTCGAAGAAATGAACTTAGTTTTGATAAATACTTGACAAGTATTACTTGACAAGTATTTACCGAAACTAAGAATTGTAAATTGACGATGTAATGATAATAAATGTGTCTTTATTTGATGTAATTAAAAGAGATGACAGTTGTTTTCTGTAGAACATCTTCAGATGGGCTGTATTCCATGGATACTTGAGTTGTACTTAATTTTTTGTTATTAACCAATATGTTCCACTGTCATTCTTGTCATTGATAATGTAAGGCCCTTCCCAGTTTTTAGATAATTTGTTAAAGTTTTTGGGTCGAGTACTATCTTGGATTCGTCGAAGGACAAGGTCACCAATGTTGAATGTACACTTCCTTACCTTCTTGTTGTATGCCTTTCTAAGAGTGTCATGGTATCGCCCCAAGTTTAAAATGGCGTGGTCTTGAGTTTCTTTGATCTAATTAAGGTTGCAGAGAAGTCTAAGTTCATTTTCTTCATTTGTAACTTTTCTGTGGTTACTTGAGAGTAAGGGTGAGCAAAAAGCAGAAGAAACCGATAAACCGAACCAAACCAATCCCAACCAAACAAAATGGTTTAGTTTTTAGGGATTCGGTTTCGGTTCCTAAATTAAGAAACCAAAATGATTCGGTTTCGGTTTCTCTATAAGAGGAACCAACAAAAACCGAACAGAACCAAAAATGCATATTATCAGTAAAGAAAACTTTAAATGTAGCTTAACCCTTCATTACTCTATATATTTTTCATGTATTAAAATGCCAAAATATATTAAAATACTAAAATGTAACAATAAATTTACAAATTTTGATGGAATGGAAACCGACAAAAACCAAATCGAACTATTTTTTAGTTCAGTTTCGGTTCCTTCTATATATTTCAGTTCGGTTTATACTTTGGTCAATTTTGGTTTCGATTTCTGATTTTAGGAACCTAAGTTTTCGGTTTTGGCTTTATACTAAAATTGACCTATGCCTACCCCTACTTGAGAGATTAAGGTATGAGGGGACCACTGCTTCAGTACCAAAGGCCATCATGAATGGTGTACAGCCAGTAGATGTTTGAGGAGTTGTTCTATATGCCCATAACATACTAAGTAGTTCGTCGACCCATCTGCCATTCTTTTCCTCAAGGTGCTTGCGTAATCCTGACTTGATACTTTTGTTAATAGCTTCAACTTGGCCATTTCCCTGAGGGTAGTATGGTATCGAAGTAGACAATTGAATCTTGCATTTGGGGAGGAAATTGAGGACTTTTCTACTAATGAATTGCTTGTTATTTTCAGATCGTATCATTAGTGGACAGCCAAATCTGGTGATGATGCGTTTCCAAAGAAACTTGATTACTTCGTTCTCGTCGGTGTGACATAGTAGTGCTGCTTCGACCCACTTGGTGAAGTAGTTTGTTGATACCCGAATAAACTTTCTATTACCCAACGCTGGGTAGAATAGACCAATGATGTTGATTGCCCATCTTTTAAATAGCCAAAGGACATTACTAACGTGTAAGTCGAGGGTTGGGCTTTTGATGTCTTGAGCATGGACTTAGCACTTGTAGCATTTTCTGACAAATTCTTCGTAGTCTTGTCTCATTTTTAGCTAACATAACCCTTATATAAGCGCCTTTTGTGCCAGTGATATTCCTGAGACGTGATCTATACAGATTCTTTCATGAAGTTATTTGATTTTAACTTGTACTTGTTTCTGCGAGATACATTCGATAAGTGGTCCTCCCCTGGTGATGCGATATAGGACTCCGTCTTAGAATTTAAACCATGGACATTTGGCTAAAAGTGATCGAGCTTCTTCTTTGTTGTTCGGGAGGGTGTTAAAACTGAGGTATCCAAAGAACAGTCTTCTCCAATCTTTAGGATCTCCGTCTTTGTATCGAGACTAAAATGTTTGATTATTTCAATGTCTAAAGTTCTTTTTTTACTGCCTTCGAGCATCGCAACGATATATGCTAGTACATTGGCGTGGTGGTTTTTAACTCTGGGTAGATAATAGATTGTTGTTGTTTTGAATTTCTTCATTTTTTCTTCGACCAGAGTTGCGTAATCAACCATTTTGCCTGATGTTTTGAATATCTTGCTGTAATGGTTGGCTACTAATAGGGAATCTACATAGACAATTATTTCTTCTACTGCAAGCGCTATTGCGAGATACAGTCCATGCAGAATAGTTTTATACTCTATTTCATTGTTGGTAGCATATAACTTTAGTTTGATAGATTTTTTCAATTCTATGATTGGATGGTGTAACGAGGATGATATCAATCTCTGATCCTGGCGGTCCAGTAAATCCATCTGTAAAGAGTCTCCACCTTGTACTTTACGGCCATGCATCTGGTTCTGCGATTGAATCATCAGCCAGTACTTCTTCGAGTTCCTCCCATTTGGGGTCTTCGACTGGAAAATCGTCCAAAAAATCGACTAATGCTTGTTCTTTGTATGATATTAGTAGCTCGAATGAGATTTCATATTCGCCTAGGAACACATACAATTGCTAAAATCTTCATGATTTTTCTTTTTTAGAGAGCACGAGTTTGAGGGGGAACTTGGTGATGATCTTGATGGGGTGGGATTGGAAATAAGGTTGAAGTTTTTAAGAACTGTATACCAAGGCGAGTAGCTGTTTTTCAGTTATTGTATCTCTTTTCAACAGGTATGAGAGTTTTATTGATGAAGTAGATTAGTTTTTTGACCCCATCATCTTCTCAAATAAGAACGGAACTGATTAAGTCATCTGTTGTCGATAAGTACATCGTTAGTACTTTGCCATCACCAAGAGTACTCATTATGGGAGGACGCCCTAAGTATCTTTTAAGATTTTGGAAAGCCAATTCATAGTTTGGGGTCCAGATAATTTCTTTGGGCTATTTCTTGGACACTGAGGCTAGGTTCCCACGAAGAAGGAGGTAAAGAAGTTTATATCGATCAAAGGATTTGAAGATTAATCAATAGAGAGCTGCGATCTTGCCGATGAGTTTTTGTACATCTTTCTTTGTTCGTGGTGACGGCATTGCCATGAGAGCTTTGATTTGTGCTGGATCGATTGCTATTCCCCGCTTGCTGACCAGATACCCTAAAAACTTTCCCGATGCAACCCCGAATAGGCATTTTTCTGGGTTGAGTTTCATTCGATACGTGCGAAGGATGTGGAAGATAGTTTGCATGTTTCTACAATGATCTTTTATTTTTAAGCTTTTGTAGATCATGTCATCGATGTATACCTCCATAATTTTGCCTAAGTGATCTTTAAATATTTGGGTTACGAGGCGCTGGTAAGTTACTCATGCATTTTTAATCCGAAAAGCATGATTGTATAACAGTAGAGACCCCACTTTGTTATGAATGTGGTATTTTCTTGATATTCCTCGGCAAGTGGAACTTGATTATACCCTGAAGCTGCATCCATCATCGAAAGAAGTTCATGACCCACTACAAAGTCTAGGAGGTAAGGAATCGGAGGAAGGGGAAAGTTATCCTTTGGTGTGAATTTATTTGGTTCAGTAAAATCGACACAGACCCTTATTTTCCCATTCTTCTTTCGGATAACTATGATATTCGAGACCCATTTTAGATATTTGGCCTCTCGAATGAATCCGACGCGAATGAGTTTATCTATTTCTTCATTAACTGCTTCTCAAAGCTGGGGGGCTATGTTACGTTGCTTCTGTATGATGGCTTTACTGTCTGGAAGGAGGTTGAGCTTATGACATGCAATCGATGGATCAATTCTTGGCATCTCTTGGAATGACCACGCAAAGATGTCGACGTTTTTCTTTAAAAGTTGTAACAAGTTTCTCTTTCTGCTGATAATAGTTGGGAGCCGATAAATGTATGCCTTCCTAGTCCATCGAGCTCTATGGATTTGACCACATCGGTAGCATGTTGCTCGAACGTTAGAGGCAGCTTCGTATGTAAATGTTATGCCTTTAGAAGTTTTGATACGTGAGAGTTTGTGGTCGTATTCTCGCACATTCATGTCATAGCTTGACTCCTTTTGATTTCATAAATACCGTGATCTGTTGGAAATTATAAGGCCAGATGATATGTCGATGGTACAGCCTTAATAGAATGTAGCCAACTTCTTCCTAAAATCCCAAAATATTTTGACTTAACATCGATGACAATGAATTTAACGAAGGTGGTTTCGGGTCCCGCTTGAGCAGGCAGTGTAATTTCTCCCAAGGCTAATTCTTTAGAACTGTTAAATCCTGTCATAGTTGTTGTCGAAGCTTTGACTGAATCCTT
Organism: Kingdonia uniflora; assembly: GCA_014058105.1. Taxonomy (NCBI): domain Eukaryota; kingdom Viridiplantae; phylum Streptophyta; class Magnoliopsida; order Ranunculales; family Circaeasteraceae; genus Kingdonia; species Kingdonia uniflora. The sequence continues at coordinate 1,412,370 of JACGCM010002686.1, read as the reverse complement.
GAGGCCTAGAACATCAATTGTACTTTTGAATAATACGTCTGCTGCACTTTCCATATCTACAAGAAGTGTGTGTAAGTAGTCCTGTCCTACTTTGAGAATTATGATTATTGAGTCATTATGAGGGTATTGGACATGGCTGGTGTCACAGTCTTCGAAGGAAATGTGATATGGGCGTTTGGCTTTGTTGAAGCTGGGTAGAAGTTTTACAAAAAAAATTGATGACGTCATCTTGCAACAGGATGTGATTCTGTCATCTTTCTTTCTCTTCTTTCCCTTTTCAATTTCAATCATATAAAGATGGCGAGCTTGACCATGTCCTTGCTCTTGTTCGACCTCTTTTATTTTTGTCTTCTCTTCGAGAAACTTCTAGACATCGACTACGTATTCGCGGAGTCTTCCTGCGAGTAGAATATGGTAAAAGATTCGTATCAGAGAGTAACAGTTATCAGTCTCATGGCTATAAACATAATGATACTGGCATAGAGGTTTATTTGGGACATTAAGAATTTCCTGAGCTTCTCGAAACAACTCATCTCCCTTTATTGTTGGTAAAATGGTGGAGAGCGTGGTTATCATAGGAGGCAGAACTGGGATGGGTCTATCTTTTTTCTCGTCTCTCTTCCTGATGTTATTCGTGGTCCGTCTACGTTGTTTACTAGCCACATTACTCGTTAGCTTTTGGTGTGGTAACGAGAACGCATCGTTGGTATGAATGACCGAGGAGTTTTTCATTTTATCTTTCTTGGAATGCTCGAGTTTGATGTAGTTATTCACCACATCGATCATTTCATTTCTGTTACTGTCTTGGGTTTGTGAAAGGTAAGCTCTCGCAAAACCTTAGAATTGATATGGAGTGTGGAGGTAAATATTGGTATGATGATTTTGGGATCTGAATTCCCAATTTTCCTTATTTCTTGTAGGAAACGCTTGTAAAAGCTAGCTAAGGTTTCTTTTACACCTTGCCCGAAAAAGAACAATGAATCGACTGTGATTTCTTGCTCCTTATCATGAGCATAGTTTGACTCAAAAAGCTGTTATAGCTGGCTAAAGATGGTTATCGAACCGTCAAGAATAATGTAAAACCATCTGAGAGGTTCTTCCTTAAGGTTCATGTTGAACAGTCGGCATAACATGTGATCGAGTTTGGAGTATAGGCCGACTGCTGCTTTGAAGTGACGGACGTGGGTAAGAGGATCAGTGAGGCCTGCGTATTGATGAAACTTTGGCATGTAAAAGTTGTCTAGAATTGGTATGACTTCGAGGTAAGGAGAAATAGGGTTCGTCTCGATCCTATCTAGAGTAGATCTTCAACTAAGATTATTAGAGTGAATAACCTGGATCCTATTGTTGAGATTGTCCAAGGTAATAAACTGTTGTAGAGTATTTGGCACAACTGCATCTTGAGGATCACAATCTCTTTGTCCTACGGGGACTAGTCATTCTCTCACTGGTTGTCTCACCGTTGGTAGTGGTGTTTGCTGACGCATACGTCAGCTTCCTTGAGTCGTCGATGTAAAACCAAAATATCGGGATACTCTATCCATGTTCCTTGACTGTGATCTTGAAGTTCTATCTCGATCTTTCCTTTGTCTTTCCTATCGATGGGAAGCTCTGGTTCGATGCTCACTTCGTGCTAGCAGAGGTGGAACTTGTCAAGCTGTGGCTGGATCCTACTGTTTTTGTAGACTTTCCATATCTTTTTGATGTGTTCTACTCTGTTGTTCTAGGGCTTTTCTTCTTTCATCTCTCTTGACTTAGAGGGTCTGGGTGTAGATTCTCTGATCCTCGAGTCGTTGAGCTTTATCAAATTCTATTTGCTTTTAAAGCTCGACTACAACATTGCGTAGATTTATGGTTTTTGGATAGGTGGCTACAAGGAATACCTCGTGATTCCTCTGAATTCTAGAGGTACTTATGAGGTTCATATTCGCCATTGGAGCGTTTAAAATGAAGGTTGGCAAAGAAAAGTGTGGTAATTCCCACAGACGGCGCCGATTGTAATGGCGTATTTTTCAGAAGGTAAACTTCGCCAATACTTATGTAAGGAAATCGTAACTATAAACATGAACACGCTAGATTTTACGTGAAAACTCAGTAAAACCTAAGAAAAACCACAACCTCGAGGAGTATTTAGGTTTATAAATCCAATAAGTGTTAGTTATTACAATTGATAAATAGTAAGGACGTGAAATTATAGAAGAATAGTAGAGTTGCGGATGGATTTTTACTAAAGTTCTGCCTGTATTTATAATGGATATGAGCAGTTACAAAATAAGTATTCTCATGATTTAGTGGGTAGTGGGCGAACTTCGCAGATCCCTTGTAACGGCTCTATCTGACCAAGTGTAATAACTACTGTAGTAGGTCATGATATGTAGGCATGGACTTGGCATCTTCTCAAATGATCATGTACCTTCGACTAAGTTCTCCTATATTCTCTTTATCAAATTTTGGGAATATTCTACTACAATATGCAATGAAGCTAATAAGGATAAATAAAGTCTTCTTAGCTTGTTTCATTATGGCCTATTGTTGATAGCTCTAAGTAATTTCTCATTAATCATAGATTGGGTCTTGATAATTAGTTAGACTAATATTAATATATAAAGGTTCTTAGCGGTGTAAGCCGTTTTGGCCATCCGTCCAAATTACCTAAATGCCCTTTCTACTAATACAAACCCAAAAACACCAATCTCACTCTTCTAAGATTTGATATCAATTTTGTTTGTGCAACTCCAACATCTTGAGCAAAGCTCACCTCATGGCAGTCTGTTTCTTTGATTCAAATCAAAGAGAGGATTTATAAAGATTTTTGTGCCTTCACCAATCTTATTTTTTTTGGCTCATCACTCCCTGGCTACTTCATCTTCCCCAAAACTAATTGCAGAGCATAGAGGAGAACCTCGACACTTTCCCCAAATGGCGAACTCCGACACCAGTAGTAATAACTCTACACCGTTGATCCCATCCTCTCATAACCCACCTTCAAAACCATTCGCTCAGCACCCATCATCATAATTCACTTCATACCTATACCATAACCCATCACAATTCTAACCTCAATTCCAATCACAGACCCCACCTCCATTTACCATATCGCAAGGGGATCTCAGTTATGGACAATATCAAAATCTATTTACACTCTCTCAATTGCAATATCAGTCGTTTAGCCCGTAATATCAACCCTATTCATTCACTCAACCTCAATGTTTTTAACCTCCAAATTACTTTTAGAGCTACCTATTCTATGGTGAATCTACTTAACACAGTCAAAGTAATGCAAATGCATCAATATCTGTTGAAGCGACGGTGTCCCAGAAAAAAAAAAAAAGGAATAAAGAAAAGAGCACCCGCAAAATAAAGACAAAGCGTGCAAGTGCCAAAAGATGCTAAGTTTTTGGACGAGATGGATGATGCTGGACTGCATTAGACGGAAGTAGACTTTACGTGTCTCGTAAGGGCGTGGGTAACAACTTCTGCCCAGACTATGAGCCACACAAAGAGTTTTACTTTTTATAAAAATGTCAATATTGCCTTTAACAGTGACTTTGAGTGCCCCACAAGACGATCAAGTGGGTCGACCAAATCTCAGTGGTATGCCCTTAATACACAATATATGGCGTACAAGGGGATAGTTGCTCAAGAACGTTTTAGGCACGACAACGGAAAATTCGAAGAAGATCGGGTACGTTCTAATTTCCTTTAAATCAATTTCGTTTATTTCTCGCGGATATACACGTTATTTATTTATATTTGGTAATTTTGCGAATTATAGGAAAACGATCCACACAAGATCTATCAAGGCTTGAATGGCGACAATGACTTCAAATACCATGAAGTGTATAAGTTTTTAGCTCGAGAACCGCGATGGGCCAACCTAAGGGATGATGGGTTGAACCATGCGGGGAATGTACCAATAATTGTAGCCAGGAGAACATCAGATAATTCTTCTTTGGGGAACTCGGTCAGATCAAACACTCTATCGGATGACCCCGACGGCCCACCTACACTTTAATCCGCATGCCAAAATTATGAATTAGATGGTTCATTGTATGAGGGTAGAAGCAGACCCATCAGCCTAAAAACTCTTTAGAAAGAACCATGCAACACAAAAGACATTAGATTATGTCTCGGCAGCTGGTAACGGTATCCAAACAATTCTGGATGAACTACAATTAGAAAAGAGACAAGCAAAAGAAGAAAGGGAAAGAAGAAGAGCGGAAGTAAATCAACAATGGTAAGCCAAAATAGATTTGGAACAAGCAAGGGAAGATCACAAAATCATGCAGAAAGACCTTAGTAATCTTTCTAGACCTTAATTGCAATACTTTCTGCAAAGGCAAGATGAGGTCATGGAACGTCTGGCCAGGAGGGGCGGACCAGGTTCTTGAAGTGATGATGAAATGTAATTTAACTTTGCTATATATAGAAATTTTCTTTCCAAGAATGTAGTTTACCTTCCAATAATGCAATCGTTTGAATAATGTACTTTCCTATTGAAGAATGCAATCTTGTTTACGAAATATTTATTTATGATAATATTGCGTTAAAATAAATACAAGATTAATGCAATATCAAAAACTTATTTAATAAACTTGTACGACAAGAAGCACTAAATTACATGAAGAACACTCATATAATATAAGAAATGGAGTACTAGGTTTGAAGATTTCCCTTCACGGCCCAAAAATGCTCGATTAGATCATCCTTTAGATCAAAGTGTAGTTCTCGACTTCAAATGCGGTTCATTTTCGATATAAAAGATTTTATTATTCCGCGTCCGCTTAGAATATTGAACCGTTCGCCTTCGATGGTTGAGGGATCAGCCGGATTGTAGTCTAAGTATGATAGCAATGAACCTCGTTCCACTTCGATGATCATATTGTGTATTATCACGCAGACCTTCATGACATTGTTCAAAATCTCAGGTTTTCACAATTTAACCAGATTTTTTACAACATTGAACAGAGATTGTAAAATCCCAAATGCCCGTTCTATCTCTTTTCGACAACTTTCTTGTTGTTGAGCAAAAAAATTTTATTTCGCTGTAGCCGGATTGGATATGGTTTGGAAAAGTGTTCCCCATTTGGGGTATATGCCATCCGCTAGGTAATACCCCATATCATAAGCTTTTTCGGCAATTGTATAATTGCAAGGTGGGGCGATACCATCTGCCAGGTCGGTGAAAAGATGTGATTGTTGCAGGACATTGATATCATTGTTAGACACTAGTAACCCAAAAAAAACATGTTAAATCCAAAGGTCCTGTGAAGCTACCGCTTCAAGAATCAGTGTCGCCTTCGGGTAATGACCAGTAAATTGACCGTGCCAAGCTATGAGACAATTTTTCCATATACAATGCATGCAATCAAGGCTTCCTAACATGCCGAGAAATCCCTGTGACTCTCCGATCACTTTTAACCTTTCGACATCGACCGCGTTTGGTGCTCGAAGATATTCCTCGCCAAAAATTGTATAATCGTAACACAAAACCTTTCCACACATAACAATATTGTGCTTTCTCCTATTCGGATATACTCGTCAAAAAGATATGCCGCAACATCGTAGCTTAGGAAACGTAGTACTGTAACTACCTTTTGGTACGGTGATAACCCCATAGTAACAACATTGTTGGGTTTTTGGACAAAGTAATGATCATGTGTAACGACTACATCGAATATACGCCTAAACATGTCTCTACTCATACGAAAACCGCGCGGTGTTCTTTTCACTGCCAAATACCTATTTCTATTCGGATAGACTTAGGGTCTGTTCGAATAAAACTACTCAGTACAAATTCTATTCGTAGAGACTTTGGGTCTATTCCAATAAAATTGCTCAGGCAAAATTTAATTGAATAATACATGTTTATATTCAAATAGACTTAGAGTCTGTTCGAATACAATTGTATAGTACAAATTCTGTTCGAACAGACTTTGTACAGATAAATAGTCTGTTCGAACAGACAAATAGTACAAATTTAATTGAATAATACCTTATTTTGTTCGAATAGACAAATAGTCTGTTCGAACAGATATTGGCAAAACTCATTTTTAAATTCAAAACGCAAACAACAACGACTACTTCCTCTTGTGGGTCCTTCACAATGGCTACTTTTTTCTTTATATATATGTTGGTTGGAGATGCTCTAACAATACTCCTCTACTTAAACTCAACAATATCGAGTTTTTCCACTCTAACACGTGATTCTTCAGTGGTATTTGGTTAGAATGACGACTGCTCCCTGGTCGCGTCATGGCAGTATTTTGTTGATAATCCACCTATCCGACAACTCAACTTCAATCAGTTATGGAATAGAATTCATGTACAATTTAAAGCCTGCATAGAACTTCGATACACTCCTGAGGATTTATACAACAGGTGGAATGTTATTAAGGCTAAGTGTAATGAGTTTCATGAGATACGATGAGTATTGATATACGGGTTAGAGGTGTTCCACTAGCCTATATTCTCTACGAAGCCAAAGAAGAATGGTATGACAAATACAACCAGCCGTTCCCGTTCGAGACTCTATACGATATCTTTTACCAGAACTACGTCCCGCCTGATCATCTTACAAATTATCGGCTGGAAAACTTTGGACGGGATCCACTCCCATTTACTGAATGGCCTGAGTTTATTCATCACATCAGACGTGAATGATGAATTAAATTTAATTGTATATGTTTTGAGTTATATTTCGTGCGTAGAACTACTATTTCAAGAATTATAATTGCATTTCTATTTAAATTCAAGACTCAAAATAAATTGATTAATATTGATTTATATAAAGAAATGTGACATCCAAAACTGATGTTTACAATAAAAGATTACGTCTAAAAAAATATCAAAAATACATATATTTACTGAGACGGGCCACTACGTCTACTACCACCTCCCCTGGTTTGCGGACCAGATCTACGCTTCTTCATCCTCGCGCCACCTCCAGGTGGTAGCGGCACCACCCGTACGTTACACCCCCTCATCAGCTGTAGGTCCTGAATGGGAGAAAGAAAATTTATAAATATTTTGACAAAATAAATATGACATTAAGAAATAAACAATAAAATAAATAAATTACTTACATGCGCAGCTGGTCGTCTACACTGTCTAAGTGCCTCCTCAGAGTAACATTTTCATCAGTCATCTCTTGCAGCCTCTGAGCATCCCGTGCAGACTTTGCAAGGATGAGTCGCTGTATACCATGAGTCATGTGCCACAACTCCTCTGCGCCGTAGGAAGGAGACATCTCTGGCAGGTCCCTCAGGCGGTGGATGGGGAGCAGATCACATCTCCCTGTCCATTCCATGTACCACCCTGGGTCTGGCCACTCGGGCACGCCAGGCAAACTGAAGTCCTAGGACAAGCTATGAACTGACGCTGACATCACCACCATGGGTGTAATACCAGCCTTGAGTGCAGAGGGTCCGAACAAATCTATATTCCCCATCCTCTAGGAATTTGTCAATAGGTGGCCTACCTCCGCAGTTTGGTTAGCCCAATATGAGGCGTAAGTCTCTCGCTCCTCCCTTATCACAAACTGCTCACAGTCAATGAAGCTGGCCTGTCCCATCGCATGTAAATTAGTTGGACTAAGATGTGGCGACATGTTAAGCGGATGATCAAAAGGAATACCCGCAGTGCCAGTCAACTGCCTCCAATATCTATCCCACAAGTATGCACACATATACTCTAACACTCCCCCTCACGTTGATACGAATACAATGTATTTGAATCAAGATGGATAACAATAAGAAAATAAAATAGATAATCCCTCATAAGGATACAATCACTCCCTCACTTATAATGAAAATTAAGGTTCCCCTTAAAATTGATAAAACTTCTTCTGGATAAAAATTTTATAGCAGCAAAAACACTTCAAAGTTTCACATATCCCTTGTAAAATCGGTGGCTAATCCACAATACGAATGGAGAAACCCTAAAATGAATAATTGTATGAAGAACACAGAAATTGGTTGGGACAATCCCTTTAAGAGCTTCAATTGCTCAAATCAATTGATTACAATAGAATTACTCCCAAGCCCTAAGTCTCTCCCTTAGAACTTTGATTGATTTAACATCTAAGATCCTTTAATCTTGCCTAGCCTTGCCCCTTTTATAGGATTACAAGTTTCTAGTTACAAAATATAATAAATATGCCCTTAAACGCCTAAAGAAATAGGTTGAATCGCGCCTCTGTTCGAACAGAACAAGTCTCGGTTCGAACAAAAAACATAACAAAAAATATATTCGAATAGACTTTAGTTGTATTCAAATAAAACACCTCAGGACTTAATCTATTCAAATAGAAAACAATTCTGTTCGACTAGACCAGAAGTCGTTCGAACGACTGCAAATCTCGTTCGAACGACTTTGGTTAAATTTAAAAAAAAAACCCTCATTTTTTCTTCAGATCCTTCTGGATCATGACTCCCCTCTTTAGGAGCCTTGAGCTTCTGCTCAAGCGAGAACCGGAGATGTGGGAATACAGCGATGATCATTTTCTTACTGTACAACTTCGACTTGCTAGGTAGCTGACCTTTCTTCCCAACTCGGAATGACTCAATACCACCTTGCCTTGTAGCCTGAACTTTCCTCTCTAGAATACTATCTTCCTGCAATGGATCTTCTCTTTCCATCCATAAGTCATCAACTGACGGTAGACGAGTATCGATTGTAGAGTCTTCATTTAAAAGAGACGGCTCAAACAGCTTCAAATGCTCGGGATTAATCACCGAATAATCTGCATAGAAGGTGGCAAATCTACTTCATACTCACATGTCTTACTTTCGACGAAACACACTGCGCCCCTTGGGATCATCATATCCTGTAACATACTCTGATGTAACAATAGGCTGTAACTGCATAGAAACTAACATAGATAAAGTAGTTGGTAATGGGGGTCGAGATAACCTATCAGCCATTTTGTTGTCCACTCCCTTCTATACTGTATAATCAAGGGTAATTGTTGAAGATACGACATCTCCCTCATCTGGCGAGCTTGTTGTAGCTTGGACTGTATAGCTAAAAACTGGAATGGCTTATGATTAGAATGTACCACAACCTCCTATTGCAACTTACCCATGTAGGTTTGTTGCTTATAAGATGTTGTCATTATAGACAACATTCTAGCTGACGTACCCTCTTGAACCGGTCGAACCAATAATACAAACTTGTCGCTCGCATTAACCAACCGCTTCACCTGAGTCATCATTACTAAATTATTTGTGGTGACATGATCCTTACAAGCATTAATATGGAACTCCTTTCCCTCCTTGACAAGACGATACTTGCGAGCTCTACGGTAATGAATCGCATCTCGGTCCCAAAGATAAGGGCTACCCAAGAAGACCTGGAACACATCCAAAGAAACCACCTCATACGTTACATCGTCAATAAACCTTTCAGTGATCGCAAACTTGAATGTACACTACTTCGTGATCATCAAATCCGCATCTTTCTGATTCTACCCCAAACCATATGGCTTAGGATGAGTTGTAGTCGTCAAACCCATCTTTTTCACTAACTCCTCAGAAATTAATTTTTTCTAACTACCCGGATCCACAATGGCCTCGACCAAGCTCTGAATCACTTGAATACTAACATGAAAAAGTTCTCCTGACGCTCCTCCTTGGTAGCCAAAGTCTGCTGAAACATAAGTGTAAGTTTAGAATTTGGTTTATCTAAATCTGGGAAGTTAACAACCTCTGTGGCTAGTGCATATCTCTCTTTCTTTCTTTTCTCCTCCTTCGGCCTAAGCTCTAGGTGAAGTTTCCAACATTTATCTGAAAAATCCCCACTTGCTTTACAATGATTACAAAAATTCTCCTTGAACGAAGACCCCTCACCTTTGGACTCTCCCTTATACTCGTTTTTCCAACTAGACTTTTACCCTGACTTGTTCTTGTCGTCTTCTCTGTCATTCTTCAAGTGCTTGCCTTCAATAGCAATTGCCTTCATGGTAGCGTCCTCGATATTGGTCACAGTAAAGAGCTTCAACTCTCTTCTAATAGACCCCGACAAACCCCCCGTGTATTTCATGAACTCCTCGTACTCGTCCACAACAATGCCCAAAACCAAAGCTTGGTTATGAAATGTCGTAGTGTACTCCTGTACAGATTGCTCAAACTTTTGGCACAAATTATGTCATTTTTGCCATCTTTCTTACTCATATCCAATCGGATAAAATTGTTTTCTCACTAATACCTTGAATTCTTTCTAACTTAAACTTCCTACATCGTCGTGTTTCCGATAAGATTTTTACCACGTGAGTGTATGACTTGCGAATTTTAACGTAGAAAAGCATATTTTTTTAGCATTGGAGTATTCGTAAATGAAAAAAGAAGTTTCTAACCTATCTAACCAATTATCCAATATCTCGACATCGATTGAACCGTCGAATACCAGAATTTCAATCTTAAAATTGATATGAAGATTACGTATGGGATTCGATGACTTACCAATACCCGATCGCTCCTTGCCGGATTTGGCATCACTAGAATCACTATCCATATCCTCAGTACCCTCATCTCCATCCACCTCCAAAACCCCTTTCTTCCTTGAGCGGCCTCACCGTTTCACCGAAGCAGAAACCTTCACGGTGTTCGTAAGATACACTTGTTCTACCAACTCTCTTAGAGTAGTAGTTAGATCGAAAATTTTCGTTTCCAACCTCGTGAGTCGATCTTCAGAATCACCCATCTCCAAATTGTCCTTCTTCTTCAAATTAAATTTTCGATGAATCTTCAATGGATTCACTAGCTTCTCTTTCGTTTGCTTGAGACGATCACGTCTAGAGACCATAAACCACAATCACCCTCAAAAATCGTAACTGGAAAATTGATACCACTTAATCCACAATAAGAATAGAAAAACCCTAAAATGAATAATTGTACGAAGAACACAGAAATTAGTTAGGAAAATCCCTTTAAGAGCTTCAATTGCTCAAATCAATTGATTACAATGGAATTACTCTCAATCCCTAAGTCTCTTTCTCAAAACTTTGATTGATCTAACATCTAAGATTCTTTAATCTTGCTTAGCCTTGCCCCTTTTATAGGGTTACAAGTTCCTAGTTACAAAATAGGACAAATATGCCCTTAAACGCCTAAATAAATAGGCTGGATCGCACCTCTGTTCGAACAGAACAAGTCTCTGTTCAAACATAAAATATAACAGAAAATGTATTCGAATAAAACACCTCAGGAATTAATCTATTCGAATAGAAAACAATTCTGTTCGAATATACCAGAAGTCGTTCGAATGACTCCAAATCTCGTTCGAACGACTTTGGTTAATTTTTTTTAAAAAAAACCTCCTATCTTTTTTAGATCCTCCTGGATCAGCGGCATTCTGACTTGCCATTTTTCTCACGCATACTTGTGAAGTTGGCGGCACTAACCGACTTGCAAATTTTCTCACTCGAGGGTAATGTAAATATCTTAAAGAGAGACACTGAGGTAAAAGAATTAGTTGACGAAGATGACTACTCGAGGTAATGTTGAAGATAGATTATTATTTAAGGATAAATATATCTACTAAAGGAAAGAAACAATTCACTCGAAGATAAAGACATCTACTTTAGGAAGAAGAAATCATAATTGTGGTGTAAGGAATTGAACATCTTCACTCAATTCAAAGAAAAAAATCACGTAGGAAATGATAGAAAAGATCAAAGAAAATCAGTTGAGGAAAATAGACTCACTCTAGGAAAAAATCACTCGAGGAACGAAACCAATAACTTATGATCATGGTGGAAGGTAGTCCAACATCTTCATTCGGTCTAAAGAGAGAGAAAAAACTCATGACCGAGGTAGAAGGTTAGTCTAATAACATCTTCGTCCGATCTAAATAGAGAAAATCACATCTCACGATAGGCAAGCAAAAAATACCTCATCTCTCGACAATAAAAGATTGCATCTCGATTTTATAATTTATACTTGTGAATTTGGTGAATAAAATGATCACTAGAGGAAAGAAAAATCGTTCTAAAAAAGAATCACTAGAGGAGATGAGAGGAAATTCACTCGAGGAAAGAAACAGAAAACTCACGATCGAGGTTGTAACAGTCTAATTTTGTATTCTGAACTTAGTATCTCACAGTAATGATAATCGAAACGTTAGTAAGTGATAAATAAGTGCTAACACAAAGTTTATAGTAGAAAACCTTTGAATAGGTTAAAAACCACAACCTATTTTGAGGATTTAGAAAGAGAGAGATCTTATTGATGATTGTTAACTATTACAAAGAATGTTTTGAGTAGTTTTGCGTAGAGTTTTTGGGTAGAATTTCCTGTATAGGATTTCATGTCCCCAAACTTTCTTAATAGGAAAAATCTGTCCTTAATCTGTAGTTCTCTGGTCCTATTTATAGATCTTATAATATGACCATTTTATAACCGTTATTTACTTTAATGGCGAACGTTTCAATCATAGTTTTGATGACTTTTCATAATGGTTGTGTAACGGTTTGAGTAACTCTTCTTCTTGTAACGGCTTCATTGACTCCGTGTGTTTCTTGAATCGAGCTATACTTTCGAAGGCCGAAATGTAGATATATGTGTTATCTGATGATTTCAAACTGGAGGCGTGTATGATATATGCACTATATTTTTGGAGAAACTGACTTAGTCACGGGTAGTACTAGTATATATATATATATATTTTTGGTTAGTATACTTAATAATTTGAATTACGTTTTTAGATTCTCAATGAAATTAGATACCCCTAAAATTAGGTTGGTTTGGTTCAGAACTGGTTAAGGTGGAAAAACCAATGTGTTGGCAACATGTGGGACCAACATTTTTTATTTTGTTTTAAATTAGTCTACCCCAATTAGAGGGGATAACCAATTTTTTCTCGGAATGGACTTTTACTCGTTTTGAAACAAAATTAGTTTTTAACTTTTTAAAATCGTGTGGGTAAAGATGTAAAGTAGAGAGAAGAGCCGTTCTCCAAAGAAAACACATAGAGGCCTCATTTACTTTCTCTTTAATCTTTCTCTCATCTCATTGTTTCACTGTTAACCAATTCAAGCTCTCTCTCTCTCATCTCATTGTTTCACCATTAACCGATTCAAGCTCTCTCTCTCTCTCTCTCATCTTATTGTTTCACCATTAAAAACCGATTCAAGCTATCTTAAATTGTTTCACCATTACTCGATCTCTTTTGTTTAAACTATGTTCCTGATTATAAATTTGTGTTGCTTCAAATTAGATTTTTGTTTAATGATGTGGTGATGTAATTGTTTTCAGCTTGCAAGGCTAAGATGAGTTGCTCTTCGAGTTCGTTTTAAGGTACGTTGATCTTTTGTGAATTTAGAAATTTGGTTCAACGTTAATTATTTTACATGTTTTGGCCCTTGTATGTTTATATTTCTCAAAATATGATCATCATAAGGCAACACAAATAAAAAAGCATATCAGCCCATTAATCACTCTATCTGTGTGAGCTTCTAAAGAAATGCAATATGAGTGTCATGAAAAGATGTATTATGAATCTGTTAATATGAATCTGCCCACACTAGTAACTTCCATAGCCACTTCTGACATTACTCCATTTGTATTTAGAAAGAAATCCCCTGAAGGTATATGAAGCCAACTTAGCCAAGAGTGACATACGATCTGTAGAAGTTAGATAATCTAGCTGGGTTACCCTTGGATTGGCTCTTGCCTCTCCTTCTTTTATAGAGCTCCTTCTACATTTGTCTGTGCCTGCACATAGTAACTCAATGTTTTTCTCATTAACTAGGAAATTAACCCCATCCTGTAACTCTGTTAGTCAAATCCCAAGTTGCATCAGTAACCACAATAAAGTTCTTTAGGGTAAAGGCAGTTTCGAGTTTTTTTGGGACAGTGTTTCTTTGGCATTCTGGGATATGTTTTGGCAAAACTTTAAGTAGGATTTGGTATTGCCACGTAATGAGCAAGCGCGGGACAGAAACTTGCCTATGTTTAAACATAACTGTATTTTGGCATCCCAAATATGAAAGCAAATAATAAAGTAGCAAGAGAAGAGAAAGTCCAGTTTACTCCTTGCAGCTTGTTCAAGCAAAGAGAAAGACCATAAAGGAGCATTACTCCAATTATCAGTTTTTAGACTGAAAGGAAATGCAGACTATATTTTCCTTGGAAAGTCCCAACATAAAAGAACACAATTAGAATCCCTCAAAAGATAGCAAAAAAGAATCTTTATGCAATAACTCTGAAACCATCGTTTGAAACCAGCCGTTAGCGGCTGGATGAAAAACTAGACTCCTGCATAAAATGCAGATAGATGTGTGCAAGAGGGTAGATATGCAACAGGGGAATATTTAGACTATCCAATGGTTTCCCAATCCTTGCCTTCAACGAGTCTGCCACAATTGATACTAGTACATATGATAAGGAGATTTCTATTTGGCTCTTGATATTGGCAGGGGTACCAGATATAAAGTAAGTACTTGTAATCCTAAACTATGCTTATTATCATAAACCATTTTGGCCATTCTCAACAAGTTAAAAGTCTGAGACAATACTGCCTCCTAGACACCCAGTTTTTTAATTTGTAGTAATATAGACAAGTTACATCAGTATAGGCAAGAAGATCCCCTAATGAGAAAGCTTATGAGAACACTGTCGTTGAATACTATGCTTCAAATGGTGATGGTCACAGCCAGAAGGATTGCATGAGAATATCTGATTCTGATCTCAATATGGGGGAATGTATATTGAATACTGATGAACTGGTCACCCTAGTGGTTAAGAAGAATAAAGCCAAGATACCTTTTATAGCTCTTAGTATGGAAACTAGGAGCATGTGTGCTTTAAAATCAAAATAGTTTCTGTGATTGGGGGCTATTAGTCTGGAACTGTAGGGGGATTGAGAATAATAAAACAGTGACTCATCTTAAGTCTCTTGTTAGTGCTCACAAAGTCTCTATTGTTGTCTTGTTAGAACCTTTTTTTGGATGTTACCTAATTAGAGTTTGTAACAAGAAAAATAAATTTTGATTCTTGTTTTTCCAATACTATGAATGGAGGCAAAATTTGGGTCATGTGGAGGTGTGGCTACAATTTGAGTATAATGTCTAGCTCTGATCAGTTTTTACATTGTTCTATAAGCCATAATAACTGGCAAGCTGAATGATATATTTTTTACATTGTTCTATCAGTTTTTACATTGTTCTAAACCACCAACAACATGATATATTTTTTTATGTAATCTAAAATCCAACTTTGATTAATAATTGTAGACATACTTATGGATAATGCGGGCACTTCCAACAATCATCGTGGTAGAATTGAGTGGACCCCGCCGATGGATCGTTACTTTTTGGATCTCATGTTAGAACAAGTACGAGCGGGACAAATAAATGAAAAATCGTTTATGAAGATTGCGCCGGCTGACATGAAAAAAAAAATGAACGAAAAATATGAAAATATGAATGATGATAAAGAGGTTCTGAAAAATCGACATAAGAAGTTAAAAAATATCTACACGATTTTGAAGGCTCTCCTAGACTAAAGTGGATTTGGATGGGATGATGAGAAACATATGGTGACAGCTGATAGTTACATTTGGGATGAGTATCTAAATGTGTGTAACTTTATAATTTTTATAATTTATTATTTAAAATAAGCTACTAATTTATACACGACCACATGCAGGAGCATCTTGAAGCTAAACCTATGCGAACTAAAACAATGCCGAACTACCACGATCTTGATGAGATTTATGGAAAATCAACAACAACAGAATAATACGCTCGCTCGACTAAAAATCCGAAGTCTGGAATGTTGAGCGATGTTAACATAATTCAAGTTCAAGATTCTTCAGATGATACAGCCATGGAAAATGACTCCCCTCTTGTAAACAATGAAGTAGAAAAAAACCAAGAAAAAGAAAAAATGCAAATTGTCGAAAACAACTTCAACTGCTGAAGATAGCAAAAAAGGGAAAATGAGTACTGGTGAAGGCATGATTGATGCTTTGAAATCAATTGCATCTGCAGTGGATGGAATGAAAAATAGGAGATCGGAGAGTGAAAATAAACCAAATGTCATTGAAGCGCTTGACGCTATTTCTGGTTTACTAGAGGGTGATTACCTAAAAGTTTGTGATCTTCTCGAGGATGAAGAAAAAACAAGAATGTTTCTGAACCGAGCCGAAAATAAACGAAAGATGTGGTTGATGTTGAAAATAAATCTTAAGAAAGACAATTAGGATTGCAACCTCTAAATTTTTTATTTTTTTATTTAGTTATTATTTAAATAAGATCTTTTGACATTGATTTGTAAGTTCATTTAAACTTTATTGAAGTATTGCATAATAAATTGACAATATTTTCTAATTTTATGGTTATTTAAATTTTTGAATATTAATTTATACGAAGTGCAGGAAGTAAAATACGATGGGCGACTGTGATTTTGATGAAGAAGATATGACTGCATTGGCTGCAACTAGGGATGGCAATGGGGCGGATTTGGGGCGGGGGAACCAATACCATCCCCATCCCTGCTTAGGTTCTCACCTCCATCCCCGCCTCGTTCCCCATTTAAAATAAGCGGAGATCCCTGAATCTGCCCCATCCCCGCCCTATTTAAATGACATTATGAAATTAAGCGGGGATCTCCGAATCCGTCCCACATATTCATATTCCATACATCATTATTCCATTAAAAAAAAAAACATTACTAAACATCCATACATATTCTTAAATAAAAAAAAGCATTACTAACATCCATACAAAAAAAAAGGCATTACTAACATCTATTATTCAAGCATTAATAACATATGTTCAAAAAAATACATCTATTATTCCATTCATATTCCATACATCCATTATTCCATTCAAAAAGAAGCATTACTAAACATCCATACATATTCTAAAAAAAAACCAACATTACTAACATCCATACAAAAAAAACATTACTAACATCCATTACATATGTTCAAAAAGAAACTTACACATTAGTTCAAGACATCACGACTTAATTCCGTAGACGAAGCCAGAAATAAACTAAAACAAGAGTGATATCCAAGGTACAAAACTATTCCCACATAAATCCATAAAGCAAAGCAAATACCCGATATCTTCTCAAAGCATCTTTGACATCATCTTAAGTGCTCGCACTTGTGAGACATGGTTCCTATTAAACATTTAAACACATGCCTAGTTATAAATCTTCATAAATAAAAATGTCAACCATATACATAGTCGAATGTGAAAGCGTGTGAGCCAATTTGGACCTATATTTCATTATAACCAACAGCAACAGGGAAAAATTAAGGAACGTTGATGGTATAAATATTAGCAAACATGCATTGAAGAAAATATTTTCTCCTTAGAGCATCTGTCTGTAATTGACAAATAAAGGCGAATAGTCCTTAAACTTGAAATGGTTCAAAAAATTATTCAATGACGTAGTGCAAAACTGTGTTTTAGGCCTTTGCCATCATACGAGTTGAAAAAATGTCGAGCTTTAACCACCATAATCCCAAATTATCCCGACAAACGATACACTTTTGATTACTGTCATTTTCTCTTTCTGGAACACCCTTTGACACCTATGTTTTACTCACAAATTTTAACTTTTTTAATCATTTCCCGACCATTTGCTAATGTATAAGCACCTACACTATTTTTTTTCATACTTACACAACAGCTATCAATACTCAACAGAATACCAAACAAACGCATGCCAAAATATAAACCTAAAAACACCAATAAATTACTTGCAACTCTCCGGGTACAATCGACGTGCAATCCGTACATCCATCATTAAGCTTCGTAGTAATCAAAGGTCTAATATTCACAGCGACTCTGACGTATTCTCCCCCGGAACTTCCTTTGGCTTCTGCACTCTCCATCTACAAATTATTCTTACTCGAATAGAAGTCGAAACCCAACGTCCTATCACACAAATCAAACAAATTAGGTCAAAATCACAACATTTTCATTGAGCTAAGATCGATGAATTTGAGATCAATTATCAAACACACAGATTTAGAAACAAAGATGATGAGAGAGGAAATAAATTAGGGTTTAGAGATATGTGATTACCTGATGTTGTTGATTGAGTGGGTGGGTGAGAGCGAGAGAGATCTTTGAGAGAGAGGAGAAGAGGGTTTCTCTCTTTGGTCCTAAATTAAAGACTAAAATAAACCAACGAGAGAGAAATGAATTTGAAATGCCGCTCAAGGTCCCAATTTGTTGTTAGGAATGAAGAGAGCTATTGTTGAAAGAGAGGAATGAATAGAGATGCTGAAGAGAAGAGAACTGTTGTTGAAAGAGAAGTTGTTACCTATTTAGTGGGGGTATAATAGTAAAAGTATTATCCGCCCCGATCCCCGACGGATTTTGGGTAGCTTATACCATCCCCACTCCCATACCCGCTTAGCTCATACCAAATCTGCCCCGTTCGGGGCGGGGCGGGGCGGGGCGGGGAGGGGCAAATTGCCATCCCTAGCTGCAACTGGAGCTGCAGTTGTAGCTTCTCATTACTATGAAAATCATATATCAAAGGAACCATGTCGCAACTCAAAATTAAATGGTAAAAAATACATTGCTGAATTAGTAGATGGTAATCCTATTCGGATGCATGAAAACCTTCGTATGGATAAACTTATTTTTAAAAAGCTATGTGATATTTTAACAACGGAAGGCTCGTTGCGTGATATGAGGGGAGTTAGTGTTGTTGAACAAGTAGGAATGTTCTTATATACTATTGGTCATGACGAACGCAGCAAAATAGTTCAATAACGATATCAACATTTTGGAGAAACTGTTAGTCACCACGTCAATACTGTTTTGGATGTTGTTGTATCTTTTGCACCAAAATTCTTACAGCCTGCAAAGCCTGATACTCCGAAGGAGATCTTAAATGATCCAATATTTTTTTTCCATATTTTAAGGTTAGAATTTTAATAAAGATTTGACTTTCTTTTTGAATTTCTTACTTTAACATTTTATAAAATTTTCATAAGGATTGTGTGGGGGCAATAGATGGCACGCACATCACAGGGCTTATATACGTTGATGATCAGAGAGCTTTTCACAATCGAAAAGGAAGTATTACGCAAAATGTTTTAGCCGCATGTTCATTCGATTTGCAATTTCAGTATGTTTTGGCAGGCTGGGAAGGTTCGGCTTCAGACTTACGTGTACTACAGTCAGCTTTGACAAATGAAGATAAGTTTCAAATCCCTGAAGGTATAAGTTATTAAGCGTAAAAATATGATCAAATTAAATTCGAATAAATACTAAATTTATTTATATATATAGGGAAATTCTATCTCGTCGATGTAGGTTTTGCAAACATACAAGGTTTTCTTGTGCCATTTTGTGGTGTTAGATATCACTTAAGCAAATTCGCGAGCGGTGACAATCACCGACACTCATCGGCCAAAAATGTCATAGAACGCATTTTTGGCATATTGAAATCCCGCTTTGCTATATTGAGAATTCCTCCTCCTTACCCATTTGAAACACAGGTGAAGATTGCTATTGCATGTTGTATCATACATAACCACATAAGAAGGGAGAACAAGAATGATAAGCTATTCAGTGAAATGGAAGAAGATGATAGTGAAGATGAAGATGAAGATGAAGATGAAGAGAATCAAGTGCAAATGTAAGGAACTAGGGGTACTTCGCAAATGGCACAACAAGAAACTGTAATTCAATTGAGAGAAGCAATTGCTAATGCAATATAGAATGACGAGCAAAGTGAAGAAAGTGAAGAAGGTGAATAACAGATATTTGGTTTTCGTAGAAACAATTTGAATATTAATGCAATAAGTAATATTACAATCCTTTACATGCATTAATGAGTGTTTTGTTATAATTTTGAGTCATGTATTGTTGTTTTTAATAAATTTAATTTGAGTATTTTATTAGAAAAAATTAAAATTAATTATAACAATTAGTTTACGATACAAGTATCCAAACAACATACAAGTAAAACCAGGATAACAGGCAAAAATGACTAAATAATATATTAAACTGAACTAGTTTAGGTTTATACATATCCAGGATAGGCTAGCTAGGTTTATCATTGGTTTGCCCAAAAATTTAAGTATCCAAACAACCCTAAAGTTGAAGATAAAAGCAAAAAAATAGAAGTACGTATGTCACAGCCCAGCCCGGGACTGCTTCTACAGTGCCCGGAACACAGCGGAATAAGGGACCGTGCGGCGTACACGCACGTGCTGTCGACATGTACCAACCATCTTCACGGGCGCGGCGCGCCAGTGACATATAACCCACGGATGCTAGAGCGACATCCGGATAATCCTGGATACTCGTGAAGAGTCATCGAATATGTATTCAGTATAGGCAACAACGCTGAAGGTTCCCTCAATAATCCCTACAGCGTAATCTCTCGTGACGCGCACGAGATACGGAAAACACACCTGTCCTGTGGCGGATCAGGGAAGCTCAATATGCCGATTTCCAGATATGGGACATGTATATCTTCTCAAGGGGCGACGAGCCTGAACTAATTATATTGTCCATCTGTAGGGTCGGTGCGTCTCGGATAGCCCGTGGGGCATAGCGGCGCCATATAAAGCCCTCTTTGGAAAACCGGCCGGCATTGCGAGGCAATGTCCCCTAGCCTTCCCTAGGCCTAGGAGAACTCATGACTATCCCTTGTAGATAGCCCATGAGCCAGGGTCCTTGATGACCAAGCATTAAAGCTCTTTTAGTCATGGGGAGGATTGGACCAAGGTTCCTCCTTAATATAGCTACTAAGTAAATAGTTAAATTCCAAAAGGAAACGTTAAAACATGAGACGAAGCGTACTGGGCCTTTTCGCCTCAACTGAATCCGTTTTCGACGAAACTTGGCGTGCAGCTATATTAGGGTATAGAGAACATATATACTCGGACAAAACTCAAAACGCTCTGGTGGATTTGGCCGGCGTTCGGTAGGTCGTTACAACGTACGTTTTCACTTACAACAAAGAGAGAGAGAAAGAGGAATCATGGCTGCGAGAGAGCAATTATAAAGAGAGAAAGATCACGCAGAGGGAGGAAAATCTTGAGGGCAATGTGTTTTGAATTTGAAGAGAGGTTAGAGTTTTGGAAATTGTTGGAAGTTATCCACTTTATGAAAAGTTTGGTTTTGCAAACAAATAACATTTCTAGGGAAAATTTACTTCCCTTCATATAATACAACTTAGATTTGATTGTAATACCAACTTCCTTAAGAACATACTTGACACATGTTGGTATCCAATGGTTTTGTTATGGTGTTTGGAGCCCTTCAGAAATTGCTCCCGTATAATGTGAAGAAGAGGATGAGATCCATAGCTATAATTTGTAGCCATATCAACACTTTTACACTAAATACTACTGAGAGAAGTTGTAGTTGATTCACTCAAATGACATATTCCAACTTTGTGAACTACGTCCTTTCGTTCAGATTCAATCACCCCATTGAATGTGACGTGGCACGTCCTTCATAGAGTCGTCTACCCCCGTGTGACATGTTTATTTTATGCTTAGCGTATGCTCTATTGGAGAGGTCCAATGTGGGTTATTAGTATTTTCTATTTGTTAGGTTAGTTTCCTAATGAGATATGTTGGGTTGGATTTTTAGGTTAGTTTCCTAATTGGATAAGTTATGTAGAATAGATTAGAGGGTGGTAATTTGATTATTCAGTTGTAAATGAAGTTAGAGTTATTTTAGTAGAAACTATAGTTTTCTTTAAACCTAACAAACAACGTGATTTTTCTTACGAATTTCGCTTCCGTGTTCGTAGTTATCACGTAGTTTATTAAATTAGATAGTAAGTTCCACCCTAATATGAAACCGGTTTTCCTGAGAAATTCCTTTCAAGTGAATAATCTGCCCTTAAGCAGAACCATTAAGGATGTAGAGTTGATTAATCAACTAACAAGCTCCAATAATTGAAAAAAGCACCACATACTCATAACTGCATTGACTGCAATTGGCTAGCCATTCCAACAGATCACAAGCTTAGAACATATGATTCACATTACGGCATGAATTTTCACCATTAACGCTTAATTTTATCACAATGCACTTATCACAGCAAAAACATTATGGTATTAGTCAAGATGTTTGAACTTACATTCATGCCAATCAATTGGAAGATTTACATCAAGCCGAAACTATACAGTATATGGTGCTCAATACATTTTTGGATCATTAATGTAACAATTTCTGTAAACCTGGCTCCAGGACAACTCTACAAGTTTCATAAATGATTGGCTCTAACCGACTTAAGTTCATTAGAGAGCATCTATGCAGGAAACCTTGTGAACCAAGGTATGTGCCCTTAGTATCTATAAGAAACTCTATAAGAAACTCTATAATTGAATGATACAATTGAATAGTACAGGCAGGAGAAATACTAATTAGGTTTTGCGTATAGGTCAATGCTACCTATTTGCAAGCGTGATGTTGCTTGAACATCTCGAACAGACAGAAATGTGAACCTGCAAAATATTTTTAATTTAAATTCTGGAATGACAGGAAAACATAACAGAAATCTGGACTGTTTTGATTGATTTTTACCTGAATGTGTTGGACAGTTGCCGCACTGAACCAATTCTAAATGTTTTACACTGAAAACGTTTCTCAAAGATCTGAGAAGTTTGTTTATCCAAAAGGTGCCAGCTCATTCCCCCATCATTGCTTCCCTCAATAACCCTACATTAGTAGGAAACAGGTTGAGTCTTGTAAATATATAAACTCTGTAATGATAATTTGTTGTAATCAACCGAAAAACAAGCATCAACTATATTTATCTCTCTTGCGCTAGAGATTTCTCTTTTGAATTATAACAACTACATTGAAAAAGGCACCAAGAATAGCTACTTCCTTATTCTAAGAAGGAACAGTTATTAATGAGAGACTACATGTATGTATAGGAACACAATTGGCTTGTCAGGTGAATAGAAATTTAGAATGGTAATTGCTTTAATAACTATACATATCAATGATATATCTATGGGTGGGGATCAGGGGATAAATCATATCTCAACTCATTTCACAAGTATGTCATATAAATAGTATTATAATTTTTAATAGTAACTTTCCTTACAGATTAAGACCTGAGTTTTGGATAAGATGATGTCCTGAGCATGGATCATCTAAAAAGAAAAATCTCTTATTTTTGAATCTTCTCTTACATCTTCATATGTGATTCAACCAAAATGGACAATTCCAAATAATGAACACTTAACATTCATCGTCTGATGACATTTACAGATTCTTAGAAATGAGATTGTTTTGTAGATGACCTCAATCATAACTCATTCCTCAAGTTCGTGAGGTAAAATTTGTTGGAATAATTTTTGTCTACTGGTCGAAATCCCCATAGATAACTGTATACAACTGTATAAACGAATTCAAACCCAAAATATGCAGAGAAGAAGCGAAGAAAATGTCTTCGAGCCTCGTTACCAGCGTTGGATCGCAACGAGTGGTTCATAGAAAGAAGTGTGAGCTGTTGGATTGGTTCTCTCACAGGTATCTGTGGCATCATCATCATGGGAACTGTTCCTCTATTTTTAGGGAGAAGTTCAATTTGTCCCCTTTAAACCCATCACCAGTCGCCCATATTTGCACCAATACCATCAAAGGGCAGAGAGGAGAAATGCCAATGCAGTTTCAGAAAGAGAGAGGCAGTGAAATCTAGGGAGGAAAGAGAGAATTCAAGAGTAAAGATATGAGGGAGGCAAAGATATTAGAAAACAAAATGGAGATTTTGTTTTTAGATATGAGTTTAGAGTTCCCAAGTCGCAATAGGAGTTCTGTATGCCGTTGGACAATAATTTCGTTTGCAAGCCGATGCATGTTTTTTGTTAACAGAATTTGCTCCGCTCAAGCAGATTCAGTATGCACCCAATGCATCTGACACAGCCAATCACTCGCAAGCCCCAAACAGATACAAGCGGATGCATTTGCACCTTGCGGCGAACGAAGCACGACCGTAGTTGAGAGAATGACAACAAGGGAAGTTTTGTATACCATCGATAAACAGATTCTGTGTCGGACTGCTCCAGCTTCTTATTCTCATTGATTTCATTAACTTGATGATGGTGATAGGGAGAGTAGAGGTGTAGGTGGCTAGATGGACAATGAGTAGATCCACTAACAATGTAGCAGAATATCTCGAGTTCATGCCCTTTCAAAAATCTGTATCGCATCATTGCATACAAGTTGCACTACTAATCACAAAGTACTATAACTACTTAAAAAAGGGCTTCAGATGTAACAGATAACTCGGTGGTGGATATTCTAAGTACTCTACTCAATATGACAACTGTAACTTACAGTACCAAGTAGCACAAGATCGAATCTTCTATCACGAGCTATATTTTCTTTCAGTCCTATATATTCATAAACATGTACGCATATTTAGGACATTTTAACACCTGATTTGTTAAGTAAGAACCACAAAAATTGAAGGGCTTTGGCCAAGTTCATAATAATAAGATAAAAAGTAAAAACTAATTCAGCAAAGAAACACTGATA
This sequence comes from Kingdonia uniflora, assembly GCA_014058105.1. Lineage (NCBI taxonomy): Eukaryota > Viridiplantae > Streptophyta > Magnoliopsida > Ranunculales > Circaeasteraceae > Kingdonia > Kingdonia uniflora. The sequence continues at coordinate 1,387,880 of JACGCM010002686.1, read as the reverse complement.
TAATTCTTGCAAGCCTGCAAATTCAATGGATTCAGAGCACATGAGATATGTTTTCGGCAAGTTTAGTGTTTACTAGCATCATATTAGAATTTACTCTCATATATCCATAACTAATTCTCGATATTCATCTGAAATCAAAAAGAAGTTCTGTGGTAAAAAAGAATCTTACCAATTCATTGGATCTCTCTCGGGAGCATCATTAGCTGACATCAATTCATATGCCTCGAGTTCATACATCTGACCATCCCTTACTTTATACATTAACCAACAACCTACATTACCATGTTCAATGAGTAAGAGCTATGACGACATACGCGCAAAGGTAATGCAAATTATTGTACATACACTAAGATGTCCAACATTGTAGTAATTGTATACTTGTGAGGTTTTTTTTTTCACTAATTTTTCCTTTTTGATGGTGTAACCGTGCAGTTTTGAGGTAAAGATGATAATAATCGGGGATACTAAATTTCTATGCCGAAGGACTGTTTTTAGAAATAATGGGTTTGGATACACTCTAAATCAACCCACTTAAAAAAATAGGTAGTATGACTAACTTGACCCAAGTACTTTTTGCATACCTGACTCGGTTTAGTTGGCTTCTTCGCAGAATTAGTCTCGAAAAAATTACATTATAGTCTAGACCCATAAAGCCACTCTTAAAATAAATCTTTCGTCTCTTTTCCCCTCTACCTGCTCTCATACGTTTCGAGGAGGTGGACTTTGGATGTTGATATTTAAACACGTGGAAAGTGAATAAATAAAGGCTAACATGATCCAGCTCATTTAAGCTGCTACACGGTGGTTTACAGCTCCACTGAGCCGGCACTTTGGAGTGCTGGCTCAGTGGGCCGCTTTATAATAATATAGATGTGAGTCTGAGGACGTGTCTCTATATGGGTCTGCGTCTACGATACACCTTACAATTAAAATATCCAACAGACTTAATTTAGTTATTTCTCTAGTGAGAAAGATATAACCTTAAAATCATGTACTACCTTCTCTTTATCAAACATGATGTACTATATCAAACATAATAATGAAGGGAAAAGTAAATTAGAGTAAATGTAAGGGATAAAAACTATGTACTACAACAAGTTAGCACAATTCATGAAAATCTTGTTTAAACAAAGCAGTCGATATTCTTGTTAGCTGCCGTACCTTTAGAACCATTGGGTTCCTCCCATTTAGACTGGCGAGTACCGTCAAATGCACATGTGACCTAGAATTCGTCATGAATAGAGAATTTTGACACTTAGACCACCATTTATGTCCACAAGAAAATAGTCAGCTGCAATAAACTGAAGGAATGCTACTTACAATTCCAAAAGGAAGCTCTTCACCACTTGCAAGAACTAAACCTGAAGATATTCGGTTCACCTTTAAGAACGGTAGGGAAAGGGAATCTTTAATTAATTGACCATAACTCTTAAGATTATCAATAATATCACCAAGGGCATCCAACACAACTGGCAAAGAAATCGAGGTTTTGACAGGATCCCCAGCTAAACAAATACTCATCGTCCAATCTGTTTCCAACTCAGTCTTTAAGGAAAGAGCAGCAAGTAGCCCTCTTATAGCTGGCATATTCCTGTGCAGGATATTTGAGGTTTTGGAATCTGTGTTTATAGAAATTTTCCTCACTCTGAAAGATCTTTTGTTAAGATCTACCAACAATATTTTAAGTGCCTCAAGGATTTCAACAGTTTCGAAGTTGGAAAGACCATTACCAATCAACTGCAACAGTAATGGATAAAAAGCGTCGTAAATGTTACTAACATGTTCATCCACGCATACACGGACTGGGCATGAAGAACAACTCAATGAATCATTCTGGTCAGAACCCACTTCAGATCTTGCTATTCGCCATTCTTTTGCTCCACTTAATCTTCCTGGCAATGAGATTGAACCATCAACTTGAGAGTGGAGGTCTCTTTCAAGCTCTTGTGTTTCATTCTTGTCATTATCTTCAAGGACAGAAATTGCTTGAGATGTAAAGCCTCTTCGAAATTCTTTTCTCATATTGAAGAGAATGGTTGAAACCACAGACTCTGTAGTAATGTTTCGCCGAATCAGAACCTGCAAGAAAAGTTCTCCTATTTGTTGATATTTGACAGATAAAAAAGAATGTAAAAAAGGCGATCAGAATAATAAAATCACTCAGAAGAGATTGGAGACAGATACAGATAATAGAGTATCATGACTAGTCTACTCTTACCTCATGCCACTTTCTTGTATAACGTTTGGTGACATCATGTACTCCATCTTTACCAAAAGCAATCACGTAACTTAATTTTTTTTTCCAGCTTCAACCAAATAAGTAAATATTGAGTTAAATAATGTGCAAGATAAAGACCATACTATCTCAAAAATTCAAATTGGTTTCAGAAGATAGTCTAAAGGACAGAAAATTAAAATTTGTGGTGAGAAAGTACCCCATCTCATATAGCAATGGATTGTCATAGACCCCTTCACATGGATCAAGATGCATCCATCTGCATTACCATATATACATGTTAAAGTCCCAGGAACGTTGTCAATAACCCTAAACGGAAAATTCACTATGAGATGAAAAGATACAAAGAAATGCAAAATAATCAAACGTTACCTTCCCAGATAGTTTGAAAAACACTCTGTCCAGACATGATCAGTGAAATCCAGTATCTGCCAATGAAGCATAAGTAAATAAACAAGCACATTGTCTTTCTCTCACAATTCAAAAGCATGTCCAGCTTGTAATTGGTTAAATGTATCATTAAACACCTTATTGCACAAATTGAATATAAAAAACAGTACACAGGTGTAACTGTTAAAGGACGACTGAGACTCTCGATGATATGCAATTAGACGACCTTAACTGAATTTAGGGCAAGACTCTCCTTTTCCTTGGCAGTAAAAGATGGAGACCAACAGTCCCTCGACCCTTACAACTCCAGCTATTCCTTAATAAAACTAGTTCCTTATGAAAGTAGGCCATCGTTTATAACAATTTGCAGAAATAAACACAACAGATATATTTCTACTAAACCACTAACCAGACGAGATTTATAGTGAAAAGCTCGACAATAGAGTGTGAAGCAATTGGCCCACTCTCCACAGCGGCCTTTTTTTGTTTCCACAAGCTGCATGAAATGAGGGAAACTGCGGTTATTTGAAGAAAAAAATCCCTAAGGATAAAGAAATACTAATACCTTTAATGGATCATTGTACCGTGGGAAGCGGGTGACTCGTGAGCAGTTATTACATCTGGAGATTGTAATAAAGTTTAAGTAACGGGATATAAAAACTTTGTGGGGGTGTGTGTGTGTGTGTTTTTTATTTTGGGGGAGGGGGGGGGGGGGGGGGGGGGGGAGCACACAAGTACTAGAAAGTACGGTTACAACATAAATTTACTTCTTTATTGATCCGAAAATAAGATGTCTAAGTTTACTCTATATACAGAAAAGTAAATGTGCGTCAAGATACAGGTTTTAGATCCCCTTCACTCTTTTTATCTTTCGCTTTCTCTCTCTCTCTCTCAATAATGTGATATGTCACGGCCTAGGGCCGTGCACCATCGTTCATGGTTTGTGGGCTTTTCCCAAGACCTTGGCAAGTTCAGCTTTTCTTATTTTCTCTTTCTAGAATATTCCGTACTTTCTATATTAGTTTATATTAGTACGTAATTGCTTTAAGCAAGACTCGTTCGAAAAGAAATAGGATTTATAATTTGTTTCCAGTAAGGACTAGGTTTTTATTTTGAGATAAGCCTCCTTTATTTATAACAGAAGAGGAGGTCCTCTCGCTTTTGTACTTAGGTTGGTCTGAGTAGAAAGTTATTTTGCTAAGAGTTATGTAAAGTTTGGAGGAAAAGTTATTTTGCTAAGAGTTATGTAAAGTTTGGAGGAAAAGTGCAGACCCTAGATCTATTAAATCTTTATTTTGATTGAAATTATAATTAGTTGCTCCCACTAATTAGTATATATCATGGTTCGAAACTGACTATAATCTCTACTACAATATTTCCCTAACCTTTCCAATTAAGAAACTAGCTAAAAGTAAAAATCCTACAACTAACAAGCTAGAATCTCCAATAGTGCATAAATATAAAGATAGGCCAACGATAGGTAGTAGGCGACCCAACAGGGATGTGCCACGCCAATCCGATTCCGATTCGGTGAGATACAAAGATTTAATAATTTGTATATGCGTTTAGGGGCTCTTACAAACTTTAATAATCCCCAAAACAGCATCGAAATCGACAGAAACCTAAGCGTTAACAACAGTAAGAAAACCCTAGGGGGTTTTGATAGCAAAGAGCAATGGAGTGTTGAGATTGACCACAGTAGGCACAAGCGACACAAAGGAGTGCCATATACAAGCCCGGGCCAGGTCAACGCCAACACCAACACAGGTCAAGCTAGAATCACCAACACAGGTCTAGTCAACGGCAACACAGGCCAGGAAACGTACGAGCACATGCCGATCTCGAACCAGCCCCAACATAGGCTGATCCCGACCCGACAGCTAGTAAGCTTTGATCCAGTCCCGATGAGAGGCCGACATTCTCTAAGGCGGACCTTGACCCGCTCTCACACCAAAAACCGCCAATTTTTTGTCCCCCGTGGAAGGATTTTAACACACTTTTTCGCAAACAGGTGACTCAGTTTTTTAAAGCAACAGGATTATAAAGCACATGAATATTAGCAACCCAACGTTTCTTTTTGGTAGGTACATTCAATGGATGCGGGAAGTATCGTGAAAGGATTTACAACTTGAAGAATATGACCATAGTTCAAGAGGTTTTCAACAAATGTCTTATGTTCATCGACACTCAATCCATTAACAAATTCGTGGTCGAATTTTCTAAGAGGGGGAGAGTTGATATGTCTCGGCCGAGGGCCATGCACCACCGCTCACGGTTTGTAGGCTTTCCGCCTTGACAAGTTGAGCCTTTCCTATTTTTCCTTTTCTAGAAAATTCACTAGTTTTTATTATAATTTATATTAGTATATAATTGTTTTTAACAAGTCTTGTTCTGGAAAAAATAAAATTTATTATTTGTTTTTAATAAGGATTAGGTTTCTATTTGAGATAAGCCTCCTTTTTCTATTAAAAAAAAAAGTTCATCTAGCTTTAATTCATAGGTTAGTTTGAGTAGATTGCTATTTTGTGAAGAGTTATGTAAAGTTTGGAGGAAAATTGCAAACCCTAAATCTTTTAGATCTTAATTTTGATTGAGATTATAATTAGTTGCTTCCACCTAATTAGTTTCTATCAGAATGAACAAATTAGATTAATACAAAGTTCTTCTCTCCAACTTAATACAAGGTGTTTTTTGGTATTTTTCTTCTTTTTATCTTCTTATTTATTAATGGTAAGAATCAATGTATAATTCGAAGGTATTCAGCTAATAAGTTGAAAAGGAGTTATTCAGAAAATCAAAGACAGCGTACACCCTTTCGTCAGTTTGGCATCCCTCACCACATCAAAGACCCCTTCGTCAATCACAAAGTCAATGGCATTCCCTTCATCAAACACATTGTTGGATGAATGTGGAATCGAGCACCTGAGATCATTGCCATATTTTCTACAAGGCAATGGTTAAGCCGAAGCTATAAAAAAAATGTGTAGAAGCTAAGTCGAACTGTCTAGAATAATCTAGGATAACCACAGGGCATTGCATGAACGGCTTTCCACTTACCTATGAGCTAACTCGAACATTTCCTACATCAGCCACATGACCAATACCATTCTCATTACTATTTGGCGACGAGGTGGTACTCCAATTCGAGCTCAACGTAGAATTGCAAAGCTTGCGCTCGACATCCAATTCACCTTAGAAACACAAGATGAGGCCCGACAGCCAACTTAGAAGTCTTCGGTGAGCGACAAGAAAAAGGAAACATTAAGATCACCAAACCTCACCTAACCCAACTCTAGGAAGAGGATCAATATAATATTGTCGCATATATGTCAAAAGAGGATTGCCTTCCCTTCATCATTTCTTTCCTTCCAAATATTTACCCAATCACATACATGATAAGGTCTCCACATTCGTTCCTTGTCTTCCTTCTCAATAACTTGCACCACCATGCTTTAAAAAAATTAATAGAACCCCTTTCAACAACCAAAGAGATACCAAATAGCTTAATGAAATGATTCCAAACCTCCATCACAATTGGAGAATGTAGAAATTGATAAAACGATCCATATTGAAATCACTGTCTTAGTTCATCTATAATTGTTCTTCATTATTAAGCCTTAAGAGAATACTATTTTAGATGGTATCTCATTCCTCCAAAGCATGCTTCATTCTTCATCTATAATATCAGTTAATCCACTACGCTCCCAGTTTCAACCAAATGCCTACAAACCACCCTCACGTGAATTCCCCATTCTTGACTCACTTTCACTTGAACAAATTCTTCGACTCACGTTATAACCAAATTGACTTTTTGAATCATAGTACCAAGTTCCTTCATTTCTCTTCCTAAAAGATGGCTCAGGAAATGGAAACTCCGATTTATATTTCACCATGTCCTCCTTCGTCCATTTCGCAAAATGCCTTCACTCTCTCCACTTTTAGGTCACATGCATTATAAATAGACGTACAACAAGGCAAGTTGTCATTATCGCACCATGCTCACAGCAGAAGCTAATGCTTCCTCATTCTCAATGTTGATTTCAATGCCTACTTGGAACATATGGCATTAAAATTTCACTATAAGTTGTTGAAATCCATCGATTAGTATAGACACATAACACTACTTTCCATAAACTCAGACAAAAATTAGGAGATAAATTTGTATATGAAGATAGTATAAACCCATTGTAGCGCTACTCAGAATCTTTCCACGAAGTAGGATACAGATCGTCTAACGAACACATTGAACACATATAAAGAAAGAGAGGCAGGCTGAAAAGAGAAACAGCATTAGAGGAACGTACAGGATATAAGGTGAGGTCCAGCAGAACGATGTTTAAAGTTGCAGCAACAATCAAATGAAAGGTAGTGCAACATATGACCTATATTGCATCTTCCTGAGTTGTAGAGAATTCTTGCCATTAAGCATCAAAGAAATGATGAAAAGCTTTAAGGAAAGAGCCAATTCTACCACTTCCTGATATCGTGAAAGATGTTGCAACGACTTTTATTTGAGCTTTGGCATCTCTCAGAATCGCAAAAGGAAAATATATATATTTGTTATATTATGTCTATATGTATAGATTTGTCAAGTGATGCCGATTAGAGAATTGTCATAGCCTTTCTGTATGGCTTGACAACTTCGCAGATTTCTGAAAACGATGGAGTGACAGATTCTTGAGAGAAATCCTACAGCTTTCAATGCTTCATTCGAGAATGAGAATGTTAGAGGGCTTGAGATAATCCCAAGGCCCTAATACGAAGTAGAGATTGTATGTAGAGAGAGATTAGGTGCACAGACAAAGGAAGAAAAAAGTCCAATGTGAAAGAAAAACCTCTCATAGTGAGCCTTTTTATACTAATGTGCATTATTGAGGGTTGTAGCCCCATTATTTCAAGTAAAGATAGTCGGGATGAAGCACTAGCATGCCCAAAAAGAGTAAGAATGCAATATCAGTTTAAAAAAACTATTGAACTACATTAGCCTCGTACCTATAGAGTTCAACTCGAGAACCTCCGAACTGAATCTCATGAGGCAGTGGAACGCCCATGCCACAATTTACAGTACAACTACCACAGTCATCACAAGGAGGCGAATTGACCCACCTACAAAAAAAAGAACCATAACAATAGGTTAAAAAAAATCAATAATCGTCAACCGGGAAGAAAATTTTGGACCAAGAACATGAACAAACATTAAGAAAAAGAAAAATTCTAATAAGGCAAAGCTAAATGCAAAATGGCAACATGTAGTCCCTTCGTTTATTATAGAAACTACGCAGAAGTAACGATCTAAATCACAATTAAACTAACCTAAAATTCGCCTTTGAATTAAACTCACTTAATCGCTTAAAAATTAAGTCTCGGAGACCTAGAGTTCATGAGTTTTACCCAAAACTCAACATAACTCTCCCCATCTTTGAAAAATTAATCCACGAATTTTGAAGACAGAAGAAACAACTCTGAGCATAGGACAACCATGAATCCTTCCACGGTACTTGCCATACCCGTTTTGTTTGCCTGCAAATAGAGAAACTATTGTTTCGCTAAAAATACCGTGCGTGACTTCGTTTGAATCCCCAAAAACTGATTAAAATCTTGACTTGAACAATCTTCAAACCCTTGCAAAAACGAATCACTAAACTCTGAATTAATTACCTCTTTTGGTGATTCATTAAAGATTAAAGGTTTATCCCAATCAAGTAATAGAGAGGAATTGCAAAATTCAACCTTTAGTGGGTTACCCATACTCTCTCTAACCCAGTGCTTGTCCTTACACGTTGTAGAAGATGTTGTGGTTGTTGTTGATTTGGTGTGTAATTGGCTAGTGGCCATGGGCCATGGAAGTGCTCGTGTGAGTCAATGCAATTGGGCCCAAGCTTCTTTTGATTGTTGGGCTTCGGCTGTCCCCATTGGGGTTAACGACCTTGGTTTGATTGGTTGCTAGGCTTTGGCCCAAGCCAACATGTTTAAAACTTGTTAGCATGTGAGCAACACATGTTTTTGTTAAAGGCACGCCGCTTCCATTGTCATTGTTGATGCCATGCATGCCTCTGCCAGTGACCATTGTGTCCCTGCCCAATTAACACGTGCCTTGCTCAATGCCATGTTTTGTTAAACGTGTACCTTGTCCATCTTGAATTGTGCCTTGCCCGATGCAGCGTATGCCTTGCCTTATGCCATGTCATATGTTGTACGTCGTGCCATGCCATGTGCCGTACATTGTGCCATTCCCTGGACATATATTTTTCACGTGCTTACCAAATCTTTCTTCCCTGACTCCCTCGTTTTGAAGCTGCTGCAAACCTCGAGTCGAGTAGCCGTTTCCCAGCGTTTTGATTCCGTAAAAACCCACCCCGACGGTTTTAAACTTCGATGTGTGAACTCCAGTGGATTGTGATATACCTGCCATGCTTTCTCTGTTGATTCCTTACACAACCTGCTGCAACCCACGATGAAATTTTTCATCCTCTTGTCTCCCTTCTCCACGAGGACCATTTACAACGAATTTGGGATTGGTTTTGATGATTCCGTTAGCCATAATATCGAAATCTCACACGATTCCTTTTCCTTTCCGCGATAACTTTGTCTTCTCCGTCGAGTCTAACCTAGAAATCACGATTTCAGCCGGTGGATTTTCCTCCAACGGCCACTCTAACTGATTTCGTCTACTCTTCTTTTTGGAAAACATCTCTAAATTAATTTTGTCGAAACCCTCTTCGATTCGCGGATCGATTCGCAATTTCGCAATCACTAATAACTTCTTCAATCCCATAATTTTTTTCGTCGCAGCCAAACAAATCGACAAAACCTCACTCCTCAATTTGTTCGACTCGGGGTATTGATTTGGGGTGGTGTTAGTTTTCTTTGATTGGACTTCATGATGATCGGAACCATCAATCAGGTGAACTATCTGCATCAAGGTCGTGACCCTATCGTGGGACTTTGATCGATAATTTTTCAACACGTTTCCGTCTTCCCCACCTACAACATTAATCGCACAGTGACCCTCTCTCTCCGTCGTCTCCTTGTAGGGATTCATCTTCAATCCCACTCCATCGAATCTCATTGAATCCTTCGTCACAACACCCGCCTCAATCTTCGCAATCCTTACAATGCTTGTACATACATTTCAAACCTAGGATTAAACATAGCTTTGATGCCAAGTTTATAGAAACTACGCGGAAGCAACGATCTAAATCACAATTAAACTAACCATAAACAAGCATTTGAATTTAACTCACTTAATCGCTTAAAAATAAAGGTCGGGGACCTAGGGTTTATGAGTTTTACCCCAAACTCAACATAACTCTCTAAGGCTAAGCCTTTTCTCTCACTAAAACTAACATAAGAAATAAACTAAGCTTAGGCTCTCTTTTATAGGAGAAGAGACCTAGCACAAAAAAAATAGAAACCATAGCTAGACTCTCCTAATTATAATGCCAATCTAATAAACTAATTAAAAATAGCAAAAATAGAAAAAGTGGTCCCGCAAGATAATAGTTTAGGAGCATAACAAACTTCAAAAGAATATCTAATTTAGCTCTAAACCAGTTTTACCCTGGAAACAGCCTATTATTCTCCACTTGATTAGCGATATTGAAATAAAAAGTAGCGAAGAACAAAAAGCACCTGAATGATTGTTTGAACCAGAAAAGCAATTGCAGCAGGAAGGCATGATTTTGTTCATCTTCTGAAGGTTTAAAGTTCCCCTCCTACGATAAAAGTGAAGATATGTTAAAACCCTGTTTAGGAAGATGTACTACCCCAAAAAACAAAAAACAAAACTGCACAGGAAAAATGAATTTTTGACTCCATAGAATTTGGTGATAAACTAAAACCCTCCACAAGGAATGAAGCAGTTATCAGAGTACATGAAGATTAACACCAGCGTACAAGAACTGACTGAGAACTGTTCCAAAGGCAGCTCTGTGACAAACAGAGCGTTTAATATAATTTCAATATGACCAGCAATAATAAGAATCTTTTGATGCATACAGGATATTCAAATTCAACATGTATATTTGGAAAATTGAAATCTAACATCGAACTTTAAAAAGGGGGAAACATTGCAGCATTTCATGATTGGAGCAGAAAATATTGATGCTTCAATATTAACTCATACGAAGTGGACTTTGATATTCCGTACCAGTCGTACTAATTCGCGAAGAAACAACTTAAGTAACTAAAGAAGGTGAGATGCTTCATGCTAGTTCTATATATGGGTGTCAAAAGTGGACAGGTACTTGTCCGCATAACACCAATATAAAGAAACCTCTAGAATAGAGCCAAAAGCGTTAAATGGATCAAAGCTATCGATATTTGGTCTAGAGTCAAGTATAAAGGCAAGTTAATTTAAGACACAAGAATTACTATACAAGATAAAGACTTTATTAGAAATGAATGCAACAGGTTTTCTCAAGAACTGGCCAATAGATTGGGGGGCCTACACTGTAGTGAGGTAACTAGGTATCCGCTAACACCCTAAATTTTCTTTCTTGGTGAAATACCAACAAGGTAATATAGAGTTCACGTAAAATAATTTGATTCAAGTGTTACTTTCTATGGTGCCAACTACCAAACAAGCAAGCATCACACATTAACCTAGGAACATGAAGCATACGATTAAGGCTTAATATCGACGTTTAGTGGGCGCTCTATCTTCATGGCTATAATAATAACATATTTGATCAAACTGCTTCAATAGATGCATAGTGTTATCCGCCGTGTCTAATTCAATGGTGAAACAGGAAATGTGAACACAGAAACCATAACAGTAAATAGAAGGAAGGAGTACCTTTGCTAACGAAACCAAAGCCCTCTCCTCGAGTTCATCCACAGAAACAGATTTGCGAGCTGCTTCCTGACGAACCGGGTCTTCATACTAGAACAACAAGCATGTTGAAACTTCATATCAATACATTATTGAATTCTTCAAAATCAAGAATCATCGAGGATCAAACAAAATGCAATTACCATGAGAACTTGAGCAATATAAGGCCGAACTCTCTGCTCGAACTCCTCCCCATTGTCGCTAGCACGATACTGCTGGAAGAAAAGAGCTTCCTCCTCAGCCTGAAGGAAAAACCTAGAGTTAAGTATCCAACCATGGTTCAAAATATCCATTAAAGTAGTACTTTTTTTCATCTATAGACCGAGCCATTCTATGATTAGCGAATAAATCGACCGACCCATTCTATAAATCCTGAAGCAAATGATAGTCATGTTTTTTTACGTATCATCATATGATTAGCGAATAAATCGACCGACCCATTCTGTAAAACCCCGTCGTTATTTTTTCAATTTCCATGATTTTTCCATAAATAAAATATTACTGAAGAAACATAACATTGACGTGCAATATATCGTGAAATATCAGTAAGATTGCAGTTATTCAGGGCCCATCTTTTCATATATAGACCTATAGACCAACATTATCCCTAAACGTTTAAATCCGCGACTCCAATAACCACATAACTCCTATTACATTCTAATAATAGAGTTCAAACCTGCAAAGCTCTAGCCAATTCCTCATCCGAAATCACAAATGCATCATCCGATGACTCCACTACATGATCATCTCCACCGCCCCGTACTAATGTCTCAGACACCAAAGATCCTCCTTCGCCACTAACCGATAATAACTTAAGCTCATCCGACGCAAAATTTACCTTTTTTATTTTTAAATTCTCACCACCCAATTCCTTCAAATTCAAAACCATCAAAATCATACAACCAAAGTCAATACTTAACAACAAAAACTCAAATTTCAAATTTAATTACAACTTTTCGGGTTTCTTACCAGTGATGAATCAAGTTCTCCATCTTCAGATTCTTCGCTGATTGATAGTAATCGAAGGTTATTGGAGATCGATTTAAGATCAGAGTCTTCGGTTATGATCACATCATCACTCCCAATTATCTTCAAATCAAAATAAAAACATTCAGAGAGAGAATTACATCAAAACAAAGACAGAGAGAGAGAGAGAGAGATGACCTTTTGTTCTTCAGGGAGGACTGAAGTGAGAGAGAAGAGTTGAAACTTGAGGACCTATAACAGGGAGAGTGGTTAGAGAGAATGAAAATGAGAATAAGAGAGAGAGAGAGAGAGAGAGAGAGAGAGAGAGACTTCAATGTCGTCTTCGGTATCAAAGTCGACTTCAAAGTGGTCACCATTGAAACTGACGAAGAACTTCCGAGCTACCATTGATGATCCTTCCTCCAACACTGCCTTTCTTCACCAAATGCAATGTTACAACAAAAATTCCAAGCGGTCCGGGTCCGGGAACAGATTTTTTTAATAGAGGGAAGAGAAACTCTAGAGAGAAAGAGAATAATGTAAATCTACAAATTAAATTGTATTCGATTAAAAATGACCTGAAATTTATATAATCTATATAACAATATAATTGCGGACTCCTCTGTAGAATTGATTGAGGTGCTGCCACGTAAGCGTTTTAGAATTGATTATGATAGAGCCACGTCAGTTTTTCTTTGCAATTGTATAAAGACACGTAGTACTGTTTTGACGGAATCAAACTCAAACAAATTTTCACGAACACATCTCCCTCCATGAAATGGTGTAATTCTCTCATTTGCGACTTATCCTTTCTTCTAAAACAGTTGATCCATGTCGCTCTATCGGTCTCTCAAAATTGAACTTTAAACATATCTCTATCTATCTCCATTACTGCTTCTCTATTACAAATTCTACTGTGATTTTTGGTTTAAAGATGTGTAATTGAGGAAGAAGTTTTGATAGAAGATTGGGATATAGTATCGTTCAAGAAGTACGACAATCTCCAGGGTTCCTGAAATCAGTTCAATTCGAAGATTGTCATCATCTCTGGGTAGGTAATTCTTCATTTTTTTTCCTCTCAAAAACACCATTAGTTGTTTTATTTTTAGATTTTATTCTGTTTAACAACATAACTTCTTCTCTCCTGCGAAATGCCAAACAAAAACGTTGGCTCATGATCACCAAAGAAATTTGGGGTTTTAGAGTTTGATTTATAATTTACTCTACTTTCGCTTGCCTGTCTATGCGAATTTTGTTCCAATTCATCTATATTCTTCTTATTATTATTTGTTGTTCTTTCGTCATATTAAGCAGATTTTTTTTCGTTTGTTGTCTCTTTGAGAGTTGGTATGATGATCATGCTTCTGCAACTGTTAATCCGTCATACCCCCACTATTCATGTATGATTTGTTTTACATCTTTTGTATTACAATTGATAAGATTTGAAGATAACGCAAAATGGTAAAAATAGATTGTATATATAAAAATATGAGTACAATAAATCCTAATTTGGCTCGATAGATACAGTTGATTAATTTTTCTATTTAACTGTCTACAATCTTATATTAAATTCTTAATGTTAATGGTTTATTAAATTTCGTTATCCCCACAACACCGTTTATCATGTTTTAATAAACGGAAAAAAATATTGTGAATGTTTTGCTTATAGTTTTGATTCTTCTGAAACAACTAAATGCACTATTGAAGAGATTACTTTTAATTTTGTATTCAATATTTTTAATTTTATATTCCCATTGCACCCATTACATATTGTTATTTCTAAAGATTTATTTTTTCTCATTTATTTAATTGTTTTCTTTTCTAATATTTTATTTTTATACATATGATATCTTGAGAAAACGTTTCCTTTTTGGAAGTTCATCGCTTTCCTTTTTCGTGTAGGGGGTAGCAACGGTCTTCTTCTGACCATCCAAAATCAAATGAACTTTGGGTGGCACAGTCCTAGGGGATTTACTAGATAAACTTAAGCAATAGGTAGAGCTGTCCATTTACCAGATTTTGAAGAAGCTTTGCCTTTAATTTATGTAATTTCATCTCCAATCTCTCAAGGGGTATGATGCAAGCATATACTCCTTTCAACCTTGCCTCGACTTTTCTCTTAATAGGATACGCTGCAATTTAAATGTATTATCTTCCTTCATCAGGTATTTATTTTATTTTACGTATATATTATATTACGGGTGTTTTTTTATGAATTTGTGCATATCATTAGTAATACAAATTATTGTTTCGAACACAAAAGATTGGTGTTGTGAATTCTACAAAAAAAACTATACTAATCCTCTACAATGTATTTTTGAATTTTATAAGCACAATCCATATTTAGTTGTTATGGTGATCTCTCTCTCTCTCTTAGGATTTTGATACTACAGTTGAATCTTGGTATAATTCTGTTTTTGTTTTTCGAAAATACAAAATTATCCTTAGGATACATCCAAGGTCTACAATATTCCAGCAAGCAAAATGGATTGTTTGAAGTTTCAGAAAACATTATGACCAACAAATTGAACTTAAAAATGAAAATATAAATTATTTATGTAAAGGGTGTGTGAAGTGAGGGCATGATAAAGCTGACTTAGATTAATTGGGAGAAGTTTTCATTTCATTAATATTCACTAACTAAAAATGGCTAAAGGAATGGAGATTGTAGAACTTTTATACTAGAGTTAATGGAATCTCATATTTATTTTCAAGGTTCTCTTTGGTTATGGCTTATTTGTGGGATATCCAATGATTATATTGGATATAATTATTAGGAGGGGCTAACAAAACACTCCTAACTAATTTATGGGTATCCTTAACCAAGAATACTTTACTTAAATCATCATTGATCCGATCGAGTAATGAAAAGAAAAAAATTAGTAGTTTTTATGTGAATCTTACAATCCGGACAATGCATTAGATGCGATTCTTATAAATGTGTATTCGTACTTCATTTAAAATTGTTTCTTCAGTCAACTATTCTACATAGAGGCAGGAATTTGAACTCTTAGTACTTATTCAATAGGGTCATCCTTTAGGTCCGTCACACTAACGGCAATAACAACTACATTTGTAACGGAATTGGCAACAATATCATGATGATTGGTGTTAACTATAGTGGGAATGAATATGATAAAGGTTTGTCATTAACTTTTGCTATCATGTTTAAACATTTCTACCCGAGCATTGTTAGTCATCACTGTTTGCTTTATTAGATTCTAGATCTATTAATTCCTATTGCTATAAATGTTACTCATGGCAGACATGCATTACTTAACATGCTCTGAAAATCTGATTGACACATAATTTTTAAAATTCATATTTCCTCCGTGATTTTAAGTC
This sequence comes from Kingdonia uniflora, assembly GCA_014058105.1. Lineage (NCBI taxonomy): Eukaryota > Viridiplantae > Streptophyta > Magnoliopsida > Ranunculales > Circaeasteraceae > Kingdonia > Kingdonia uniflora. Next base: position 1,372,110 of record JACGCM010002686.1, on the reverse strand, counting down.
TAGCAATATTATTATTTATGATCATGAGTGCCCAAGTATTTGATTTGAAGGTAATAATGTTCTTTCTCTTCTACAATTCCACAAAATTTGGCCAGGTGACGTCTCTTTACTAAGGCAAATAAAATACAAAAAAGGTACAACAAATAAAGTAAAAAAAAAAACCCGTCTACATATGCTCCCATTGCTCTTCATAATTTTCATTGCATTCTTAAATAGATCATGATGTTCGCCTTTGTTGTAACTTTATAGTGTTTTGCATTTGTGTATTTCTTTATTGAGTAATTGCATAAGATATAGAATATCAGTACGTTTTGTACAGATTATGGCTATTAATAAGTATGTTCACAAGAGTAAAATAATGTATATCTAATATTTTGTGCCTCCACCTATGAAAATGGTTTTAGAAATTATGGCAGTATAGTGGTAAAGATGGTATTAATGAATGCAAAGTTACCTATGTTCATATCAGAGTTGAAGGGAGGGCAAGACATGTGAAAAATGAGGTGAAAATTGGAAGCTACAATGCATTACTGTAGCAGAGCATGTGGAGTTGCACAAAGAATTATTTCAATTGCCCTACGAGGTATGCTTCATATCAAATTCAAGTTTATACTCATAAAGAAGTCAAAATCTTATTGGAGTACCACATAGAAGAAAGGTATTTGCATACATACAACCTGCATACATACAACTTATTTATCAAAGTTGTCATAGAGACGAAATTGTATTAAGGTTGCAGTTTGGTTGTTTGTTTCTTTTGGTAGAGTTTTGTTATATTTTTCTTAGTGTTCATAATTCTTTATCCCAATAGAAAACACTTGATGAAGTCTAATCCTTGAACAATCAATTACCGTTAATCTTATTGTTTTGCTACACATTCTGTTACCATCAACTCACTTCTGTCATATGTGCTACCCCGTTGCATACATGGTTCTAAATAATATTCAATGTGACAGATCCACTTTATGTGCAGTATCTTAATCAATAACCTGCTATATATTGTAATCAATTTCCCACTATAGGCATAATTGATTAGTGTCCATAATACAAATATACTTGGGAAATACATGGTGGACATATTGCTTTAGCTCACAATATACCATAGGGATACAAGTCAAGGTCTGTCAACTATATTCCTCCACATTACTTTTAACCATTGTTTGCGTTTACTCCTTACTATAATGACTTCTTTTGAGTGATTTTTCACCTATTTAATTCTTTTGTTACAAATTGCAGCTTGGAGTTTGTGTACAAGATTACTGACAAACCGGAGTAGAACAGTGGTATTTCTACTCTTGGTTATGGGATTCTTCATGGCTGTCCAAACGGGAATTTTACTTATTTCTTACTCGAAGGAGCTCATAGATGGGGAGCCAATCTACGTTTCTTCAAATTGTTTCCCTGTTAAAGCCACCAAATTTGAACCCGCAGGTCACAATTTCCATTCAGCTGCACTAAAAATTCGCGGTTTTTGCTAGGAAGAAGAGATAGATCCCGAGGAACAGAAATCCGAGAAACCGGAGCAGGCCTATACTGCATCTTCAGATTCATATAGCAGCAAAGGAATAAAGAAATCTGGTGCCTCCGACAGTCAACAGCAAGATCATTATGCCCTGTTAGGTTTGGGGCATTTACGTTTTTTAGCCACTGAAGACCAAATAAAAAAGAGTTACCGTGAAACAGCCTTGAAGCATCACCCAGACAAATAAGCTTCTCTTCTCCTTGCTGAAGAAACTGAAGCAGGAAAACTTGCAAAGAAGGATGAAATTGAAAACCATTTCAAATCTATCCAAGAAGCTTATGAAATTCTCACAGATCCTGTCAAGAGAAGAGTCTACGATTCGACAGATGAGTTTGATGATGAAGTTCCTACCGATTGTTTGCCACAGAACTTTTTCAAGGTTTTTGGGCCAGCTTTTATGAGGAATGGAAGGTGGTCGGCTAGCCAACCAGTTCCATCGCTTGGAGATGATAATACTCCAATTGATGATGTAGACATCTTCTATGACTACTGGTACAGTTTTAAGAGTTGGAGGGAGTTCCCACATGCAGATGATTTTGATCTTGAGCAGGCTGAATCCCGTGATCATAAGAGATGGATGGAAAGACAAAATGCAAAGCTTAGAGAGAAGGCTCGGAAGGGAGAATATGCAAAGAGAAAAGAGGAGGAGAAAGCAAATAAAAAGAAAAAGAAAAAGAAAGAAGCCAAGTTCATGGCAAGTTAGAGGAAGAAGAGGCTGCAAGGGTTGCCAAAGAGGAGCAATGTCGTAAGGAAGAGGAGGATAAAAAAGCTGCTGAAGCTGCTTCAACTCAGAAAAAGGTCAAGGAGAAGGAGAAGAAACTTTTACGGAAAGAGCGATCTCGGTTACGAACACTCTCCACATCTATCGTATCAAAACATTTACTCGATCTAACTAAAGATGACGTGGAGACTGTGTATGCCACTTAATATTGATCAACTTCGTGGTTTATGTGACGAACTTGAGTGCAAAGAAGGAATTGAGCAGGCCTATTATCCTTAAAGATGCTAAAAGTGTTGGTAATAGCTACAAGGGGGTGAAGCAAGATGAAAAAGTGCCACCAAAGCCAGAACAAAATGGTTCGAATGGTTCTATAGTTGCCAATGGGAAAATGAAGCCAGATAACCCTCTAAAAAATTACCAGAAGAAAGAAAAACCTTGGGTTAGAGAAGAGATTGAACTACTGAGGAAAGCAATTCTAAAGTATCCCAAAGGAACATCTCGGAGGTGGGAGGTTGTTTCTGATTTCATCGGCACTGGAAGATCTGTTGACGAGATACTAAAGGCAACAAAGACAATTTTTCTTCAGAAATCTGATTCTGCTAAAGCTTTTGATTCATTTCTCGAGAAGAGAAAAGCAGCACCAGCCATTGTTTCCCCACTTACAACCAGAGAAGAATCAGAAGATGTTGTTATTCAAACTGAAAATCCAAAAGTCAATTTGACCAATAAACATAATGCTATTTGCTTATCTTATGACAGGAAACCATCATCTGCCATTGGGCATTCTTCGGATTCTTTTGAGTTATTACAATTTCTTTGAACTGATGCTAATAAGGAGATCTACATTAAAGACCAATCTTGCACGTTTAATAATCTTAATTCTTTGAAATTAATTGGAATTCAAATATCTTTAATTAGACCTCGGTTTTTTACTATCAATGTTTTATATACAATTGTATAGACTATACATGTTAAACAAATTATGGAAGTATAGTGGTAAAGATGGTATTAATGAATGCAAAGTTACATATGTTCATATCAGAGTTGAAGGGCAAGACATGTGAAAAATGAGGTGAAAATTGGAAGCTACAATGCATTACTGTAGCAGAGCATGTGGAGTTGCACAAAGAATTATTTCAATTGCCCTACGAGGTATGCTTCATATCAAGTTCAAGTTTATACTCATAAAGAAGTCAAAATCTTATTGGAGTACCACATAAACTAGAATTTTTAGGCCGGGCTTATTTTTCCTATATTCATAACGATGAAAAATTAAAATGCTTATTCTTACTATATCCTGCTAAAAACTATTTAGCATATAATTGGAATCAGTCAACGAATCTAATGAAAATCCTAAACAAACCATCAGTAATAATAGATCTCATTTATTAGTGGCAACATTTAATAACTTATTGCGGTATCATTTTTTTTCACATTTGTTTCCCGTACACCAGTTTTGGGACACTCTTATTAATGCATTTTGTTATGCTTAGTTGTAATATATTATATAATTGTCAGATGAGAGTTCCTACTTTTCCTTGGCGATGTGCACGAACCTTATTAATGTTGATTCTTCAAATATACAAGGTTTTGATTGTTTACAGCATATTGAGTAGCGCATTGGGCAATAAAAGAAGTTGATTCTTGGCGTTGGCTTTGCAAAACATAACAAACAAGGCGATCATTACTTTAAGGAAATAGATGAAAAGTACTTGCAGGTAAAAGTAGAAACTGTGAACGATTACAAATTGTTTCTCACTGCATATATGTATTACATTTGAGAATGCGATATAAGCAGGTAAATTGAATAACTTTATGGACCGTGTTTATGTATTGATATTCTAAAATTTAGGATAGCAAGAATTCACACGGATTATATCGTTCTTATTTGTATTTGGATCTTTAGCTCAAATGGAAGAGCGCTTGGTACTGCGAGTATGTGTATCAATTATCTCATTATCTCAAGAGATGGTGTTCCAAACACCCAAGATCCATTGTCCTAAAATGTGATACAATTAAAATAAAAATAAATGTAAGTATTGTTATAATATGAAATCCTATTACATTGTAACATCATAATTGGAGACTCGAACCTCATATTGCATTTATTACAAACCTCGCAGACCTCTCATGAAAAGAATCTCAGTAAATGCTCTATTAGTAATGTGTTATATTTTGGGATGTTCTATGAGTAATGTGTTGTTTTTTTTAATCTATTTTCTGATTTGTATTGGCATTCAGACCAAGATCCATTGTCTTAAATTATAAGTGTAAGTATTGCTATACATGAAATCCTATAGCACTATAACATAATAGTTGGAGACTCAAACCTCTTACTATATTTATTTCAAACCTCGCGAACCTCCTATGAAAGGTGACCCAGTAAATGCTCTATTAGTTGAGTTATATGCTTGGATGTTTTATGAGTAATGTGTGTTTTTTAACAATTTTCTAATTTGTATGTACATTTTTATGTTATTAGTTTGAGATTTGGATTTCCTGAATAAAGGTAACCCAGGAAATGCTCAATTAGTTCAGTTATATATTTGGATGTTTTATGAGTAATGTGTTTTTTTTAACTATTTTCTAATTTGTATGTACATTTTTATGTTATTAGTTTGAGATTTGGATTTCCTGAATAAAGGTAACCCAGGAAATGCTCAATTAGTTGAGTTATATATTTGGATGCTTTATGAGTAATGTGTTTCTTAAAACTATTTTCTAATTTGTATGTACTTTTTTATGTTATTAGTTTGAGATTTGGATTTCCTGAATAGTACAGCTGCTTGGCATTCATTTACTTATCATGAAGGAGTAACCAATGTGAGTAAATATGTCAGTATATATCTTAACTTGCAAACCAATGTGAGTAGATATGTCAGTATATATCTTAACTTGCAAGAGTCAGTAAGTTTTTATTTGGTTAAAATAATTTATGCCAAGGAACCTAAATTATATCACAAAACATTACTCTTTTTGCCGTAATGTGATCAATTAGATTTGTGTTTCTTTAACCATTACTCTTTTGCCTTTTAATTTTCATTAATGTAAGGTTGTTATCTTTTTTTTAAGCTAGAGGTATCTGGGGAAATTTGGCCATTTCTTTAACCATTACTAAAAGTTGTATAAGTGAGTATAAATGTTTGCTCATAAATCATGCTTATTGAAATCTAAGAAATGAGATTCTATTGGAGGGGTGCTTAGAAGTTGATGTTTGAAAACGCTTCTAGGTGTTTTCACGAAGAACTGCATTTTACTATCGACTTCACCAGCAATGTCTACAATGTTTATGAAGTGGCTGGTCCTTTTAAATGCATTGAAGAAAGAATAAAAAGTCTATAGGTGATGGTACACAACATTAAAAATACAACAACAATATTTCTTATGCCAGAGTCGATAACCAATCGGATAGTTCACGATTTTCACTTTCAAATAGCTCATTATTTCCTTCAAAGTGTTATTAGGTTGGTAGACGTACAGTACTTAGAGGATCATGCGACTTTTACTGCAACAGTTGCCTTAAACCAAATTCTTACGATAGGTGTTGCCGGTCATATGTTAATGTCAAAAGATTTGCATTATTATGTTCGCATGTTAATAGGGGATTAATAAAATAACCACTTGAAAAATTCAACACATTATGAGTTTTTTGTTTGATCATTACAACAGACACAGTCAATGTTATCTCTTTTAGGATCATGGTTTATGAAGAGCATATAGTTTTCAAAATGGATGACATAAATTCGTTTACCATACAATTATAGACATGGTCGCAGTTATATTAAACTAACAAAATCTAAATACTGTTTTTGATTATTGTACGTGAAAACTAAAAATCTATTGAAAAGGAGTTTTTGATTATTTTTTCTATATATTGTAGTGTATATACTCAATAAAAAAAAGTATAGTATATATCAAAAAGACTGTTTAGTTTGTTTTGATTTGGTTACTTAGTTATTTTTACGACAAATTAGATATGTTTTGATGAAAGTTATTTTTTGGCAAATCATTTAGCTATTCTAGGTGACATTCAAAATTTTTCCCATCGATAATGCACCTCATTGTATTTTAGAACTGGTTGAGGTTCACCACATGGATATTACCATGAGTTCGGTACTACTGCACCATTATTTTCCCTCTGTTTTAAACGAATAAACGTTACCTCAAATGGGATTATACTATTAAATTTTAAATTTGTACATACAATCGTATAAGATTACATGTTTCACATGATCCATTTAAATCGAATTCAAAATACTTCTACATATTTTCCTCTTTATGAATCCAAAGATCAGTTTTAACGGGTAATATCATATCATATTCTTCATAAATTTTATTCTGCCCGTGCGAGCACGAGCTGGTTGCTGCTGGTCTATATAATAATATAATTATGCACGCATCTGTAGAAATGATTGAGGTGCTGCCACGTCACCTTCTCTGAATTTATCACATTTCGCCACGTAAGCTTCTTTCCGTTCCTAATATTTCTCCACGTAAGCAGTTTTGAAGGGAAAAAAATCTACGAAACAGAACGTATCCACTCAACAAGTTTTGCATGTAACCCAATACTCAAAAGTTACGACTTTACTAAACTGTTTATGTTAATTTATCTTTCCTTCCTTCTTCCCAAACAGATTCTCTTTCCTTCTCATACCACTTCAAGCGTCTCCATTTCTCTGTCTCTGAACATAGTGATAAATTTCTCTCTCTCTCTCTCTCTCTCTCCATTTTGTTTACAACCCAATCCTCTATTTTGTATGATTTATACTTTATGTGAAAGGGATTGTTTTCGGCTTCAAAAGGTATTAAATCGATGTAATCAACCAAGTTTCAATTGATTTCTAGGTTTATACTGATTTTGGGTTTAATGGATATTTTTAGGTTGAAATTGAATTTCTCACGCAAAACACAAATCATCTTCTTCGTTTCATCCATCATGCCCTTCATTAATAATGGTTGTTGCAATGTCTTTAATTATTCAATAATTTGGCTGGACGAGGTATGTGCTTATCTATATCCATTATTTTTTATTGGTTTGTGTTTCAGAATTTTGTTTCTTGAGATTCTTTTCACTATGGTATTTATAATCTCTAAATCATTATGGAAATTTTAGGCATTTTTTATATGATTATTATGACTATTTTAAAGTTTCCATCACGATTGCAACTACTTTCTTACACATCAACATATCATTATGAAAATGCATATCTTTATTGTATTTTAGTTTTGTGTATCCTTAATAATGTCACATATTTACCAACCGTCAATCGAAATTTGCCTACTTCAATTGTCTTTTGACCAATTATCTCTTTTAATTGAACATTTGTTTACCTAGCCCCTTCCTAGATGAATGTAGATTGAATTATTTTATTTTTTTGATATTTAGGTTGATTTGATGTAAAAATTTCAAATGTGCCGTGTTAGGAATACGGCTCAAAACAGGGAAAGTCGTTCGAACGAGTGGGGAAGTCGTTCGAGCAACCTCATGACTCGTTCGAACAACTTTGGCTCTATTTGATTGTTTATAAATTCGTTTTAAAAAGGATTTGATCCAAAGCGATGAATTATCTCGTGATGCGTATTTCGGAGATGACCTAATATAAAGTCTATAAATAGAGAGTGTATGTTGAAGGCCTCTGGACAGGATAAAAGAGTTAGAAAGAGAAAAAAAAGAAATCTAGGGTTTAACTCTGGAGAGGTTTCTTGGGTTTTCTTTCTAGGGTTTCTCGCTGGGATTATCTATAAGGGTAGATGTGAGGTTTGAGTTTGATTGATATTCATGTGAAGTTTTACAAAGGTAAAAAAAAAAATCTGATAACCCAAAAATCTTTTATCTGAAAACCTCGAATTTATTTTGTATACTTTACATGGGGTTTATTAATAGGTGTCCATGATTATTGGGGATGTTATGACGGTTGTGCATGGTCGTTTGTTTTTTTTCCCCCCGGGAGTAGTATAAGTATGAAAAGATGTTGATACATATTTTCTTTGTGAATGATTTGATAGCCAACAATGGCTTTCACGGGTAGGAGGACGAAAATTCTTGCACCAATATAGACTAAAAATTCTAATTTTTCTTTCCCTAAATTGGCTTCCCCCCCCCCCCCCCCCCCTCCCCTCCCCACACACACACACACCATAAATTACCATATTCGCTGGCAGAGCTACATGGGAGCGAGTGAATTTTGAAAACTTTCCACTACTAGCCTAATTTTTAGTCTATGAAATATAATCCCCTATAATATGGAATATGGTGATATTTCCATACGATCCTATTATTTTTCTTTACACCTTTCCCCTAAATTATTTCCAAAATTTTCTCCTTTCCAACTTGGACTCAATATTTTCAAAATCTTCTCTTTATATCTTGGTTATCTTGGCCGTAGTCCCTATTATTTTCATCCATAATTCTACTGCCTCATTGCTCATCTATTAAAACTTAGAAGCAACAATATATGACGAAGAATTCACTTAAGCATAGATCCATGCCTCAAATTTCCATCCACATTCAGAATGTCTTTCAGACTTCAAAGAGAAAACCTAATGTATACGTTTAAACTATATAAAAAAATTGGGGTACCACTTTGGTTGTGTCATTATTTTATATATGTCACTTTGCCCCCACTCAACTAATTTTTTGGCTTCGCCACTGACCATATTGATTACGATTTGAGAGGTTTGAGATTTCAAAACTTGGTTTCAGTAAGTTATCAGGGTAAAACTTGTAAAACTTATCAATGATAAATTATGGAAGGTGAAATCCCTCAAAAATGCTTAAAGCTTACATTCAGGAGTCTTCCACGATTTTATTCCCCATTTAAGATTTGCACGGTGGCAACTTCAGACACCGGGGAAGAAAAAATAAAGTTTTGGCTATTTTCGTTGGGAAAGAATCTCACTCAATCTTATTGGCAATAGATATGATGCACTCATTCAAATTTTTTTTGCCGAATAGTGGAAATCAATGATCCATTGGTGTAATAGGAAGTTGTGCTACATCTGTAGGAATGCTTTTACTTATATGATTTAGGTTATCTCTAATGGGATAAGGCCATATGAGAATTATGGATGAGTTCGCTGAAGCATGAATCAAATAACATATATGGGTTCTTCCTTGGCATTTGGAAACGTACTTGGGAATCCTCTATTCCTTTCTTTGCTACGAGCAGTTACGCACGCGCTGGAGCGTGCAAATGCGTTATTTTTGGGAATAATATGGGGATTTGTATTATTTTTTGAATTATAAATATAATGAATTTCACAGGTCTCTTTTAGATAACAATGCAAATCTTGTGTCATGAGACATTAATGTTTGGCTAAAATCATATATAGCCGTTGACACGGCCCTAGCCGGGACCGACTCTACAGTACCCGGAGTGTAGCGGAATAAGGGACCGTGTGGCGTACACGGACGCGAGGTCGGCGTGTACCAGCCATCTTCACTGGCACGGCGCGCCAGTGGCATACAACCCACGGATGCTAGAGCGACATCCGGATTATCCTGGATACTCGTGAGGGGTCATCGAATATGTATTCGGTATAGGCAACAACGCTGAAGGTTCCCTCAATAATCCCTACAGCGTAATCTCTCACGACGCGCGCGAGACACGGAAAGCACACCTGTCCAGTAGCGGACCAGGGTAGCTCAATATGCCGGTTTCCACCTAAGGGACTCATATCTCAAGGGGCGACGAGCCTGGACTAATTATACTGTCCATCAGAAGGGGCGGTGCGTCTCGGATAGCCCGCGGGGCATAGCGGCGCCATATGAAGCCCTCTAATGAAAACTGGCCCGCATTGCGAGGCAATGTCCCCTAGCCTACCCTAGGCCTAGGAGAACTCATAACTATCCCTTGTAGATAGTCCATGAGCCGGGGTCCTTGATGACCAAGCGTTAAAGCTCTTTTAGTCATGGGGAGGATCGGACCAAGGTTCCTCCTTAATATAGCTACTAAGTAAATAGTCAACTTCCAAAAGGAAACGTTAAAACATGAGACGAAGCGTACTGGACCTTTTCGCCCCCTTAACTGAATCCGATTGCGACGAAACTTGGCGTGCTGCTATATTAGGGTATAGAGAACAAATACATTCGGACAGAACTCAAAACGCTCAGGTGGATTTGGCCGGCGTTCGGTAGGTCGTCACAGCCGTTGATTGGAGGTGGTTTCATTATTAATAAAATTGTATTTGTTGTTATTTAACCTTTTTTTTTATGTATACTTATAGATTAATTTTCGCCCAAGATTGAATTCCATACCCTCCTGAAGCCTAAAGTAGCCCTTTTGCCCAAGGTTGAAGTGCCAATACTCCCAAAACCCCATAACCATCTAGAAGGCTGCTGTGAACACCAGTAATGTGAGTACCATTATACCTTGTTCTAGGGCTTTCCATTGACGCCAACCTGATTTCTTTGAGATGTTCTGGGGCACACTTCCCATAACAGTATATCTCAAGTCGTATATCTGAAGATCTAATATTAAGTTTTGAAGTCATACACATAAGAATAACACATAATTGAATATGTCACTGATATATGTCAACGTATTGGTTTATTTATTTAACTCGGGTCAAAATAGAAAGTAAATACAAGGTTGGTTGAATAGGATACCTGAAGTAACAACATTAGCTTTCCATATTGTCTTAACGTTCAAGTACTTGGACCGGAAAACTTCTATTAATTGACTGCGCATGCACATGCCATGAAATAAGTACAAAGGAAATGTCAATCTATTTCTTTCAAATATTCTAAGAACTATATATTTGAAATGACATTGTTACCTTTTAGATAATTATTTAGTGCAGGAATTAAATATACTGGAAGATAAACAGGTAATGCACTTCTACAGGCTCGAAAAAGTGAAGTAAAAAATATATGAACCACATGTTTGCCCTTCGTGGATAATCAACATACAGATTTGTAGATAAAATTTTAGATCCTAAAATATCATGAAAGTAAACAGGCATTGACTATGGTGTAGATCCTAGATAAACGCATATGAGCATTAGACTGTAGTTATTGATCATTATACTCAAATTAGAATATTGATCATTAGACTATGGTGTATATCCTAAATAAACACGTATGAGCATAAGTTCAAACAAGTAAACATGCATTGACTCAAATTGAGTTTGTCTCTCGCTTGGATTTTATTCATTTGTCTTGCAGCTAAAGGGCCTGACTTCTAAAGGGAAGACACCTAGACAATGAAAATATTCCCATAGTAGTTTAGAAAAAACTGAAGTAAGATACTATAGCTAAAGAAAATTATGGTGGTAAGGCTGTGAGATTGGAAATTCAAACATTATGATATAAACCCAAAAGGTCAATACTAGATATATCAAGGACGATCAACATATACTACGCAAGTACATACAGTTCCTTAGCAATTCTCCTGTGGTAAGGGCATCAACTCCAAAGAATAATACGATAGATATCAAATCCACTTAAGTAGAACACCTATCACCTGATGTCAAGTGTAAGATAAAAAAAACATCAAAATTACATGTGAACCTTGTTGTAATTAGAAGAAATCAATTATGGATAAAATTTATGTCAAACAAGGGTTTATCATGACTGGGAATGATAGACGATTCCTCCCAGTGTAAATGAAATTTGTTAAGCATCCATCTTCCGTACTTTGTAGCCCCCATTTGGACAAATAGAGAATGAGAATAATTCTTCAATCCACATTATAATTTTATGTAGATCAAGATGGATTTGAACCATCACACTCCCTAAATGGGTGCTCTGCCATTTTGAGCTATTGATCATTTTATGGGGAAAAATCTATCATTTACATGAAAAAAGTGAAAGCACAATGTCATTAGAGATTTTCATGAATAAGGACAAAGTAATGACAAAAATGGTAATAACAGTACAAAAAAGCAAATAAAACAATAATCATACCACTAACATGTGTAATGTGTTTAGTAGGAAAAAGCATGTATAATGTTTTGGTGCATTGGTAACATATACAAAATACACATACTCAAATAAAATGAGCCAAAACTATCATGGGGAATTTAATAATAAAAACTTTGTTGTAACTACCAATAAATATTAAATTTGGTTCTCTAGAGCCCATTTTAAGATTTTTATGCTACACATTTTTTATCAATCGCTAAATGCAATCACCCAAAGAAGCTCGGTCGAGTACATATGTCTTGAGTTTGATCAAAATGCGTAACAATCTTCATCCCTCTTTAACGGAAATAAGTCCTTCCATCGATTGTAGAGGATATATGAATGTCCATCAACTCCATCCCATTACCATCAATGTGGTTTAGTGGTCCAAGGTGTTTTTCTTGAATTTGATCCTATCGAAAATAATTCATTGCAAGTCAAAGCCATTGAGGAGGGTGCTACTAAAGCTTAAACTCCATGCTTGTGAGCTTCCTCCAAGAACTAAATCACTCATATTTATTTGAAATTGAGAAGCTTAAACCCTAACTTGTAATTTCAATCTACATTTTGTGTTCTTTCTCTTTGTGAACAATTTCGTTAGGTTATCTCCCAAACCCAATCCTCTGCACACACCAACGGTTATGGTTGCTTTCCTTGGCAAGGGTGTCTATTCGTGTAACCCCTTAACTATATCTTAGCAACCACTTTATAAGGCCTTCAATGCAAGTACATTATCAGGCTTTTTGTTAAAAACCCACATGTACCTGTTCTCCTATATTATCATGGTTTTCTTTCATACCCACATGTACAGGTTTTCCAATATCTTTATGAACTAAAATACACTACGATGGAATCTGATATCTTAAAACCATTAAACCATTACTATCCCTAGGATTCTTATTGCTTTCTCATTCAATTTGTTACAAAAGAAGCCTTGTAAACTTAGTAAATGCAAAAAATGAAGTTGTACAGAAAGATTATAGCCAAAATATGCAAATCACTGTCTATTTCAAATGTAAAATTAAATGACCTCATACAAATACATACAAACTTAGAAAGAGGATTTTACCTGAAGTGTTTGTGCACTGAAGTAAACAATTTCAAAAAGGTTCCAAGTTTTTCAGCCATAGCTACTCATGTCTACTCCCTGCAAACCTCCTTTCAATCCATGCTTTGTTGAGGAAAGCAAACCGACTGTTCCAAAACCACAGACAAAATTTGGAATGCTTCATCCCAAGTCAAACAACAAACATTGCAAAATTCCAGCAGCACACAATTAGAAGTACGAAATAACAGTTCCAGCAAAAAAGAGCAAATACATTGAGCTTAGAGAACAATTTTGGCTTCTGAAGAAGTGGTATTACTGATAAACTTGGGTAAAATCGAAAAGCCTCATACCAAATTCCCTTCGACATCTACAATTGGTAAACCTTTTACGTGCAAGAAATCAAAATGACCTAAATATAGTAACCAAAAATGGAAGATTGAGGTAAACGACCTCATTTTGGTCGATCCTCATCATCTGTTTGTGGGAATGTTGTATAGAGATGTTGTCATTTTTGAATTTTAGAAAGATGGATTTAAGGAGAACTCCAAGGGTTTTGACTGATAATGTGAGACAATCAGACCATGTAGGGGTAAGGGGGCTCATGGGCAAATGTGGATTTTTGAACTATTCAAGGGAAAGTTTTTGGTTTTTGACATGAATATGAACTCGTTGATTATTCAAACATACTATAAAAACATGCTACATTTGAATAAGGAGACCTGGGTATTAATGATATCTTATAATGGAGATCATGGAAAAGGAAATGAGTATGTGCTCTCTCTCTGTTGAATGTCAATAGGTTCATGTGTCATTTGCAACATTCATCTTTGTATTGTAAAAAGAGAAAGTGGGAGTTTTAGGGATTTGGGGATGCAACAATGAGGGAAATCAATTGCAAAATTTATTATCTATACCTTGCTTACAATTTGAAGAGTATGGCGGAGGATTGTATCTCCTTTAATAACGATGTGTTGGGTACGTGAACAGGAATATTGCCAGGGTTAAAGATTATCTTATGCATGCTCAGTTAGCTGGAGAAAATTATATAGATGATTTAAGTTTGTCTAGTGAGAGTGCTCCCAATGAAGCTGCTCTAAGTAAGGCCATGTTACAAAATGAAAGCTGCTCAAAGGTAAAATGGTTCAGGAAGGTGATATTTCATATTATACATATGACTACCAAAGTTAAGGGTACAAACAAGGTTTAAAAGGCCGAAGCGTAGGCGGTGAGTACTTGGTGAGGCAGAGGTAGTGTACGGCGTAAGCCTCACAACTAGTGAGGCATAAGCCTCATTTTTTTTCTTAAAATACTATCAAAACAATCTAGATTTAATACAAAAATTAAGAATATGTAGGCATATCCTATTTTTGTATGCAAATTAAGTAAATGAATATGAAAACAGAGTTATTTTCTTTCAAAAATTTCAAATTTAAAGAAGAGACAATGAATTGAGTCTTTAAACAAGACCCTCTAGGGTCGTTTTTGTAATTACAAGATACTCCAAGGGGCAATTTCAAAAAAGAAAAGAATAAAGAGGTCAAAAAGTTAATTTTAACCTCTTATTTTAGTAAAATAGGAGGCGGCGCCTTCCTATACGCCTAACATACGCTTCACCAGCGCCTCACACGCCTCACATAACACCTCCCATTTTGCTTAAAAGGCGGCCACCTCGAGGTATTTTTATCAAAAAATGCCTGCGTACGCCTCAGTGCAATTTTTTAAACCATGGGTACAAAGAGTATGGTGACATGAATTAAAAAAAAGGACGGCATATTCTTAAAAGATGATGAGAAAATTAGGAATTACATCCATGATAATTCACCATCTGGCCCATGATTCATGAAGCTCTTAATTTTAATTCGCAATGTTATAATAAATGTGGTTTTTGTGCTCAATGGTGTTTATAGATAAAGAATATCTTCAATATATCTAAAATAACAGTTTTATATCCAATGGGGGAGCTTGTGGTTTATTTGGCAATGGGAGAGGGTTGAGACAAGGAGACCCTTATCCCCTTGCTCTTTTCAATTGTAAATTATTTACTTGGCAGAGCTATTAATTGGTTAAGTCCGAGAGGATATTATAATCAATGGTTTTTTTTAAGGTTTTAATGGTCTTTACATCTCCTCTTGGCAAATGATGTAGTATTATTTTGTAATGGAAGCATCAGGAGGTTGTATAACTATGTTTAAATATGAAAAAAACTTTCATAAATTTGATCTTGGAGGTTAAACTGTTGCTTTCTATATTTTACTGATACATTTGCATTTATAAGATTTTGGTCGTTCGCTCTTCTTATTTAAGATTTTACAAATTTATGACATTGATGACTGTCACGATTCACTAATAATAAACACTTCAATTATTTCGAAGGTTGTTTTAAGAAGAAAAATTTCTAGAAAAATATATTTCCTAAAAACTTATCCATAACAAAAAAAATTGTAACATTCGTTCAAAGTGAAGTATATACAAAAAAATTATTATCGGGTCTGAAATCTTTAATTCATTTTTCATCCCCAACCAAATAAAGGAATTTGGATTTCATGAAAATTGTTTTTGCTTTTCCACTGCTTCCAACGAAAATAACGCAGCCTTAGTGTAAGCAAGACTTAATCATAGTACAAAAGTTTAATATATGGTAAAACCGGAGTCACAATATCTATATTATATAACGGTCATTGTATCCTCGCAAACAATACTAACTCTATCAATAGATATTATGGCATATCATGTATATCAATGTTTCTTATATATTATAAATAAGATCAAATCACTATTTCATTTATACTAGAAATAAATAAGACAATGGGTATTATTAAATTAAGATAAGTATAAACAATTGACCAACTACATTACGACTCTTGAACTCGGGTCGTGTCCCCTTTATCAATTTCCAAGCATCCATAGCATTGTTACTGCACAAGCAAAAACACGCTCATGTTTACTGTAATTATCATGGATAAAAATACATATAATAACTAACTTTCTCCAATTGAACCAAAATTGCATAAATATACCATTGGTAATCGCCGAGGAATTTGGCGGGCAAACGGTAACCAAAAGTTCCAAATTGAACTCAGCGACTACTGTATCGATCAAAACATTAAGTAGTTTTGATAACGAGTACTTAACATGCCCTGGATTATCTTCCTCCTGTTCCACATTGTGACTAAAACAAAAAAAAATATTAAAAAAAATAGAAAGATGAGAACATGGGGTTGCAAAATAAAAAATTAGGGGGATTGAATTGTGCTTCAAGTTACCATTGGTGTGATTGTTGAGGTTATTGTAGTTGATATGAATCTTCTTGTAGTTGCTCTGAAGAAACTTATATAGTTGTAGAGGAGAGAGAGAGTTAGAGAGAAATTGAGTGAGTTGGGAGATTGAGAGAGATGCAAAATTCCTAAGCATGAAGAATTCGCCAAAGATAGATTTCTAGAAAGTAAAATATCAGATGTTAGTAGTTTTTGGAGAATCAAAGAAGAGGCCTATTTTATAGTCCAAGATGGGGGATTGTAGTAACAAAGAAGATAGCGGGGAGAAGGTGGAGAGTTTGAGTTTATGGTTTGGAAAGGGAGAAGAAAAAAGAGAGAAAGATAGTATGGTATGCGCAAGAGATATGGTAGGCTGGGTCCAGGGTTAACCTCGAGATCGATTTGGGCAATCAACGGCTGCGATGCATTTTTTCGGACAAATGTTGAGATCCGACGGTGTAACTCATTTTTTCGGTTGAATTTGTTTGCGACTCCAAAATCGATGGCTAAAACCCAAGAAAAAAAGGTGGGTCTTTTTTCCTTTTTTTCTTATTATAGATAGAGGATATTTTGAGAGAAAAAATAAATAGAAAATTACTATCGTTCAGATGCGCCTTTTTACGATCTTCCTTCCATATCAGAATTTCACAAAAACTTAAAATAGTTCTAATCAACAAAGTAAAAGTGAATAAGTCAAAGTTCTAGTCTATTACCTTAATCTGTGCTTGATCACGACTAACAATAAAGGAGTCAGCGCCTAGATAATCAATGGCTTCCTTCTCATTGCTAGGGGAAGTACTTATCACAGTAACCTTCAAACCAAAAGCTTTGGCAAACTTCACAGCAGCAGGTCCAATACCGCCGTCCCTACAATACCCAAGTGCATACCAAGTTTATTACATTATATTCCTTTAATCGTCAATTACAGCCATGTAGGGATCATGTCTTAACCCCAGTTTGCTTTTAAGAAGAAAAAGAAGAAGAATAAATACGTAACTTTACCCATTACACGAAAAAATTAAATAGATATCAAAAACTCTGACTGGATAAAGAGATGAAATTATAGGGATATACTTAAACCAATCACCCATGGATTTACAACTATGGAAGTCCTACTCTTGTATAAATAACTTGGTCAAAAAGTGATGATTTGGTAATATTTATACATATATCCAATCATATCATGAATCCAGAACAGGTATAGTGTGCATGATAAATCCTGAATATAGCATCTTGCCATATACTAGATTTTGATAAAATAATTAAGAAGTAAATATTTCTTTAACAATAAGAATAGAAAAACAGTATTCATTAAGTCGAATACGACTATTGGGACATGAATTCTTTGTTATACATGGATAATAATATATTGTATATGAAAAAGGTTAGAATACATATAACACACAAATACTTTATATTTAATTCTTTTTGAAGAATCTTTGATGTAGAAAGCCTAAACTTCTAGAATGTATGATACTTATCAATAAGCATCTGACATGGAGAAGAAAAGGCTCAAATCGACTTACAATTCCATATATCAAGTGCATAAAGCAATGGAAACGTTCACACCAATTGAACAATGAACCATTAGGAGATAAAGCTTCCTAGAATCCACGAAAACCACAAAATATCCTCTTCATTCCTCCCCTGATGTTATCTAATGTGTACTTGAACTCGTAAACTTGTACACCTCCTTTCCCCAACTTCTCCGTGGCTCCAATCACTTCGGTCTCCTTAGTACTCTCCTACAAATAAATGAGTAGATAAATAGACCTTTTTATCAAATATGACATCTCTTTCCACACTAAGAAATGTCAGATTCATTCTTTTTTGCTGATAAACCGGATGATATTCATCATATTTCTAACAGTCGAAGTCGACTTACCGGGGACAAACTAAAACTTACTTCCATGTCGAAACAATCAGTAAAATTCAAGGAAAGATATCTGAGAAGTTTTGTGAAAAATTAATAAATAAATGGTGGTATCAAAATCATTGATATTGACTACTTAAGCATAAATTTGTTGATTCCCCCACATTAAAACCACCTAAATTTCTCTAACAAAAACACCAAATTGGGATTTAATTACCTTGCGTTTCTTTGCTTGGATGAGCTTATTTAGAACAAACTGTGAATTCCCAAACTCTGAAAGGGAAATAAGCCTCACTGGAACAACTACAACCCCAACATTGTTGCTTTCCTTGTTCACCTCTTCAAACAGAGTCATCACCCCCCTGACTTCTCCACCTCTCAAAACATACACTACCCTCTTAGTAATATTCACAAACACATAACATGCACATCAACAAAAAGAGAGATTGGAGTTGAGATTCAAAGGGGTTACAGAAGAGGTGTCTCTCTGAGAAACTCTTTATGAAATCAGAACGATGTAAACCCTTTTTACTGTTGAAAGAAGTCCAGAACTTGGGGTTTCGATTGTAGTTTGCGAATGGGGTTTAGGGCTTGAGAGAAAAAGGGGAAAGAGAGTTTGAGAATATAACGACTAAGATGTAATGATCAATCCCGTGGCATAATTAGCGACAGTTTGCAATAAGGAAAATGTTCTTACCCCACATTGGATTCGTACAAGGGTCCTCGCCATATCCCAGCCGTTGATTTCATAAGTCAAATTTGAGGTTCTATTCCATTTCTAGCCAAGGTGTGTCGAGGTAAATTAAGCCCCTCTCTCTGACCTCTAATTCATCCAACACCATTTCCAAATTTCTTAATTGTTGGTGGTGGATTGGATTTTTCTGGAGATGGAGCAATTAGGTCTTGATTTTGGGATTCTTCTAGGGTGGTTGAGATGAGAGATTAAAGGTTAGGTCAGGGAGGTTTCAAAAACCCTTCCCCAATTCTCTCAACTAGGACGAATGATCTCCACAACCCATCATTAGTTTTGAGTTTTTCAGATGGGGTATTTGCTAAAGGTTTCTCTCTTTCAGGTTGGGATTGTTTTCTATTACATAAAAGGGAGTTTGGAAATTTGGGATGAAGAGTCTCCAGTCCTCATCGGGACTTCCATTGGCATACTCGATTCAACATGATTGCCCCAGATTTCATCCATGTTCCAAGTGCAATCCAAAAGCAATCATACTTATAAACAACTAAGTTTCAATTTTCAAGTATATCGAATTTAACAATTCCCTTTGAATCAAAAGTAATCCTATGTTAACAGCAACATTCAATCAATTATACATAAAGCCACATTTTAGGATATAATCCAAGCTGATCAAAACTCCAAGTCCACATCTAATCAAACAAAATATTTAGGAACTCGAAGGTTTCTTGCATATCCAACAGATCGCATTCAGCAACAGCTATATTAAATTTAGTTCCTTGACCTTGCAAATAAGAAAATATCATAAAGCCTAGATAAATAAGACAAAGTGTTTCGAAAAACTAAAAAATCAAATCAAATCTTACCACGGTAATCACAGATAGGCCTCAAAGAGTAATTCACATTATCCTCAACCGTGTAAAGGGGCACAACAACCCCATTAGTCCTATTGATGAGATGAGTACACCAAGTTGGCGTTCCTTCAACATAATAATCCTCAATCTCTACGCACTCTCAGAGAAGCTCTCGAATATTGTTACAAAACGGTCCTGTTAGATCGATAGAGCAACCTGGATCACCAAAGTGTGAAACCCATCAAGTTTTTTATTTATTGTTCTCATCTTAAGAATTTCAATGGTGTTGGTGGTTATTGCCATTAAAGGAGTTTAAGCTTCTCTCTATTTTCTCTCTCTAAAAAATTGCTTCTTTAATCTCACGAGAGAAAGAGAGAGACTACACTCTTCAAAAATACATCCAGTTAAAACGCCCATACCTGCTTCTAGGCCCGTGGCCAAGCAACAGATTCCATATTCTTGATTATTCTCTTTTGCCTCCTCTCCACAGTTTTTTCAATCATGCCTCCCGGGCAGACCATTTCCTCCTATGCCTCTATTTATCTAACAAGGTAGGGGAAGAAGACACAGCCATTTGATTGTTGGAATATGCAGTCCCTAACAGAGGAGTTGCACCTACAAGAATAAATTGCTGTGTTGCAACTACAAGAATAAATTGTTATGTATGTACCCCAAAAGCTTCTGAGTGAGGTATGTTCAAGGTGACTGCTCTTTCAAGTACATCCTTGTGTTCCTTTTCTTGTGTTTCCATCCCCTCGAACCTCGGTACTATGGGAGCAGTAGTCACTGTCTCAGCATCGCCCTCTTGCATTATCTGTGTAAAGCAAAAAAACCCTGTCAAACTATTCTACTTGAAAAAATAAATTGGAAGTGAGTAATAATGAAATTATATTTCAACACAAAATATATAGCATGATATATACTTGTAATTCATTAAGAAAGATGATCAGACACCTTACTTACATATATAACTTTTTGTGCTTCTCTTTTTATCCAAATAATTCCAAGATCTGATGTGGTATTAGAACAATATGTTCAAAACTTCCCTCAATAGGAATTGCAGTCATCACCTTTAGAGGGAACCTCCCACACCTGTACAGTATAAGCACTGGCAAACTTAGTTTTACAATCAAAATTCCCATATCACTAATGAATACTCAAAGATTATTAATCAAAACACAGTGAATGGATAACTCAATTTCAAACATAACAGTCATGCCAATATTGAGTTGGTCTCATATCCTTCCCGTATGGGTTATGAGCCTCAATAACTCACAAACAACATTTTTACTCGCATATTCAAAGGATAGGTCACAAGAATAAAAGAGCATACATTTGGAGGAAAAAACATCCTGAAAAGACGATCAATATACATGATATTCTCTAGATTTTTACATGTCTCCACATTCCAAAACTATGAGATTAATAAGATGTTGTCACTCACATTTTACACTCTAAAAGTATATAATATATCATATTAAGCGGATGCTTATCGGTGCATTACCGTTTCTTAAAAATCTCAATTGTATTATATAATGCATTATTACTATGATGGTATAGGTTTAATCACTCTAACTTTTGTTTTCGGATTGTTTCCACACCTCATAATGGTGGAGGAGGTTTGATTGTCATCTTGTTCATTACTATTTGGTTTTCCCAGATGCCTTATGAACTTGGTCGAGAGTGAGACTATACATGTGATGATAATGATAATCACTCGTCAAAACCCAATAATTAACTCTTTGAAATATGCTAATGAGGCAACAACAAGTTGAAATTACACAATTACAAAGCAAATACAAAGTTACCTTGATTTTGAATCTGGTTTTGGGAACATCGGTACAATCAGAATGAACTTCATAGAAAGAATCACTAGGAGCTCCTGTGTCCCTCCACATATCAAAAAATTGAAACCCTAAACCAGCACAGTCGAGCTGAATTCCCCCTTCTCTTCCAAAACCCAAAAAAAGAATAAATCAAAACGGCAAAAAAGGGATCCAAATCGGTTGTGCAGCTGAGAACAAATCAAAATCTCTCTCTCAGTAAAAGATTTGGGTTTAATTTGATAGAAACGACTTGAGAAGGGTTTAGATGAGAACCTCGAGATCGAGTTGAGAAATCAACGGCTGGGATTCATTTTTTCGGACAAAACTTTGGATCCGACGGCTCAGGACAGTTTTTTGGCCAAATTGGCTTACATCTCGGAATTGGACGGCCGAAACGCGATATTAAAAAAACCCTATTCCCTTCTTATTAGCATTTTTTTTTCCAATCCTTTTAATTTTTTATTTATAAGGTATCATTCTCAGTCCTCCTTACATTGTTATCAAGATGGGAAACATGCGTCCTGTTTTACTAATGCTTTAAGAGATAATCCAATAATAATACAAAATGGATTGGAAAATGGGAGAAACTAGGCCCGAAAATATGTGACTTGAATCATATTATGGTTAAGCAAATATCAACGGTTACATGTGATATGTCAGTATACACTTACTAAAATGTGGATTACTGCTTTCTTAAGGTATTACTTTTTGTGTTATATTGTATTGAATGCCCTTCAATTATTTAATTTTGTAACCAAATTTTATTCAATAAAGGCTATCTGATTTATATTTCTGTAAAACCACAATAACAGATATTTTGATATACAATACACTTAGATAACACTACTTCAAGTATCTTACTAATATGAACATATTTTATGCAGACAATATCCGAGTGGGAGTGGTAAAGTCGTGCAAGTTATTTACAGTAGGAAGAAATTTAAGGGTGAAGGGCACAACGTATAACGACTAGAAATGATGACCATAAGGGCGAAGTTAGTTCATGTTCTCCATGTTTGATCATCACATTCCCATCCATCTGAATCTTTAAATGGGTTTGAGAATAACTATATAATGTGTTTGGGAAGAACTTTCTATTTTTCATCAAGAAATTTCTATTATCCATGTTGGTTTATAGGTATGTTAACATTTTTTTTCTTCTCATTCCCTTATAATCACTTCTAATATGATGAGTAATGCATAAACACTTATTTGCTCTGTCTGTTATCATTATTCACCCAATATTTGAGCATTTTTTTTTGTTTTGTCTGTTATCATTGTCCCTACTCTAACCATTAATACCAAATGCAAACTGGAACAGTTCATGGATTTTCAATTCTCCATATTGGTTTGCAGGTATGTTATCATCTTTTATTCTCATTCCCTTATAATCACTTCTAATCTGATAAGTAATAATTAAACAATAATTTGTTCTGTCTGTTATCATTATTCACCCGATATTTGAGCGATTCGATTTGAAATTTGTTCATACTCTAACCTTTAATACCCAATGCAGATTGGAATAGTTCATGGGTTTCTCTACGAAGATGGACGATATTTTTGGACTTAAGTAACCCATTTTGACGATGGTAGTAGGAATTTCTCACACACAACACAAATGTAAGTCAAATATTATTTGTATGTTTGTATTTTATTTTTCTACCATGATCTAGAAACCCAACAAGTAAGATGACCTTCCTAATACTCCTTAATAGTTCCCGTTTTCATATAAATATTCTTCTCTATGCTTCACACATCATAAATTGCATACAAAACTTAATATTGAACTTATACCAATTAGTGGTTTTTTTTAAGGGATGACTCATTATCAGTATTTTTTTTCTTCTCATATTTTGAAGTACTTCATTTATGTAGTAAGATCTATTAAAGATTATTAAAGAAGGGTTTATTTTGTATCTAAATATGTATTTGAGAATAGGTATGTATAGACCACCACCCAACAAACATAATAAGATTCAAAATTAAATTTGAAACTCTCTTGAAGAAATGTGCTACTTTCCTCAGAGATTCATTACTTTCTTGGGAAAGTTTTGATTATTTCTTCCTTTCAGCATCTTTGTGGTCTAAAGAATCAATCAAACCTCACATTTTCTCATAAAATCAAAGTCCAAGATTCCAACTTTACTATGGAAGAAGTCCTCCATGCACATTAAGTGTGAATAAAGTTGAGGGATTGCGTTGGACTTATTAATTTTTGGGGTTATTGATCAACCAACAGGATGATTTGTTAGTATTAGGTCATAATTGATTGGCTTTAGATATAAGGGCTTAGATAGGTGAGGGTGGTAAGTATAATTGTATGAGGGTGAGATTTATCCGGTTAAACTCTCAAGATTAGCAAGGTCATTTGAGTTACAAAATAAAATGCCTGATTGTGTTCTAGAATACGTCTCTTTTTATCCCTTGATATCCTTATGTTTTTGACATTATGGTTAAAGCAATCATGTGTTGACTTCATTATGATGAAAATGTATGAAACGTATAGAGTAAAGTAGAAGAATATTCCATGAAAATGTATGAAAAGTATAGAGTAAAGTAGAAGAATATTCCAGAAAATATGGAGAAGGCATTAAGTGACTTGCCAATGTGTAATTTTAATTGGATGCTTGAATTTTTGTATAATCGTACATGTTTTTTCCTAGGTTATATTGCTTTATAATGTGGATTTTAAGTCTTAATGAATCAAATGTTATTTTATGTTGTGGTTCGTAATAGGTGGTGGGCCTCTGTTGTCTCAAGGTACTGCAAAGTGTAAAAAAGACTGTACTTGAGCATTTATTAGTCTAATATTTAATTCAAATTACTTAATTTTTAACTTATGGCAGACTTGCACATCTTGACGAATTTGGAAGATGCACATCTTGACGAATTTGGAAGAATTAAATGGGAAGGAACTTTTGGATCGCATTTTGTAAAAACATTACAAAGATTCATTTTATAATCTATTTTTTAGCGAAGTCTGCAGAAAATGTCAAACTCAAGGTTTGGTTGTTTGATCAAACTGATAGACCTTTGACCCTTAATGAGAGTACTACCCACCTCATGGTTTGCAATCTTTCTAAGGAGCTATGGGCTAAACTGCCAGAGAAATGCCAAGGTTGCAAGGTAAAATGAAGATCTAAATTATGAGCTTTAGTCTTTAGGCTTATTGATTAACCAAATTCTACGAGCTTAAGACATTTGGAGATGACATGTTGCAGCACCACATCCAATGTGAAATTGTTCAAAGAGTTTCTCCACTTCTCCTAACGCTGCAGCCGTCTCCTCAATTTTTTTCTTTAAATCGGTTCTAAGAGTCCATTTATTCCTTATAATAACCTTCAATTTAAAGATTCACCCAAAGCTTATATTTGATCAGTTTAGCCCACTACATGGTCGTATCAAATAAATGTTTGTGAATAAAATTTATCTTTGTCGTTTATGTGTTTCCATTTAGATCTTTAGCTCATACGGAAGAGCACTTGGGAGTATATAATTTATTTACAAGAGATGGTGGTTCGAATCCACCATGATCCATGCCTTTTATGGGTGTTTACTCTCAAGTTGAATATGTTTTATGGGTACCTTTTTCAGAATATAAATTTTCCTTGGATGCTTCTCTTTGCATATGTTTTCATACACCATGAGATTTACGGTAAGCTATATGTCCTACAAATTCCTTATGCATGTGTAGTCCCATTCAATCATCCATGTCATGTAGACATGAGTTTTCATACTGGTGTATCCTTTGCTTGAATAGAATTAATCTTTGGTTAGATATAGTCGCATAGTTATTTGGCATTAAATGATTTCTCTTGGTGTATATAGGTTCATGTAAATTGTGGAGCAATGATTCCAATAGTGAATGCCTTATTACACTTGCATTAGGAAAATAGATGTGTTGGTCTTTTTAGCAATGTCTTATATTGAAGGTTTTACCTTTGATAACCCATAAATCCCCGCTGAAAATATTTTTTTCTTCTTTCATTCTTTATGTATTTTAGTTTTGCAGTTATTTAGTACAACTCAAATGGGATTAAACTAATAAATTCTCGATTGGTTGACGAATGATATAAGTTCCCAATTAAATGAGATTTAAAATATTTTGATTATACTATAAATATATCCCGTTCGTGAATAGAGAAGAATCAAATCATGTTCTTCATAATTCAATTCTGCCAGTGCAAGCACGGGCTTATTGCTACTAGTAAATATATAATTGGAGACGCATCTGAAGAAACGATTGTAGGGCTGCCACATCAGCTTTTTAAGTAAATAAGGTGCTGCCACATATACACGTTTTGACGATACTCAAATTAATTTGAGAAAATATTTTCTCGAAAAGACGCATCTCTCTACATCTTCCCTAAAGACATCTCGCTTCGACCATTCTAAGACATTTTGCACTCTCAGTATCTCAGGCACCTTTTATTAATTCTATTCTCAATAAGCAATCATCGACATGGATGGATTCATATGATGTTTCTCTTTCCTTTCTAGAGTTTTGTTATTCTTAACTTTGGAGATGACGAACGTGGAGGATTAAGAAGGTTTGATTTTTTTTTCTCTCAACGTTGTGATTGATTTGTCATTATGAGAATTGGTATTTCTCCAATTGCAGTTTGGAACTGAAAAATGTTTGATCATATTCAACCAAATTTTATTAGATTATACCATATTAGTAATGGTAGTTTGAGATTAAATCTATAAAACTCATTCTCTGTAAAGCAATTTACTCATTTATGCACCTCCTCCTCCTGATGAAGATATTGATGAATTCTCTAACCCTTTTATTGGGTTCTTCAATCCTAGAAGAAGTTATAAACCACGTCGACCACTTAAATGTACGATGATCATAATCTCATAATTTCTAATCGATGGGAGTCTTATCCATGAAACATGCTTTTGTGATCAATTGCACAACTTCAAACCTTTGGAGTTCAACTGTTCATGGAATCTATAATTTTTTATGCTTATTCTTCTATTATCCGTGGTAATTTAAAGTATAATGGAAATATAAAACTTTACTCTTATCGACATATTAGTAGTATTCTTTCTAAGTAATACAAACATAATGGTTTATTTCACTTCAACTTTGATCTGAGCTATCATTTTTATAAGTCTGGATGGTTTTTTTTTTCTTTTTTTTTTCTATTGATTTTGATTTTTGTATGTTTATTGATCTTATGAGAAAATTATAATTGATGGTTTTCTAACAGCTATGGGCTGGCTTAATATTACTGATTATGCCTAAGGGGACTCAATTGAGGGGAAAACTATTTTGATCCTATAAACCAAACTTCCATGTACAATTTGCCTACTATTTTGTTACAGTTTTTTTCAAATACCAATTGATTATTATTCTATGTTCATATTTACAGGTAAGACTCTATCGCCGATGGGCCAGTCGTGCGTTAACTTGCTAATGAGGCTACTCTACTGAGGGAGTCCGGATCAAATAAAGACTATAAACATTACCACAAAAACGTTATTTTTTCACATATGGCATCAATTAAGGAGATGAAGAAAGGGAAAAGAAGAAGAATATATACCTACATAGTCCAGCGTCAACCAGGTATGTCTACAGTTTTTGTGTTTCTACATCAGTAATATTACATATTGGGGTGTTTTCCTAATGGGATTTTGTATGTTTAAGGTCAATTATATTGTAATGTATTATTTTGTATGCGAAGCCAACTTGATTTTCTTCCATAGAGATCCCAAAAGTTTATTAACGATTCACTTTTAAGCCTTTATTTGGTTTTGGGATTTACATTTAGCAGCATGGTTCAATTCATTTGCAAACTACTATCTCTCTTTCCATATTGTTCCAATTCTTGCATGGGAGACTAGAATCCTAGAAGAAGTTATAAACCATGTCGACCACTTAAAGGTACGATGATCATAATCTCATAATTTCTAATCGATGGGAGCCGTATCCATGAAACATGCTTTTGTGATCAATTGCACAACTTCAAACCTTTAGAGTTTAACTGTTCATGGAATCTATAATTTTTTATGTTTATTCTTCAATTATCCGTGATGATTTAAAGTATAATGGAAATATAAAACTTTACTCTTATCGACATATTAGTAGTATTCTTTCTAAGTAATACAAGCATAATGGTTTATTTCACTTCAACTTTAATCTGAGTAATCATTTTTATAAGTCTGGATGGGTTTTTATCCTTTTCTTATTGATTTTGATTTTTGTATGTTTATTGATCTTATGAGAAAATTTTAATTGATGGTTTTCTAACAGTTATGGGTTGGCTTAATATTACTTATTATACGCCTAAGGGGACTCGATTGAGAGGAAAACTATTTTGATTCCTATAAACCAAACTTCCATGTACAAGTTGACTTCTATATTATTACAGTTTTTCTTAAATACCGGTTGCCTATTATTTTCTGTTCACATTTACAGGTAGGACTCTATTGCCGGTGGACCAGTCGTACGTCAACTTGCTAATGAGGCTACTCTGCTGAGGGAGTCCGGATCAAATAAAGACTACCGGTAAACAACAAATACAACTCAAAATCGAAGATGATAATCATACTGGCATGAATGTGGAGCGAGTATTTGATGACACTGTTAAAATCAAAGCCTAATATGGCGAGGTGATAACACCCTCTCTCTCTCTCTCTCTCTCTCTCTCTCTCTCTTTCTCTCTCTCACTCACTTGAATTTATTTGGGGAAAATATAATTTGGGATATGTTTGGTTTCAAATGTAGGTTGATTTGGTTCTAAGATACTATGATATTGGGGGCAATGTAAAGTTTGAGGTTCTCATGTCTGTTACAACTACAATGCTCTCATGGAATTTGGACGAGTTATAGAATGTACCAAGGATGAGTATCTGTTATGCTACTCTCCCATTACAAGATTTTTATCGGTATGTTTGGAATTGAATCTTTCTCATATTAATTATCATTAATATTATAGATGTAGAACTTATTCAGATTTTTTTTAAAACTTTTTATACTAATTTAAAACATTGGATAGTCTTTTTCAGGATATGGAGAAACACACATCTGAATTGGATATGTACTAAGAAAAAGTGTGACTCAGATTATGTGGTCATGGTAAGAGACGTCAAATATTGTGTGGTGTATTGATTTACGGGGATAGAAGAATTACAATTTGAAATTAGTCATGGCTCTGGCTTCTAGGTAAGATGGTTCTTTATTTTTAGATTCTATTGTTGTTAAATTTGGTTTTGCCATTAATATAGAATCATTTAGTTTTATTTATTTGACATCGACAAATTATCTTAGCAATTAAATAATATGTGTATAACCAAATAGTTATATTGACTTGGACAGTTAGATGAACTTACTCATTTTTTTGGGCATAGTAACTTTTAATCCTGATTCAATCGCTTATATGCTTGAATCGAAATTTCTTTCTTAGAATTTAATGGAATAAACATCTTCCTACGCTTACATAAAATTTGTTTTATAATCTTTATCTTTATCTTTCCACCAATAATCTTGAGACGTTGGAATTTTATGTTAAAGATGGTATTCTTAATTTTCTTAGACCCAACACAACAGTAGCATCTAAAGGGAACTGTTACCTGCATGGGGTAATTTCATGCAATAATTTTTTTAGAAGATCCATCCTTTTTCCATAGAGTTCCTCCCTTTTTTTCATCTTAATATTAGGTTTCTTAGGTGCTTCGTCTGATTCTAGTTATCTGACTTTTAAGAAAGTTATTGCAGAATATTAACAAAGTGTAAGTAATGCACATACATTTACACTTTATAATACTATGCTCCAACTTGGTCACATTTCAAAATCACTTTGCACATTTCAAAATCGTTTCTGTATGCGGTTAGTTATGTATGTTTTTTAATATTTATGTTATGGAGTGAAATGTCCAATTGAATAATAGCCTTTCTAAAACTATGCAAAAAATATGGTATTTTTATTTGCAAATCCCACATTATCTTTTAGGGATATTACAATTTTTTTTATTTTTTCCATTTTTCCTTCTATTTTGGAACATTATTCATTTTGAATTATTACCATAACTAGGATAAATAAGGACCATTAGACCATTCTTATAGATGTTAATGGGTCCATTGATTGGTTGGTAATCAAGTGTTAATCTTGACTAAAATTTTTTAGTATCATTAAGAATTGGAAACAACCCAATAGCCTTGTTCTTAAATAGTTGGGGGACAGCTCTGGAAGAATGGTTGGCAGGGCGGATGCCCTTATTTTCATATACTAATGTTAGCAAGCTTAGGACACAAGTTTTACACACATTATATTATAGTTAAAATAAATGTTAACATTTTGGCTATGGCAGGTTGAGTGGTTGTATATTTTTTTTGGGGAGTAGCGTAAGTATGATAAGATGTTGATGCATACTCTCTCCCTCTATAATTAGGTAGTAGGTAATGAATTTTCACGGGTTTAGAGAGTAAAAATTAGTTTATACATTATAATAGTTTTTCAAAATTCACTATGTATGTAGATGCATTTGTGATTTTTTTTCTTATGGTAAGTTAATAACCAATTTTAACATTCCATCAACCCTCGTTCATGATCTCTATTTACTAATTAATATCTAGGCGTTTTACCCATTTGTTTCACGTGAATATCAAAATATTTGGTTATCGTTAAAGTTTGCTTCATATCTGATATATGCATATATTTTGTGTTCCTTCTGGTATTTTCTACGGCCTCTTCATCTAATGATGTTTTCAATGTGTAAAAACTGTGCCAACTCTGTAAACTAGTTTTTATCTTATGGGTAGATTAGTTTCTCCATCTTTTGTTCCACTTTCTTAATTTGTGTACTTTCTTTTTATACAGGAGTCATAAGGTTCATTGTATTCTATCAGCCTTGCTATTTGAATTAATCTCGGTGGCTTATTTCTGGTGGAGCGAGCCAATGTTAAGCTCCTTGACGCATTGTACAATGATCTCTAGGATTTTGTATGTGTATGGTTTTTTATCTACTTCTATTAGGTTGTCAAAGTTTGCTTCCTTGATGTCATGTATCATGCCATTATCTTGATTAAAGTTGTCAGTTAAACCTATTGAGTCCACTCATAAATTCAACAATATGCACCTTGACAACGATTGACAATAATGATTTAAGTCCTAAAAACCAAATTCTTCTTTGCTCTTACATTTTTTTTTGTTTTTTTTTTCACAAAGTAATTTTCTCCAAATGACTATATAAATCTATTACAATCGTAGCATAGCAGAAGACTTGGTGTGACTTGGGGTTTGAGCTTTAAAATGAGAGGGGAGAAAGAAACATAAGGGAAGAAATAGATTGGAGGAGGAGAAATTTTGACACGAACAATTTTTATTATGTCACAATCTGATCCATATCATAAAGTACATGGGTAACTGATACGGTACCTGGTCCAATTTTGAAAGGAAGAAATTTGCAGAAGCACAATATTAATGTTAAAGCAATGGATTTAAGTAAGTATCTAGTTCTTACTCATTTACAATCTTCAAGTGACTACTAAAATCTTTCTAAAAGTTAAGCTCAACAAAATATGTAATGTCCAAAAATAGTGAATGTTCAAATGGAGAGAAATAAAATAAGAATGATATAAAATGGAGAGAAAAGGCTTACCACATAAACAAAAGAAGAAGAAGATAAACTTGCAAAAATTAGGATGAAGGGGAACGATACACAAAATTACATTACACAAATTTCCGAGATCCAACTTTATACTATGTCAGTCTCAACCCTCTGAAATTAGTATCCACAGTGTAATATCTATTTGAACAACTATATATCTTATTTACTCATCATTTAACTTATTGATGGATGTAGGTTAATCATCTTTTTTGAACCATGTCTAATGCTATCACACTCTACACACTCTATTCCTGACTCACGAAATAGTAGTGATAGGCTTATATGTCTCAAGACTGACTTTGGCTTAGTGAAATGGTTTTTTTTTTATATAGGGGGATCAAATATGATACAAGCTAAACTTTAATGGTTGATCATTGCTTGCTTTTTTGTTGAACATGCAATCCCGTTTAAGGCGAACGAGGCATACTAACTCTGTACTTGGACAATGCAGTCAGGTACTCTAAAGGTGAAGGCTGCTCAGTTCATGCAGATTTATCGTAGTCGAGAAGTGGGCCAGTCGTGTTTAACCTCTGTTGCAACAACCTTAATTGCTTTGGTTCATGCCATGCGGCTAATGCTTAGAATCAGACCGTAAGTGGTATGTTTTCATCTTAACTTTCAGTCCCTTCTTTGTACAATTTTAAATTTCTAATTACTCAAATAGTACATCTTCTTTGTTCTATCGGATTTTATGCAATGGCCCTGGGACTTGCATCCCTCTTTGCTTAATTGTGTTTTTCTTCAAGGTTTGATTTCCACTCATGTATAGATCAAAAATTCTAATTGCTAACAAATTGGGACTTACTTTTTTGCGAAACAGAAAAAGTGAGTCAGGGTCTTCTTATACTTCGCAAGTAATTAGCTAATGAAGGGTGACATTTCCAGGAAAAAATAGCACTATTGAAAAGCCCTCTCCCTTTTCTTTAAAATTGGCCATCCTTTGCTATAGAATATGGATGCATTCTAAAAGGTGGTCTTCTTAGAAGAAGAAAAAACTAGCCACATCTAATGACAAGATATGTGGGATGAAAAAGGTAAATATTGTCTTGGATATCCAATAAGTAAGTGACTTACCATATTATTGGTCCCGTTCAATCTGGCTGGATGGAGCAACTCCCATCAAGTTTAAGCTTCTTTATTAAAAGATTTATTGCTTCTCAATTTATTTTGACTTAGATCTTTAACTTTCTTTATTAATGAACTTCATATTAAGAGACTGCCTTAACATGATTTGCAGGTAGTGGGGATTAGGTGGTCATCTATATTTTATGTGGAAAGTATAACAAGAGTGAGAAGGCTCTCTTTAAGTGGGTTGCATCTTTACAAGTTGCAAATAGCTTATCAGTTCTTTTTACAATGGCCTTAACTGCAACAAAAATATCTACGGGCTCAATATGTTGGCTGTCTCATGTAGTCATGCAAACCGATTGCCATAGTTAGCACTTGAGGTTAACTGTTGGCCTCATTACCACGTCCTATAGTATTATGTTGCATGAATTGGTTACCGAGGTTGAGATAGTGTACCCAAATTGAACGTCATTATATTTAACAAGAATTTTGAAGAATGTGGTTCATAAGTGTACAACTTCCAAGTAATGAGAGTGTAGAGTATAGCTGCTCCAGATGCCGGTGCTGACACACCATATATCGGATAAAAAATATCATATGGGTGAGGGTAATAAGGATAATAAGGGTTATAGTAATATATCAGGGGATGGGGTTACATTTAATTTGGAAGTGGTATAGGGGGTCTTGTGCTTGCAATTGATTTGGGAGTGACTGAGTGAGATTAAGGGTGCGTGGATGAAATATTTGTCAATAAATAGGTTAGGAAGGATGTAAAATGGATGTAAAAAAAGAGGGGAGACGACAAAGTTATTAGCCCCGACAACTAGAAGGTCAGTATCGTCCACAACGGCGGCACCTTCACCCGCATCTACGACGTCATCACCCACCCTGGGCACGATGTTCTTACCATCCATAACAACCCCGGTGTTATTACAACCCCGGTGTTATTAGCATCCCCGACATCGACATTAATATTGATGTTATTAATACTAATACGATAATAAACAGCAACAACATCTATATTCTTACAGTGGTGAAGAAGATAACTACCTCACTTGGGATTTTCATAAATAGATGATCACTCAATCCTGTTTGTCCGATTGCCACTACTCACTACCGAGAATAGAGAGAAATACTTGCTTAATCACTATCTCTCTCTCAGACATGAAACACACCAACTGCAATATTGATACAGTAGCAAGTACTAATAATGAAGCATATTCTCTGTGTGCATTCTAATTTCACATGGTCCAAACAAAAAACTCAAAATGAATGGGCTCCAAGTTTTGGATCAGTTCAAATGAATGGGTAGGAATTGTTAAATTAACCTTTTTAAAGCCTATGTAAAACATACTAAACAATTAATAGATAAGGAAAGTTATACAACAAAAAGGACAAGTGGGACTAGAAAGTTTTATGAATAGATAAGGATTATTATAACCAACAAAACCACTACACAACGTAGTCTCTATTTATAAAGAACAATGTACAAAATGATTACTATTCAAACTCCATCACCATCACCATCACCAGAAGAAAAACCAAAATGATTAACCAAGAAAATTTTCCTAAAAATTTAGAAAGCCTCAAACAAATCATAAACCATATCAAAAAATCTATGAAAGCTATTTCGGTAGCAAAGAAAGAAATGAATAAACAAATTGAAAAAATGTAATTTTGTTACTAAAAAATTGAATTGCAATTTCCCAAGTCATCCCCATCAGCAACATATGCTGTAAAGAAGGAAATGTCGTTATAAAAAAACTCAACACAGTCGTCATCCAAAGCAGACCGCAAGAATTTCAACTAGTGAAAAGGCACCAAATCATATTCTTGCTTTAAGGGCATAACGTTTGCTGGAGAAACAAATGTCAAAATATGTACTGATTTATTCCTATTACAATGTTAGTTGTCATTATCTATGCATTTATTACTTCTATGATAGATGTTTATTTTAGAATGTGTAAGTGATCAAACAAAATATAATGGAAATGTGTTTATATGAACAACGCCAATAAATTATTCTTACATGTATTTATTACTTCTATGATACATGTTTATTTCAGAATGTATAAGTGATCAAACAAAATATAATGAAAATGTGTTTACATGAACAACACCAATAAATTATTCTTACCGAATATATATACAATATTACTTAATAGACAATTGTTCAATACAAAAAAAAATTGTCATAGAATATACTTATCGTTAGTACAACCTCTCTACATTGAATGGGCTCTATCTTGGCGATCACTAATAAAATGTCGCAGAAATCATATATTATAAACAAGTTGCACGATTAGCCATAGTTCAAACTTTGGGCAACTAGAAATCTTAAGGCATTTCCCCAAAAAATTTATGACAAAACACAACTTTCTGACCAATATATTGCACCCTGAAATCAACCACACGTTATGTGCTGCTATGATCTATCTATTTATTGAAATTCGTTATTTACCATTATAAGCTCTGTCTTATGTTATTTTTCCTAGTATTTTGCCCGTGCTAAACGATTGTGGGATTGTCATGTCAGCTTTTTAGGTAAATGAGGTGCTGAACGAATTGTTAGAGCTAAAATTAACTCAGTAAATAGAAATTGGAAGTAGCACCTGATTAATACTAGATAATATGTCATGTGCATCAAAGCTTATGCGCTTCATAGTCTATTCGATGTCATTAATATTTGGTCGTGCTTAGCGCGGGATCATAGGTACTAGTAAAGTTTAATAAGAGGAAAACTCAACTCTTTTTGTAAACAAAATCAACTCTTTTTGTAAACAAAATCAACTCTACTAACTACTAAAGAACAAACAACCTACACCTTCCCTTTTATAGAACATAAGGGGATTAGAAATAACAATTTATAGAACATAAGGGGGATTGGAATTAGCAACCCCAATTCTAATCTAAATAAAATTTTGTTAGGAGTTGGGTCCAAGCCCAAGCTAGGAACCCAATAGGGTTGGGGTGTCCTATGCAGAATCCTAACAAGTCCATAGGCCCGATAGGGTTATGGGGAGAGTTTGAGTAGATTAGGTAACTCTTTGGGCGGTCTATATATATCACTGTACTATGTACAGAGAACACAATTACGATGAATAAATAAATATCTCTTTCTCTTTCTCTCTCTCTCTTTTGTTCATAAGCTATAGTATTATAAGGTACTAGATTTATCATCTTCCAATACGTTATCAGCACGGACGCTTTAGGAATGAAGATAACATAAATAACCCTCTAATCAAAGTTTTCACGGAAACCAAGTGATCAGGAGAAGGGTATATTATGATTTTTTTGTATACCTATTTTCAGGTCTATACTATATGATAGATCATCATGTTTTGAAAATCTAGTTTTTCCCTTTTTTCGGATTAAAAATTAGGGTTTTTGGTGATTTTTTACTTTTGATTAATGGCTGTTTTCAAACTCGTATATTTTTCTTTGTGGAGATCGGATAGAGATGAGACTACTTTGGTTGGATAGCCTACTCCCAGAGCTTTCGAACGGTAAATAACACATCACTGGGAGATGTCCCAATCGACGGGAATAACACATTAAAACTAGGCAGTTTCACGGCCAAAAATAGCATTTTTTGGTCGATGACGTCAACATTTTTTATTTATTTTTATTTTTATTTTTAATATTTTTCCTAAATGACGTCATCCTTATCTACTGTGAAGTTAGCAGTGACATGTGTCGAGGACACTTGGCATGCTGATGTGGAATGGTACGTGCCTGGCACATGTGGCATGCCTAACACATGTGGCATGCATGGCACTTGCTTGACATGTGTGGCATACCTAACACGTGGCAGTCACCAGAGATCGGACACCGGTCAGACACTGGAATCTCGCCAGAATTTTGGTTGAAATATTCACTGGATAGTCACTGGAATATTCCTCTGGCGGTGACACGTGTCAGTGACGTGGCACGTGTGCAATCCGTATCTGTGACACGTGTGCGCGGTACGTGTGGGTCACGCGCGTGGCACGTGTGTGCCCCGTGCGTGTGGCACATATAACCGTGCATACGTGGCACATGGCAGACTGGGTCTGACATGTTCAGACTAGTCAACCCAGTCCAGGCCTAGACCCAGACCTAGTCAGACCGGTCCAAAACTGGTCCAGACACTAAAACGGCTTTAAATAGCCCAATTTTTGGTTAACTTAAGCCCTATTTTTTTCAAAAATTTCCTATTAACTGGACCTACCCCGTGGGGGACCTATTTTTGATATTTTTATGCAAAATATTTTTAATTTTTTTTGGGAATAGGTGCCTCGTATAGGAGCATTGGCTTACTTATATGTGATATAAGTACATTGAGTAATACATATTTAAGTATCTTTACGATATCTAATAGGATATTACTGGTATACCCCTAGGATACTAATTTTCATGATCAGGGATCACAGATAAAATAAAACCAAGACTAATTTAGCATACGACTGTGTGTCATATCTAAATCACAGTTAATTGTCAAGGACAAATAACTAGAGCTCAATTGGGAATTGACTTAGTCTTATTTCTAAAAACTTGGTGTCCGAGGAACCAATTTTTCATATCTAGGTGCAATTAGATGTTACAAGATAACATTTAGAGTTATATAGGCATTAATAACAACCTATAGTACCCTAGAATGTTAGTTCAAAGACATACATAATCAACCTATCTTGTAAACCTACCAGATATCAGGATGAGACCACTTGTCAGCTAAACATCTAATACCCCTCATATTCGTAATAAATGGATCATTTGGCTAGAATATACAGACTTTTATAGAACTTAAGGGCTTATAACAACCTAGTTCTCAGAATAAGGATATCACACATCTAGTGGTTTTGAATAACAATCTTGACTAAAATTTTATTGAAATGCACACATAAGATTAAGATCATCATTTTTACAGGGTAAAATTTGAGATTTAATTATGATAAAAGAATTTCATGAGTTTTAGAATATGAACAGGGTTCACCTATAATATGATTGGAAATCATTTTTTTAACTTTATTCTAAGTATTTTAATCTGTCTTTAATGCAATTGATATGTTTATCAAGAATTGTCTCTTATTACAATCTATACCTTGCATTAGAGATGTCTGAGACACTTAAAGAATTTAAAATTTCCACCATTGCTGCTCACTGGAGCCAATTACCTCACTTGGTGCATTGACGCTGACTTATTCTTGAAGTCACTTGGTCTGCAGAAAACCATCGTCATTGGCAATAAGAAAGATCCCATGGACAAAGCAATGGCTTTATTTAACCTCCGGCATCAAGACTGAATACCTCAACAAGGTTGAGGCAGCTGACTTATGGGTAAGCTTGCAGGGGAGTTATGGTCATCAAAAGCCATTATGCTCCCAAAAGTGATACACCAATGAAATACCCTTAGGTTCCAAGATTTTAGGACGATCTCTGATTACAACTTAGCAATCCATAAAATTACTTCTACACTTGAGCTGTGTGAGAAAAAAGTTACTGATCCTGACATGATAGAGAAGACTCTATCAACCTTCCATGATAGCAATATTCAGATTCAGAGGCAATATCGGCGAGAGAACTTGAAGACTCATGCAGTCTTGATTCAGGCACTGCTCCTCTCTGAGTAAAATGATGAACTTCTGATAAATAATCATTCTTTGCAGCCTTCTGGAAGTGCACCGTTGCCTGCTTCAAACAATGTTCAGTTTCGGGGAAATAACTCTGCACGTCGGGAACGAAGATATGGAAGGGGCTGGGGAGGCTACCAGGGATACAGGAAGGGTGGGATCCATAAACCCTTTGGCCCTAGGAGAGGTAAAGGATTTAAGAAATCCTTTACACAAGGCAATGTGAAGAAGGAAAAGAAGATTGATCCGGGATCCACTTTCTTTAACTGCGGTGGCACAGGATACTGGGAACGGGTATGCCATGTACCACAGGTGGCTACAGGTGAAAGAGTCCACACCTACCAGGCAGTTGTTGAAACTAACTTCGCCCCTCCGAAGTTTGCAGCGTCAGACTTCTTCGACGACACGAATGCCATCATGGATCAACATATGGAGTAATCCATAATGATATCTCAGTAGACATGTGTTGTCACATTAGAGAGACCACTAGTAGTTTCTTTTCTAGACAGACTTGATTTACTTTATGTTGTCAGCATTTTTAATTTTGTTGGGAACATATTATTTATATTTTAATAAAGTGCTCGTGACATACATCAGATTTATTTTGTTCTAATAAATTATGATTATTCGAATTTATTGCTTGGGAAGTAGTTAAATTTAAATGTATGCAAGGTTATATACTACATCCAACCAGCCTATGGATCTATCTGTTCATTGAGCATGACCGATTATCGGATGAGTGCGGCATATGCCTAAGAGACATTAGTAGAACACGCTAATTGATTTTCGAGACCCATTCATAGACACTATTGAAGTACCGCAAGTATATGTACCTGTAAGTAATATACCTATACAGTAGAACGTTCTGGGGGAACTAGTACTGTTGCATAATGTTCCAAGGGCATTAGTACCATAAACAAATCTGAGGCTCGTACTTAGTGCGAAACACCATTTGAAGAAAGTATTCTGAGCCGGGGTGCTACAAAATTAGGGACACATATGACTAATGGTGTAGTCGGTTCATCGAGGATGGAACCACCCATTGACAAAATATTCATATTCGCTGTTGTGCTCGCCACAAGGATGGGGATTCAGAACCACTTATTGTAAATGACTGTGTTCTCAGCTTATGCATAATGGGAAATGATACCATTGATCATATCAGTTATAAATGGGAAAGATACGGAAACATAATTAACTCAGAGAAATAATATGGTCAAGGCAAGACTAGTTGCTCAGGAAATCTTTAAAAGATTTGGCATCGATTGCAGTGTGTGACCTATTATTTGGTTATGGACGCTATAATGTTTTAGTACTTATCAGTCCATTAAGGTTTTGAGGATAAGCTTGACATGCGTCTGATGTAAATGCCGCATATCTATATAGGAAACTAGATACAAATATATACATGAAGCTACCTGGGAAGGTATAAGCTTCTGGAAACAACTAAACCCAATACACGAGGTGTGTTTGTAATAAAACTGGAAAATTATTGC
This sequence comes from Kingdonia uniflora, assembly GCA_014058105.1. NCBI lineage: Eukaryota > Viridiplantae > Streptophyta > Magnoliopsida > Ranunculales > Circaeasteraceae > Kingdonia > Kingdonia uniflora. The sequence goes on along the minus strand of JACGCM010002686.1, from coordinate 1,332,629 downwards.
TGAATTGAAGCAATGACCCCATGCGACAACGTTAGTGTTGACTGAGTATTTGAAGGTTAAGCACTTTGCAAATATCCTTATATGTCCATGCATTCTTATACATAAATTATCTTCACTCATCATAACAGTGTACTAAATGATTTGGAAATTATTGGACCTCTGGGGGGATCGCGAGAGCCATCGAATACCTTGGGATGGAATTCGAAATACAAGACCTTGGGAAATCAAGAGTGTCTCGATTTATAGATTGAACATCTTGATAGTCGTACTCGCACACCAAGCACTATATATCGAAAGAGTTATCCAAAAAATTCGATATGGATATAACACACGGTGCTAAGTCATTTATTGCGCGTTCATCACTGGGGTGTGGACAATAATATCTTCCACCATCTTAATGAGAGGGAAAAACTCTTAAGGCTATGATGTCATAGCTAGGAGGTGCTTTGCTATAGTTAGATGGGTATACTATACCCAATTACTCATTCGCAGAGAACTTTTTGGCTTGCCATAGTTTGGTTCTTACCCAAAGGCACTGGAATGGAATCAAGCATATTCTAAAATATCTCATCAGTACGAAAGACTGGGGTTTATTCTCTCCACAACTTGGTAAGTGGGAAATTATAGGATACGCCGATGCAAAATATTTGTCAGATCCGCATAAAGGCCAATCATAATCGAGCTATGTGTTCTTGTATGGAGATACTACAATTTCATGGAAAACAGTGAAGCAGACCATGGGTGCTACATCCTTGAACCACGCAAAGATTCTTGTACTACATGAAGCTGACAGAAAATGTTTTTGGTTGCGGTCTATGATCATCCACATCAACGGGAGTTGCAGTCTAAATTCTATCCAAGATAAACCGACGATACTTTATGAAGATAACGTAACTTGTATCGTTCAAGTCAAGGGTAGATTAATTAAAGGTGACAAAACGAAGCATATTTCAACAAAGTTCTTCCACATACACGAGTTGCAGAAGATGAATGAGATCAACATTGTTCAAGTTCATTCAGAAGACAATCTGTCTGATATATTCACGAATGTTCTTGCATATCCTACGTTCAAGAGATTAGTTCATGGAATTGGCATGCGAAGTTTGCAAGATTTATTATCTCTGGGAGATAGATCTCAGGGAGATTGATGTTAGGGGGAGCAGTCTCAGCTTGATGTGGATACATGCGTGTTGTACTATTTTTCCTGATAGCATAGTTTTTATCCTATGAGGATTTACTGGCATGAGGATTTGATGAGGCAACGTATACGCGTCTACAACCTATAGAGGGTATATGATTCTACTTTTTCCCTACACAACTTTTTGCCCAAGGGGGTTTTGCTAGGCAGAGGTTTTGATAAGTCAAGTCATCCTAGTATGGAATACCCCAAGGGGGAGTGTTAGGAGTTGGGTCCAAGCCCAAACTGGAACCCAAAAGGGTTGAGGTGTCCTACACAGACTCCTAAAGAGTCTATAGGCCCGATAGGGTTATGGGGAGAGTTTAAGTAGATTAGGTAACTCTTTGGGCTGTCTATATATATCACTGTACTATGTACAGAGAACACAATTATGATAAATCAATAAATCTCTCTTTCTCTCTCTCTTGTTCATAAGCTATATTATTATAAGGTACTAGATTTATCATCTTCAACAATAGAGAGGCTTGAATTAAAATAACATAAATTAAAATAATACGTCGACGATGAGAATAACTATTAGATGACGATTCGCATCAAATCCCTCTTTCTACGAAATTTTCAAAACATCATGTAGCTCAAAAACTTTTTGATATGGCATACATGTCTTCAAACTTCGAATTCTACTGCGAAATCTACCGTAAATCAAGGTCGTACCCATATGCGGGGGTACTATGGTGTCACCAACATCCCTACGTCCATTGACGTCTAAATTTAAAGGCTAAATTTTTTTTGTGGTCTGCTCCTCGAAACCTGCTACAATGCTTTCCTAAAACGGGTCTACATAAAAAAATAATTCTTCGCCTAGGGCCATCATTTTCCTCATACGGATCAAATATTGGGATACCTTGAACTGCAACATGTGTGAACAGAGCTGTTGGATAAGGTCTATCTACATCTCCCGCTGTATAGGTGTCTCCTGAATCTATTGTTATGTGGCATGGTTATTGAGAGCTACTACTAGTGCTGCTTTGTTAGCACTGGCTTGACTTGGTTTGATTTTGAACTACTGGAGCACCATTGGTAATAGAACTATTGGAAATGCTTTCTGTAGTAGCTTATTCCACATCTCAGACTCAAGCCCCATCTTCGACCATCATACGACCACTTGGCCTCCTTAACAATACATGTGGCACTACTGAAGACACATTACAATTACAGAATTCCAATTATCACTTTCAACTTCAACATCAATAGTTTGAGTTAAGCAAATGTACAGTCATCAATGAAGCCGTTATGATATTACAAAATAAGTCCGTTACATAATCAGAGCAAAGACCATCAAATGTATATATTATGTAACGTCCATCATTAAGAATCTTAATGGTCGTCAAACGGTTATATTATAAGACCTATAAATAAGACCAGAGAATTCGAGTTGAAGGATGGAGGAATCCTCACTCCAACGATCCATACTTAAATAATCAGAATACTCATTGTAATAAACTAACATCCTCAATAACATCTATCTCTCTTTCTTAAATCCTCAAGATAGGTCGTGGTTTTTAACATATTCAAAGGTTTTCCACGCTAAACTTTATGTTAAGTTATTACTTATTGTTCATTAGTGTTATGATCATTTTTGGTGCAAAGACTAAGTTTGGATAACGAAATTAGGTTATTATATTTGGCACCGTCTTTGGGAACGAAGTTTTCAAACTCATTGTCTAAGAAAATAGCTGATTATTTCAATACGAGATGACATTTCCAGAATAGAAATGCCAATTTTTCCAGGAGCAAGAAATATCGAACTGGCAGAATTATGGGCCAATCTCAACTCTGAAGCCAAAATAAGAGCCTCTCTAGAACAATAACTAGCAGGCGTCTAGGATGCATTAAAGGTCCTACAAAGTCAACAGGTCCCAACTGCTTCGCGGGTTTCTATTCTCGATAGGATAGGACCTCACACAAATAATCTGGGAGGTGAAGTATGATCCAAGCATAAGCAACATGGGGGCGATCTCGTTCTGGTACATAAGGTTCACCAAGAAGTGGATGGCAGTCTCACTAGAGTCAGACAAGAAGAGCCACCTCAGGGAAAAGTTTGAATTCCAGCTCTTGAGCAACTTAGTAAAGGAAGTGGCGACTTTATTCCTTGGGAAGGACGACTCCCGCGACCAACCTCCACAGCTTGTCAATACGTAACTCAGGAGCATGTCGACAAGCGTATCAAAGAGTTTCTTGATACTTAAATTCAAACCGCTAAAGGAATCCATAGCAGATTACAGAAGAGCCCGATCACACAAGAGCTACAGGATGACGAAGTGCCCATTGGTTTCCACGCTCTAAAAATCTGGAAATATAAGGGGACTGATCCAATGTAATACGTTCAAGAATTCTAGGACACTCTAGGTTTACATTCCACATCCAACCACATTCTATGCTGGCTCTTTCCTACATGTTTATCAGGTGAACCTTTTCAATGGTTCCATACACTACCTGAAGGATCCATTAAAACTTTCAAGTAATTAAGAGAACTCTTCGTCAAGAATTACTCGCACAACAGAGACAAAGAGGAGAATCTATATTCTCTATTCAACCTTAAGCAAATACCAGGAGAGAAGCTCGAGACATTCACTAAGAAATTCTTGGAGTTGGCTCTAAAGGTGGATCGACTTGATCAAAAGATTACTATTTCGACCTTCACCAATGCTTTACTCGTCGATGGAAGGGCGAAGGAATACCTCATTCTAAACAAACCTACAACTTTAGAAGACATGATTGAAAAGGTTAACGGCTATATCGATCTTGAAAGAATGGTGTCCGGCAGACAAAAAATTCAGAAATCAATATTGACAGCTAAAGATCAATTCACAGGCCAAGATTTCAACTGTACTGCTGATCAGGGAGGAGACAGGAAGTAAGAAAAATCTAATGAAGATCGACCTCGGAAAGGCAATAATATGCCAAAACCCTGTCTTCCCAAAATGACTATAACCATAACCAACATTTATCATATACTTCAGAAGAATAAGTTTTTATCGCAATGCACAGTATCTATAACCCATCGAGAACAAACCGTATTGCATTCACCACAAAGTCCGACATCATGAAAAGAAGCATTGCTTCGCATTACAACGATTACTAGAGTATATTTTTACGGATGGACAGATCCATGAATACATCGTGGACGTTGAAAGTTACAAAAACGGAAATTACATACTTCCCACATAAATTGTACAGGTTGAAGAAATGGCAGAAGAGAATCACTTATACCATATATCCCTCAGCCACATCATTGAGACTCAGACTATTAACCAATCGAACAGGAGTAAAAGACGACGTGTCGGCCAATGTTATAACTTATCCATGAACGATATAGAAGCTCAGTTACTTCCCGTATCCAACTCCCAATGCGCTGGGATCTCTTTTGACGATTGTGATATTCGTCACGTGAACTTTCCTCACCATGATGCATTTGTAATCATGTTGAAAACGGGAAATGTTGTCCTCCATATAATGATGGTAGATACTGGTAGCAGCATCGAACTACTTTTTCAAAGAATGATTGATCAGATGGGGCTGGCCGACAAAGTACAACCTAGTGACATTAATATCTGTAGATTCAACGGTTCAAGAGAAGAACGTGTAGGAAAGATCATACTTCCTATTACGGCAGGACCAACAACAGTTGACGTTGTATTTTACATTATCAATGCAAAATCTTGTTATTTGGGGATAATGGGACGCTGCTGGTTACATAATATGCGATAGGTTACATAATATGCGCCCGGGGAAAAGTTCAAATTCTAGCTCTTGAGCGACTCAGTAAAGGAAATGGCAACCATATTCCTCGGGAAGGATGAGTCTCGCGACAAACCTCCACAACTCGTCAATACGTAACTCATGAGCATGTCGACAAGCGTATCAAAGAGTTGCTTGATACTCAAATTCAAACTGCTAAAGAAATCCATAGCAGATTACAGAAGAGCCCGATCGCACAAGAGCTACAGGATGACGAAGTACCCACTGGTTTCCACACTCTAAAAATCTAAAAGTATAAGGGGACTGATCCAGTGGAACATGTTCAAGAATTATAGGATGCTCTAGGTTTACATTCTACATCCAACCACATTCTATGCCGGCTCTTTCCTACTAGTTTATCAGGTGAACCTTTACAATGGTTCCACACACTACCCGAAGGATCCATTAAAACTTTCGAGTAATTGAGAGAACTCTTCGTCAAGAATTACTCGCACAACAGAGACAAAGAGGAGAATCAATATTCTCTATTCAGTCTTAAGAAAATACCAGGAGAGAAGCTCGGGACATTCACTAAGAAATTCTTGGAGTTGGCTTTAAAGGTGGATCGACTTGATCAAAAGATTACTATTTCGGCCTTCACCAATGTTTTACTCGTCGATGGAAGGGCGAAGGAACACCTCATTCTAAACAAACCTACAACTTTAGAAGACATGATTGAAAGGTTAACGACTATATCGATCTTGAAATAATGGTGTCCGGCAGACAAAAAATTTAGAAATCAATATTGACAGCTAGAGATCAATCCACAGGCCAAGATTTCAACCGTACTGCTGATTAGGGAGGAGATAGGAAGTAAGCAAAATCTAAACAAGAGAAATCCAAACAAATTCAACAATGGTCGGTAACTCTTGGCGAGCATGACATACGTTTCGAACTATGACATTCTGAAAAAGGTTAAACAGTAGCAGTTTTTTTGCTGGCTTCCCCGTCGAAGATCCTGACTGGGAAGAAGATAGTACAAAAATCAATGAAGAACAGCTCAAAGAAAAGTCAGATTAGATATCTCAAAAGGGTTGAAATCTTTTAACTGATGGTTTCGCCGGACCAGCGGGGTCAGGCATCGACATCAACCTTATTACGCCTTCTAATGACAGAATTAAAAAAGTAATACGACTCAACTTCGAAGCCACCAATAATGAGACTGAATATGAGGCATTAATTTATGGTCTAGATATGACTCTAGAGATTGGGGTGATTTATGAGTTATTTGTGTGCACAGACTCTTTAAAAATAAGATCAAATAGACGAATGATCCTATTTCTGTAACGTCCATCATTAAGAATCTTAATAATCATCAAACGGTCATATTATAAGACCTATAGATAAGACCAGGGAATTTGAGATGAAGGACGGAGGAATCCTCACTCTAACGATCCATACTTAAATGTTCAGAATACTCATTATAATAAACTAACATCCTCAATAAAATCTTTTTTCTTTCTAAAATCCTCAAGAGAGGTCGTGGTTTTTAACCTATTCAAAGGTTTTTCATGCTAAACTTTGAGTTAAGTTATTACTTATTATAGTAGCCCACTCCCAGCCTTTTACCCAAGTCAAACACTCGAAGGCTACCTCAGAGCCTACTCAAATATCACGAAGCCTTTTTTAATCCTTAAACAAGCCCTCTTAAGATTACTTGAAGACGAAGCCTCGACTATGAACAAGCTTCAAAGACAAACTTCACATCAGCATCAGAAACACTTCGCAGACATGTCAGACAGACAACTCACCAGATAAGAATGGCACCGCTGTCGGTTCTGTCAGCTACAGTAACAGAACCTACAGACGGCTATAGTGATAGAACCGACAGACAGCTACAGTAACAGAGCACAGTGACAAACCCGACATTCGCGACGTCAACACCAACTTAGAGATACCCGCACGATATCTGGAGGATACCCAGAGGGTACCCTTATAATATGACCTAACCTTGGTGACTTAGCCCTTCTTATGTTCTATAAATAGGAGAGATGGGGAACCAAGGAGAGGTTATAAAATCTCTCCCCTGAACCCCGCAATTTACCTTCGATCACCCTGTAACACAAATAATACTCGAACCTTCGACTACTCGACAGTAATATACAATCTCTTAAAAATCCTCATCAGAGGTCGTGCGTCACATTCCAACCCTCTACGCAAGTGTATTGTCAAATAGATTTCTTATACTATAGTTGATATACATGATTCCCCCGATAGAAGATAAACCCCGTGGTGTAAGAGCCAACTTCCCCTCCACACGAAGTTAGGCCCCTACATTTGGCGCCGTCTGTGTTTACCCACCCTAGCAATCTCCCTTGCTCATTATCTCTCTTTTCTAACTCTTACAGATCATTCCCAATGGTACCAACCCTCCATTCTATTTCAACACATGCCAGCAACTCCATCGACGGAGTGGCCGTCCATCTCACCCTACTTTCTCAGCAATTCACTCAAGCCGCAGAGCGACACCAAACACAACAGCACCAGGAACACGAAAAGCACCGGAAAGTGTTCAAAGCCGAATGACATCGCTGTTTGGATGATACCGGCAGATAAAATCATGCCATCGATGATTTACGCAGCACAGTCCGAGAGCTGCATCGACTACAGCCTTTAGATGCTCCCCTACCGTATCGAACACCAACACCGTCGTGCGTATCCGCTCGCGCTCGACTGGGGCTTCTACCATATCAAGAAGTATCCCCGGTCCATACCGGCGCCAAGGGAGCTCCCCCCACTGGCTCCATCAATCTCGGTATCCATCCCACGGAGGATTCCTCCGACTCCACCCTTCGGTCCTCCAGACAGCCCAAGCGCCGCCCTGCCTGAGACCGTCACGGATAGCGCAACTCCGACCACATACCGAACCCTCAGTCTCATCATCCTCGAATCCCTCGATCCCCCCCCCCTCATCCTGCCTATTTTGCACAACAATATTTAAACTATAAAATCCAACCTGTCATCCGCGTCAGCGCGAACCCAACTCTAAACTCATGGAGTCCGTTGAATAACCCCCTCTGTCCCAAGCTCCTCGCTATCAAGTTGCCTCCTAATTTCCAAGTCCCAAAATCAGTAAATACCCCAACACCGATCCCCAATCGTACATCCTCAAATTTCAAAATGCTTTAAGCTTCTGCTCCACAGATGACCACCTGATGTGTCGCCTTTTCCCTACAAGCCTCACAGATATCCCTCTTCGATGGTACCATAACCTTCCTAGTGGCTCTATTCGAAGTTTCAAGCAACTATCCCATCTTTTCATCGCCCAATTTGCCTTTAAAAAGACAGAGAGGTCAGAGTCGATGCCCTCTTCAATTTTAGAAAATCCCCCAGTAAAACCTTTGAAGCCTTCACCAAGAGATTTCTCGACGAGTCGCAAAATGTCAAAAACCTTGACTGCACGAACGTTGTACTCGCGTACTCGAATGCCTTACCAGATCACAACCGTGTCAAAGAGTACCTGGTCCTCTACAAACCTCGAACCCTCAAGGAGATGCTATCAGAAGTCAATGGGTATATCGACCTTGAGCGCCTCTGCGAATCATATAAACAGGGGCAGCCTTCAGCCCCTGCCATCAATAAACCTCGACAAGGCCCACTCTTTACCCCTACTCCCCTGATCGTTCCCATCTCTCAGGTGACTTAGAGCCGTAAGCGCCCTCACAGTGACAATAATGCCGAAGCTTGCAGGAAGCAACCAAAGCCGGTCCTACCTATGCTTACTGCGCCTCTCAACACCCTTTTACTACAGATCTAGGCATACCCCATATGGCGTATCCCCTTCCCTATCGAGGTCAAACCGGGTGAACCTTACGGTGCCAACCACAAGTGTAACTGCCACCATACCAATAAATGCTTCGCCTTGTAGCGCTCTCTCGAAGTAATACTCAAGGTAGGTCGCCTACATCTGTATGTTGCCGACCTTCCCAGCTACCTTGATGGGATGTACCTCAAATCACCCTTACTGTTGACCCGGCTGAGGTATACATCTACCAACTACATTTTATTAAAGTCAATAATATCGACAGTAGCCGTTCGAAGAGCAAGCGCAAGCGTGTCGAAGAATGATACAAACTCACTTACATGAAGAAACTGTCTGCCCTCCTGTCAGAATCAAGCCTTTGTCCTCGACCCGAAGGCATATCTTTCATCGACTGCGATACGTCGCATGTTCGTTTTCCCCATTCTGACCCCTTAGTCATCATGATTAAGGTCGAATACCTCATCTTCCACACCATGCTTATCGATACAGGAAGTACAGTCGATGTGCTTTTCCTTCACACTGTTCAAGCCATGAAGAAAGTAGACCTTATCATTGCCGCCAATGTCGAACTAAAAGGAATTAATGGGGCCACTGAAGTTGTGGTTGGTCGAATAAGCCTCCCAGTTACCACCGGCCCAGTCACACTTTAAACCAACTTTCTTGTCATCGATAAGAAGTCTAAATGCCTTGGCATCCTTGAGCGCGACTGGCTCCATGCCATGCGTGCCATACCTTCACCTATCATCAGACCCTTCATTTTACTACCCCCTCTGGCACATGGAATTTAAAAGGCTCTCAATGCCTCACCCGTTCATGTGAGCATCTGGAGATCGATGAGACCCAGAGACTTGTCAGACTTCCATAGCAATCACTGTCTCTTTCTGTCTCAATACCTTCGACACCCACCATCTCACCCATCAAAATCACTGTTTATATCGAACTCGATGGTCCTGGTCGAGGTACATTCATTGGAACCTTCCTCAACGAGGCCGAGCGCCACAAACTTACAGACTTCCTTCAAGTAAATAATAATTGGTTCAAGAATTACAGCATGTCCTATAAGCCTATCAAACAACTCCAAGAAAAGCTACAGGTTACACCCCTTTCCTTCTAGTATATGGTATCGAAGCAGTACTACCTACCCAATTCAAAGTATCCACATAAGATTCCAACCTCCCAGACAAAGACAATGAGTTTGAGCTCAGATGCAACATGTTATGGATCGACGAAACCAGAAACCGAGCCATCACCAACCTTGGCCATTACCATCTATCACTATAAAAGTCATACAACAAGAGAGTTCGACTACGAAGTTTCAACATCGAAGATCTTGTACTTTGACGTGTCAACCAATCTTTGAAGCCTCGAAATGCCAGTAAACTGCCCGAGTAATGGGAAGGACCTTATGTCGTTTACGATAAAATCGATAAGGGTTCGTATTACCTAATGATAAAAGATGAAGAGCCTCTACCAAATCTGTGGAACACAATGCAGCTGGTCTCATACAATAGGCCAAGGCCTCCACCTTATACACCTGATGTAAACACAGAATAATCAATAAATAACTTTTTCCTCCTATGAACTTCGTCTCCTTTCTCCAATAAATTTCTTGGTTAAGCCTAAGTATCATGTCAATCCTTCGACCCGACAGATACTTGGAGGCGACCTTGGAACTTTTCAAACCTCTAATTTCGAGCAAATTCGAGGGGTAAGGATGGTCGAAAGACCAAACCCTCGGGAATGCATTGGGGGCGAATACGTTCTATTTTTTATCAGTCCCCAAGACGTCGAAGTCCAGTGAATTTCTTGGTTAATCTTGAGTATCATGTCAACCCTTCAACCCGACTGATACTTGGAGGCGACCTTAAAAATTTTCAAACCTCCAATTTCTAGCAACTCGATGGGCAAGGATGGTCGAAAGATCGGACCCTCGGGAATGCATTGGGGGCGAACACGTTCTACTTTGATTATGCCCCAAGCCATCGAAGTCCAATGAATTTCTTGGTTAAGCCTGAGTATCATGTCAACCCTTCGACCCGACTGATACTTGGGGGCGACTTTGGAATTTTTCAAGCTTCCAACATTCGGGCAAACTCGAGGGCACGAATGGTCGAAAGACCGGACCCTTGGGAATGCATTGGCGGTGAACACGTCTTACTTTTCTATGGCTTAGGCCTTTGAAGTCCAATGAATTTCCCAGTTTCTTCTAAGTATCATGCTACCCTCGTCCCGACTGATACTTGGGGGCGACCCTGAAAATTTTCAAACTTCCAACATTCGAGCAGACTCGAGGGGCACGAATGGTCGAGCGAACGGACCCTCGAGAATGGGTTGGGGGCGACCACGTCTTACTTCATTGTGGCTTAGGCCTTCGAAGTTTAACAAATCTCTTGATTCTACCAAAGTGTCAGAACCATCTTGAAGTTTTTCAAAGATCGATCACTCTACAATAATTCAGTACTTACAGCATATGCAAATACAATTATACAGGAGTATTAACAATTCTACTACATGCTAAATGTTTCAGTACAGTATACATCAGAGAAGCAGGTTCTACACAAAGCAATTCAAATGATACTCAGAGCATACATAAAAAATCTAGCATAGCAATTCAGTACAAATCAAGTTAATATAAATCAGTTTAGTAGTCTACAACCGAACATAATCAGTGCAGTGCAAGTCAGTTTCAACACAGCAATTCAAAGCAACCACAAGTTCAAAGATCAAGTCCAAAGAAAGCAGAACATTGTTCAAATATTGCAACCCAACAGAAAAATCAAAAACAAACATTATCGCACTCCAGTACAATATCTCATATCGGAGTGGCTACACCATCTCCCCTAACAAGTTCTTTAATGTCAACACCTCCAACACCATTAGTAGAAGGGTTCGACCCTGCACCATCAACGATCACATCAGTCGCAGTTTCAGCAGTAATACCTTCGACCATAGGATCCCCCACAATACCTCCCGAACCCGCAATAGTAATATCAACATCTATCCCATCTGTCTGCATAGCATCTTCAGAAACATGATCTTGGGTTACAGGGAAGCGTTGCAGAGTTTCAGGATCATACCCCAAATCTTCTATAAACTCCTTCAGCCTGAAATTATATGTAACTTCATAATCAAATTTCCCTTGGTAATGCTCATTTTGTTCTTTCTTTTTCCTCCCCTTTTCTGCAAGCTTCGACTTTAACACCTGCTCATGAGTATAACATTGAGCCTTGAACCTCTTCTCGAATACATCATTAATAGCCACCAGATCTTGTTTTAAAGTCTTATTGTCATACACCAACGACGCTTCAGTCCCTCGAGCAAGCTCCAGACTGTCAACTGCCTGTTGTAACTTCCTTGTCACTACTTTTACCGCCTTGTTGTAAGCCTGTGCCCAAGCATTCGTCTCCTAGAATATTTGAGCCGTCAGTTCCATTCAAAGCATGACACACTTAAGAAAATTTTAGAATCTCACAAACAATAGATAGTTACCTGGTACATAGTCCTCTTCATCTGCCTTAAAGTCTCATCTGGATCAGTGCCACAGAGTTTCGCCATAGAAGCAGCCATAGCTAGAGCCTGTTCCACTCGCTCAGCCTCTGTCATCTCCTCACCCGCAACCTCTACCTCATCTTCCCCCAGCGCCCTACACCTTTTACGTTGAATAACTTTTGGCTGTTGTGCCCTCGGAGACTCAAGAATGATCTTACCCTTCCCTTTCTCAGCCTGGGTCGATGCCTGCTTCGGCCTCTATTTTGAAGCATCACAAGTAAATTCGGGCACTGTCGCTGCCTGCCTCGACGCCCGCTGCACCTTGGAACATACTTTACTTTCCTTACCAAATTTTCCTCCTCCATTCATTCGAGTACTTTCAAAGCATCTTCGTCTCCCCTCTTCTTTGATGGCTTTGATGTAATGGGTACGTTTCGTAGCATGGAATTTGTCTTCTTATGCCGTTTCCACTTGATACCAAGCTTGGTGAAAATAGAATTCACCCACTCTTCGTCCGAATCGATTAAGGCGTCAATGTAATCCCTTGGATTTTCCCAAGTCTGATTAGTAGGACCTAACGAACAAACAGAAACATGATTACCAGTTTATTCGATCAATAACTCAAAAAATGCTTCAACAGGAAACTTATTGGGATAATAGACTTTGTACTGCAATCTATAAGGGTCCTCCCCTTCGACATTCTCATAACTACCCCGTACTACAACTAAGTCTGTATTCCACCCTCGACCCGTCGAGCACAGATCAAACAACCAGGGCTTATCTGGATGACACTGGATGTGGTAGGTGCCTGCATTCTGATTTGTCTTCCTCGAGTAGAATGATACAATATCATACCACTCAATTAAACTTTGTCCCTCACTCCTGAATTTTACATTCATACCCTCAATTATATTCATCATCTTGTAAAAATTTTTATTCATCTGAACCGGGGAAACTTCCCAAAAGTTCAACACCTCTATTACCAGCCTTCGGAGGGAAAGTTGCATTCTTAATCGAATTTAGCCTCTATACACCATTATACCCTCCTACGGGTTCCTGCTACATGTAACACCACCCCTACCTTTGACAGCTCAAATTTAGCCATAAATCGATCTAGTCTCTTCTGGTCTCTAGCCGAGACAGAACCATCAACCTCATCTGACTCAGTCGAATCCTCACTATGATCACTCTGCTCCCCTTCTTCCCTTCTACCACCCAAAGGTTCAACATTACCTTCGTCTCTCTCTCCTCCCCCCATCTCTCCCTCATCACTATCCTTGGTCACTACTGTCTTACGACGTCTACTACTTGAACCCCTAATTTCAGGAGCTACTACTGCCAGTAGGATATCTTTTGCTATGACAATTTCTTCTAGGTCGTTGCCCTCACCCATCGAAGTACGACCAGATACACTAGCCTCATTTTCTTCGACCTCCTTATCTATTAGCCTCAACCTCGAAGCTCGACGAATACGCATCTTATCCTACAGAGGAAGAGGCACGCAATTAGATCGAGACATTCGACTATTACGTGTCAATAACTTATTTTCATCTACCCTCTCCAACTGATATAAACACAGCCGAAGACTTGACCCTAATCCCAGTCCCACCATTAATACCCTTAGAATCCCAAATGAGCTAGACCTCAGACACATGGTTTCCCCCTGTATTCGGTCATATCCTCACAACAAAAAACATAGAAGATTCTGCATACAGAAGGTAAAGCCAAACAAATACAAACAAAGATGAATCGACATACCTGTATTAACGAAAGTACACTCGAAACAGCAAGTTAGCCGGTCCCTCAACAACAACCCGATAACTTCCCTCAAGCTTTACAATAACAATGGCGTACGTTCTCTTCCTCTCAACCTCTATTTTTTCTGTGAACAATACTTTTGTTATATCCTCCCCATATATATCCCTCCTCGGAATACCAAAAACTGCCTCGATTTCCAAACCACTATCATTGCCACTACCCCACTACCCTTGCTTTTTGGCCGAGATGTGTTTTGACCACTTTGCCCCTCATTACCCTCACGTGCGAATCACATGCTCACATTGACTTAACTTTAAACTCAAAATAACTCAAACCTTTTAATCCTCACTTAAAGCTGTCCAATCAAATCCCTACATCTAATCAACCTTTTTTCTGTAAAATGAGAAAACATTATGATAACCAGTATGGCACACTCCCCTAGGAACCAGTACCGATCTGCCAGGCCAGCTGTTTTTATCTCAAAAAATATTTTGTTGTTGATTTTCACTCAAACAATGTTTTGATTTATTCGCCAATGATTTCTTGTTATACTAAGTAAAGCTTGTCCTCTTAAATGTGGACCTTGCCCTTGTTTGTGTTATCTTTTATCTCAAATAGCTAAAGCATGGTCGAATACCCATGTTGATATATAAGTTAATAAGAATTGCATATTTGCAGAAGAGACATTTGTAAACATAAACAAACTGAGCAACTCCATATAGTCTTTGGCTTGTAGGATGACCGGCCTTAGTCCACCAGTAGCTGAAATAATCATCACTAGCACTCCTAGAATAATGTAAAACAGAAAGAATTCACACAAAAAAATCGATAATTATTGCCAATCTAATTCGATAAATAAATACAACTTATGATGTTCTTAACACACTTAACCAATTTGTGAAGCATGATAAATTGATCTTCTTTGGCTTGTAGAACACAGACCACATAATGCAAGAAAGTTGCGAAATGGAGATTTAAAATAATTTAGTAAGACCGGTCATGGTTTTGCGAATAAGACAAAGAAATATAAATGATCGTAACTTACGAAGTATATAGTTGGGGTGAAAGTAAATCCCCTGATGAATCCAAAAAGTACACTCGCGATTAACAACTTAAATGCCGCACTCACAATAAAGACGATATAAGGTACATCTAAGATCATTATTTGTGTGTTTAGCTATTTTAAAATTAATTTACAGTGCTTCCAATCGGTGCAGGAGAAGAGAGTGAGGTGAATGAGATAGAGAAAGTTTAAAAGTAAAAGAACAGTAAACTAAGTGACTATGATCCAGATAAAAAGTTATAAGAACAGAAGAATAAATAGGAGTTTAGAGAAAAGGAATAGCGACAAGGAATAATGATAAGTGATGATGATATAATATGACACGATGAACTGGGATAATCCCACAATTATCCCAAATATTGTATGCTTAAATGTTTTAAAACGTGTTCACGATCCTATTATAATATTGGTTGATCAACCGGTAGTATGTTTATCTTAAAGAGATCTGTTAAGGGGATACAATGGGTACGATTTTTTCAAGCTTGACCAAGCCAGTAGATACTCACTTGATCAAAGTGTTTTAGGCTTTTCAACCCACGGAGCCAACGTCCAAACTTTATTTTCATTCCAAGGAATTTCAACCTCACCGAGGATAAGTCTAGCACCGGATTCAAACTGTCTCATACCTTCCCACACTCCCGAATGGGTATTAAAGGTATGATAGTATTCACAGCCAGTTCTTCACTTACTATTTTAACCCGATTTAGGACTCCTGCGATCCTATCGGAGGTTAACCGATGTAGAACTGTGTTATGTATCCAATCTTGTTAAGTTAAAAGAGTTTTACATGATTTAAAGATGCAACAGATCCCAAGGATCACAACACAATAGCTGTAAAACCAACATCACACATAGGACGACCACCTACATAAGAGTGTGGCAACCAAATCCTAACAACAGAATGAATAGTGACTTAGTTGCATCATCTAAACCTAGATGAGACGGCAACCTAACCGTCACCACATCTAACTAACATCAGTCTCTAGAAGACCGAAACTACCAACCATAACACAGCTACGAGAAATACCACACTAACAGCTTCTAACTAAACCTAAAGTCCAATACAAACTATAAACCAAGTTACAGAATAACTAACTTATAGGTTAACAACTTATACAGAGAAAAATAATATCAGACCGTAACTAAATCGCATGCACCTCTCTACACAGAGTACTACTCTAATCAGCATCTAATAACTAGTAGAGGAATTTAGAAATGATGGGGACTCGCCTGAAAATAATCCCGAGTCCTGACAAAACTAAAATCGGAACTCCAAAACCCATAATTAGTGATTCGGCTAACGGAACACAGGACAAGCTACAACAGACAATCATAACGACAATTAATCAAACAATACAGGAAACTAATCAATAACCCAAACCCTAGAAATTAACCCAACCTCTAATCGAATGAAAGGAATGGAAAGGAATAGGAAATTACTCACCAAGGATAAAGGCGAAGATCACGGCGAAGAATCGGCGAGCAAGGGAACGGATTTGATTTAAATTGGAAAAAAGGGGATTTTGATTTGGGGGAGGGAGAGTGAGAGAGTATTTTGAATAAAAGATAAATGAGGTTTAAGGACCCAACATGTAGCTAAAAATATACCTCTGTTTGAATAGAACATATTCTTGTCTGAATAAAACAAAGCAGGAAGAAGTCTATTCGAGCAGGAAAAGGCTTGTTCGAATAAAATAGAACAGGCAAGAATGTATTCGAACAGAAAGGGAGTTGTTCGAATAGAAATGATGATATGGAAATATATTCGAACAGAATGGATCCTGTTCGAATAGATTGAAGCAGGTAAGAATCTATTCGAACAAGATAAGTCTTGTTCGAACAGAAAGGGCAGAAAACTGAACAAAAGATTCCCACAACGGGAAACTGACGGAAACTCGGAAAACTACAGATCCTCCCCGGATCACACACCACACCACAACCATAACAGCAGCAACACCAACCCAATCACGGGCTCCCCAAAACCACAACACAACCACCTCCTCCTAATAGCCACCGAAATACTAAAAATGCAGAAAAAGAATCTAGCCCTAAAAACCTGCCCAAAAGGAACAAAATGGATGCATAATGGATAGAAGGAATATATGCGGAATATATGCGGATGTACAAGGAAATAGGAATGTATGCGGAAGCTTAATGTAAAGTAATATATGCAGATGCTAAAATGATAGGAATAGATGCAGATAAGGGATAAATACAAATAAATAATAATAATAAATACGGGTCACTACAGATCAACCCAGGGAAGACGACCAAAGAATGCCTCGATCCAGATCTGGAAATCATAACAGAGCCTCTCGACATTTTGGTCTGACTTCTTCAGCCTCGACAACCCAAGGAAGTCGACGCACACGTCACCAGACCCCACCGCCAGAAAGGAAACCTATCAGAGATCAATTGGGACTAGAGGGACAGGGCAACTTCGTTCCTCAGATTGCAGCCTTACCTCTTCCCCCGTAGCAATTCGTTACTCTGGATGACCTTAACAACAAAATTCAAGCTATCAACTATGATATCCCTGGCCGACGATTTGCGCTCGACAAGATCGAAACAAAACCCATCTCTCCATATCTTGAAAATATGCATATTCCAGACAACTTCCACATGCCTAAATTCATCCAGTATGCAGGCCTCACCGATCAACTTACACATGTTCGACATTTCAAAGCTGCCGTTGGGTTATATTCCAAACTCGGCCACATACTTTGTCGAATGTTTAACATGAGCTTAAAGGAGGAACCACTCCGATGGTTCCATACTATACAAGAAGCTTCAATTACCTTCTTCATCCAATTACAAATCTGTTCGAATCCAACTATGTTCATGCAAGGGAGGGTAAAATCACAGTGGGCACTTTATTTTACTTCGAGCAAGAGTCAAAAGAAACCTTGGCAAATTTTTATAAATGTTTCCTGCAGGAAACACAAAAATTGGAAATTCAGATCCCAAAATCGTGGTTCCAGGATTTAATTCTGCCCTGCACATCGACTCCAAAGTTCACGAAGAACTTACTCTACATAAACCACGTACGGTCACTGAAATGATTGACGTGGTAAACAATTACATCGACTTGGAGTGCTCAAAGAAAGAGAAGATGAAAAGCTCCTTTGTCATACATTCTCGAGAAGTATCTTCGACCCCTTCTCAAAGAACAGTTACCACAACTGCACCAAAACCTCTTGCCAAAAATATTGATAACCATCGAAGAAGAGAGGGCAAACCGGATACGCTTGTCCCGATTCTGCCACCCATGACAACAACTTTCTCTGCTATCTTACCAGCGATAGAGGGAGAGGAGTGTTATCGTACACCACAAGCTATCTCAGATCTTCCGAACAGACCCTTATGTCAATATCATAATGTGCATAGTCATGAGACTAATAACTGCTACTCCCTCATTTGTATCTTTTATTGTATCCTCTTGGCTGGAAGACTCTATAATTATGTTGTTGACATTCAGAAATTTCTTGATGAACAAGAAAAAACTATTGAAGTCGAACAAAATCATATCTAGGGTCCAGCTCGACATTTATACATGATCGAGATCAAGAAAGGGAAGAAAAGAAAACAAGACGATCATATTACGTTTTGCTGCAAAATGACTTCCTCAAATAAATCAGCAAAACTTCTTCCCAGCACCAGCAAATCCAGACGTCATTACCATATAACATTCAAGGACTGTGACACCAGCCATGTACAATACCCACATGATGACCCACTTGTTATTATGCTTAAAGTGGGGAATGATTATTTATATACCCTCCTTATTGAAACTGGCAGCGCCACAGATGTCTTATTCCGAAGAGCAATTGAAGTGTTAGGACTTACAGATTCTGTCAAAGCTTCAAAAACAACAATCATAGGCTTCAATGGTTCCAAAGAATCAGCCACAAAAGAAATCACTCTCCCCGTTCAAGCAGGCTCTGAAACCACCTTCGTCAAATTTCTTGTAATTGATGCAGAATCCAAGTATTTAGGTATTTTGGAACGAAGCTGGTTACAATCGATCAAAGCGATACCATTGACCAACCATTTAGCACTACGCTTTCCTACGGATCACGGAGTCTATGAAATCAAGGGTAGCCAAGAAGTCGCACACATGTGCGAAAATACCACCATCAACCCTCATACAACAAAACTCCTCAAGGCCTAGCAACTACAGTCTACCACACCACCCACATTTAAACACCATGATGCCGAAGTGGTAAAAACTGTTTAATTCGATGGTCCCGGCCGTACAACTTCATTAGATCTAAGTTATCACTCGACAAAAAAGAAGCCATGATACAGCTCCTAAAGAAGAACATTGACGCCTTCGCCTAGAATTTTTAAGAAATGCCCGGAATCGATCCTTCTATCGCTTGCCACCACCACAACCTTCTTCGAGACAGCAAGGCAGTCATACAAAAACAACGAAACTTGGCTCCCAGACTTCGAGAAGCAGTAAATGATCAAATTGATAAACTCCTTCGTGTCAGCTTTATTCAAGAAGCTAAATATCCGAAGTGGGTTTCCAATATCGTCGTCGTGCCAAAGAAAAATGGTAAAATACAGATTTGTGTTGATTTTACTAAACCTAACAAATTCACACCGAAAGACAGTTTTCCGCTACCTTTGATTCCATAACTTCTCGATTCGGTCGCAGGACACGAATTTCTTTCTATGATGGATGCTGCCTCAGGATACAACCAAGTTCCACTCACCGAAGAAGATCAGGAAAAAACCACTTTCATAACCGAAAGAGGACTTACAGTTTTACAGTGATGCCTTTTGGGTTAAAAAATATTAGAACCACTTACCAACGATTGGTTACTCGAATGTTCAAAGAATAGCTCGACCACAACATGGAAGTATATATCGATGATATGATTTACAAAAGCCTGAAAAGAGCATATCATCTCCAACACCTCTAAACTATCTTCGATATCCTTCGACAATGCCAAATGAAGCTTAACCCAGAGAAATGTCAATTCAGCGTCGCATCCGAAAAATTCCTGGGCCATCTAGTCAGCAAACGAGGAATTAAAATCGATCTAGCTCAAATTAAAGCACTCATGGCAATGCCATCTCCTCGAATAAAAAAAGATGTTCAAAATTTTACCGGCAAAATAGCCGTTCTTCACAGATTCATCTCTAAGTCATCTGATCGATGCAAACTTTTTTACCTTCTTCTTCGTGGTAACCCCACTACTCTTTCAAATAAACAACCAAAAAAAGTTTTGTGGACTCCTGATTGTGAACTGGCGTTTCAAGATCTTAAACGATACTAGGGGCGCCCTCCTATAATGAGTATTGTACTCCCATTGATGGGGAATTACTCACCATGTATTTATCCACAACTGTTGATTCCATCAGCCCCGTTCTTATTTGAGAAGATACAGGCATCGAGAAACCTATTTACTTTATCAATAAAACTTTTATGCCTGCTGAAAAATGATATACTACCACAGAAAAACAATTGCTTGCCTTGGTTAACAGCTCTCAAAAACTTTGTCCATACTTTCAAGCTCAATCCATCAAAGTCATTACAAAATACCCTCTTAAACTCGTACTCTCCAAAAAAGAAAAATCTCGACAAGTTCAACAGTGGTCTGTTTTCCTTGATGAATATGATATCTCTTTTGAACCTCAAATATCAATCAAAGGGCAAGCAGTGGCCGACTTTTTGGCCGATTTTCCAGTTGAAAACCCCGACTGGGAAGAACTCAAAAAAATCTTTACTGATGACTCAATTGCCGAACCAGATGCATGGTCCAAAAGTTCTGGTTGGTAACTTTTTACGGATAAATTAGCAGGACCACAAGGTTCCGGAATTGGCATCGTACTCGTTACACCTTCCAATCATCACATAGAAAAAGTTTTAAACTTAAATTATATGCAACCAATAATGAAATAGAGTACGAGGGCATCTTGCACAGCCTTGATCTTGCACTTACTCTTGGAGCTGAAGAATTAGTAGTTTATGTCGACTCCTTACTCGTCGCCAATCACTACAAAAAAACTTTCAAAACAACATGCAAGATGGTTGACTATGCTTCCCTAGTCGAAGAAAAAATGAAGAAATTCAAGCATGCCACCATTTCATATTTACCTTGGCAAAAAAATTGACATGCCGATGCCTTAGCTTACATTGCGGCCATGCTGGGAGATAGTGAAAATAGATCTTTGGATATCGAGATCCTCGAACACTCTAGCCTCAATATCTTGTCCATACTCTACTTGACCATTACTGAAGATGACGACCCTGAAGACTGGAGAAAACCATTTTTTGCATTCCTCAACTCTAACATCCTTCCCAGTAACAAAGAGGAAGCTCGATCCCTGTTAGCCAAGTGCCCACAATTCATAGTTCAGAATGGTATCTTATATTGACCCACTGGAGGAGGGCCACTTATCGAATGTATATCACAGAAAACGGCTCAGATCAAGATCTGAGAACTTCACGAAGGAATTTGTGGCGCACAGATTTCGGTTAGATCACTAACTCATCGTGCATTCACACAGGGACTCTATTGGCCCAAAATGAGACAGGACTGTGAAGATTTTGTTCGCAAATGCTTCAAATGCCAAATTCATGCTCAAGACATCAAGAGCCCCTCCCTCAACTTACACATTAGTAATATCCATTAGCCATTTAAACGATGGGGAATCGATCTCATTGGCCCTTTCCATCCAGCTTTGGGAAACAAAAGATTTGCCTTAGATGTCATGGATTACTTTTCCAAGTGGGTCGAAGCAGTTCCCTTATGCCATACCGATGAGAATGAGGTCATCAAATTCCTTTAGGAGCACATCATTACCCGGTTTGGTTGTCCACAAATGATACGTTCTGATAATGGCAAACAGTTCATCAGCGCAAAAGTTCTTGCTTTCCTTCATAAATACAAGATTCAGCTCACAACTTCCACACCATATTACCCTCAGGGCAACGGGCAAGCTGAAGCAATTAACAAAAGCATCAATTCTGGTTTACGCAAGCGCTTCGTTGATAAAAGAGACAGATGGGTCGCCGAACTCCTCAGTGTCTTATGAGCATACCGTACCAATCCTCGAGTATCCATAGAGTATACACCTTTCATGATGGCTTTCGGCACTGAAGCAGTAATACCATCGGATCTCCATCTCCCCAGTGCTCGACAAAAAATTGTTGATGAAGATAATGAGCTCGGACTCCTGTGCAACCTAAATTGGATTGAAGAAACCAGAGATAAGGCCATAACCAATTTAGGGCGTTACCATGATACATTGAAAAAATCTTATAACAAGAGAGTTTAAGAACGGAACTTTAGTATTTGAGACCTTGTCTTGAGAATGATACAAGACCATACCAGACCTAAAAATTCAGGAAAATTATCAGAAAACTGAGAAGGACCATACATTGTGTGCAATAAAATAGATAGTGGAACTTATTGGCTTATGACTGAAGACGAAGTTCAACTTGAGTAACCATGGAATACTGCTCAGCTTAAACTGTTTTACAGATGATCCACTGTAATCGTTTACTTCGAATCAAATAAACATTTTGTTATACACAATCTCTTTACAACTACGACTTGTCTTCCATATATACTTAACAAGTATTTATCAGACAAAGTCTCTTTACTACTTCGACTTGTTTTCGATATATACTTTACAAGTATTTATCTGACAAAGTCTTTTTACTACTTCGACTTGTTTTTGATATATACTTTACAAGTATTTATCTGACAAAGTCTCTTTACTACTTCAACTTTTTTTTGATATATACTTTGCAAGTATTTATATGACAAAGTCTCTTTACTACTTCGACTTGCTTTCGATATATACTTTACAAGTATTTATCTGACAGTCTTTTTACTACTTTGAGTTGTCCCTAATATATACTTTACAAGTATTTATCTGACACTAGAACTATTTACCTCTATCACATCTACTACAACTTATTTTTTAAAACAACATAAATAGTCATTGCAAGGTTAAAATAAACAAACACATCATTCACACACAGAATTCAAACTGTTTTCGGTCCCACTGACCATTTGTTACAAACTTTCTCAACATAATGTTCATTACTTTCAAATTAACATCTCCAAAGGAGATTTTTCTTCATTAACAGGACCTTCGGGAACCGGCACATCTGCTACATCCCTCACAAACTGCCCATCGACTTCCATCATCTTTACTTCATCAACAACTTCAACTCCACCACGCGCATCCAGAGTCGGTGGTACCTCGTCATCAGAACTGTCATCACATGGCAGCCCTCCCGCCTTCATGACTCCTTCATAATATTTCTTTCCCTCTTCAGACTTATCAAACTGCTCCTTAAAGTGAATCCTCACTTCGTGGCATATTTGCAGCTTTTCTTCATTCATTCGAGTTTTCAATTCATCGAGCATTTTCACCTGCTCCAACTCCATCGCTTTTCGAACATCGTCAATCTTTTTCTCAAACTCCTTTCTCTGCGAAGCCAATGCTTCCATCTCTTCCTTCTCCAACACTTTCTTCACCTCCGCCAAAGCTGCCTCTTTCGCTTTATTCGCCTTCCAGTTTATACATGTTTAACGTCGCATTTAACTTCGTATTCTCAGCAGTCAATTCTTTCACGATGTTTCTATACGCAACCAACTGATTAACCAGATCACCACTACCCTCCACACGTCTCATTGCTTGACTCATCACCGTCTTAATCTGCATGAAAGTCATATAATGATTATTTGTTTGATTTCCCAAACTTTTCATTCGAGCATAAGCTTTGAAATTTCCAACCTTCGACAAGTTACCCTGAGCTTCGCCTAGAAAGGTATCCAAGCTGTCAATACCCACCATACAGTCTGCCATCTCTTTCTTCAATTCTTCCGACCCCCAAGAAAAATTTTCCATCATCTCTGGCATCACCTTTTTAAACTCCTCCCCTATCTCCTTCTTCAAAGTCCCTGTAGTCTTCTTCTGAATGGCACTGCTTAAACTTCGTGGAGGTAACCCACTCCCCACAGCAGGTTTATCATAAACTTCGACACCTTCAGATGATGATTGTCGAGTAGTTCTCTTCAGATTCAACAACGAAGGTTTGTCAAAATTTACCTTCCTTTTCCTCCTATTTTTTCCTAGAGACTCCCCCAGTATCGCATCAATCTCAGTATCTGTGTTATAACCTGTTAACGACAGATTATTCAACGGTAAACTTGCATCTATAGCTCTTTTATTCTTTGCTGACATCTTTCATCCGATAATTGACACTTCGGCACCTGTGGTTCTCGACCTTTTTAGTCTTGCTTCTTGAAAAATCTCACTTAACAAATCTTGATTCGTTGCTAAATTATCAATTCTACCAAAAAATACTTCCCTTATCTTGTACAACTTCCCGTTTACAACAGTTGTCTTCCCGATCTCCTTCAGTGCTGCAAACACAAAATATACAAAAAATTTCTTTATCTTCAAATCCATATCATATGACAATTCATAAACTTAAACATTTCAGTTACCTAACCACAGACCTAGATGAAATGCTCTTCCTTTAAGCGGCTCCCCTGGATCTTTAGGATCAAATTCATAATTTTCAGATACTAGTAATCGATCTTCGGTATATCGACCTCTAGTGGATACCATATCGTAAAACATCGATCTCTTCAAAAACCTCGCCAAGTAACGATATCCTTTTAACTTCGGGTTTGTTTTCATCGTATAGTATATACATAAATCATTTACCATTATTACGTCCTCCCCTCTGGCTTTCAATCTACCATTTATCGCACCACATACCCTAAATAGGTCATATACATTCGGATTTAATTGACCTGGGGATACATCGAAGAAATTCATTAACTTTTTTTGATCCACCCTGAGGGGTAACTTTAATCATTTCTTTATCAGTTCTAGATGAACAAGAATACCATCTAAAGGTATATCCTGGTCGATCATTTTGTATTGATACTTCTCTAATCTAACATCATCTGGGATACCATATTTCTTTTTAAACTTACAATTTCCTTCATTTCTAGCCCCTCTCCATAGCAGGCTTCTTCAACATCTTCTTCCCCATTCCCACTTCCTTCTTGATCACTCGCTTGAGGCTCATGATCTACACCAGTATCACTCACATCTTTCTCAGGTGCTTCATGCATAATAGGTGCTACCCTAAACTCTTCCCCACCCCCTGTATCTGCACTGCTCGAACCTGCCCTGTATCTTCCCCCCAACTGCTGCACACACATTCTCACGTCGATCATCAAAGGCACTACATCTTCGGGACTCTCAAATATATCTTTATCATTATTTAAATTAGGTTCAGCCATTTAAGAACCTGTACATCAGATTCCATATTTTCAACACAGTTAGAATTTTACATATATAATACATATATACATATTCTTACATATACATATTCATAATAGATATCGTTGTTGAGTTTACTCTTCAATTCATCATTTACTTTACCATCTGTTACAATCATTAACACTTATACTTTTACATAGTTCTCTATCAAATCTACAACAAATTTTTAGACTTGGAATTTTAATCCTTCATACACAATTTATTAAGTTCTCGATGTTTCATCTCATTTAAATTTAATACACTCGATAAACTCGTTAATTATTATCTTCTAATTGAATTTATAAGAACACGAATAGCTTCTCGAAGACGTTATCACTTTTCCCGCCAAAACCAGTTATTTCCATTTATACGAATCCCCATTCTTCGGCGTGAAATCCAGCGACCAAACCGCACAATTCCAAACCTCTTCGCATATCTCGCTCCCTCAAAATCATCTCCTCTCACAGCGTCATACTTACAGCGCCCCATTTACTTCTCTCCCCTCCCATTTCACGCAACTCAAAATCACCGCCACAAAGAAATCCTATTTACACACCCAGAAACACCTTCGTCGTTATTTATCCCCCCTCTTTCATTTACTTATCTCCCCTCTCTTTCATTTTCACTTCGTCAGACGTTATTGATCACTTTTTCATAAAAATCATCTACTCATGAAGCAAATTGTACACAAACAAAGCCAAGAAAACAAAAACAAATTACTAACCTTGTTACCGTACAGCTTCAGTATCCCTCTCCTTCGCTCACTTCGCCCTATCAATCAACACGCCAATTTCCTACTTCGCAATTGTATTTAACAACTGCAGTAACGAGCAATAACAGTTCTCTCCCTACAAAAAATTCAATTTACGAGTGATCTGAACAGTCGCCTACCTCTGACATATTTATAGCCCTCACGTGACTGTTCGTCGCACCACGTGACGACGGTCCAGTTCGTTGAGTACAACATTTCATACGTTTCTTCTCGACATCTTTGGCTCTTAATCTTGAACCCTTTAATAAATTTTATATTCACCCTCCAGACCTTCCAACTCTCGAATAATATCTACAACCAGATTCATCTCTGTCAGTGAACGCTCTATCTATTCCAATAACCAATATACATCATTTTCTTTATACTCCATACCATCACCTAATGGAAAACATCTCGCCATATTCATTTTTGCATTAACATTCCCTTATTATATCATATTTTCAAAACTACCTATATTTAAGGGATCATTTTCGACATCAGTTGATTTATTTATGTTTACTCACACTTCGTTTAAACACATTTTTATTTACCTACATTCGACAGTTCAATACACATTCGACTTTGTATACATGCCAATATTCGACCAAAGTTCTATCACACATTGTAATCATATTCGATACTCGACAAACAAAAACACAAAACAATAGATTAAACACACATTACTTTATTTGCAACTCATTTCTTACATTCGATATCTCTCACATTCGATTACAATCATTTCTTACATTCGATATCAATCTCTTTCGAGTACATTCGCTTCTACAAATTACTATTGTCTTATATTACAATTTCACTGTTCTTGTTAATTTCCTCGACATCTCAATATTTACCTTGTCTATTTTTCATAAGAATCAGACATTAAAGCCTTTTCCGGTCCTCGAAGATCAATGACTCTCAAGTCACAGAACTTCTAACGAGATGCTTCGGCAAGAAAAGGCAACAAAAAATTACTAACAAACCACATGTTCGGCAAGAACCCTGAACGCCCATCCCATCTTCATATCTTCATCGCCAGTAAACACGGATACCTCTGCACCTCTAAACTGACTTTAAACATTACCTTCACATATACATGATGTTCCCATCATCTCCAACAACAACATCTCATTCCTGTTTGTTCTTTGTTCCCACTTCGCTGTTCTACTCCAATCACAAAGCCCATTTTCCTTTCTCTTTCTACGCCAGCTTTCACCCGACAAATCACCGTCTTCAACCCCAGCCTTCATTAACAACCATACTTGGGGCGACCTCATCCCTCAAATACCATTATCCACTTTCAATAAAACTCCTATTTATACCCAGCATCCTTCAATTACATTCAATGCATACATTAATTCCACCTCAAAATCAACATGACCAGATACAGCACACCTTGACCTCGGTAATGACATTTGTTGACTTCTGCACAGTTCGGCCACCTCTTCATATTCCAGTTGTTCTCCTCGACACAACTACAAGTGCTTCTGTCGAGAATGGGGCGATTGTAGTATCACATTCCCCAAATTCGATAAAGCCAACACTTTGTAGTCGAAGATAGCTCAGCCCTATGAAGTCGAAGTTAGCTCAACATTCTGTAGTCGAAGACAACTCAGCATTCTAGAAGATTTCAGGAGTCCTCGACTTACCAAAAGTAACCGTTGTATCCCGGTCAAGAATGAACTGTTAGAGATCCGCAAAGTTTGCCCACTACCTTCAGAATAGGAGACTCTTTCTTTTTCTAAAAATACATGTATATGTTATAAATACAGGCAAAGAATAGGTTCTAAGGGACCGGAATTTAGGACGTCTATCTATCTTAAACTTACGCAACACTCAGAAACTTGTAATAACTAGCATCTACTAGATTTTACACAAAATCCTCCTCGGATCGTGGTTTTTCCCGGTTTCTGCTGAGTTTTCTACGTAAAATCTTAGTTGATTCTATTTTATTGTACAGTCCTTACGAACGAGTATTGGCGAGGGTTTTCCTCCCGGAAAACACGCCATTGCAGATTCGAACTCGAGCTATTTAAATTAGCAACGGCAACAGCCATGGAAGGCGAATAGACTGTTGCCCCTGCTATCAACAACTATGTCGACGCTATTGTTCGTCGAGATGGGATTTCAAACATGATCAACATAGGCAGGATATTATGTATGCAGCAAGGCGGGCATTTAGAGATGCAATTGCGGCCAATTCGATTCTCGCTTTTAGGAGAGGGTCGATACTAGGTGTTTCGCTTGATCTAACAATATCGAATAAATTTCATTTGATTTCCTCATCATTGAATTCGTTGTCGTCTTCGTCTTCATCATGGAGTTCAGTTTTGCAACCTTTGAATAAACACAGCTACAATAGTAGCTACAGATCCATCAATTACCATATCTTTGGTGCTGACAGACTCATAAATACGGCTTCTTTGATAGAGAATTCTCCATTATCGCCAACATGTTTAAACGGATTGAACCATTGGATACATCGGTTATATCAAAAGGGGATTCGTCAGCAGCTAAGGATTTAATGAAACAGACGATTTCCACTATGCTTGGGATTTTGCCTTCAGATCAGTTCTCCGTTACCATTAGAGTTTCCCGGAAGCCTCTCTTTATTGGTTCATTCCAGCTATTCATACCCACAAATTAGAGCTAGTTTTTTGAATTGAGTTTTAATTGACTGCAACGCTCTTGCGCTACGCTTCCATGTTGGGCCGATTATGAGAATCGCGTTAGACTTTGTTGATTCTAGTCACGATTTAATTATTGCGGCAACTACTTGCAATTCCAGAATCTTCTGAAAAGTTTTATCTCAAATGTGACGCTAAGCCTTATTGTATATTGCAGATCTTCCTCGAGTTCTTAGGGATGATGTCAATCATATTTTGGGTCCTAAAGCTTAGTGCATTTTATTTTAAGATTATGCGTGAAGATGTTCTGGTTGATCAGACGACTCTTGGGCACCGGCTTGTCAAACATGAGTTTAATGCGACTCCAAGATTTGGTTAGCAGATCGATCCTTTTGGAACACTCTGTAGTGCAAGCTTCTTTGCTGGGAGCAGACGTTGGATTCGACTCTCTTTCTTTGGTCGAATCGATTACCAAGATAGAGAAAATGGTAAGTCTCTTGAAGTAATTTGGCACATCGCATGATTCTGATATATCATACTTCTGCGATGCTCTAGAACCTAAATTTGCATCTAAATTGCTTACGTACCTCAACACTTTACGATGCGAGTTACAAACTTTGCAGAAAGGTACGATATAGATGGTTGATTATCTTCAACAAACAAAAGCTCTCTCTGATAGATTGGCACAATTAGCAAACATCTAGGAATATAATCTATGAACCAGATATTCAAAAACTCATCCTTCCAAGCCCTGAACATGATGCTATTTATTCCACTCATATTGCAACAGTTGACGAAGCCCATATGGAAGATTTTTAAGCTCATTTATTGGCCTCTGAACAACGTCTTGACCAAACAAAATACTACAGTTGATATCACTTAACTATCTGCTAATGCTGCGACCTCTTCAAGTGGGCGCGACAACATCAAAATCAAGCAAATTCTTTCTATCATCGAATGTCTTCATATCGAGACCAACAACCATATCGACGTCGTGGTCATAATTCTTACGGTCTGGCTAGACGATCAGAATGTTATCGTAAAAGAGCTCGATCAAGCTCTAGATTCTTAGTTGCAACTAGTCACAAATTTAAGCAATGGTGCCAATCGCCAAGTCAATTATTCCTCCAACAAAATCTTTACCATTTTAACAAGTGGAACTGGGTATTCAAGCTCGACTTCAGCTTCAAAGCCATCTTAGCTCAGACTCAATATTTAACAACGTTATTAAACTAATCGACTTAACTCATACTTGAGGGCGAGCTCGACCAACACATTACAGGTCGGTTATTGGTTCGTTCAAATTGACCAAACAGGTTACATATTACAGGTCGATTATTGGTTCACCCAAATTCGACCAACAGATTACATAATTTATTACAGGCTGGTTATTAATTCGCCCAATTCGACCAAACAAAGTATATATTATAGGTCACTTATTGGTCCATCCCAATTTGACCGCCCATCTAATACATTACAGGTCGCTTATTGGCTCAACTCAATTCCACCGCCTATCTAATACATTACAGGTCACTTATTGGTTCGTCCAATTCGACCAAACAGATTACACATTACAGGTCGGTTATTGGTTTGTCCAATTTGACCAAACAGACTACATATTACAGGTGGAAATTGGTTCATCCCAATTCAACCAATTCATCTAATACATTAGAGGTCGATAACTGGCTCATCCAATTCGACCAAACAGATTACATATTACAGGTCCACAATTGGTTTATCCAATGCGACCAACACATCTACTATATTATAACATATTTCATGTCGACAATAGGTTCATTCAAGTTGGCCACACAAATTACAAATTAATTATACTCAGGAGAACCACAAAGCCTCAAATTCCCGAAAGCAAGCATCGACGACATCGGTAATAAACAGTATCGGAATCAAGACAGCAACGTCAGGTAACGGTTATAGAATGAATTTCTTAGCCAACACCACTCGCCCATGATGCTTCTCGTGCTCTTGGCTGAGAACCGTCTTGTAATGGCTTATTCCGCATCTTGGACTCAAGCCCCATCTTTGACCATCATACGATTACTCGACCCCATCGACATATACGTGGTACATTTCTGGCGAATTATGGAGCAGTTACTCAAGCTGTTACACAATTATTATGAAGACTCATCAAAACCATATATTGTAACGTTTGTCATTAAAGTAGATAACGGTCATATTATAAGACCTATAAATAGGACCATAGAGCTACAGATAAATGACAGACTTTTTATATCAAGAAAGTCTCTATAGAACATCCTTGTAATAGCTAGCATTCTCAATAGCATCTCTATCTTTCTAAAATCCTCAAGAGAGGTCTTGGTTTTAACCTATTCAAAGGTTTTCCACGCTAAACTTATGTGTTAGTTATTATTAGCGTTTTGAATACATCTGGTATAAAGGTGTAGTGGCGTGTTTTTCAGAAGGTAAATCTTTGCCAATACTTATTCGTAAAGAGAATGGAAACAAGATTTTACGTAGAAAACTCAGTAAAAGCTGAGAAAAACCACGACCTCAAGAAGGATTTTGATGTAAAATCCAGTAAATTGCTAGTTATTATAGAATTTGGAATGATAGTAGGGTTAAAGTAACAAAATGGTAAGGTTTACAGATTCTCGGTCTCTTCTCATATATTTTTTGCCTATATTTAAAGTATACACAGGCAGTTTTCAAACAAAAAGAAATAGTCTCCTATTCCGAGGGGAGTAGATGAACTTCACAGATCTCTAACAGCTCCTTTCTAGACCAGGTGCAATGGCTACTTTTGGCCGGTCGAGGACTTGAGGTAACTTCTTTAATGTTGACCTTCGATCATATATGGCTGTCTTCGACTACGCTTTGCTGGTTTACTCTTGTCGAATTTGGGGAATATGCTACTACAATCTCCCCATTCTCGACATAAGCACTTGTGGCTGTGTCGAAAGAAGTTGGAAGCTGAAGAGGTTGCCAAATTAGAAGATGAGTCATCTTCGTTATTTCCGAGGTCAAAGTGAACTGTATTTGGTTAAATTATTCCTAAGGTGTAATTAATGCGGTACAATGAATCTGGCATAGTGGAGTTGGGTATAAATTGGGAGGCTAAGGAGGGTGTAATGGCAATGGTTGTGGAAGGATGCCGCCCCAAGTGTGGTGGAATATGCTGCCGGTGGATGAAGATGGTGAGGAATTGGAGGTAAAAAAAATTCCCATTGTAGGCCTTGGTGATTATTCCGTGAATTATGTCACGGTGTGGAGGGTAGAGGAAAAAATTGTCAGAGCATAGTGGTATCTGTTGAAACCAATTGTGTCATCATGCAGTGGTAAAGGTAATGGAGTACATCAGTTTGGGGGATAAGGGATAATTGTTCGTGTTGATGATGAAGATTTAAAGCTTGGATGGGCGTCTAGGGATCTTGCCGAACGTGAGAGGCTTCTTGCAATTTTTTGTTGTCTTTATCTGTGGAAGTAGCCCTTAGAAGTTCAGTGACTTGAGATTCATTGAGTTTCTTAGCACTGGAAAGAGGCTTTAATGTCAGATTCTGGTGAAAAGAAAACACAAAGTAATTAGTCATGCAAGTTGAATATAAATATAGATTGTAGTTTGATGTAATGCAATCGAAGGATGAAGTTGCCGAATATTAAATGTAACTTATTCACAATAAATAAAGTTAATATCTTCGATATTCTATTCTTGTGTTTTAATGATTATAAATTGTAGTTCGAAATAATCGGAGGTCAAATGTCGAACGTGAATGCACATAAAATGATGATGGGCAGCCATAATATCTCAAATGTATTTGACTGAGTGGGTCAAGGAATGGATTTTAAGGTTGATTAATTTGAAATTGAAATTGTAGAGTTCCAAGGCAGAGTAAATATGGGTAAATTAATTATGACTGTAATGGGTATAAATAGTTCTTGTTTTTGGAGATGTGATGCATTCATGCAAGATGGTGAAGATGAGATCTCAGTCCCAAAATGGGGTGTACAGACGTATTCAGGTGATGTACCGGGTACTGTATACTAGATACTTTGGTTCTTGAAATTGTGATATGCATATGGAAGATCCTGAGGAGCTTGATTACGAAGGGATGAGCGAGGCAAAGGCGAAGGAAGCTGAGGAGGACTTTGAGTTTCTTATCAAATTATAGATTTAGCGTCCTCCTGAACATTGTGGTGGTATGTAGACTCGAGCAAAGTTGTTGGTGAAGAGAGAAGATGAAGCTGCAGCTAGGGGTTTATGAAGTTGTAATGTTTGTAGGAGTAGGTCTTTTTGTAAGGAGTTGTTATGGCCAATGAAATGTAATAAAAATAGTGGTCAGGATGCTTTGTCGATTGAAGTAAAGAAAAATCTCCCTCTGAAATGTTAAACCTTGTGTAAGCCGTGCTATGTTGGTGAAAGTATGTAAAAATGGTCAGTGGGACCAAAATAATTTAATCTGTAGTGTGCGACGAATATTTGTGTTGCGAAAAAAAATTATTTGTGAAAAACTTTTGTGCATGTAGTTTGCAAATAATTTTAAGTAGTAGATTCGATAAAGTGATATTATCGAGTATGTCGATAGATTGTGGCAGATAAGTAAGGAACGCTTGTGTGTGTGTTATGTGAAAGATGGTCATGAAATGGCAAGTAATGAGAATGAGGACCAGATGTTTATCCTTAGGTGGATATCTAGATTTATATTTAAGAAAAACGAGAGCTCTGTTAAAGGTTGTTCGATAAGTATAGAGCGCGAAGTAGTATATCCTGTAGTTGAATATTGTTCGCATAAAATTGACTGATAGTCTTTAGTTGTACTTGTTAAGTAGTGACGAAGAACAAATCAAGATAGTAAAGATTTTGTTTGTCTCATGCAGACTTGACAAGTATAGATCGAGATCAAATCAAAATAGTAAGGATATTGTTTGTCTGATATATACTAAACAAGTATAGATCGAGATCAAATCAAAATAGTAAGAATATTGTTTATCTGATGTATACTTGACAAGTATAGATTAAGATCAAATTGAAATATAAAGGATATTGTTTGTCTGATATATACTTGACAAGTATAGATCGAGATCAAATCGAAATAGTAAGGATGTGGTTTGTCTGATATATACTTGACAAGTATAAATCGAGATCAAATCGAAATAGTAAGGATATCGTTTGTCTGATGTATACTTGACAAGTATAGAACGAGATCAAAACGAAACAGTAAGGATATTGTTTGTCTGATGTATACTTGACAAGTATAGATCGAGATCAAATCGAAATAGTAAAAATATTGTTTGTCTGATGTATACTTGACAAGTATAAATTGAGATCAAATCAAAATAGTAAGGATATCGTTTGTCTGAGGAATACTTGACAAGTATAGATCGAGGTCAAATCGAAATAGTAAGAATATTGTTTGTTTGATGTATACTTGACAAGTATAGATCGAGATTAAATCGAAATAGTAAGGATATTGTTTGTCTGATGTATACTTGACAAGTATAGATCGAGATCAAATCGAAATAGTAAGAAGTAAATTGATGAACAAATTTTTTTTATTTGAATCGATGGAAACGGTTATAATGTCTCATCTGTAAAACAGTTTCAGTTAAGCGGTGTTCCATGGATATTCGAACTGTATTTCGTCTTCAGTTATTAGCTAATAAGTTCCACTATCTGTTTTGTTGCTGACAATGTATGACCCTTCCCAATTTTTTAATAATTTTCTAGAATTTTAAGGCCGAGTACTATCTTGGATCCGTCGTAAGACAAGGTCTTCAATACCAAATTTCTATTTTTGAACTTTTTTGTTGTATATTTTTTTCAATGTATCATAGTAACATCCTAAATTTACAATGGCCTTGCCTCGGATTTTCTCTATCCAATTGAGGTTGCAAATGAGACCGAGTTCATTGTCTTCATCTAAGATATTCCGTTGGCTACTTGGGAGATCAAGGTCTGAATGTATGACTACTTCGGTACTAAAAGCTATCATGAATGGAGTGCAGCCGGTAGAAACTCGAGGAGTGGTTCGGTAGGCCCAGAGAATACTAAGCAATTCATCTACCCATCGTCCCTTTTTTATCATCGAGAAGCTTGCGCAACCCTAATTTGATGCTTTTGTTAATAGCTTCAGCTTGTCCGTTGCCTTGAGGATAATATGGTATGGATGTTGTTAGCTGTATTTTGTATTTACGGAGGAAAGCAAGTACTTTGGCGCTGATGAACTGTTTGCCATTATCGGAGCGTATCATATGCGAACAGCCAAACTTAGTGATGATGTGCTCCTAAAGGAACTTGATGACTTCATTTTCATCAGTATGGCAGAGAGGAACTGGTTCAACCCATTTTGTGAAGTAATCAGTGGCGACTAGGATGAACCTTCAGTTTTCAAATATTGGATGGAAATGTCCAATGATGCCGATTTTCCATCGTTTGAAAGGCCAGAGGACATTGCTAACATGCAAGTCTAAGGCAGAACTTTTGATGTCTTGAGCATGGATTTGGCATTTGTAGCATTTTCGCACAAAGTCTTCGCAGTCCTGTCTCATCTTGGGCTAGTATAATCCTTGTGTGAATGCACGTTGAGTTAATGATCTTCCTGAAATATGTGTGCCACAGATACCTTCATGAAGCTCTCTAATTTTGATTTGAGCTTGTTTCTGTGATATGCATTTGATAAGTGGTCCCCCTATTGTAATTCGATATAAGATGCGATCTTAGACGGTGAATCTGAGGTACTTGGCCAAAATTGATCGAGATTCCTTTTTGCTACTGGGGAGAATGTTAGAGTTAAGGTACGCAGAGAATGGTCTTCTCCAGTCTTCAGGATCTTCATCTTCAACAATGGTGATATGGAGTGTTGACAGTATATCGAGGCTGGAATGCTCGATGATTTCGATTGCTAAAGATCTTTTTTCACTGTCCTCCAGCATGGCAGTGATGTAAGCTAACGCATCGGCATGTCGATTTTCTTGTCGAGGTAAGTAAGAAATTGTTGCATGTTTAATTTATACACCTTTTCTTTGACCAGAGCTACGTAATCAACCATTTTTCCTGTTGTTTTGAAAGTTTTGTTACAATGATTTACTACGAATAAAAAGTCAACGTATACTGCTAATTCTTCAGCTCCAAGAGTAAGTGCGAGATTGAGACCGTATAAGATTCCTTCATATTCGGTCTCATTATTGGTAGCATAGAAGTTTAGCTTGATAGCTTTCTCGATTCAATGATCAGAAGGCATAACGAGGACGATGCCAATCCCAGATCTTTGTGGTCCTACTGACCCGTCTGTAAAAAGTCATCAACCTAAGCTTTTGGACCACGCGTCTGGTTCTGCTATTGAGTCATCTATGAAGATTTCTTCAAGTTCTTCCCAATCGGGGTCCTCGACGGGAAAGTCTGCCAAAAAGTTGGCCAATGCGTGTCCCTTGATTGATATTTGGGGTTCGAAGGAAATGTCATATTCTCCAAGAAAAATAGGCCATTGCTAGATTCTTCGAGATTTTTCATTTTTGGAGAGTACTAGTTTGAGGGGGTACTTGGTGATGACTTTGATGGGATAAGCTTAAAAGTAGGGACGAATTTTTTGAGAACTGTAGACCAAGGTGAGTAGCTGCTTTTCTATTGTTGTGTATCTTTTTTCAGTAGGCATAAGTATTTTGTCGATGAAGTAGATTGGTTTTTCAACTCCGCCATCTTCTCGAATAAGGATCGAACTGATTGAATCTTCAGTTGTGGATAAGTACATTATAAGTGATTCGCCATCAATTGGAGTACTCATTA
Organism: Kingdonia uniflora; assembly: GCA_014058105.1. Lineage (NCBI taxonomy): Eukaryota > Viridiplantae > Streptophyta > Magnoliopsida > Ranunculales > Circaeasteraceae > Kingdonia > Kingdonia uniflora. The sequence continues at coordinate 1,296,175 of JACGCM010002686.1, read as the reverse complement.
TAGGAGAACGACCCAAGTATCGTCTAAGATCTTGGAAAGCCATTTCACAGTCAGGAGTCCAAATGACCTCCTTTTGTTGTTTGTTCGAAAGAGGAGTGGGGTTGCCACGAAGAAGGGGGTAAAAGAGTTTTCATCGATTAGATGACTTTGAGATGAATCTCTGAAGAGCGGCTATCTTGCCTACGAATTTTTGAACATCTTTTTTCGTTCAAGGAGATGGCATCGCGATGAGTGTTTTAACTTGTGCTGGATCAATTTTATCCCTATTTTGCTGACCAAATGTCCCAGGAATTTACCAGATGCGACTCTTTATTGACATTTCTCTGGGTTAAGTTTCATCGTGTACTTGCAAAGGATATCAAAAATGGTTTGGAGGTTACTGGAGTGGTCTTCTCGTTTCAAGCATTTGCATATCGTATCATCGATGTAGACTTCCATAATTGTGCCAAGTTGATCTTTGAACATTTTAGTTACAAGTCTCTGGTAAGTAGCGTCTGCATTCTTTAAACCGAAAGGCATGACCGTGTAACAGTAGAGACCTCTGTCGGTGACGAAGGTTATTTTTTCCTGATCTTCTTCGGCGAGTAGAACCTGGTTATAACCAGAGGCTGCATCCATCATAGAAAGAAGTTCATGCCCTGCGACTGAGTCGAGAAGTTGCGGAATTAGTGGTAGCGGAAAACTATTTTTGGGTGTGAACTTGTTGGTTCTGTGAAGTTAACAAAAACCCTGATTTTGCCATTTTTCTTTGGTACCGCTACGATATTATAAACCCACTTCGGATATCTAGCTTCCCGAATAAATCTTACCCGAAGGAGTTTATCAATTTCTTCATTTACTGCATTGCAGAGTCGAGGAGCTAGATTTTGTCATTTTTGAATGATAGCTTTACTGTCTGGAAGGAGGTTGAGTCGGTGGTAAGCGATTGAAGGATCGATGCCTTACATTTCTTGGAAAGTCCAGGCAAAGATGTTGATGTTCTTCTTAAGCTTAAGTAGCTGTATCCTGGCCTCTTTATCGTCGATTGATAATTTAGAGCCGATGAAGGTTGTGCGTCGCGGGACATCGAGTTCAATAGATTCGACCATCTCGGTATCATGTTGTTCGAATGTGGGTAATTTATCTTGCTGTAGTTGTTATGCTTTGAAAAGTTTGATTATATGAGGTTTGGTTGTGGTATTTTCGCACATTCGTACAACTGCTTGGCTGCCTTTGATTTCATATATTTTGTGATCTGTTGGAAAACGTAGTGCTAGATGATAAGTAGAAGGCACTGCTTTGATTGAATGTAACCAACTGCGTCCCAAACTTCTCAAATATTTAAACTCTTCATCGATGACAAGAAATTTTACGAATGTAGTTTCTGAACCCCGCCTGAACTGGCAGAGTGATCTCTCCTGTGGCTGATTTTTTCGAACCATTGAAGCCCGCGATTGTTGTTGTCGAAGCCTTTACCGAATCTGTAAGGCCAAGGACTTTAATTGCTCATCTAAACAATACATTTGTGGCACTTCTGGTATCGATGAGAAGCGTATGTAGGTAGTCCTATCCGACTTTGAGCATAATAATGAGAAGGTCATCATGAAGGTATTTAACGTAGCTGGTGTCACAGTCTTCAAAGGTGATTTGGTAAGGACATTTTGATTTTCTTGTGCTTGGAAGAAGTTTTGGTAATTTGTCTGAGGAGGTCATTTTACAGCAAGGCGTAATCCAATCGTCTTGTTTTCTTTTCTTCCCTTTCTCAATCTCGATCATATGCAGGTGCCGAGCTTACCCCTGGACCTGATTGTGCTCCACTTCTTTATTTTTTGCTTTAATCTTGAGAAACTTTTGGATGTCGATGACATAATTGTGAAGTCTTCTAACTAATAGGATACGATGAAAGATTCGTATGAGAAAGTAGCAGTTGTCAGTCTCGTGACTACGTACATTGTGATACTGACATAGTGGTCTGTTGGGAAGATCAGGAATAGTTTGTGGTGCACGATAACACTCATCTCTCTTTATCCTCGGCAAGATAGCGGAGAGAGTCATTGACATTAGCGGCAGAACTGGGACAGGTCTGTCAGGTTTGTCGTCTATTCTTCTTTGTTGTCGGTGTGTCTGTCGCGTTGCTTGGGCGCTTCAGTAGTGACTGCTCATTGGGATGGGGTCGAAGATGTTTCTCGATAATGGATGACAGATGAGTTTTTCATCTTATCTTTCTTTGATTGCTCCAGTTCGATGTAGGTATTAACTACATCAATTATTTTTGTGATTGTTCGTGGCTTGTGCAGAGTAAGCTCTTCTCAAACTTTTGAGTCAATGTGCAGGGTGGAGGTGAATGTTGGAACTACAATTTTAGGGTCTGAGTTCCCAATTTTTCTTTTTTCCTGTAGGAAGCGTTTATAAAAGCTTCTCAGGGTCTCTTTCGCGCCTTGCTCGAAGTAAAACAAGGAGTCGACAGTAATTTCTCGCTCCCTAGCATGCGCGTAATTGGATTTGAAAAGATGTTGTAACTCGCTAAATGTGGTGATGGAGGCCTCTTGGATAGTATAGAACCAACGGAGCGGTTCTTCCTTCAGGCTCATGTTGAATAGCCTACATAGCATGTGGTCGAGTTTGGAATATAACCCAACTGCGGCTTTGAAATGTTGAACATGTGTAAGCGGGTCAGTTAGGCCTACATATTGAATAAATTTGGGCATATAGAAATTTTCTGGAATAGGCATAATTTCGATATGAGGGGAGATGGGGTTTGTCTCGATTCTATCAAGTGCGAATTTTCGGCCCGGAATGTCAGAGTTTATGGCCTGGATCCTGTTGTTGAGGTCGTCCAAGGTGACGAATTGCTGCGGGGGAAATGGTAAGGCTGCAACCTGAGCAACAAAATCTCTCAGTCCTTCTGGTCCCAATCGATCCCTGATTGGTCTTCTTTCAGGCGGGGGGGGGGAGGGGAGGTTGATGACGCGTGCATCGACTTCCTTGAGTTGTCGATGCTGAAGATGTTAAACCAAAATGTCGAGAGGCTCTGTTTGGATTCCCGGATCTGGATCGAGAAAACCGTAACTCGTCTTCCCTTGGTGGATCATCGCGTTGAATTGCTCTTGATCTATGCTCTGTCGATCAGTGAGTCGATCTTGTGTTTTCCTCAGTTATTCCATTTCTTTCTGATGTGTTTGACTCTGTTGATCTAAGACTTTCCTTCGTTCGTCTCTCTCCGTTTGAAGAGCTTGAGCGTGGATACGCTGATCTTCCAGTCTTTGGGTTTTTTCTGCAGCCATTTGTTTCTGAAGCTCGTGTACTACACCGTGTAGATCAACAGCTCCTGGTATTTCCTGATCTCTTACAATACTAGAATGACTTATCAGGTTCATGTTTATCATCGGATGGTGATTAGATATGTGGTGATAAAAAAAGTGTGGTAATTCCCACAGACGGCGCCAATTGTAGTGGCGTGTTTTTCGGAAAGAGAATCTTCGCCAATACTAATTCGTAAAGAGAATGCAAACAAAATTTTACGTAAAAAACTCAGTAAAAGTTGAGAAAAACCATGACCTCGAGTAGGATTTTGATGTAAAATTTAGTATTTTGCTAGTTATTACAGAATTTGGAATGATAGTAGGGTTAAAGTAACGAAATGGTAAGGTTTGCAGATTCTCGGTCTCTTCTCATCTATTCTCTGCCTGTATTTATAGCAGACACAGACAGTTTACAAACAAAAAGAAATAGTCTCCTATTCCGAGGGGAGTGGGCGAACTTCGCGGATCTCTAACAGCTATTTTCTTGACCATGCACAACGGCTACTTTTGGCATGTCGAGGACTTGAGGTAACTTCTCGAATGTTGACCTTCGATCATGTATGACTGTCTTCGACTACGCTTTGCTGGTTTACTTTTGTCGAATCTGGGGAATATGCTACTACAAAATGCCAAGTCCGAATCCCGGAATTAGGCCATTACAGATATGATTTACCATTGGTCTAAAACACAAGTGCGATTTTTTCATATTGTACACTGAATTGAAGGTCCAATTTTTTATTTATCACAACTCCATTAGTTGTTCATATGACTCGTTCGAGTAAAACGATAGCGGAGCCATGACTGTTTATAAACGTCTGAGGGTTCGTGCTATCTTTCTCCCAATGCAAAGCAGAAGCAGCATATATTTTTCTCTAATTCTTCAGCTAATTATAGTGGTTTCATAGAGGAACGCCACAAAGCCACTAACTCTCCAACTCTGACAATCCCTCCTTAACAATCTCATTTATATCATTTTCCGAACTTGTATCATCTCCCTCGATACCAACCAGTACCGTGCTACTATCCAATTCAGTTGTTCCCATTTCAATATGCTCTGATTTCGCCACAACTTTACTGCCGCTTTGACAACATCAGTGGGTTCGAAATCCCGTCTTACCTGCAACTAGTAAAACTGACTGATTTTCGAGAATACATAACAGCGAATACAACTCAAAAATAGGCCGCGGTGTTGTGCAGGGAGAAAATGTGATTCGACAAACAATCACCCTTGTTTCATGTTTTTAAGCGCCCCCAACAAAAATACAACATGACTTGAAGAGGGTTTCTTTTCGCATTCAGTTGCGGGGGCAACACCTATGCAAACAAACTTGGAAAATAAACATGATCATATCCATTTACAAAATACCAAATGGAGCATTAAGCTCTAATGATTATAAATAAAAGTACCATACAAACACATTTAGTTCCAAACATAAAAATAAAAATACTGAATCTGGTTATTCTGCCAAAAGATACTACAGCTCATAGTTTCTGGAATAGGTCCAAATTTTTTTCAAGGAGAAACGTATCTTTTTCTACAACATCATTTCTGCCTGCAATCACAATATCAAGTGGAATACAAACCTATTCTCCAAAAACCACTGCGGCACCCATTAAATGCCTTGCTCCAAAAGATACAAACAACATCATACATTCGCGGCAGATTTAATCAATTGAAGGCTACAGATAAAGGAATGCGTCTATTAAGTAGTTCCAACACGTCAAAAAAAGGTTTCCCACTTAGAGATAATCCCTAATCCAAGATGAGAAAAAATGCTACAAAATACAAAATACAAAATATATAGCTAAAACATAATATGTACAATGAAACTAAATCAAGTGCTTTGAGGTCTTTAAGATCTTTTCCTCATAAGATTCACCACAGCCTAAACAGTACTTCACATCGCCTGCATACGAAATATAAGAAGCGGGTATTGGATTAGCAAGAAGAATAAATGAAAATAATTCAAACCAAAAATAGTCAGATTTAAACAATAGGGGGACTCCAGGATATCGTTATACCTAATCCACTAGGTAACAACAACATGGAAACGGGTATCGGTGTCGGGGTGACGGAAACGGCAAAAAATAGAAAAGTACCTTGTAAATAGTGTCGGATACGTTTACCTTTTTTTAAAATAAAGTGTCGTTACCTAGCTAATGCCAAGATGAAGAAAATTGCTACAAAATATGTAGCTAAAACATGTACAATGAGACTAAATCAAGACATTGTGCCTTTGAAAGATTTATTAGAAACGAGAGATAAATGGAAAGCGGTAACATTATATCCATACCCTTTTACGACCACATTCTGAACAAAAGTTTGAGGTCTCTTTCTCATAAGCTTCTCCACAGTTTAAACAGTGCTTCACAACGCCTGCATGCTAAAATATAGGCAGCAGGAATTGGATTAGCAAGAAGAATAAGTGAAAATAATTAAAACCAAAAATCAGTCAGGTTTAAACAGTAGGGGACTCCACGATATAGTTATACCTCTTCCACCTGAGGGTTTAAACAACTGAACTCCTCTGGGGCAGTAGCGACAAAGTCTAGAGGGGTATATAAGAGTAAAGAGATATCCCTTTCTTTATCTATTCAAGTATCAGCTTTTGATATAACGTTAGCATACGCTACAAAAAAAACAGAAGACATGGCACTAACACATAGCTGACCTACTGTTGACCGTACTTAAAATTTATAACCCATCTCTAAGCCCTTCTATTATAACCCAGCTCACACAATGATCAACCATTAAGTTACAGTTAGGCAGGGGTAACGATGGTTTTGCACATAGCTGACCTACATGCTAGATAGATAATAAAGGAAGTTTATGCATACTTATCCCCTTAACAATCTATGCAACCGAAAAATAAATATGAGGTTTAAGTGCTAAATACTTAAGTATAACTCACACAAAATCAAGACATTGAGCCCTTGAAATATTTAAAACAAGAGACAACTAGAAAAAGATAACATTATATCCATACCCTCTGAACACTACTACATTTCGTGCAGAATCCCGAAGTCCCGTCCACATAAGATTCTCCCCAATCTTTACAATGCTCCCCATCTTCAGATTCCTGAAATATAAGTAACTAAACTATATTAACAATAATCAAGTAGTGAAAAAAATTAAAACAAAAAAGACAATCAGGTTTTAAGTAATAGGGGGATCCTCCCAACTATACCTCTTCCGACAACGCAAGCGTTAACTTGAATAATTTAGATTCCTCTAACTCTTCAAGTCTTGAGAGTTCAAATTGAACTAGTACAACACCAACACAAACACAATCAGAAAGTTCAGGAAATTTTAAGTACTGTAGTTAATCTCTTAATTTTCAACACACGTCTTGTCTGTTTAGGGTGTGCACTACTGTAGTAAAGATTGTAATATTCCTGAGGCCCTAAATTTCATTAACTCTGCCGTATCTGCATTACGCAACGGGGACTAATCTATATATATATCTTTCGCCTTTACAAAAAGGTATAAGGGTGAAAAAGTGTAACGACATCCAAGAAAATAACCTCTTTTAGAAAGCTTCCCATGTAATTAACTTCTCAAAGTTAATTGAACCCCCCATTCACATGGACTAATTACCAAACTGGAAGTGACAAAATCTATTTAAAACAGGATAGAACTTTAATCAACCCTGACTGGTACATTTATTTTCCTATCTAAAGTAACTTTTTATCCATATGAACTCGCAGATCATTTTCCAATGTTGTTTTTTTTTTTGCTGATGCTTTGTCAGAAAGAAATGCTCCCTTTAGTTTTTCTACTGGGACTAACCATCATTCTTTTTTAAAGTTGGTTCAAGTTGCATGGAATTGCAAGGTAATTGATAAACTGATGTTTGTTCTTGTAAAAAGCTAGAACTACTAAGAAACGCTCTTAAGAAATGTAGGTTAAATGTATATGGTAAACTTGACAACAAAATCTAAGAAGTCAGAGATTAGTTAGAAGCAGTGCAAATTAATCTTGAAGCATCTCAACACACAAATATGGATCTTATACTTGAAGTGACAGCAGTTCCTTTCGTATAAAGAAGAAATATGATGAAACAGACTAAGTTTGCGAGACTCAAGTACTAAATAATGTGTTAAATACTAAAGAAATAGTGCAAAAAAAAGAACTGACCATACTTATAGGTATCTCCCTCTTTAAAAAATATGTCCATGATCTTGAAGAAGTTGTTTTGATAGAACAGATGAGAGGTCTTGGAAATCAGAAAATCCACAGCCATCTTAAAGACCTTAAGAGGATTGTGTTGGGCAAGTAATGGAAAGAGGACATCATCGAACTCTCCTTCCACAGTAAGAGACACCAGAGTCTCTGCTTACAAATAAAAAAAGGAATGTTGCATTACAGAAAACAAGAAAACACATCAAAAGAAAAGAAATCCGATTAAATCGAACATTGGCCATTTGAAAACCATTGATGGTCCATCTATTGTCAGTTGATGCTTGCAACACACCAAGTGGAAAAATGTACTTTCTTCAATAGTTAAGTCTACTAGTACTACATTTGATACCCATGCCTTATTGTTTGAGTCCCAAAGGTTGTCGAATGCGTAGTGACATGGTCAATCATCGCATCACCATGATCAAGCTTAATTTAATAAATGTATCCTTCCACTCAATGCATTCTGAAATACATATTGTTTCTAATATGTAAAAATTGCAAATGCGGCCTTCGAATCTTTAATTTTTCATGGTTTTCTTCTTGATTGGACGCATGCTAGAGTGGTTTCCAATATGCAGAATATAGATATATTCTCTGACACCAATTTTGTGGTCCTATGGTATAACCGACAACACCGTACTTTTAGACATACCCTTTCCCGGTAATACATGATCTAAACATAATTGTATATTAAGTAGCTATAGTTCTTATTGTCCATCAAGTTGTGTTCTTCACTTGTCTTTCTATCAAGTTATTTTACTTACACGGCGTGCTTCTCTGTTTGCAAACAACGGAATCTAGGTTCATTGTTGATGAATGGAAGCTTCACGAACACTTGTTTTAATCGAAAATAAAGCTCTTAATACATGATCTAAACATGATTATATATTAAGTTACTCTAGTTCTTATTGTCCATCAAGTTACGTCCCTCACTTGTCTTTATATCAAGTTATTTTATATATATATAACTACCCATAAAGTTCTCTCCTTTTCCTCTCAAATCCATCTGCCATCGCTTCCAATCTCTCCCATTTCTTTCTTATTCCCTCTCCCTTTCCATAATGCATCTCCCCCGTACCAGGTACATCTCTTCATAATATATTCCAAGTTTCCCTTCTTACGTAGATTGATTATTTATTGGCAAATTTCGCGGAACCTTTTCCATCGATTGGTAATTGCCTGGAATCTTGGGGAACAATCCGTTCTTTATTTTAACTCCTTTTTCTTTGAAATGTATTTCCTAAAATTGAATGTTTGCACTTTATAATGTAGATATTCACTTTTTTACTTATTAAAGTTTTATAATTTAATGGAATTCGGCAACTCGAGAATTTGAGAAATGTTCTCTGTTGGTTAATTGTAATGGGCATTGAGCTTTTTATCACTTTAGTATGTCACAATCCTCCCATCTTTCGAGACACCCAATTTTCTCATCTCTATTTAGTTGGTATATATACCTCTCCATATGCAGGCCTATAGTTACCCTTTGAAAGAATCAAGAACATCCATATTTATATGTATGATTTCTTGATTTTTCTTGGCTATAGATTATGCATAATACACTAATAAGAAGCGAGATTTTCGCAGCCCAAATCTTTTCGATAGTTGAGGAAACCATTCAAGGCTAGATTTCAAGAAACTGTGACTTATTAAAAAAAAAAAATGTAAATGTACAATGTGATTTATGTTTCTTTTATTTTTACAATTTCTCTTCTCATTCCCCTCTGTAATTTGGTTTCATACATTCTATCAACTTTACTTCTTGCTTTTCATTTCGCAGGTAAGGACAACACCCAAAGCTGTTGTTCAAACATCCCACACAAACTTTATGGTATGCACCTTTATGTATTATAGTCTATCTTGTACCTTTTTTCCTGATAAAAAAAGACTTATTATGCCTAATCTAAGTTCTTATATATATTTTTTCCTATATGGGTAGATTATCGTTTTTATTCACGGCTTAATTTTACATAGGCACTATCTGTTCACATTTTTCATTTCTTTCAACAACTTTTCTTATCATCAGTTCGTAAATGTTTTCTTTTATTTTTGTGGTCAATTATTTACAATGCACACCCATAAGTATGAATTAAGGCAGGAATCATTTGAAAAAGAGATAACATTCATGTCGATGGGGTCAGTTTTGAGTAGAGCAGATAGGTTTAGCATTTTTAGGGAAATAACTACTTAAGAACGATTGCAAATAGTTGCAGCACTGTAAAGTTAGCAAGCAGACGCCGGTTAAGAAATAGACGAGGGTATAGAAAAAATTGGCCGGAAGAGGATTGCAAAGAAGTAAATGAATTTTGTAGGTATCTAACACATGTTTCTAATGTGAATATTTTTTATTTAAGATTGTACCCTCTAATAATTAATTTATTTTCATTCTAGACTTTCATTTGTGGGTTATATATACAACAACAATAGTTATGGAAAAATATATATTACTACAATTGACATACTCAGATAATGAAAACAACAACTCTAGTGGAGATTTTTACCAAAATGCCTACATATATAAGATTAGGGGTGAGCAAAAAACTGAAAAAACCGAACCAAACCAATCCGAACTGAATAAAATGGTTTGGCTTTGGAGTTTCGGTTTCGGTTCCTAAATTAAGGAACCGAAAGGATTCGGTTTCGATTTCGGTTTCTCCATTAGAGGAACCGACAAAAACCGAACCGAACCGAGAATAAACATTATTATTAAAGAAAACTCTAAATGTAGCTTAACCCTTCATTACTCTATATATATTTCATGTATTAAAATGCTAAAATGTAGTATTAAATGTTTGACTTAAACAATAAATTTACAAGTTTTGATGGAATGCAAACCGATCTATTTTTCGGTTTGGCTTCGGTTTCGGTTCCTCTTATTTATTTCGGTTCGGTTTATATTGTGGTCGGTTTCGATTTCGATTTCTGATTTTAGGAACCGAATTTTTCAGTTTCGGTTGACCCAAACCGACCCATGCTTACCCCTATATAAGATCATAAGAGTAAACACAGAAATCAAGTTTGATATGGATTGGGTTTACCTGCTTAGCAAAGTTTAGAAATAACTTTTACCTAATGATAATCTATTTTTCGTAGAAAGATATACTCTGAAGTGCTTCAACTATTAAGCTAGATGCCATTGGATTCCCTTAATGAATCTTTTCATGTTTGGTGCCATATAAAGTCAAGTTAAATCTTTGAAGTTTGATGCCTAATACCATTTTTGTTATAGTCAAGGTAGTCAGATGCGATCGCATATGCAATAGATGTGATTGATGAGACTTGGAATCGCATCGCATCTTTATCACAACCTTAAATGCGACCGGACGTAGATGTGATTGATGAGACTTGGAATCGCATCGCATCTTTATCAAAACCTTAAATGCGACCGGACGTAAATGTGTTGCATTTTGTCGCATATCGTTGCATTTGTCACTTTTTGTTGCATAGTATCGCATTTTCTAATGCAACATAAATGCGAGAGACCAACTAAAACGCGATAGAAAACACACACAAGAAATGATAAGATTAAAATAGGAGATACGAGAAACGAGATACTGAATTACCTTATTCAAAGCAAAACCTAACATATGAAACACCTACATTCCAAGAACTCTCCTAAAACCAACAATTTGTTAGTTTGCTACTTGACATATTTGAATGTCCTACGGTTTATTAGTTTTCACACGTCAATGAGGATTAGATTTTTAAGTTATATTTGTTAGTTGTTACTTTGTACATATGTAGATATCTCATTTATTTATCTTCTTTTTGGATTACCTAAGTTTGTTATTTATGTTTTATTATACTTTTATATGCCTTTCTTAATGAATATATTGCATATGTAGATTTATATGCACTTATATTAGGATTATATGCAATTTCTGCCAACTGTATCGCAATAGCATTGCAATATTCGCATTATCCGCAGTAGCATTTTTCACTCGTGGTCGCATCGCATTGCAACACGCATTAACTACCTTGGTTATAGTGGGATCGAGCTTTGAATATAATCGTTTTTTCTTGCCTAGGGGCTAGGGTAAGCGCCACCACCAAGGGTCGATCCAGATCATCATAAAGAGAAAATAGGTTCCAAGATTTGAGATTATAACATTCATCAAGATATCAATGTTATGTTGAGGGTTACAAAACATTAAGACAATTCTTTGAGTTTGATGCTATGGATTTTTTCAACAGATAATGGATTGTCTTCAATAAACAATAATTAGAGCTTCCAGAACCAAAGAAAATCCTTGTCTACTTTTGCTTAACTTACGGGTGATTTCAGTGTTATTTACGTTTTCATATCCCCGTTTTGTCATCTCTATTTTACAGTGAGCCATTTAGATCTCAGAATGGAGATGAAATTTGGGTATAAATGATGTTTTATTTAAGTTTAAAGGCATTAGAATTGTCGTAAGACCCCACTTAGAGATCCAATACTAAAGAGAGCGATGCTCTCTCAAATGGAGATGAAAAATCCCCTTGCAATTTAATCATAACACTTCCTGAATAACTATATACATCACATGTAAGACCAATAGAGTAGCAAGACGATGATGTTACGGGTGTGGTAATATAGATAACGCCGAAGGAGCGTCGACATTCATTCCCGTGTGTAGTCACAGGTACTAGTTATTATACATTTAGTGGGTGCATACATCATTATAGGGAGCATTTCACCTAATGTATTCCAACAGATCGCAACATGTCGCACTTCGATTGCAAGATCTATGTTGCATATTGTAAACCATGGTTGCCTTGGCATCGCAACACACATTGACTACCTTGATTCTAGTAGCATCTCTTTTCCATTGGATAGTATGAGATTTGGTCACTACTAACCCAACTGTGTTGGTTAGTATTTCGGGAATTGCTGCATCACCCAAACTAAATTGTGTCTACCACCATCAACAAATCTTACAATTCGGGAGAAATAGCTTTTGCTTACGCAGGTCGCAACATAATCTTGGAGATTCAAGCCACAATTCCTTCAACCATCGAAGAAAGCCATGTGCAAAGGTGGTGTTGTTGTGTACATTGTTGTGGATGTGTGTTATTTCACTGCCTCTCTTATTGGGCATTGGATGGCAGGGAACGTGGTCGAAAACATATTCTAATCTCTCTAGGGAAACCAACTTGGCTCATCCTGATGACTAACATGTTCTTGTTTATCGTGCCATTGGAAGTTATGACGTAAGATCACTTTATTTCTGGAACACTTGTATTTTAAGATGAAATTCTACCGAAGAATAATACGGTTAATCTGATATTTATTGTTATTTTAGCGAGGTCATACGAGTTCTCAATACGTTGTAGACTGTACTGGGGATGAAGGCTCACTTATCACCCGTCTTGCCCACCATTTGATTGCAAGAGTTCACTACGTTGGTGAGTATTTGATTCGTGTCTTCAACATTCCCATTATCCAGTGCACTTCTTGGATTCGTTAGAGGATTTAATTTCAGCCCAACTACATACTTTGTAAACTAGGATCATTTTTTCGCTTATTTGTCTTACTCGCAAAACCATGGCAGGTCTTACTAAATTATTTTTCATTCTCATTACTCATGATCATTTACCAGGAAGTCGAGGATCCAAAATCCAAAATATTGCAATTCATATGAGCTTTACTAAAGATGGGCATTGGACGATGTCTTAGCTATTTGAGATGACAAAAACAAGCCCGAGCTCCAAATTTAAGAATGCTTGGTAAAATTTAGTCCCTCTAGTTTGTATAAGAAGAAATAATAAAAGAACTAACCAGATTTTAGTTGAAAGCATCAATTCTTCACATTCATCCTCCGGCATAGGTCCCAGAGATTCGAGAATATAAACACGAGCTTCATGAAACTTACCCGAATACATCAGATTTCCTTTCAATGAACGAAAGGGGGTTTTTGATGTCGAAAATCATGTTGAAGATTTCTTCGCATGAAACAATCATGACAGGATCTGGATTTTTTCCACGATTGTTTTGCTTTTGCACATAGTCGTTGACTGCTTTGTTTACGATCTCTTTCCAACGATCAACCATGCCTACTTCTTCTATTTCTCTCTTTCTAGGGTTTCTATATAATCCCACTGTGTGTGCGGTATATATGAATTTGTCATGATCCCGTAATGGATGGAGTTGATCCAGCAAGTGCCCCTCTTTTAATAGTGACTGAGGGGTCAACTTGGCTGGGAAATGTAACAAATGTTGGATAATACTTTATTCTATCTGTTTAGCATGAAAGACATAAGAGAAGAGTAAATATATTATTGATAATTCAATTCTATGTATCCTTGTTACAAGACTTAACCCTTATAAGGTTCTATATAATTACTCAAACTCTCCCCAAAAAACCAGCTTATTAGGAGTCCATTAAGACACCCCAACCGAGTTAGGTTCTCATCTTAGGCAAAACTCAACTCCTCCATACCAGGACGACTTGCCTTATCAAAACCTCTACCTAGCAAAATCCATTTGGGCAAAAAATTGTGCAACGAAAAAGTACAATCATATGCCCCGTATGGGTTGTGGACCAGTATAAGTTGTCTCATCAAAACCTTTAGTCAGTAAAACCTCCTAGGATAAAAACTGTACTATCAGAAGAAAAAAATAGTACAACACGCATGTGTCCACATCAGGTCAGGACTACTCCCCCGAGATCTATCTTCCTGAGACGTATCTCCTCGAGATATTGATAAATAAAACTTTTGCATGTCGATTTCGTGTACCAACTACTTGAACGTATAGAGAACCGGTTTGGGAAGTAAATTGTCTTTCCAAGATTTGTCTGTGTTTGTCTTAAAACGCTTTTGATCACCCTAGTCCTCTTTTGGCCCACTGTTGCATTTTGTGCTTGGACCTTTAGTGGTTAGGACAGATTTAGTAGATTTATGTCTTTCGGTCATCATCTTTTTTATGTCGACATACCTATTGACATTGGTGATCATATCCTCCAAGGTCGCGGGTTTGTTTAAGAAGAGATGCTCATTTGTTTTGCAATCAAGTTGCAGCGCATTTGTAAAAGCAGTAGCATATGTTTTTTGATCGAAATTATTCACTTTTTGCGCAAGCTCCAGAAACTTCTTTGCAAAGATCTTGAGCTTCTCTCCTTGTGACTGTTTTGAGACTAATAAGAGAATATAAATTTTCTTCCTTGTCTTTATTGTGAGCATAAGTCTTGACCAAATTCTTCTATAGTTGGTCAAATGTGAGGATAAAATCTTCAGGTAGAGAATGGAACCACCGTAGCAGTTCTCCCTGTAGACTTGTTGCAAACAAACGACATAGAATATGGTTGAGATTGGAGTACAATCCCAATGAATCACGGAATTACTAAATGTGCTAATTCGGATCGGTGTTCTTGCATTTACGTATCTTTGGAGTATGGAAACCTGTTGGTACTTCCATATTAAATAACTTTATGGCAATTGGACTACCCTATAACTTGGTGAATTCGTCCTTACTACCCAAAGCTTGAGCTTTAATCAACTCCTTGATTCGTTAATCCATGTGTTCTTGTGTGACATACTGACGTGTTGTTTGAGTGGCTTGGCGAGCTAGTCCAGGATTATGAGTACCGGTACACTCGCTCAAGCACTAAAGTGCTAGAATCCAGGGTTGAGGTCGTTGGTCCTCCTCTTGACGCTTGGAAGGCCAGAGACCTCTGCTGATATTGGACTGAGCTTCTCTTCCCAAATAAATTAAAGCTTAAGGTCTGTACTAAAGATTTCTAGAAATGGTTTTGCTGGTTACTCCTTAAGGTCCTAATCTTTCTCGTGTAGAAATTCGGGAGTTCGCTGGCACATGATCACGATCTCTAGTATGAGGAGCCTGTTAAGTATCCTGCAAAGCTTGTAATGTAGTCTGCATAGTTATTATCTGTTATTCATGTCCCTTGAATGCTGTCAAACGAACTTGACGTTCACCTTCGAGCTCTTTGTCACGGAGCTCACTGTCAAGAGCTAACTGATGCTCGAACTCATTACACTTCTCTGTTTCGGCATAGAGATTCTCCCGTAGTTCAGCGAGCTATTCCAGTTCAACTGAAAGATTGAGCTGGACTCCTATTATTTGCCGCTTGAAATAGACTATGATTGGAAATGGATAGTAGAGTCAATGTAAGCCTTAGGATATCGTGGAAATGTCTTCTTTCCCACAGGCGGCGCCAAATGTAACGGCCTAATTTTATAGCTCAAAATTAAATCTTACACCAAATGTACATGTGACAAAAATTAATATAATACAAGAAATGACACAGGTGATTTAACGTTAAAAACCTTTGAATAGGTAAAAAAACACGACCTCGAGTTGAGGATTCAGTAACTGTAACTTTTATTGCTTAAGGATGGTATCTGATTACAAGTGATCTTTTGAACTAGAAATGCTTGATCTTGAAATAAGAATTCTTATGGTGTTCAGGATCTAAAAATTTTGTGTCTGAATCTAGAAAATCTTGTTTTTATCTCTTATGGAACTTTTTCTTTATATATACCTTACCGGCAATTCGTTATGGTACAGAAGCACGTTCTTCTGATAATAAGGTAAGTGGTAGTTGAATGTGTAACTGTTAGTTCATGGGAGATAAGTGTCTTTGACTTGTTCATATTTTGTTGTAGTGCTCGATTTACGTTCTTTATCAGCTAGTGGTCTAGGTGTCAATGCTGATTGTACATGTAACGTGTGTAATGTGCGAGTCTTATACTGAGGTAGTTCGAGTTTGGACTAGGTCGAGGGATAGATCCCTACACATGTGACTCATACCTATTTTATACGTTTCACTTGGAGTCGTTCATCTGGACACGTGTAGTGCAAGATTAAGTAGTTTTATGGTGGGAAAGTATGGTTTTAAGGCACAGAAAACACAACTCAATTACAAAATGCAATTTAGGGACTGTTGGATCAAGGCAAAAGGGAAGGAAGGTGATTACATTACAAGGTAAGTTAAAATTTAAATTTTCTTACTCTTCCATTTGAAACCATGTCGGATGACATTTATGAGGTATTTCACCTAATAATTTAGTATGGTGGGGAGTGGAATAGACCATGTAAGAGTGGGTATGGAGTGAATCAATACAAGGGTGGTAGTTGTTTAGTCTTAATTGCACCTGTAAATATTAGTTTTGTGAAACTGTTGAGGTTAATTGCTATTAGGATAGGCGAAGAGCATGGTCCAGATAATATTTTTCTTGTGAAGGGGGGGGGTGATTTAGTTGTTATTTATTGTAGATGGTGTTTTGCATTCCGTTAATAATGATTTAGAAGTTACGTTGATGTTTAGGCATATTGAGGAAGACCAAGTTCATGGGTTTTACAGAGTTTTCATAGAAACAGAGGAAACACATAAAATAGTATCAAACCCTAATGAAGAATCACCATTAAAGTTAGGATATGATCCACAAAAAAACCCCAAAAAAATGTCTACTAGATGTTTAAAGAAGATAGCTAGACCTTTAAAAGTGCATACTTTTAAGTCTTTTAACGCTGAATCCTTAAAGAGAAAAGCAAAAATCAAATCACAAAAACCTAAGATGAAGAAGGTTAGGGGTGATTACCTTCCTAAGGTAGAGCTTGATGATTTAACAAAAGGCTATGTCGGTGAAGAAGAAGTTGAAATTAAAAATGAGGATGTAGAAAATGTTGATGGGGAAGTTGCAAGATGGATAAGATAGGAGTTTATGAGGCAATTTGAGAACAATGAGTTTGAAGACTTATTTAAGGACTCATTCTTTGATAATAAGGAACTATGCTTTGACAATGTGGATGTTGAGGAAGACTATTATAGTAACCATACATCATAGAATGGTGATGATGTTCCTACGTACAATTGATGACATAAAAGATTATGAAGGTTTAGTTGATAATAGAGATTTTGTGATTGGTTCTTCAAACTTGTATGAGAAAGAAGATCATGAAGATGAAGAACCCTTTCTGCCACTTCAAGCACCAGAGTCTACGTTGACAATTGGGATGGAGTGGCCAAATATATTTGAGTGTAGGCCATTTATGAGAAATTTTGCAATTACTAACAGGTTCATATTTAAACAAAAGAAGAATGAAAGTAAGAGGATCAGATATGTGTATACAGAGGAAGAAACTTGTCCTTAGTGGGTGTTTATAGCAAGGTTAAATGATGGTCACTCCATGAAGCTTAAAAATGGGAATTTTAAACATGAGTGTAGTAGGAAGAGCATCTCTAGCAGTGAGTGTGGGTTTGGGTGTGGGGTCTGACACCCTGGCCCACCAAACTCACAACTCAACCTCTCCCAACAACCAGTGTGAGTTTGCCAACGTGGTTTTTTTTTTTTTTTAAGTTAGAAAAGATTAAAACACCGCGCGGGTTTCTAAACACCGCCGCAATATCTGTAAGTAAAACTCACAAGTAAATTCGACTATTCTCTTGCTTTTTACATCTACCTCTCTCTCAAAAATCCCTTGGTAAAAAAAACTTTAATTCCAACAAAATCAAAATGCAAATGTAAATGCCAGAGGGAGACCCACACCCCAGTACTCTGCCTGGGTATAGAGGAACAAGAGATCCTGAGCGTTCCGTAACTCATTTGAGGTCCGGAAGGAAGAAAAAGCGGGTATAATTTGAAGATGTTCAACCTTAAGATATACCAAACCCAACCGAAGATAACTTCCCGCGGAGGTGTATTACCCAACACCCAGACAGAGTCAGTTACATCTATTATACGGGAAAGGAACTCACGGTAAGTTTTAGTGTAATTATGAAATTGTTTTTTCTATATATCAAGTGTTTGACAAAATGCCTCAATGAATAAAATCAGGATTCAATGCGTGTGCACGACACATTCACTACGGTGTTCAAAGTGTGGAAGGATATTGCCACACTTCCAGCTGTAAGGGATGCCGTGGTGAATATTTTTGGGCAGTTTATGGATATACGCTTGGGCAATTCGAATAATCGGCTAATTTAGGCGCTTACAGAGCGTTGGTGGCCGACCACACACACATTTCTGTTCCCTCGTGCAGAGATAGGGGTCACTCCCCTCGATTTTACTATGCTGACATTATTGTCCATCGACCGATATCTGACACAGGTGCCATATGATGACACATGGTCTATTTTATTCAATGCGAGGCAATTGTTCCCCAACATTGATTCTAGCCATATAAAGAGTGGGAACATCAGCATTGTACATTTGAGGACATACTTGACCATCGAAGCTGATCGGGAGGATGATATTACTATTGCTCGTGCTTTTATCCTCTTCATGATGGGACATTTGTGGTTCTAAATGGCTAACGACACCGTCCCGCTTGGGTATCTCACGGCCGTGAATGATTTGAACTTGGCTGCCCAATATGACTGAGGTTCTGCTATTCTTGCTTACCTGTACCATAGTTTGGATACCGTAGTCACGACCGGGGGTGCCATCACTGGATTTGTGCAATTTCTTCCGGTACACTAACACTTTTTCCATTTACAAATCAAATATCTTCCAAAATGCAGTATTGGTTATAATTATTTTTTTTGTTATTCCAAAATGCAGTATTGGTTCTACGAGTATTGTGAGGTTGGTCACCCTATAGTCAATGAAGAGGTAAAGTACCTGACCTATCCGCACCTCAGAGCATGGAAGAGGGGGAACAGGAGGAAAACAAATGACCAGGCGACCAATTTGTTTATTATAGGCAGATACCATATTGATCACCGCACTGTTGAGACGATCACATGGGAACCTTGGTTCGATTCTGCAGTATCTGAGATAAAGGACGTACTGAATGCAAAACTCTTATCCCGTAAAAGGATACCACTTCAAGTACCAAATAGAAACTGCGAATATTACTTAGGGGATAGATGCTAGAGGCAGGTGACTGGCGAGGTGCGTATTCATTTGGATCCTTCGCTTAACATATAGCCACATATTAGTCTAGCAGCTTTACATGAGATGAGACAGGCCAGGTTCGTTGACTGTGAGCAGTTTGTGGTAGGGGAGGTGCGAGAGACTTACGCCTCATATTGGGTTAAACAAATTTTGGAGGTAGGCCGCATGTTGACAGATTCCTAGAGGATAGGGAATCTAGATTTGTTTAGACCGAGTGCACTCAGAGCTGGTATTATACCCGTGGTGGTTACGTCAGCGTCGGTTCATAGCTTGTCCCAGTACTTCAGTTTGCCTAGCGAGGCAGAGGGGTCATACCTGGGGTAGCACATAAAGTGGACAGGGAAGCGTGAGAGGCTCCCCATCGCCCGCTTGAGAAACCCGCCACCCATGTCTTCATCCTACGGCGCAGAGGAGCTGTGGTACCTGACCCATGGTATGCGGCGACTCGTCCTTGTAGAGTATGCGCGGGACACACAAAGGATCCAGAAGGTGGAGGAAGAGCTTAATATTACCCGCAGACAAATTGACAGTATAGATCATCAGCTATATGCCCATGTAAGTAATTTATTTATATATTTATTGCAGTGTTTTTACTTAATGTCATATTTATTTTGTCAAAATATTTATAAAGTTTTTTTGTCCCGTTCAGGACCTACAGCTGAGGAGGGGGCGCGACGTACGGGTGGTGCCGCTACCACCTGAAGGAGGCGCGAGGACGAGGCAGCGTGGATCTGGTCCGCGAACCAGGGGAGGCAGTGCTAGCCGCAGGGGGCGGGGTACTGGAGATGATTCTGAGTAGATATAAGTATTTTTTATGTTTTTTTAGACGATGTAGAAGCTGTGCTTTGATTAAGTAGATGATTATGAGTAGACGATATATTTGTAGACGATGTTTTGGATGTATTTAATGTTCATTTGCCATTATTATCTAATGTTAAAATTGACTGAAGTTTTTGTTGAAATTAACTATTTTTATGTTCGAATAAATTTGCACTGAGGTGTTTTATATTTCTACAGACACGTTGCACAAAGGCAATGGTGACCTTTTGATAGAAAGTAAAACCCTTTGTGCGGCTATTTGTTTGGACAGAAGTTACCTATACCCTTGCGAAACACGTAAAGTCTGCGTCCATCCAATGCATTCCAGCATCATCTGTCTCGTCCAAAAACTCAGCATCTTCTGGCACTTGCACTCTTGGTATTTGTTTTGCGGGTGCTCTTTTCTTTCTTCCTTTTCCTTTTTCTTTATGAGGAGCCGCCGCTTCAACAGGTATTGACGCATTTGTGTCACTTTGATTGTGCTGAGTAGATTTACCATGGAATAGATAGTTCTGAAAGTAATTTGGCAGTCGAAAACCTTGAGGTTGAGTGAGCGGATAGGGTTGATAGTACGGGCTAAACGCCTGAGGTTGCGGCTGAGATAGTGTAAATGGACTTTGATATTGTCCATAACTGGGATGTCACGCCCCCAAAATTGGCTTCTTAATAAACTATTAAGAACACGAATTCTGAGGTGTAACGTCGGGCATCCTAGAGATGAACCCCCAAAAGACGTACTACAATTTAAAACAAATCGCAAATACATCTACAACACTAAGAAACTACGCAGCGGAAGAAAATCTAAAAGAGATAGAAATGATAAATAATACCACAAGGATAGCCAGAACTCTTAAAGATGTAAGTCCAGCTTGCTCCAACTACTAGTATCGCTACCACAACAATTCGCCTGAAAAAGTATATATGCGCAAGGCGTCAACAAGTAGCGCCCAACAAGTACAAATATCCAAGGTCATAAGACATGATAGACCAAGATAAACACAAAAAAAAGACATGAAGATTCTAACGGAAGTATATGAGAATATCAACCAAGCTACGAGTTCTAAAGAGGCAGTCTAAGTAAAACTAATATCCTACCAAGATATCAACGATAGCCTAAACTTAGATCTAACTACTACAACCTAAGAAGTACGGCTAATGAGGAAAAAGAATTTGGAAGTCACGTACACAGGGTCACTTTTAACTCAGTGGGACCACACTCTCACACCCTTCTGTCCTCAATAGAAGCGTATCCTTTATTGGCGAGCCAGGGATTTGTGGATTCCTGCAGATTCTTTTTTAGTGAGCCAGGAATTAGCGGGTAATGCATCTGATTAGGGTGTTCATGGAATTTCAACCTACAGGCCTAAAGCCTATTTTATTTTCAACTTTTAGGGATCTGCCCACTAGATGCTCGCGAAGCATGCAGCCGAGAAGTAACCGGGAAAGAATTTAGGGACTTGCAACCCGAGAAAACTGATAAGCAGTTACCTCATATTTGGTTTAGGAACTCGAACCCAAGGACCATAACAACATAGCCTTACTGTGTACATTAACTCGAAGTTATCTCAACATAATGGAAATGAAGAAGTTTAAATCCTATAAGAATCAAATGATTTGTCTACCCCTGCCTAATCAGCATCTGAGACTAAATCCAAAGACCTACCGCTCTTACGACCAGATGATCTATCTACCCTCACTTTAATAACAAGTGGGGACTCTATCAAATGAAGTACAGCTCCAACATCCAATGTTATCTGTCGATATGACTATATCGAAATGAAGTCCTAAACCTGAAAAGGGAATCTAAGTCGCGTACTACTGAATCATAGAAAAATCCAACTGAATCACTATCCCCAAAGACATTTCAAAGAATCATCTAAGTTGCTATAGAATAAAAGACTTGCCCAAATGTCAAAAAGGATTTACGGTCTCTCTTAAACAACCCAGACCCTATAGTACTTTTCTCAAAGTGATCAATGCCCAACACTTGGATACCTTGTCCCAAAATAACATCATAAAACTCTTGAAGTTCTTATACTACCATAAAGCCTAACAACTATTATTAGACCACCCTCGTATAACCATTTGCAGTAGTAAGAAAACTAACGGTGTCCAACCACTAAACTAATATATGAAATAACCCGTAAACATCTCCACCCACAGAGACTATGCACCATCAATATCCTCAAGAAACTAACATGAAACTTAATAGTCCAACCATACTAAGATGTCCAACAATCACCATAATTACCCACCTTAATTACCAAGGTTTCTTAATGATATTCTACCTGTATAATCTCAAAACTCAAATCTAGATATAACTAAACATGTTATACATTTTGACTATAAGTTCTGCATTCTAGACGTATCTACAACTCTTAAATCTATTAATCACAATTCTAACTATATAAGCATCTCAATTATCGATTCAAAATTTGATAAGAAACTATTAAGGTCCTCATGTCAAGTCCAAATAAAATCCCCATTCATACCCATATAAGATTTGATTTCAAAGATGATACAACTTGTAATAACTTCAAAAACTATCAGCCTGCAATTAAGATTACCCTTTAACACACAATACCCTTCCCATAGTCCATATATCAAACCACAATAAATTCCTACGATAACCAAAGAGTACATGATCTTCCTTAATGCATAACAATCCCATAGAAATCGTGATTTAAGAACAGTATTCAACTTACTAAACGACACAATAACTTGGTAAAAGATATAGTCCCTAAGTATCTGCAATAAATGTTACTGAACATGAATCTATTAATAATCAAGAACGGGACAAAGATATAGCTCAACCTAAGCTCAATAAAGACTAAAGTTGTGATTAGAAACTAGGGATATGTACGTTAGTGATAACAATAACAGGAGCATGATTAGCTGAATAAGATCGCATACATGAATATGGGTTCAAGAAATTAAACGTATAATCTCTACAAGTGTGAAACCTTACTACAATCATGGCATATGAAAAGGATAAGAATACTTGCCTTAACAAACTGCAGAAGGAAGGAAGAGGATGAGTAGAATACCATAATGAGTCTACAAAACTGACTGTTGTGGCTACTGTGTGAAAAGGATAATCGAACACCCAAGATTCTAAGTAAGTATCACTCTTGGCATAGCCTAACAACTCCAGCTTCAATGAGATATCTGAGCAAGCATTTCTCTGTACTTAAACAACAAGGCATCTCCCCAGATTTCTCTACAAGAGTTCCGAAGATAAAAATTGGGGTAAACAAATGTAAATGAAGGAACAACTCATACAGGGTTACAAGGAGGGTTGGTTATTGGAACAATTTGAGAAATCGGGGTTAAACTTCAAGGGAATTTTAGGATGGTGCCGCCATAGTTTAGGAGTAAAGAGACGAAGAATAATTGCTCCCAGGAGGAGTTTCCAAAGCCAAGAGGTTGAGAAAGAAAAGGGGTTTGTTGGACAATTTCTAGGAGGAAATAAATAAATAAATTGGAGATGAAGAAGGAGAAGAATTGGGGAAATTTGGTGAAGGTTTGAATGGGTTGGTGTTGTTAAAATTTTGGGGAAACATGAGCTATGATAACATACTACATGTGCAACTTATAAACCATAACTACGACCACAAGGAGTTATACAAAGAAAAATGCATTCCAGCATCATCCATCTCGTCCAAAAACTCAGCATCTTCTGACACTTGCACTCTTGGTATTTGTTTTGTGGGTGCTTTTTTCTTTCTTCCTTTTCTTTTTTCTTTCTGAGGAGCCGCCGCTTCAACAGGTATTGACGCATTTGCGTCACTTTGACTGTCCTGAGTAGATTCACCATGGAATAGATAGTTCTGAAAGTAATTTGGCGGTTGAAAACCTTGAGATTGAGTGAGCGGATAGGGTTGATAGTACGGGCTAAACGTCTGAGGTTGCGGCTGAGATAGTGTAAATGGACTTTGATATTGTTCATAACTGGGATCCCCTTGCGACATAGTAAACGGAGGTGGGGTTTGTGATTAGAATTGAGGTTGAAATTATGATGGGTTTTGGTAGAGGCATGGAGTAAATTGTGATGATGGGTGTTGAGCGAATGGTGTTGAAGGTGGGTTTTGGGAGGATGGGGTCGACGGTGTAGAGTTATTACCACTAGTGCCGGAGTTTTCCATTTTGGGGAGAGCGTAGAGGTTCTCCTCTATACTAGGCTTTCTTGGTTTTGGGTGAGACGAAGGAAACAGGGAGTGATCTAGAGAAATAATTGAGTTTGGAGGTGTTTAGATCACCGCGCGGTGATCTAAACATTGCCAAACTTAATTTTTTTAGTATGAGCTCCCCACACTCAGTTGAGTTCCTGTAGCGCCGGCTCATCGAACTCATACTCAAACAGTGCCTGCTGGGAGACGTTTGGGTGTGAGTTTGGGTGTGGGTTGTGTCACGCCCCAAAATTCGCCTTCTGATGAAAATCATTAAGCAAATCCTAAGGCTTAACAAGTCGGGCATCCTGCGGATGAAACCCCACAGATGTATTATTTCTAACGAAATTAACTACATCTACTTACCAAATAAACGCAGCGGAAAATAACTCAATTATATTAAAATGAATAAAATTCTCTACTAACTCTACATACGAGAATTAGACTAAGACAATGAAATATGAAATAATTATTATAAATACCCTACGATAGCTCAGCGATCCAAAAAACTCCAAAGAATCCTGAAACTGAATAACCAAGCCTTACTAAGCAAAATCCTACCGTGCTCGACCTCCTGAAAAAAAATATAGCGCACAGGGCGTCAAGCAAGCACAATTATTACCGGTCACTGAACATGACAGACCGATCTATTATACAAAAGGACTAATGTGATATAATATTCTGTAATTATATATAAATGATGCAATGCATTGAGGAAATGAGGTTCAATTATTAAGGTTGTTTTTAAGCGTCGGCGCCAACTAGTATTATAAAATAGTTATAAAGTATTATTAGGTGTGGGAGATAACTAACAGACGACGTACACAGGGTCACTTTTAATTCAGTGGGACCACACTTTCGCACCCTTCTGTCCTCAACAGAAGTGTATCCCTTATTGGCGAGCCAGGGATTGGCGGATTCCTTTTTAGTGAGCCAGGAATTAGCGGGTAAATCACCGGATCAAGGTGGTCAAGGATTTTCAACCGACAGGTCTAAAGCCTGTTTTATTTTCACTTTCAAGGATCTAAGCCCACGGGATGCTCGCGTAGCATGCAGCCGAGAAGTAACAGGGAAATAATTTTGGGACTTACAACCCGGGAAAACTGATAAACAGTTACCTCATATTTGGTTTAGGGACTCGAACCCAAGGACCGTAACAGCATAGCCCTACTGTGTACATTAACTCTAAGTTATCCTATGCATGAATGATTTAAGAGACCGACACTCAATCAAAATGACCTATCTGTTCTTGCTCTATAGGCAATGAGACTATATCATATGATTGGCGATCTTAAACTCAATGACCTTTTTACCCTCACAAATATAAGAGTAGAGTCTCAGTCGATGATTTTAAATAGGCTTATGCTAGTACCCCCTTGATTTAACATCAAGGTCCAACTTATCCATCTATAGTTTAAAGGGTTGAACACGAGGTACCAATTACTATTACCTACGCTATTGATATGGATATAATTAATATCATTACAAATTTTCTTATATACTACTCATATATATATTCTAAGTATACATTTAACCAAGGTCTGGCCTAAACTATATATATGTCTACACAAAGTCTGCCCTACTGAACATATATGCATCCTGTATATATACTATGAAAATCTGCCTTACTGAATATATATGCATCCTGTATATAGAATATGAAAATCTGCCTTACTGAATATATATATATATATATATGCATCCTGTATATATACTATGAAAATCTGCCTTACTGAATATATATGCATCCTGTATATAGACTAGGAAAATCTGCCTTACTGAATATATATGCATCCGGTATATAGACTATGAAAATCTGCCTTACTGAATATAAAAAGAACTATTATAGTATGGGTTTATAACTACAATAGAAATAATTAATAGTTAAATAATAGTATATCAAACATATTTACTGTTATGATTTAGAAGTATCTCACAGAAGAAACTATTATACTTGTAAAAATCTAACATTCCTACTGTTATGGGTTCCAAATAATTGTATAACAACTATGAAATTTCGATCAAAGAGCAGTGAAGAGCAATAATAGTACTTGCCTGAAGATTGAATGCTTAAGAAGAGCAATGCAATGATCATACCCTAGAACAATCGATTATCACTCTCGATCTCCCGCTCAAGAATTTCCAGCCACAACAAGAGATGAATGATTTACAATTGTAAAAGAAGAAGAGATAGGTTAGGAATTCGGGGTTGGGGTTAAGCTACCATTTCTCCTGATTTCAAAATAAAAGAGGGAAGAAAAGTTGAAGGAGGAGAAGAAGGAGGAGGAGTTGGAGAAGGGTTAGGGAGAAATACGGTGGTGGTTGTTTGAATGGGTTTGGGGAAAAAGAGCTAGGATTAAGTACTACAGGGTGCTACTTAACAAAAAAAAAATCCCCACTATTTGATGCACAAAATTTACTCTAATAACACCTATAAAATCCGGGTCGCTACAGGTTGGCAAACTCAACTCAACCCACACCCTGCTGCGGATGCTTTAAGCAAGAAATTTTTTTAGAAATGCAAATGGGTTGCAAAAGAGACGAAATCAAATTATTACTCCTCATGAGATGAAATCGAGCTCATCACCTCTACCAGCTCTCATCACCTCTACTTCCAGCTCTCAATCACCTTCATCACCTCAAAAACTACCACAGAAAGCCAAGCTGGACTTGAGAACTGTGGAGAGTGTTATTTGTTGGGGTTTATATGTTTGTTTCAATCTTGACCTAAGCTCAGATCACCTACGTTGCTGTTGTTGCAGAGGAGTTAAGCTCAGATCACCAATCGATCCAAGGTGAGATTCTCTGTGTAAATTTGTTTGTTGGTTTGATAATGATGTTGTTGTTGTTCATGATGAAGAGAGTGTGATTTGTTGGGGTTCTTTGATAATCTGCTTTTGTTACACCCATTCACGTCTTTGTTTGTTGTTGTTCATGGATTTGTTGGGGTTCTGTTGTTGTTCATGGGTTTGATTGCAATTATCAACCCCTTTTCTTCAATTCAACCAACGATCACTCACTTCGTCTTCATCAATAAAATAGACTTTTGCAGATGTAATTCTTGATCTATGTTTTTCATGATCAGATGATTGCAATGATGGGTTTGATTTGTTGCGTGTGTTGTTGTTGTTGTTGTTAGATAACACCCTGTTTTAGGAGACTTTAATGTTGTTTACATGATCAAAATCTGATTTTTATTATCTTTAATTGTAATCTGTAATCAAGTCTCATGCGTGTTGTTTTTGTGGGATTTGATTTTATAATGATTAATCCAAGTTTGGTTTGAGCTTATTCATGAAGAAAAGCATCCTTTTTGTTCGAGAAACTATTTCTTCACTTTGAGGATATTCTTTGTTTGTTTTAGCTTACAATATGTTTCTTCTTAGGAGGGTTTGATTCTGATCTAACATGATGCATCATTGAATGTGTTCTAATTGAGATTGCATGGTTTTCAGGTGTGTATGTCTGTTTGTTTAGAAGGAACAATGACTTCGGAGATCAAAACAATGGAGTCAGAGATTTTCACCTTAATTTTCAATAGCAACTTTGAGTTTCCACTTTCCTTCATAGAGATAGTAATCAGTTTTCTTAGAAGAAAATCTGATTTCTACAAGGAATTGCAAAATTTCCATACTGCATTCGATATTATTTTTGCTACGCTCAAAGCTATCCATGATGACAAAGTGTTAATGTATTCAATGATACCAATTCCTTCATTTTCTAAGAAGCTCAAACTTGGTTAGTATTTTCTTTTCCCCTAATTTGGTTTAGTGCTAGTGTTTTATTTGCTTTCTGACCATAAGATCTTGCTAATTATAAACCCCAAGAAGCTAAGATCTTACCATTATATGATTTTGAGTATTATCAGATGATTTCAATATTGGTAGCTTATATAAAAACAATCTTAAAGACTATGATATGAAACACAAAGATTAAAACAGGTAATAAACTATATGCAATTTCTGTGAGGCTTATTGCATAATTTGATTACCATCATTGAGAATTCACAATATTTTTCTTTAAAAAGCGGCTTCATTTTTAACTCATTGTTCCCATGCTATAACAGTATGCCTTGTTCATGAACGTAGTTCATGTCAAAGGCTTACCATGGTGGCAAAGTAAGCAATTTCTTCGTACCTTCAATTACATTCCTTAATGATAATGGAACATAAGTAAATTGGTCAAAAACTAAAACAATTAGTAGTCATTGTCAACTTCGTTCCGAACAAGTTCTATGATGATTGTTTGTATGCATTTTTACTGTATACTGAGAAAAACACAAAGGGAGAATTATTATTAATTGTCTAGAAAAACATTTAGTTGTAAACATTTTCAAGAACCAAAAAAGACTGATAAAATCTCTCTCTAAAACATGGCAGTTCGCGTAAATCTCTTCCAGCTATGCTATCTTAAAGTGCCCATATCCACCAAAAGTTAGGATTAATTTAAGTGGGATTACCATGTGAAATTTCAGATCTATGGTGACTTTTGGACATTAAAGCTAGTCTTCTAGCATGTGTTCTCTCTATTTGCTGCTCCTTTTTCTTTTGCAGATATGTACTTTTCAAGTAGTCTTTGGCATATTTTCTGCAGTCAAGCCTGATGCTAGACATTTGATTGTTAAGAATATTTCTTCATTATTTGTATAACATTTCTTATTTGTATGCAGAGACTTTGGAGTCTCTTACTGCAGATGGAGAGTATGACGATGACCTCACTCCATTACTTGTCCAACATGATTCTGCCGAAGTCTTTAAGATGGCTTTTGATTTCCTGATTTCCAAGACCTCTAATGAGTACTTTTTAAGGAATGCATACAAGATCAAGAACATACTTTATAAACATGATGAAATCCATGTTACTGGTCAGTTCTTCACTTTTCCTATTTTTTTCTTAATGGTTTTGCTTCTTTACTGCATAAGGGGATGTTTTGGAAACCCCTCTATTAGAGTTTTTATAAGAGAGGCCTGGATCGAGAAAGTGAGATTTTTTTTTTATGGATGTCACTACACTTCCTCACCCTTCTTATGCATGTATTTTGTAAGCTTTCTGATTTTGTTAATTATATATGTAGTTTTCGTGCTTGGGAAATCTATTCCACCCCTCGAGGACCGTGCTTCATACCTTGATGATAAGTGTCTTATAGGGCTTCAAAAGGAGGAGGTATAATACTTGGGAGGATTTTCTATTCTTTCAAAACTGATTGTCTCTTTGGTTTTAATAATTTTTGTTACTTCTTGCTAATCTAATTATGAGCTCCCTGTATATTTCAGCAAACCTACGTTGTAAAATATTGTTCAGAGTGCGGAGATGATTATAAGAATGAGACCTCGAGATTCTGTTCAGAATGTGGTATACCGAAGGTGGTATATCGTTAACTCTTTCCATTTTAGTTCTAAACTTTGCCTGGGGCAGCTTTACTTGCTAATCGCCTATCTGTTTATATTAACATTCCAGCGTAAGCCTACTGGAGTCACTGAAAAGTTTTGTTTATACTGTGGGCATAAATTTGTGAAAGGGATGTTCTGTTCAGAATGTGGTTGTGAGAGGGTAACTTCTCAAGGACCCAAGCCCGATGAAACGCACAACCCAAATGTGAAGCACAAATCTTGATCACACTTATTCTCGCCTTCCAGGTAACTTCTGAATTTTATATACCAGATACAATTACTAGTAAAAATCTAGTATCTTGTATTTTCTGATATTTCTTTTTCATTTTCTTTCTTTCAGTTAATGCTGTGAAATGGTTAGTAGATCAATCAAGATTGACATTTCTTTGGTTGATAAACCGCTGTGAATTCAATGATATTATGGGATATCAAACTGCCGCTGATCATTTGTGATTACAGTTCTTTGTAGTTTTTTTGGTGAAGCCTTCGAGGAAGTTGGAAGGCTTTTGGACCTGTTGAGGAAACAGAAGGCTTTGCAGTGGTAAAGAAGTTTGAGATCGTCTTACTTTTTGATTGATATTTGGTTTTGAATGAATATATTGAACACTCCGTGATCGGTTTTTTTGAGAGGGAATGGGGTATAATGGGATTTGGGATTTATTGAAAATAGATTTTGGAGGATACATCTTTTTTGTAATTAAAATCGGTTGTATGTCTCACTATTTTTTGCCCAGAAATACATCTTTTGCTTTAAAATGGTCTATGTAAGCTACACTCCGTTTTCTGCTATTGAATGTTTTATTAATGAGAAATGTGTTTGATATTTATTTTTGTTATGGATCTGTATTTTGTATTGGATGATTAATAATTTGGTGTTTATGGATGTCAATCATGTCATAGATTGTTACATAACATACTCACTTTATCTGTGGTTTTGGTGGTTGTTGAAAACGAAAGGAACAACAATGATCAAGCGGGATGGCTACCCAAATGAGACCAATTCCCAAAGTACTGTGACCATGTTGATGGAACTTTATTTGCTGGGCTCATTGGTATGGCAACATACACTGTTCTCGTTCCTTCTATCATCATTGTTCTTGAATTTTTTTTTTCGTCCGGGATTTTTCTGATCCGCTTCATGCTGGTCCTGGGCCACTTCCTGCTCTTCATGACCTGCTTCCTGTGTAAGAGCTTTCATAGGGTCTTAAAATCGGGGGTTATGGCTTTTGATCTGTTTAACGTCATCAAACCCAATCCTAAATGCTGAACTGGAAGTGTAAACTGTCCAGATTGAATCTAGGTATCCTACTATCGTCTATTTCTCACAACCAGTTTGTCCATTTTCATGAACTATAAGTTTTTTTTTCCGCATCAAAGATTCTATCTTTTCAGCGTCTTCTGGTGTGCCCACACCATGAGCTTCATGATCAACCTTAATAAGCTTTATCTTATACCCATTTTTGAGGACTTTTAACTTTCTAGATCTTCTTCAAGTTGCAGTGGAGTAGGTAAAAGCTCTGGATAAATCTTTAAGTAACTCTGAATACCAAGATGCAATGAGTATGGAAAGTTTGGATTGACTTTCCCCTACTTTTTATATGGAATTAGTCCCCTCGATAAAAATCGATTGCACAGCCATGATTGCCCACTACACACTTCACCCGGTTCAGACACTACCATCTTCTGGTTTTGAAGTTGTCACTGAGGTGCTGAATACTGCATCTGGGGCACCCTATAAAGCTTTTACAACATCATCTATTATCTCGGGTTTAATAAGAGATTCACCCCCTGAATATTAACAACAACATCATTCTTTTTCTAAGGCTTTTGAAGTGCCTCGTTGCAACGTTCATATTGTTATGGATCTGCTGCCTTCTTGGTCTATTTTGAAAGAAAAAAAATATGGTTCTTTAGGAATCTTGAGGTTTAGTGCTAATACACTCTGGAGTTACTCAAACTTCGTATTCAGTGTTACGTGTTTCATATGGCTACAAAATATGGTTGCGTATCTCATCCTCATCTTCACATTAAACAGGATTAAACAGGAGCAATTTTTAATGCCAAAAGCGCAAACATTTTGCTACTGTTTAGTTCCCCATACACTCCTTGGAATTCAATCTGTACCAAGCATCTTTGTTTTTTTCTGCTACGTTAGATTTTATTGATTTCAAGGAAGTTACAAGCTGTATTACAATCAAATAGCAAAACGAAAAATAGGATCCCTATCATACAAAGTGTGTGAATTACTGTTTTGATTACAGAGGTGGAAGAAAACGCAGTGCGCCTTCATTTCGATTTTCTTTTTCGTTAAGAATGAGTTTTACAATCAAATAAGGCCAACTTCGAATCGAGGATGACCCCACTATAGCCCTTTTTTGCTCTTTAGCTTCACTCCGATCCTTCATTTTCTGTCTCAGCTTCAATTTCATTAGTCCCATAAACCCTTCATTTCAATCTCTTGAACCAAAAGAAAGCTATGGATGGTGTCTGCATCCATCATCATTACTGAAGTGAATAAGATACATATCCAATTGAAAGAGAAGCACTTTCCTTCCAAGTTTCTTGAACAGACATGGCTGATTTTCTACAGTACTCTCCATTTATACCTTCTCTTTGCAAAATTAAACCATTACCGGTAGATTGATTTTGGCATATAAATCCCTGGAAAATACTCTCTTTAATATTTTGACTATCAATAGAAATTGGAGAGATTCTTTCCCTTGGTAATCCACAATCGAATTGAGATTAACCTAATTTAAAGAAATAAACATGAAGAACAAATAATTGACAAGAGAATTTTCCTTTAGAGCTTCTATTGCTATCTCCTGATTTCAATTAAATTCCTCTCAAACTCTAAGTCTTTCTTAGGGTCCTCTCTCTTTGCCTAGCCTTGTCATTTAACGTAGGTTGCAAGTTTCTAGTTACAAAAAGGACCAAAATGCCCTTCTTAAGATAAATCGCGCCTGTTCGAATAAAAATGAGTGTATTTCGAACAAAACACTCAAACAAGGGGTTTATTCAAACAAACAATAAAGTCTGTTCGAATAGACTTTAAAAAAGTTTAAAGTTGACCCAGATCCTCTTGGATCACTTGGTTCCTCATCATCACATATATTCACATTAGTCACTGCTATTTCATTCAACTTCACCAATATATGAAACGTAGAATTACTGAAATCTGCACCAGGCAGAAGTAAAATGTAAACTGACTTGCTGATATCTCCTTCAATTATATCAACTACAATATCATCACACACTTTTTCTTCTCAATTTTTCTTCCAATGGTCACAAAGATCATCTCTGTGTAAAACTTAATGCAAAACGGACCCAAATAAGGAAGGACTTCACTTTTTGACCGCTGAGAGCTGCAAGTATTGTAGACAGATAATCCAGGGACCCATAAGCCCAATTACCTTAAATCCCGCTCTAAATGAAACTTGATAAGAAAACATCATTTCCTAGGGGATAAATTTTCAATAGTTCTGGAATTCTCAAATGTTTGAATGTAAATCCAATCTTGCCACTATGAATGACTTGGTAAATTCTACTCGCCAAATTGCTGGTTTAGAATGGACTGAAATAGGAGGGAATCTCTTTTCATACAGTCTTACCTAGTAATGGTTGAGAAGAAGCATCAGTTTTTGTGTTAGTCCCCTCCTTATGACGTCTGCATGGGAAACTGAGTGAATTTCAACCACAACACCCTTTCCTCGTTCTTAGATGTTAAAACGGCGATATTCGGCACGAATTTGCAGTCAAAATTCCCAGAATTTGACGGTTATCTTCAAAGTTTCTCCAAATTAATGGATGTGGATTATCAAGCTGACTTTGGCGCCTACAACCCCCATGCGGTGGAGGAGAGTCAGGAGACATGCAAACAGTCGATATGTTTGGATTTGAGCCTCTCTTCAATTGCATATATCCAATCAACGCTGTAATTAACAAGATCCCACAGTTCTCGCAAAAGACCAATATATATTGAACAACATCTAATGTTCAACTTCTAACAACACTAGATCCCCTGACCTTCTTCACATTTTGACTAACCATCATTTCTCTCACCCTCAGTGCGTAATCCCACTTTCCACTTGAGGCATACAAATCAGATACTAAACCATAAACCCCTCCGTCTCTTTCAGGCTTCACAACCTTGAGAACTTGTTCGATAACCCTCTCGCCTATGTCAAATTGCTTATGTAACCTGCAAGCGACCAAGAGAGAACTCCACACAATAACATTTGGCTCAAGTTTCATAGTTTTGACAATGCCATAAGCTTCCTCTAACCTCCCTGCCTTGCCTAACAAATCAACAATGCACCCGTAGTGTTGAATTCTAGGCTCCAATCTGTAATGTTCAATCATTTCTTCATAATTCTTGAGACCTTCTTCGACTAACCCCGAATGAGTACATGCACTAAGAATCCCGGTGAAGGTGATCTCATTCGGTCTTACACCACTTCCCTTCATTTTCTTAAACATCAACAAGGCTTCTTCACCACATCCATGTTGCGCTAACCCACAAATCATTGCACTCCAAGACATCACATTCCTTGCACTCATCCTCTCGAAAACTCGAACTGCACTCTTCAATAACCCACATTTAGCATACATGTCAATCAAAACCGTCCCGAGCTCAACATTCAACTCCCACCCATTCTTCGCCACAAAACCATGTGAAGATTTCCCTGCCAACAACCCAAGAGAACCCATACAAGCACACCCCGAAAAAACCGACCCCAACATTACCTCATCAGGTCTAAACACTTCCTTCACCATCATTTCTCTAAAAACCATCAACCCCTCCTCCCATTTTCCACTACCCATAAACCCCGCGACCATAGAAGACCACGACTTAACATCCTTAACAGGCATCTCTTGAAACACCCTTTTCGCTTTTTCAACACCCCCAGACTTAAAATACCCAGTTATCATTGTATTCCACGTTACAGTATTTCTCTCTGGCATCTCATCAAACAGTTTACAACAATCCTCAAACGATGAAACAACGTAAGCATATAAGAGCGAAGTTGCGACATAAACATGCGACCTAAACCCAAGTTTGTAAATGTGGGTATGGAGGTGGTTGATGAGGGTGAGGTTTTGAAGATGGGTGCATGATTTGAGTGTGAAAAGTATAGAGTAGCTATCAAAAGGAAGGCCTTGGTATTGCATTTGCGCGTAAAGGTAGAGGGCTTGTTGGGGTGAGGAAGTGTTTCTAATGGATGAAGCCCATGAATTTAGGTTTATTGTGAAGCATTTGAGTTGTTTGTTAATGGGGAATCTGATTAGCATCATAAATATTAAATGGTGCTTGTGGTTATGAATTCATTTGGACCATCTATAGCATTGACTCAAGCCTGAGTTTTTTATGCCTGCCATAAGCCCCAACTTCACCCAAATCGCTCTAACAGCGAGCCCCAGACTCCCTTGGGTGGGTGTCTGGGGATTGCAGTTGGGCAAGGTGCGCATAAGACTTATGCGCCTCTTTTTAATTATAAGCCACATATCCTTGCTTTTACTTATTTATTTTAAGTTTTAGAGGCATACATTTTTACTGGAGGGCCAGTCAGCTCTTGGCTCAGTGGTGGTTGTGACCCTCCAACAAGAGAGGTCGCGAGATTGAAATCCCCTGGGGTGAGAGTTGTGTCTGCTTTCATCCTTTGGACTCTTCGGGGCTATGGGAATTCGGGATTTAGAAACCCTTGGAGGCTTCGTTAGTTGCCTGGTCCTTGACTCCTTCTGATTATGCAGGAAATAATGCCTTAGGACTCGGACACTGTTCATTGTTACTGCTTTACTAAAAGTTTACATTGTCAATTGTTCATGTTTGTCAAACAGCGAATTAAATTGTGCATCTGACCAAACATGATCAGAAGTCTTACCAGTTTCTCTTCCTGGACAGGATTCCTCTAGATATTCTTGAACATCCGATATATTAGAACCATTTCTGCCCAAGTCTCGGTATGTATGTTCGTAACCTCTTCTCCAAAAATTGACCCCCATTTCCTTCAGAGCTACAGTTTAATTGACCCATAGTCCATAGGCAGAAAGTTGCTGCTCCCATATTATGTGCCTAATCAGTAATCACTATATAGTAGCGATATATCGCGACATACCCCTATAATTTTTTACAATTATTTAGTGAGATGCAATGAAAGTACGTCGTTATCATATCTCACCATACAAGGTGAAAAGAGTAATGAGGGCCACGGATGCTGCAAAAAATGTCTCCCTAGGTGTACATCATAAACCTTCTATATGCTATTCAATATTTTAGTCGTCTATATGCGGCTTACGTTTTATTTAATCCATCAATTGAGGAAAAATGTGAATCAACACTACATTATATTCAATGATGTTTCAAATATTATTTAGAGGTGAAGTATGCTGCTTCTGCAAGGATCATATTTTTTAAATTTATTTTTATCAAAGGCTATGAGTTTTAAAATGAAAGAGTGATAACTTGAGAAAAACAGTTGAAGAGAAACCTTGAAAGCTACCAAAACACTCATGATGATTTCACTGTTTCTCCAATATGAGTAAACCCCAAGTTAGTATTCCAGCACATTTTCTAAAACTCTCTCTCTCTCTCACACACACACAGACACATAAATATGAAATTGGTCATTATAAAATATGTCACACAAAAGACATAATCTTTGTGCAGTATGTTTTGGAGAACATCTCTATGTTTGGGCTAGAGAGAATCTAGAGGAGAAGAGTCCAAAACCACTCTACTATAAGTAGTAGGTGCTTAAGGGTAGGTTAGAGAGTGGTGTGGTCTGAGATGGGGCATCATCAGTGTTGCAGCAAACAGAAGGTTAAGAGAGGGTTGTGGTCTCCTGAAGAAGATGAGAAGCTCATCAGAACCATCAATGAACATGGTCATAGCTGTTGGAGTTCTGTCCCCAAACTTGCAGGTAATGGTTATTTTACCTTCTACTAAGGATCTTTTGTCCCCTGGGTTTGTTCTCTTGCTTCTAATGAGGTCTGGTTTTTGCTCCTTAATTTCGGCATTTTCTTAAACAGGTCTGCAGAGGTGTGGGAAGAGTTGCAGATTGAGATGGATTAACTACTTGAGACCAGACCTGAAAAGGGGTTCTTTCTCTCCAGAAGAAGAAGGGATCATCCTTGATTGTCATAGGATTCTAGGCAACAGGTCTGTACGAGATGGGATCAATGTATATTCGTTACTAGTACATTTTTATTTATTTATTCTAAAATTGAGATGTTTTGGTTTTGGTTTTGTTTGTCTGATCAGGTGGGCTCAGATAGCTAAACATCTACCAGGAAGGACTGATAATGAGGTGAAGAATTTTTGGAACTCATGCATTAAGAAGAAGATGATGGCACAAGGGTTGGACCCAAAGACCCACAATCTCATCCCTTCTCTTAGTCTTGGCAGCAATGCAGGCCATCTCAATCATGTCTATCATCAACCCTACTCAGCTTTTTCTACAATTAGCATGGCCTCATCAAGTCACTTCACATTGCCTTCTCATGAGGGGCTTTCTTTGCTTGACCCCAATTTCCATTACCAGAACTCGATGAATTTTGACACCCAATATTCTATTGGAGAGACATCAATGAATCCTTATGGTTCCGGAGTTTCTGATGAGAGCCGCATGTGGGGCGGTACTACTGTTGGATTTTTTGAGCTCCCAAGAGAAGAAGAAATGCAAGCGCCACCACTATTTCAACAACAACAACAACAACAAGAGGAGCAGATGGCATGCGAGGTGGGCTTTGATGATGAGATCAATGAAGAGACCAACAAGGATGATCAAGATTTGGAGACTTCCTTCAACAGTTCAAGTTTTGATCTTGAGTTCATCAAGTCTTCAATGTTGGCTAGTGATATGTATAATAGCAGTATGACCTCAATGGATCGACTTGCATGGGATTGTTAGCTTTTTCTTAGTGAAATTTTGAAGCAAAGTTTAGCACTCCAATGAGTGATGCTCTTTGTAGATTGTTGTAAAAGAGTCTCTTTCTCAAAATAAAGAAATTAAAATGCAGAAAAGTCCTAGACTTGTTCATGAAAGCATAGACAAAACTTGTTTGCAACAACTTCATTGAAGTGTGGCTAATATTGCCCCAAAAGATAAATTATTACTTTTCCTTATCTGGAGAACTTATTTATTCTCACACTCCAGTCTACAATATTAGAAACAAGTTTAATTAGCATATTTTTTTAATGTTTTGAATCACTCATTTCATTGTAAAATGATAAATCTCCTTGAATGTGTTTTCAAATATATATTTGGGCTAAATTTCCTACTATGATATCAAGTCTCTATCGGCATGAGATCCCTTACTTTGCATTCAGTTGTTTTCCAATGAAGTTCCACGGTTAAGATGAAGGTCGGAGAAATCAGACTTGCCGGATATGATCTGATACTGGGCCAACGCACAAATCACACGCTGGGGGTTCAATGAATAATAATATATTCCTTTTGTCTCGATTCAGTCCACGGAGTATTCGGACATTATAGAAAGGTTGTTCCATGAGGCATCGATACATTTGGGTTGCCAGAAAGATTAAAAACTGATTTTACAGTGTTTATGATTCCTTTAGTTTGTTTGCATGGTAAGAGAACAATGTTACATTTGTAGAAAGTCTTTGACTAACAGTTTCATTAGTTTGATTCCATTAGGAGCAAATACAGTCAAAGCGTTTAGACACATTCAAATAGTGAAAACCGGGTGCGTAAAACCGGGGCGTAAAACCGTGGTCTGTTGCGAATTCCTCAGAACACATAAGGGGCTTTCTGAAACGTATACAACAGTCGCAAAGTCTAGGCATCTATGAATGTATACACTTAGCTCCTCTCTAGGACCAACAGATTTGTAGAGGTTGAAGCCCGAACCAATTTACCATCGTATGTATTCTTCCCTTATAATTGATTAATACAGTTTTGTAAACCTCGGAAAAATCATTTTTTCACATTATATCAATCACTTAATTAAACCTTGTGTAGTTAACTTGATGAGAAAATGGTGAAAAGAAAATCTCTTCTAACGTGTTTGCTTCTGTGATGTAGTCGCTATACTTATCATATATCAAGTACTCTTCAATCACATGAGATTTTGTAACATTTGTTTCTGTTGCATCAGGCAGCGGGAAGTCTTCAAGTGGTAAGAGTGGATAAGTCAGTTGTTGTTTCAGCAATGTGTTCTTCAACATAGATGTATCCTGCATCACACCAAAGGTATAAAAAAGAACGTTATTAAACGATCATGTTGACATAATTATCAAAAAGGATTACACATTTGAATATCATCCAAACAGTACAATGTATCCAATTACAATCATACTTTTCATTTGATCCCTTATGTAGTACTAGTGTTATAATTAGCTTCTGGGGGGGGGGGGGGGGGGGGGGATGATTAGTTAATATCATTTGAACAAGGTAATGGTGTAAAACGTACGAGTTCAAAAAGACTCGTTTCAACGTAACTTCTAAGAATCAGAATCTTATTTATTACTTAAGTGAACCTCAAGTTAAAATACATAAGGGTTCAATTATCAGGAAAAATAAAAGTACTTAATTTTGATTAATCATCATTTAGCCCGTTTAGACGGTGCGCATTATTAACGGTGCTTAGCCTTAGTCAGCCGGTAAATTCGTGTAAAACATGAATGCTTAAAAATAGTACTTGTTTGAACGGCATTTTTTTATTTTTATTATTATTATTAAAACACAAAAAATAAAACTTATGGTAATTTGTTTTGTTTTCGTTTAACAGCCTAAAAATGCTTTCTTACCTGCGGTTTATCGATTAAGTTGTTAGAAAACCATGGTCTAGAAAGTGAGAGTACATGTTAGATCATATAAAAATGTTACTGTATCTTAAACATGAAGATCCAATGGGACATTTGAAACATCTTTTTGAAGGTTTTGAGATAATATTCTACCGAAAATATATAATTATTATTACGTAAACTATGAATATAATCAGACTTTGATGGAGGAAAAGTGGTTATAAAAGAAAGATAAGGAAACCATGATTGTTAGTGCATATGGGGATTGAAGAGATGTGTTTTCAAAGGATTCCCAGGGACCAACTCCATGACTGAAGAAAACATCTAGAGATGCAGTCAATTGCTTTTGATGAAGATGAAGGATGTTAAAGAAGCTCAACTCAACTTTTAGAACTTTATGCCCTCAATTCAAGGGGAAGCTATGCATCTTTTTGGACCAATCTTAGCACATAGAAATTATCGAACTTTACGTCTTTAACTTCTTTTTTGTACTTTCATTTTTATGTTATAGAAGACATGGTAGTTGGGTGCAATTGCTTGATTTTAGAACTAAAACATTGTGTGATATCATACCTCGGTTGCCTTAGGTGAGTAGCCTGCATTGTTCATACTGCTATGTGCTTCATCCCCGGCATGTACAACGTAACTTGTGGGTGTCACTTGAGTGATTTCAGACGAAGATGTATCAGATGGAAATTTTGAGTGATCTTGCTCATAATTCTCTTCACCTTCTTCTCTCTGTTGCTCCATGTTGTTTGATCTCGTATTGTCCTGTACCAAATGTTCTTGAAACACCCAGTGTGGCTCCCTTTCAGAAGATCCGCTTCTCCTCCATCTTTACTTTTAGGTATGCTCATTGTCTTCTTGAATACACGGCAAAGTGCATATGCATCCTGCAGAAACATATGTATACTGATTAATTCAAAGCATATTAATTCATCATACTTCGCTTCTTCTTTTTTTGTTTTGTGAAAGACGTGAGTATAATGCAACTTAAACAATAACAATCCATCAGTATTACATTTGTTTTGGACTACTAATGTTGATACTCAAAACTAGGATATATTAACCTTTCTTGTTGCCCTAGCTTTTCTAAGAAAACTATATTTTTTTTAAACAAACAACCAACCTTAATTCACCAAAAACATTGGCAAACTTTTAAGAAATGAGTTCTTACACATACCTAATAAAAATTTATCGTAACTTTTTGGGACTTACTCAAGTGATGTAGCGCTTCTTGTATACAAAAGCTTAGTAGTCTCTTATAAGAAGCATCACATAAATAAATAAGATTTAGAAACAAAACGAGAGAAATATCATCTTAATTACAAGGAAATTAGAAAAAGCTGCAATACCCGATTTCATACAAGAACAAAGTTTGTAATGAAACAGAGCCTTACCTTTAAAATAGACACGGTAGCGGTGTTATAGACTGAATCAGTTAGACGGTATTCATGCATAACCCAGTTTGTTCGAATTCCATGAGGAGCACGACCTCGATAGTAAACCAAGGTCTTCTTCATCCCCACCACATGTTTATTAGTGTTCATCACTGACCTATCTTTTCCGGTTGCTTTCCAATACCCAGCTCGAGTTGCTCTATTTGTTCTGGATCCATTCGGGTATTTCCGATCTCTTGGGCTAAAGAAATACCACTCCATATCTTTACTAGGCAAATACGACATATCTACAACAATAGCAATCAACATACGACAATAAACAACAAAATGCTGTAAAATTGTATATACAAGAATGTAATATTTACCTGGCAAATCCCATGGCTCACATTTATAAAGATCAACTTCTGGGATGATTTCGAGCTCGAGACTCTGACTGCTGAGCTTACGATCTAGATAGTACGTAACGAGCTCTTCGTCCGTGGGATGAAATCGGAATCCCGGAGGAAGGTTCATAGGTGCCATTGAGAGAGACTGGTGAGAGTGAGTGATGGATACTGTAGAGAGTATGAGCTTGTACCAAGCTCAAGTATAAATAGTGCCATGCACAAGTTAAACTGCATGGTATCTACCCAAATTAAAAGCATATATTACGCAAATGCCATTACCTCATAAGACACCAATAAAAGGTTTTTTCATAGGCTTTGAGCAATTTGGTAATATTGGGGTGCATGAGGGGTATTATGGGGTGAATGGAGGTTTGCTTTAGGAGATTCTGATTGGTGGTGAGGATAAGAAACTTCTCTCTTGCTTTAGTATTTTGTCTGCTCACAAACTAACAAAACCAGAGAGGCCTACGGAAAGGCTGCATGGGCCATCCTGATCCACCGTCCATCATTGCACATTCTCTCCTCTTTAGCTAATTAATTAATTATCAAATAATTACTTTTTCTTAATTAATATATATATATATATAATTGTTAAATAAAAGGAAACAAATAGGCAGAGGAAGAAGTAAAGAACATGCTTTTATAGTATAAGAGAGGAGAGTTTATTTCATTTTCTCTGATTTAATATTACAATAGGATGATATACATGTTTGGAAGCATGACATGTCATTCATTGGTCATCCGCTTAAGCATGTGTGACATGTAGCGCCACAGCATACTTATGTAGATAAGCTCATATCAACCATATGAATCCACATCATGCTTTACAGCAGTAATGATTTATGAAAAATGGGGTAATACTAACATACACTTACATCTACACCTGCTGTAGAATACAAATTCGAGTTGAGTTTATGATCTAAGTTAAAAGTGTTAAAATTTGTTGTAACGTTAAGATCGTGGTTATGAATGAAATGCTTCTTTGTTCATAACCTAACAAAAAATAGGGTTTTTTTTTTTCATGTGAATTATGAAGGTTTTAGCATTCTACCTATTTGGACCCAATGTTTAGGAGTCAGATCTTGATGATAAGTAGTAGAAGTCGTCTAAAATAGGTGATGCCTAGTATTAGCCCACAAGTCTCTATTTTTAGCCTTGCTTTCTGTTAGATTTTTAATAATCATGGTTAAAATTTGATTTATAAAATTATTATTGGTTAATCCATACTACTCATATTCTTTTTTTACTTTAGTCCCACATTTTGTGAGATAAACGTATATGGAAATAGATAAAACTCAATGTACACTTGTAAGTGGTATACAAGTAGCATAAGAGAGAGTGTATAGTGGTGATCGTG
Source organism: Kingdonia uniflora (assembly GCA_014058105.1). Lineage (NCBI taxonomy): Eukaryota > Viridiplantae > Streptophyta > Magnoliopsida > Ranunculales > Circaeasteraceae > Kingdonia > Kingdonia uniflora. The sequence continues at coordinate 1,253,583 of JACGCM010002686.1, read as the reverse complement.
TGTGTGGGATGAGGTTTTAGACCATCTCATACATGGACATCGCTCACGACCCGACGACTTGGGCTTGGGCTAGGCCTTATGTAATCTTTTTACAAAAAAATCCAATGACATTTTTGTAAATACAAAATTATAGCGGCTATATTTTAATTAACTTTATAACTCTTGTAACGGACAAAACATTTTTGTAATTCCTGTCCATATTTATTTCAAAACCCGTTTTGCTCATATTTATTACTTACCATTGCAGAATTTGCGGGAATGAGCTCCTCATTGTTTTACACATCGAAAAACACAGTTTATCTCTCTCTCTGGTTTTTAACTCTCCCCTGTTGCTCTTACTTTCGTCCGAGATACGTGGTGCGACCAAAGTACAGCGTGATCAGTACCGTTGCGCTTGTAGAGTTTTCATACTCGTTTTATCCTAGGGAACAACTGATCGTTACATTGCTGGTACTTCTGAAAAGATCGGGAAATTGTTCTTAAAGAGTGTGCGATTCACACCTCGAGCTTCACAGTACTTTTTTTGTTGTAGTTACAGTTCCAGTTTATTTTAGAACCTGCTGTAGTCCACATTCAATTTCAGACTCAGTTCAGATTCAAGGATTCACTATTTGCTCATTACTAAGCCATTATTTTTCAACACTTTCTCAAGTAACGCTCATAATTATATCAATTTAATGCTAGGTGGTGTGAGCTAAATGAAGTCTCACGTGTAGATAGGCTTATGCAATGCGAGCTTGTGTTATAAGAATGGTATCATAGCCTATGGGTCATCATCAAGCGTATCGGCGTTATTCACTGAAGGTGGAGATTATTAAAATCATTATACAGTCATATAAGACATGCACTTTATTAAGTTGCACCAAAGCCTTTTGAGAACAAAACCCCACAAGATTGGCTTTTGTTGCTCCACTGGAGATGCCCACATAAGAATCTGAGTTTACCAAAAACCGAGTTCCGATCCGACTCGTGAGTTCTAACTCGTAAGGTCCGTGAGAAAGAGAGAGAGAGAGAGAGATGTCGCAACTATTTTGGGAGAAGAGCCAAGCATGGAGATGGCTTGTAATGAAGACTAGAGACTCCAAACCCTTCTTCTACACCTTCGCTGCCGTATGCGGTCTCATACCAGGCGCTATTGGTTACGGGGTCATGACAGCCACCAATACTCGCACCCAAAAGCTCGAATCAGAGCTCCGCAAGAAATCTAGACCCGATACCGAGGTACCCCTTCTCCTCCTCTTTATGTATTTCAATGGGTTTCTACTGTTTTAGATATTGCACTTATAGATTAAGAGACTAGGGGGTTTTAAGTTTTTATTTATTTATTGGGAAATTGGGGAAGCGATGTTCAACCCATTGTGGGCTGTTTTGTATTGGATTAGAGGGTATTTTTTGTTTGAGATATATTGATGAAAAAAAGGCGAAAAACATAGGTGGAGATAGAAGGGAACAATGAAAGAAACCTTGTTCTATAAGTTACATAACGCCAAACTCCCACAGGGACGAGATGGGATAAATGTAGAGATTGGGAGAAGAGAAAAAGAGAGAGATGAAGAAGGGGACAAACAGACGGGATGGACAAAAGTTTTGTGACAACCTCTTGTTTTCTCTATGCGTAGGAAATAAAACACTTCCTAAGGGTCGTTGACAAGGCTGGCGATTTCATTTTCTTCTTTTTAGTTTAATATGAACTCCTATTATTTCTTTCTATGTTGTCTCCTGAGATGGCACAAATAGTATAAAAAACTCAATTGGAACTTGGTCATGAATCTATTCCTTTTGATATTTAGTTATTGGATTTAGGTCAAATTTCAGGCAAAAGGTTGCGTAGTTCTCGAGCCAGATTCACAGGAGTAGTAGTGTTTTTTCTTAATAAATGCAATAAACATTTCTTTAAATAACATGTTGCATGAGAGAGGGAGATCTACAAAGTGAAGTATTGAGATGATTGCAACAATTGGCAGCATTATTATTAGTGTTGCAGAAGGGTAACCACATTTGTGAATACCTTATGGAGGGTCTAGTTCTTTTCACGAATGTGAAGAAAAAGGGTTCATGTTAATTGGAAATCTACCACTAGTACTCTTGTTAATGTATATGAAAATATGCAATGTTGGATGGGAAGGAATTTTGGTTATGAGAAGTTTGTCTAGAAACTTCCGGTAGCCTGTGTAAAACTTTAGCTTCTAGGGGTTTAAGGCAGGAAATCGAGAATAGTGTACTGCAAGTAGTATTTATGTAGTCGTTTTTCGCATTCATACTGTGGTTGTGCATGTTGGTGAGGAAGTGCTTGTTTCTTTACATGCATCTGGGGGCTCTAAGTGTCTTTGGGGTTTTTGGTGTGAAGCTTCCTATAGCCATTAGGATTATGGTAGTTTTCTACAGTTACGCCTTCCACGCTTTCACCCGCAGCATAGGCTTGTTCCACATGGAGTAGTTACACCAGATCTTTGTGCTCCCTGGTTGAAGCGTGATTTGGGGGATTTGAGGCTCCAGACTGCTTAAAATCCTAGATTAATTTTTGAAAGGTTAGAGAGGGTTAAGAAGACCAAGCCTTTTGTCAAGGAAGAAAAACAAAGTACATCCTCGACCGAGTGTAATTTCGTATTCTTTCTTTAGATCTCTCAATCCAAATTTCCATTCTTTGGATTTTCACTATCTTGATTTTTTGTCAATTTTTTTTTCTCTTATAAACTCTTTCTGTCTCGGTTTCTCCTTGTAAATTCTCTCTCTTTTCTCTTTGCATTCCCTCATATTCTGTATCTATGTTTTCTTTATATTTGTTCTCACTCTCCAGACACTCTTTCAATAAATCTTTCTGCAGATCTCCTGATAATGTGTTCACAGTTATTTCTGCAGTTATCTTCTTCTTTTTTAGTTTCTCCCTGTCATAAGTTCAGAGAATATTTTTTTCTGAGACTTTGAGATAGAGGAAAAGGAAAACTTTCTCAATTTTTTGAAAATGAACTTTGTTTCCCTCCGTTACAGCCGAATGCGGAAAATGAATCTTCTCCATATTTTTCCTAACAGAGTAAACCCAACGAAATCTGTTTTGGTGGAGTTCGTTTTCATATCCTTTATTTTCCATCAATCAAACACTCCTTATATGAGGTTTGCGCTTCACTACTGAGTAAGCCACACCTAGGACAACTTGAGATATAATTTAGCTCTGATAGTTCCTTTTTTGGCTATAAACCAAAACTACTTAATTGGGCTGTAGTAGAGTTGCTATGAAGTAACATTTGAATATGAGGAATAGATTGCCAAGTCGAAATCTAACATGCGAAGATAATGTTAATGGTGCGCCAAGAACACTGGATTGCAACTGAGGAGCCCGTGCTTCTTGGTTTTATTGGAGAATATGATTGGAGACTAGGTGGCCGTTAATTTTGATGAAAATCCTCTAATAAAAAAAGTCACGATCTAGAGAAAGATTTGATTAAAGTTGTTCATCCAGAAAAATAAGCTAACTCTTAGTTTGTAGATATAAGGAGTTGGTTAAGTCAGTTAGGGAAAGCTCATGTGAAGCAAATTTTCCCAATCTGATGTGGAGCATGCAGTCCTAATTAGCAATCTTGGTCAAAGCAATTTGATCGAATTTGCCTGGTGGCATATACATAAGACGGCAAAAGGAGCTTTGGCCGCTGGAGCACTGAGGCTGCTACGAGAGCGCCACTTCTAAATGACGGAAGGTCTGTTTTGGTGAGTTCTATCTTTTCCAGTCACAAGTCTCCGCCCTCGCCAAATTAAATGCCTCTGTGTCCTCCAGATCACTGGACCATGCTAGACCCAGTTTCATACCTTATGTACCTGCAACAAGATAATACCCAAACGGACCACACTAGGGCCCTTCATTAGTATTTCTTGTTTCGCAACACACTTTTGAAAAAGGTTTCCAAGCAGTAAAATTAACTTAGTCGTTGTCTTTGGTAACCTTATTAGGTTTGTGGTGTTTGCCTGAGACACTAAGCTCATCTCACACCTTATGATCCTGTAAGTAAGTGAAATGGAGAATATACCTGTAGGAATTAATTTATTTGTGAACATCTTGAAGCAGTTTCTTTGACTCAATGGATGAATCATTGTCCGCTAGTAAGATTTCTACTGTTCTTAGATTGGTTGGTTGATCTGTAAGTCGCTGCTTGCAAATTTCATTACAGTTTCTGCTGATATTAGGAATCGTGCCGAAAAAAAGAGTGTGCCCGCCATTCTTTATCATAATCCTATAGTGTTTCTTAGCTTCTTATTCGAGTTCCATAGTTTTTATCGATGTCTATAAGTACTCATGAGGGATACTTATGGTCCAAAAGTAGTTATGCTTAGTAAAATGCCTGCTAACCGTATGACCCATAAAGAAAAATGGGTCGTACCTACTCGATAAACTTGTTTTAGCAGTGCTGATCAATGTTGATGTGTAAGATTATTAATCATAATCCATCTTAATTTATGGGGAAGCATATCCTGTACCATCTTATAGTAATCACTTTGTTAATGAGCATGTGGTGTTAACCTGACTCGTGGCTGCTGTGGGCAAAGTTCGATTCCAGTCATGTGCTTTGTTGGCGCCCTGCATGTATCTCTCTTGTCCACTTGTATTGTCTTTCTTGTTAAACTCTATTTGGCTAGCTATTGTTCCTCCCATTGCCATAAATTGTTTGCCAATTTCGGATACAATCTTCTGTCACAACCTTTAATTGAGTTGCCATAAATTGTGTGGTGCAGCTGATTGTACCACGTGTCTCATCAATGCATTTTTTTTTCTTTTTCGAATTGTTGTTTCTACTGAGTCAACTAATCTTGACTGATCTTTGACCATGACTTCTTTCTGAACTTTAAGCTCCCATGTTTGTTGATGAAGTTTTTGCATCTTCTCAAAATCTGTAGTTTCACATAGATCCGAGAATTTTATTCTCCTAAGGCCTGTTTTTTGGTCGATATTATCAGGCAACGAAATTATTATTGCAAGTATTTCGTATTTATCTTCCTTATTCTCCAAATTTCCGCAGAAGAAAACGTTAGATTTTCATACTTGAAACGAGCCTTATACTTAACTCCTCTTGAAGCTCCTATAAACCTCTCTTTAACAAAAGCCTTTTTGGTGTCAATCACCAACTCTCAAATGGTTGTTGTTACCAAATTACTTTCATTATAGGCAAGGAAATTTCCAATCTTATTTGCAATGGTCTGACCATCCCTTCTATTGATCTGAAAGGGGGGAATATCATGCACTTGAACCCAAAATGGAATGAAATTGAATTCAACATTTCTCGATAGGACCTGGGTACTCCATTGTTAAACCGAGATCATCGCATCACTCAAATGCCGTGGCCCCTTTTACAGGTTTTCTTGAGTGTGTCTGTTCGATTGAAGAAATGCTTTAAGAATTTCACGCTCAACAATTTCAACTGGAACGCTATAGTCAAGTTCCCATATATTTCTAAACTCCTCCGGGATTCTGCCAGTATCGATTAGTTTGAGAAAGAGACAGCTTCCACAGTTGTGGTTCTTCCTCTGTAATCTCTCTCCCCTAGTCAATGAAGGCCTCGTCATCTTGGATTTCACATTGAGTTTCAAAATGAATACTACGATGTTCATCATCTAAATTTTTTACCATGATGTTTGTGCTTGTAGATGATTGTAATGGTGCAGAGTTTGCTACAACTCTTATACAATGGGGTTGTGACCCTCCGCCAAGAGAGGAGTCGTGGGTTCGAAGCCCCATGGGGTTGGAAATTCAGGGTTACCGATCCTTACATAAAACTGGCTTGCATAGCAAAAAAAATGTTTAGGGGTTTGTTTACTTCCAAATGTTCAGGGGGTATACAACTAGTATTCTGGTTACCGGAGGGGAAACGGCTGGAGTTGGTGGCCGGGATAGATCCCTAAGGTGCTATGAAACCCTATAATCAGGAAGAAGCTTCACAAAATTTAGAGATTCAAATTGAAACCCTAAAATCGTCGAGAGAGATGAATCATACAGATTTTGAGTTTGATTTGGGAAAGATGAGGGAGAGAGAGGTTTGGTTTGGGAAAGAAGGGAGATGTATACAAACAAAAAACGTTTCATAGGGAAAAAGCCAAAGTGTAGTGTGAAAACACTCCCTTCAGTCAACGATTTTAGGGTTTGGGACGAAGTCTAACATCAGAGAACAATCTGAAAAACCCAAGATAAGTACACAAATGCCCATAGTAGAAATAACAAGAATTTAAGAAGGCAATAGAAAAAGAGCGATTAAGGAGAAACAAAGTAATTAAGTCGCAGATATTGAAGGGTTCAAATTTAAAAGAACTCGTTATATCTGCTAAGCCAGGGAAAGATATTACCTTTGTTAAAGCTTTATCTCACTCTGTTCTTCAGCTGCAACTAAGCCGAATTTAAATTAGTATACACATGGTTTTAAAAAATGCATTGAGGCGTATACCTCAGTGCGCGCCTTCCGCTTTTCATCAAAAAATGCCTTGAGGTGGCTGCCTTCCAAGCAAAATGTGAGGCGCTATGTGAGGCGTGTGAGGCGTTGGTAAGGCGGTTGAGGCATATAGGAAGGCGCCGCCTCCCATTTTACTAAAATAAGAGGTCAAAATTGACCTTTTGACCTCTTTATTCTTCTTTTTTTTCAAATTGCCCCTTGGGGTATCTTGTAATTACAAAAACGACCCTAGAGGGTCTTGTTAAAGACTCAATTCATTTTGTCTTCTTTCAATTTGAGATTTTGGAGAAAAAAGCTAGGTTTTCACATTCATTTACTTAATTTGCATACAAAGATAGGATGTGTCTACTTATTCTTAATTTTTGTATTAAATTTAGATTGTTTTGATAGTTTTTTAAGAAAAAACGTGAGGCTTACGCCTCACACCGCCTCCGCCTCCGCCTTTTTAAACCTTTATACAACCATCCTTTCTTTTCCTTTTTCCCCTTCTTACTAAATCCCTTACTTGTCTAGTTCTCTTACTTAGAAGACAATATTTTCTAGGTCTTGCATATGTTTTCTATGTATAATAACAATATATCCAGTATCTTGTCTTGATTTTTATTTTAAGTTCAAGTCCTGTTCTTTACTTATAGTCATGTTCTAGTTAGTACTTTCCAAAGAAGATTATTTTTCTAAGTAGTAGGATAAAAAAGTAGGGCGTAAGTAGGTCATATTTTATGAACCCGTGGACTTGGCCCAAGTTGACTTAAGGTTTAGTCCTCATCCCTGCCAAGATAGCCATGGCTAGCGTACTAAACACTTCGAATCTATATTCTGAAGACTTTCCCATCGGAGCCGGATTCTTCATAGCTCAAGATTGTACTTTGGCATATACATACCATATTGCCTCAATCTAGACAGTTTGGCATCAATTCAAAAGAGAACATGCTACATATGGATAAAAACATAAAATAAACATGGATAAATTTATAAATCATCTTCATATGATTAATAAACCCTGTCTTGTTCTTTAATTTGGTGATAATCTCAATGCTCTTTTGATAGATCATAGACTGGTTCATTTGATTTTCTATGTTTATTTTGGTTTTCCAGAACATACTTATTTTTAGCCAGACACTTGTCGATATCTTATTGGTTTAAACCCCAGAAAGAGAGATTATGCATTAATTGCAGGGTCGAGATAATAACACTCCCCGAAAAGAGTAACTATAACCCCCATTTCAAAGTAAGGGTAGGCATATTGGTCTTTTCTAGCTAAAGAACCAGATAGAGACCTCGAGATACTAATCAGCACAAAAAACAAAAAAAAAACAAAACAAAAACATCTCGTGCGATCCTTCTCTCCACCTGTTCACGCTAAACTATATCTCCTTTCGTGTCTCTTCAACTCTCTCTCTCTCTTGCCGGACCTCTCTTAGCATATCACGTTTGTTTATTCAATTGACCTCTCTTCTTCTCTTCCAAATTTGATTTTCCTAAGTTTAATTTTCAAGAACTTGTAAAACCCCCAAAAATCAAAAATCAAAAATCAAATCCCTACCAAAAAAATTGTTGTAAGCCATACCTTGCAATTACAATAGTTACCGTAAGGGGATATTTGTAGTGAAATGAGTCATCGTAAGTACCAACTTGTTATAGATTAAGAGCCGAAACTTGTTACTTGCGGCACTCCATTAAATGTTTGAAGAAAGTTTTAAAAAGCTTGGATGAGAGAGAGAGGGGGATGAACCATTGCCATATTTATCAAGGGGAGATCGACACGAGATTGAATTTGGTAATGAGATTGAATTTGGGAGGGAGATTGAGTTTCCACCGTAAGCCGCGGGTTTGCCACAATTGTGATTATTTTTCCGTTGGAAGGACCAATTTGCGTTTGTCGTAACTATCTTTATATATATATATCGGAACTACTCATATACGTCTCTCGACAACAGTCTTTGCCGTAACTGTCATATTTTTTTGGGATTGATCAAGCTGCGGCTCCACAACAGTCCGTAACTCCGAATTTTCTCCACAAGGATTGATTTGCGGCAACACAAGACCCGATTACGACGATCCAATTTAGAGTTACGAGAGTTTTTCTTAGATTTCTTCTTGTCAAGCAAATTGATTTGAGTTTTGTTATATCATGGAATTTAAGTTACAACTGATTTCTTCTGAGATTTAATTTGGGATTTGATTTTAGGTGTTTTATTAGTTTCGGGGATGTTGAATTGCAAAATTAGAGATTAAGTTTTCGGGGGAGGGAGATAGAGTTGCAGAGGGGGAGGGGGAGAGAGTTGCAGGGACGAGGAAGAATAAAGTGTAAGGAGAGAGAGAGCGTTTGTGAAAGAAGAGAGAGAGTCACAATTTCTTTCTCTTTCTTTTTTTGGTTTAATGTGTTCTCGAATTACGCATAGATAGATGATGAGGTCAAATTTAGGCTTGACTGGAGTCCACCTACTTTGACCTCAGTCTTGGGATTGGCATTGCCTTTTGTGGGGGTGACTATTATCCCGACCCTTAATTACAACCAACCAAAATGTCACTGCACAATAAAATCTAATAGGGCTGACTGCAAGGTACAAAGTGTTGCCATGTGGACAAAAAAATCAAGGCATCAACCAATGAAAAGAAAGATAGATATCCCTTAAGATAAGGACCCTGCATTTTCTATTACTATATAATAATATAATCTTTGCACTAAAAAAAACACAAACACCTTCCCTATAAACAAGAATAACCTGCTTCTATCTTCATTCTTTCTCTTTAGCCATGGCTGCTGCTTCTACAATGGCTCTTTCTTCTCCTACTTTAGCAGGGAAGGCTGTAAAGCTAACCTCTTCTCCCTCGGACCTTGTTGAAGGGAGAATCACTATGCGAAAGACTGCAGCAAAAACCAAGTCAGTTTCGTCCGGAAGTCCATGGTACGGCCCAGACCGAGTCAAATATTTGGGACCCTTCTCTGGTGAAGCTCCATCTTACCTCACCGGCGAGTTTCCAGGTGATTACGGTTGGGACACGGCTGGACTCTCTGCCGACCCCGAGACCTTCTCCAAAAACCGTGAACTTGAGGTCATTCACAGTAGATGGGCAATGCTAGGAGCTCTTGGTTGCGTCTTCCCTGAACTATTAGCCCGTAATGGTGTCAAGTTTGGTGAGGCTGTGTGGTTTAAAGCTGGCGCACAAATTTTCAGCGAGGGTGGATTGGACTACTTGGGGAACCCAAGCTTAGTTCATGCGCAAAGCATTTTAGCGATTTGGGCTACCCAAGTTCTCTTAATGGGTGCCGTTGAGGGTTACCGTATTGCCGGTGGGCCACTCGGTGAAGTCGTTGACCCATTGTACCCTGGTGGTAGCTTTGACCCACTTGGTCTAGCTGATGATCCCGAGGCTTTCGCTGAGTTGAAGGTGAAGGAGCTTAAGAATGGGAGATTAGCTATGTTCTCCATGTTCGGGTTCTTTGTTCAGGCAATTGTCACTGGCAAGGGTCCTTTGGAGAACCTTGCAGACCACCTTGCTGATCCCGTCAACAACAATGCTTGGTCTTTTGCCACTAACTTTGTTCCTGGGAACTAAGTTGTAACACGTTATCAGTTTTCCTCATTGATTCTGACTGTGTTTCAGATTGCTGTTATGGTGTATATTAGTATGATTTATAATGAAAGAATATGTCGACGTTAATATCTTCTCCGCTTCTTCTCTTTCTGATGCTTCAGAGGGTATCTTAATGGCATACGACATAGGGATTACTTGTGAACATGGCTGGCCACTTATAATAGTACAGAGTCTTGGTCATCACAAATTTATTTGAAGTTCTTTCTAATCCCCTATCCTCAGCTTCTCCAATCCACTTAGGAATGCTCTATGCATTTCAACATTCCCATTGAACTAGAAAACAGACTTAAATGTTACAAGGATATCCGCCTATGAACTAACCTCCAGATCATAGCCATTATTTTAGGAGCTCAGGCTATGACCATAATATCTTGCTGAAGATATTTTTAATGGCATGAGTAGTCTTCTGCGAAGGATGACAACTCTACTCCAGGAAACTTGGATATATAGAGTAACGGTTACATGTTTTCAAGAAATTCCTTTTTGAGTTATGCATGAATAACACAAAGGAGAAGTCATGAAAACCAAGACTTTTCTCTTTTCTCCTGATGATTCTTCTTTTTTCTTTTCTGTTTTCCTCTTTATTTTTCTATTTGCTTCCTTATGTTGGTTTACTTCGTGATTATCAACCTATTTAAGACAAATCTAGGTAAGCCTCTATACAAAATCCAATGGCGCGTACCCTAATAAAAAAACTCATTGGTGGAGATGATATGAGGTCGCATACGTTTATCTATGTATGTGTAAAGGGTCATGTTGGGTGGACTTCTATTACTTATATATTAGCTAGTGTTTATCGGCGTAACAAGATAAAGGCCTATTTTTCAACTTTTCTTAGCTCTACTTCTTTTTACAGCTGCAGATAATTTGGATTTATCTTTTTTTTTTTTGGAAAGTAAGAGGGGATAAGCCCCATCTGGATTTATCTTAGTATACAGCCATCCATTCTTTTCTTTTTGTCCTCTTCTTACTAATCCCTTAACTCTAATGTTTTCTAGGTCTTTATACTTGTTTTCTATGTCTAATGACAATATATCCAGTCACTTGCTAACTAATGTCCTTATATTTATTTTAAATTCAAGTCCTGTTATTTACTTATAGTTAAACTATAATTAGTACTTTCCGAAAAAAAAAGTAAATGTTCTAATTAGTAGGATAAAAATGTAAAATGCTACCTGGCCTTTTTTTATGAAGCCGTGGACTTGGTTCTAGTCGTCATCCCTGCCAGATAGCCATGGCTAGCATACTAAACACTTCGATTCTATATTCTGAAGTCTTTTCAGTTGGTGCCATTATCCGCATAGCTCAAGATTATACTTCGGCATATATATAACTGCCTTTTTTTTTGGAAGGCTATATATAACTGCCTTGCGTCAATGTAGACAGTTTGGCATCAATTCAGAAGAGAACATGCTAATTATGTTCAAAAACTTATCATAAACTTGCATAAATTTAAAAATCATCTTTTGTAATTGATAAACCCTTCCTTGCCCTTTAATTTGGGGATGATCAATGCTCATTTAGACTAGTTCATTTGATCTTCTATGTTTATTTTGGTTTCCAGAACATTCTTTTCTGAGCCAGACACTTGTCGATATCTCATTGGTTCAAACCTCACAAGGAGAGATTATGCATCAATTGCAACCAACCAAAATGTCACTACACAGGAAAATCTAATAGGGTTGACTGCAAGGTACCGAATGTGCCATGTGGACCAAAAATTAAGGCATCAGCCAATGAAAAGAGAGATAGATATTCCTCAAGATAAGGACCCTGCATTTTCTATTCCTATATAATAATATAATCTTTGCACTAAAAAAGACACAAACACCTTCCCTGTAAACAAGAGTAGCCTCCTTCTATCTTCATTCTTTCTCTTTAGCCATGGCTGCTGCTTCTACAATGGCTCTTTCTTCTCCCACTTTAGCAGGGAAGGCTGTAAAGCTAACCTCTTCTCCCTCAGACCTTGTTCAAGGAAGAATCACCATGCGAAAGACCGCAGCAAAAACCAAGTCAGTTTCGTCCGGTAGTCCATGGTACGGCCCAGACCGAGTCAAATATTTGGGACCCTTCTCCGGTGAAGCCCCATCTTACCTTACTGGTGAGTTTCCGGGTGATTATGGTTGGGACACGGCTGGACTCTCTGCCGACCCAGAGACCTTCTCTAAAAACCGTGAGCTTGAAGTCATTCACAGTAGATGGGCAATGCTAGGAGCTCTTGGTTGCGTTTTCCCAGAACTATTAGCCCGTAATGGTGTCAAATTTGGTGAGGCTGTGTGGTTTAAAGCTGGGGCACAAATTTTCAGTGAAGGGGGATTGGACTACTTGGGGAACCCAAGCTTAGTTCATGCGCAAAGCATTTTAGCGATTTGGGCTACACAAGTTATTTTAATGGGTGCTGTTGAGGGTTATCGTGTTGCCGGCGGACCACTGGGTGAAGTTGTTGACCCATTGTACCCTGGTGGTAGCTTTGATCCACTTGGTTTAGCTGATGATCCCGAGGCTTTCGCCGAGTTGAAAGTGAAGGAGCTCAAGAATGGGAGATTAGCTATGTTCTCCATGTTCGGGTTCTTTGTTCAGGCAATTGTCACTGGCAAAGGTCCTCTGGAGAACCTTGCAGACCACCTCGCTGATCCCGTTAACAACAATGCTTGGTCTTTTGCCACTAACTTTGTTCCCGGCAAATAAGTTGTAACGCGCTATCTGTTCCTCATTGCTTTTGACTGCGTTTCTGATTGTTGTTATGGTGTACATTAGTATGGTTTATAATGAATGATTATTTGGACGTCAATATCTTCTCTGTTTGTTCATTTTCGATGCTTCAAAGGGCATCTTAATGGCTGGATATCCTTTGACATGTTGCTGTCTTTCATGCCACAAGACCTTCCATATCATGCAAATTGTAATTTCATTTTTTTCTCCCATTTCAATAATTTCTTCAGTCGGAAATTAGATTCATCTAATAGATATTTATGGCCATGTGTGCGTTTTCTTAAGCTAATGTTTAACTTCATCTCTCTCTTGCACATATTTATCCTCTCCCCCTCACTTTCATTTTTTCTGGTTAAAAAGATGCCATAAGATTTCCAAAGTATCGGTGATTGTTTACTTAAAAAAAATTAACACACTTTAAGAACCATATACTAGTGCCATTTCTTTTATGCAGATATCGGTTAAAATAGTAAATTTGTGTTAGAGATATATCTGTAACTTGCTCTGTATTATATATATCCCTTTACTTAGCATATTTGTTAACTTCTGTATGCGAGTATCTAAGCACTTAACCTTGTGCGCTTATCTTGTGTATTAGATGATGGGACGAATTAACCGAGAAAGAATCGGGGAGTTTCTCGGGGAGCTACAGAGGAAAGAGGAAACTAACGACAGATATGTTGCTGCTCTAAAAGGGGAAACACTGACTAGACACCCATACGTGAGGATTCAGCCGATGCCAAAGCAAAGCAGCACTGAAGCAGAGAAGGAAGAACATCAGAAGTAGGTAAACTGGTAATTATTTTGTCTTAGTTGATGCCATCGTCCAGTTTTAGTGCATATGAAATAACAAATGTTGGTTTCGGAAGTGATCTAAGTACTGTTATTTCTGAACAAGAAAAGAAAGAATTAGAATTTCAGGCATTGTATTATCGAGATGCAGTAAGCATACATCTCTTGAGAAGTATTTCTAAAAGATTGTATTATTTTGTATCGTAGTACACTAAACCTTTCTCAATTTATCTATTTGCAGGCATTTATTAGATCTCGACTGCAAGATTTATCTACTTGCATTTTGCAGTCGATGCAAGTCACGGTTATATTTGACTGTTCAAAACCGTTTAATCGATTTGTTCAAAATAAACTCACCCGTCTTAGACTTTGCCGAACATCAATGGCTAATCTGTAGGGTTTGTTGAGACAAAATGTGTTTGTGTTTGTGTTTGTATCACTATAATATGCCATCAGATTATAGGTCTCATTATGAGGAAATGTCAGAACCAGATGCAATTGTTTAATAAGAAACGATATGTACCTATTAAAAGGAACATGTACGATTTATATGAGACTCAAATTCAAAAGCTTATCACAAAGTTTGAGCTATAATAAGGAGGCTCGATCGTTGCCACCCGGCTTGATGAACCTAGTGTGTTTCCTCTTTACAATGCTCATGGTCATGGCCGTCGATTTTTCACAAGGTCCAGAACTTGCAACGTTGCTGTGAAGCATCATGTTTTTAACTTGTTGCTCTTCCGCCAATTGGTGTACCGTATTTGCTATTTCGTGCCTTGTCGTTGATTGCAAAATTGAGAAAGAGGGTAGATCTGGAAACAATGCTATGATGTTAAAGCTCTTCTTTTCCGCCCATCTGAAATGCAGACGATCCAGCCTAAAAATATTGGGACACACTTTATCTACCACCAACAAAATTTCACCATTGTACTCCCGCAATTGGGTAAAACAGAGATAATCGAGTGTAAACCTAAGTTCTTTGAGGTCAATCCATGTTTGTTCAGTCACGTCGAATGCTCTTACATGTAACTCTCCCAAAGTTTGTGTTGATTTTAGGCATAAGCAATATAAGATTTTATCCATGTAAACCACATCCTTAACAAATGAGTAATCGTCTTCAAAATAGCGACTAGTTGCAACCCAAATGAGTAATCGTCTTCAAAATAGCGACTAGTTGCAACCCGTTTCTTGTTTTGAAGACGACAGTTTGCCGTGATTTCATTTTTTACTTAGGATAGTATCTTATGGTGAAAACAACACAATTCGGAGAAGTTGGAGGATAATCTAGGAGGATCTGGGTCTGTTTTTAGCCATTTTTGACCAAGTTGTTCGAACGAGATTGGTAGTTGTTCTAGAATCAAAGTCTATTCGAATACACTCAGTTTTAAGTGTTATGTTCGAACAAAGAATGGTTATGTTTGAACAGAGGCGCAATTTAACATAGTTTTAGGTCGTGTGAAGGGCATTTTTGTCATATTTTGTAACTAGAAACTTGTAACCTCCATTAAAGGTCAATGCTAGGCAAAGAGAGAGGATCCAAGTTTTGTAAGATAGACTTAGGGTTTGAAGAGGAATTCAATTGAAATTAAATAATTATACAATTGAAGCTCAAAAAGGGAAATTTTCCCGCCAAATTGTTTTGTTCTTCGCATTAATTCTTGGACTAGGTTAATCTCAATTCGATTGTGAATTAAGTGGTATCAGATTTTCAAGTAACGATTTTCGGGGGGTTGTGGTTTATGGTCTCTACACGTGACCGACTCAAGTAAACGAAGGAGATTCTTGTGAGTCCGTTGAAGATTCACCGAAAGCACTCAAAGAAGAAAACAAATTTGGATATGGGCAATTCCAAAGATCGGCTCACGAAGTTGGAAACGAAAGTTTCTGACCTAACTACTACTCTAGGGGAATTGGTAGATCAATTACATCTTGCAAACCTCACTAAAGGTTCTGTTTCAACGAAACGACGAGAGTGCATGAAGAAGAAAGAGGTTGCGAAGGAGGTTAGAGACGAGGTTAACGAGGAAGTAGATAGTGATTCTAGTGATGTTGAATCCGTCGAGGAGCGATCGGTTATTGGTAAGTCAATGAATCCTATGAGTAACCTTCGTATCGAATTTAAAATTGAAATTCCGGTATTCGGCGGTTCAATCGATGCCAAGAAATTGGATAATTGGTTAGATAGGTTAGAGACCTATTTTTTGGTTTACGAATATTCCAATGCTCAGAAAATATGCTTTTCTACATTGAAATTTGCAAATCATGTACTCACGTGGTGGAAGTCCTATCGAAAACGTCACGAAGTAGGAAAGTTGAGTTAGAAGGAGTTCAAGGTGTTGGTAATGAAGGAATTTTATCATATTGGGTATGAGCAAGATATATTGTTCAAATAACATAATTTGTGCCAAAAGTATAAGCAATTTGTACAAGAGTTCACTATAGAGTTTTTTAACCAAGATATGTGGACAAGTATGAGGTGTTCATGAAGTATACCGGGGGGGGGGGGGGGGGGGGGGGGGTTGTCGGAGTCCATTAGAAGGGAGTTGAAGCTCTTTACTGTGGAGAATATCGAAGATGCTACCGTAAAAGCTATTGCTATTGAAGACAAGTACTTGAAGAGTGACAAGAAAGACGACAAGAGCAAGTAAATGTACAAGTCTAGTTTAAAGAATGAGCAAAAGAGGAGTCCAAAGGAGATGGGTCTTCATCTAAGGAGAATTACTACAGTCATTGTAAGGCAAATGGACACATTTTAGATAAATGTTGGAAACTTCACCCGGAGCTTAAGCCGAAGGAGAAGATAAGCAAAATAGAGAAGCATGCACTAGCTGCAGTGATTGTTGATCTTCTAGATTTAGAGAAGCCAAATCTTAAACTTACCCTTATGTTTAAGCAAACTATGACTAGAAACTTGTAACCTCCATTAAAGGGCAAGGTTAGGCAAAGAAAGATGATCAAAGTTTTGTAAGAGAAACTTAGGGTTTGAAGAGGAATTCAATTGAAATCAAATCATTGAGCAATTGAAGCTCAAAATGGGAAATTCTCCAGCCAAATTGTTTTGTTCTTCGTATTCATTCTTCGATTGGGTTTATCTCAATTCAATTGTGGATTAGAGGAGAAGAGAAGTTTGCGGCATAACATATCGTGTAATCCCAGATAAAATCAGGGAGGTCGATTCGCTCGTCAGTGAAGGGACAAAAGAAGAAGTAATGATCCTTAGTTCTCTATGATCAAAGACATTAACAACCAACCATGCTTCGAAGCGTGAACTTGCACTAGATAGTTCCATCACGGTAGATTTGGGATATTTATGTTTGGGATAGCATAAGTTTTATTAGAATACGGGTGGTAGAGCTTGTAAGATTCGAACAATGATTGTTTGTCCCATGATATAAGCCATGGTAAAAGCCATGATACTCGATATACCGATCGCCATGTTTTATAATAAACACCTCGAAAACAGTTATGATAAACTAATGGAAGATGGTTGCGTAAGATCAAACCTAAGAGTTCCTCAGGAAGGTCGGACCAACATCTTGTCGCCATCCCTTGAAATACTATAAGGAAGAAACCAGAACTAATCATCCATAAAACTTTTCAAATAAGAAAGAAAAAAAATTAGTCATTGACAATGATAGATACTTACAGTAGAAGATTTAAGAGATGTGTAAGGAATCTGAAAAGAACCTTTAGATCAATCTACGGGTCTTTTGCAGACTAGGGCAAACCCTAATGATGAAACCATACTTCTTTAAAGAACTATGTCGCGTTTAGGGTTAGAGGGTATTGAAGGACTGGAGAGAAAAAGTATTTCTCTATATATATTTGGAAGGTTGAGCTTGGAAATTACGTTAGGTCTTATGCTTGGTGAATGCAGTCGCAGCAATACCATAAGCTTAGTTTTCTTTTTTCCTTTTTTCTTGTAGTTGCACTGTACGCCAGAATTTAAACTTGGCAATTTCATAAACCAGCAATTTAGCTTGAAATAGTATATTATATTTACGTGATCTGTTGCGGTTTTGGTGATTAACGTAAAAGATGAGCCATAGAAGGCCCTGCCCCTCTAGGCTCTATACCTGTAAGACGATGAGTAGTTTGATCAATGTGGAGAAAACGGTATCCAAACCATGTTCATTGGATTAGCTTCCATGAAGTTTTTGTATATATTCCAATCTCAACTAGAAGAACTCACATAGTTAATTACCTTGAAATGGAAGAGGTAATTAATGAAGAGTATTAAGAAGAAGAAAACATCATGAAAATATTTCAATGCTTACAGGTTCTCAGTTATACTTTCTTACGATCCTACCCAGTTTAGTAGTCATTGATTGGCCAGCCTTGGAAAAACTGGAGATAAAGAAGTTACTAAAGTTCATTGATGGGGTCTCTTTCAGTCCCACGCGCACCAAAACTTCATTATTTCATTGCAGATCGATCATGATTCATGAGTGGCTTGAAGTTCTGGAATGTGTATACGATTTTTGCTAAAACAGAAGTAGTTTAGCATTTGCAAAATTACAGAAAATCTTTCCTGTCACAAATATTTTCTGTCTAACACACTAGAAAATGTGGCATATACATCTTAGGCAGGTTGATATCCCAGTAAATTAAAAGGAGACTAAATGCACTAACATTACTAAAAACCAAGTTCGTGTTTCACAGCAAAAAAAATTAATTACATATTACTATATTAGGGTACAAAAAGAGGAGGTTCCGCCCAAGTCATTTCGCACTCCCTCTTGATGTACCTATAGTGCATTTTCTCCTCGTCAATACTTTCACAAGGTCCAGTTTTTATAATGTTGGTGTGAAGCATCATGTTGTTGAGTTTCTGCTCTTCCACCAAGTGATGTTCCGTTTTTGCTATTACTTTCCTTGTCCTTGATTTCAAAACCGAAATAGATGGTACACCTTGAAACAATGCTTTGATGTAAATACTTTTCTCTTCCACCCATCTCAAATGCAGACGATCCAGCCTAAAAATATTGGAATGCTCTTTATCTATGACCAGTAATATTTCTCCACCGTACTCCCGCATTTGGGTAAAATAGACATCGTCGAATGTAAATGCAAATTCATCTTCGAGACCAATCCATGTTTGTTGAGTCACGTCGAATGCAGTTACATGAAAACCTATTGCTTTTCTTGATTTTTGGCATAAGCAATAGAAGATTCCATCCATGTAAATCGCATCCTTAACAAACGAGTAACCGTGTTTGAAATAGCGACTAGTTACAACCCATTTATTTTCTTGAAGACGGCATACTGCCGTGATCTCGGTTTTTGTCTCAGCATAATACCTTACGGTGAAGACAACACAATCAGGAGCAGTTGGAGGACAAGAGAAGTTAGTGCAACAAGTCGCATAAGCCAAGTTAAGCTCCGGGATGTCTATTCTCTCATTAGTGAAGGGACAAAAGAAGAAGCTTGAGTTCGAAGTCATTAACAACCATCCCTGCTTCGAAGCGTGGACTTGCAGGGATTTGGTTTGAAGTGGTAGATTTGGAATGTATTTGTTAGGCTTAGTATAAGTTTTATTCGAATACGTGTTGAACAAATAGTAAGACCTGAACAATGGTTGCTTATCCCACAATACGAGACATGGTATCTTGGGAAGTCGATAAATTAATTGCCATGTTTTACAAACTCCGCGAAAACTATTATGATAGACCAAGGGAAGATGGTTGTGTAAGATCAAACCAAAGAGTTCCTCCGGAAGGTCCGACCAGCATCTTTTCGTCATCCCTTGAAATACAATAAACCTAACTATAAAGAAAATAAGAATCAATCAACCATCAAACTTTTCACATAAGAAATACTCAAACCCTAATTGAATCAATGTAGAAGACTTGAGAGACTAAAGAATCAAAACGAACCTCTAGATCAGTCTTGCAGAATACAAGCAAACCCTAATGATGAAACTATATTTCACAACACAAGGAAGAATTTAGGGTTTATAATAAGAGAGAGATTAATAAGACATATGTTTCTATGTCAGAACCAGCGTCCAAGTACTTATATGAGGCTTGTATAGTTATGCCTAGTGTTCTCATATTATAAGGTTTCTAAAGAGAAGATTTAGTGCTAGAGGGACTTGAAGTAGGACTGGAGAAGCTTTTAACAAAATTAGCACTATCTTGAACCCTTAATTTAGCTCGAAATACTACAATGCCCTAGTTTGAACATAAAAAATAGATTGTATTTACGCGATTTTATTTATGAGGATTTTGATGACCAAAATACAAGATGAGAAGAGATAGTTCAGCTTTGAAGGGCGCAGATCAAAGCATATTCAAGTTTTCTTAAGCACCGCTTAATGAATTATAAGTCATTTCAAACTAGACTACAAATTTTACTAAGGTCTAATTTTGTGGAGGCCAAAAAAATTTCCACTTGAAATTTTCATTTTTTTTTTGAATCCGGAAGTTCGTCGAGTTCATCATTTTTCACCATTCCCCAAAGAGAAACTAGTCTCCCGGGGCTTGCCACGGTACCTCCGCAAGCCACACACTCCTATTTTAAATCAAGATAAATCTTGGCAGATGATTCCTGGAAGGATGAATGAGATAGATATATGTCCTTGAAAGAGTTAGATTAGTTACTCGACCATCTTGGTGGTTATCATAAATTCCTCCACAATGAAAGTAATCAAAGTCTAAAGAATACCAATTCAATGGTTTGGACTTTGGAGTAGGCTCATACTAGGATTACCCATTGGTATGCTCCCAAACTCCCACGACACGGCAAAGCACATGCATTCGCCAACCCCGGTTCGAGTGTCGACATTTTTCCCGCTATTCCCACTAGCAATCACCACAAGTCTGAACCCTGGGGTAGCAAAGAGTGGGGAAGGAATTTTATGAAAAAATTCGCTTCCAAGCACTTTCGCTTCTCTCAGCCCTCTGTCAGGTTGCAAAAGAAAGGACTCCCTATTCATTCCTTTCAGCTTAGGATCCGTGATCTCTGGAAACTTTGTTCCAGGACTCGCCATTGGAATCTCTCCTCTTCCCGTGGAGGTTTACCTGGGAATCATAGGCGCACGTCTAGTCCGCCTGACAGAAGCATCGGGCGCAGACAATTTATCCCTTGGGCCAGACAGCTGCTCGTCTCGGACGCAAAGCATGGGCGATCCTTTCTTGGTCGCCCTCTTCATCGGCGATATATGCAAAACAACCCTGATCACCGTCGATATAAGCAGACCAATCCTGAGCAACAATTGACTATACCTCTCTCGGAAGCGGGCCCGACACCGGCCCTTAGTGTTCAATGATTGTTCTCTCCTAGAATTGTAGGGGGAGTAGAAAGCCGTCCACTCTCCAGGAGATCCGCAACATCCAAAAAAAATACAATTCCGACGTCATCTTCCTCTCTGAAACTAAAAGTACGGACCCTGACTTATCCAGAAAATTCTCTACCCTGGGTTTCGATCACTCTCATTGCGTCCCTGCTAGTACCGGTCATGGGGGGCCTCTGGCTGGCCTGGCATAAGGACGTCGACCTCACGATTCTCGCCTCTTTGTCTAGAAGCGTCGACGTCCTTTTTACTACCGCCCCTTCTAACCCTGACATTGACCCTTATCCGACTCACTGGATAAGCTCCTTTACTTATGGGCCGCTAGAACACGCTCAACGGGGCCCTTATTGGGACTCTATCACCAACATGGCTCGCTCCATCCATATCCCCTGGATCTTTATGGGAGACCTCAACGGGATCATATCGCGCGAGGAAAAGTTTGGTAGAACCCCCTTCGATCAACTGGCCTCTAATCCCCTGACCGATTTCATTTTTAACTCCTCCCTAATTGACCTTGGATTTGCGGGCGTCCCCTTCACCTGGTCCAACAAACGCAAAGGGACGGATCTTACTAAGCTCTGCCTTGATCGAGCGGTTGCAAATGACACCTGGAGAACGTCTTTCCCAGATGCGACTATCCTCAACTTACCCATTATCGGCTCTGACCACGGCCCTATCATTCTTAACACCACTCCTTCACATCATCAGCTCCCCAAGAAATTTCACTTCCAATCGTTTTAGGCTAAGCATGAGGAGTATCATGCGGTGATCAAGGAAGCCTGGGATGTCAACCAAACTGGCTCACGGCCCCTTCAGCTCTGCAAAAAGCTGCATCATATAAAAGCTTCACTCACCAACTGGAATCGCCTGACCTTCTCTTCCAAACTGGGGATTATTCAACAGCTTCGTGGCCAGATTGGGCAGATCCAAAAAGAGCCTTACTCCGAACAAAATAAAATCCTTGAGCGTCAGCTCCTGAACTCGCTAGAGCAAAATCTTTCTCAAGAAGAAACCATCTGGAGAGACAAATCCTATGAAACATGGCTTAAAAAGGGTAATCGCAACACCAGGCTTTTCTACGTCTCTACCATCTGCCACAGGAGGAAAATTTTTATCAACTCTATTCGTACTCCGGACGGCTCTTGGGCTCAAGACCGTACTACTATTGGTAATACTTTTTTAGACTTCTATCAGAACCTCTTCTCCTCAGCTAAACCCACCCTTAAGGTCGCCTCAATGAATCTTTTCGAGTCTCTGATCACCCCAGACGACAATGACCTGATCACTCGAGATCCCACTATGGAGGAAGTCCGGGAAACCCTTCTTTCCATGAACCCCAATAAAGCTCCTGGCCCTGATGGTTTCACCCCCCTTTTCTATCAAAAATCCTGGGAGACCATCAAAGATGATCTGTACAATGCTATTCTCACCTTCTTTCAGACCAGCCGCCTCCTCCCGGAATTCAACCATACGAACATTACCCTTATCCCCAAGAAGAAAAACCCTACCTCCCCGGATAATTACCGGCTTATCAGCCTGTGTAATGTCAAATTTAAGATCATCACAAAGATTTTGACTACACGCTTGAAACCCCTCCTGGATAAAATCATCTCTCCCTCTCAGAACGCCTTCGTCCCTGAACGCCAAATCTTTGACAACATCATCATGGCTCAAGAGATCCTTATATCCATAAAAAAGAAAAAAGGACCTAAGGGGAACATAGTGATCAAACAGGATTTGAGCAAAGCTTTTGATCGCATTGAATGAGATTTTCTCATTGACACTATGAAAGCCATGGGATTTTGCGAAAAGTGGTGCTCTTGGATCCGCCAATGTATTTCCACCACCACCTTCTCCTTCAATCTTAATGGCTCTCCCTTTAGCTTCTTTAAACCCGAGTGGGGCCTCAGATAAGGAAACCCCCTCTCCCCCTTCCTCTTCCTTATCTGCTCTGAGGTCCTCTCTCGTATCATCCTCGAACACGAGAACGAGGGAGAGTTGCATGACATTAAAACGGTGAGAGGCAGTAACCCGATTTCCCACCTTTTTTTTGCAGACGACTGCTTCATCTTCTGTAAGGCCACCCTCTCTGAAGCTGGCATCCTGTCTGATGCCCTCACCACCTTCAAATCAGCTTTCGGCCAAGAGATTAACTTCGACAAGTCCTCCATCCTCTTCAGGAAAAATTGCCACCACCGCCACACTAAGCTCATTCAGAATATCCTCCACATCAAAAAAGATAAAGGCGATGACAAATACCTGGGCTCCCCTCTCGAATTTGATCGCAAGAAGAGCCTGAACTTCCAAGATATCATCACTCGCGTCTCCGATCAGATAGAGGGTTGGAAAGCTAAGAACCTCTCTCAAGCGGGGCGCATTACTCTTATTAAAGCTGTTAACTCAGCAATCCCTTCTTATCACATGTCGGTCTTTCCTTTTCCTATTCAGACTTGTAAAAAGCTGGATTCAATTAATTCTAGATTTCTTTGGGGTACTAATGCCAATGGCAACAGGAAAGCCTCTCTCATCGGATGGAAGCTTATTTGTCGACCCCTCAAATGGGGAGGACTGGGTATCCGGACGGCGCTCTCTCATAATCACGCCCTTCTGGCTAAACTCTTCTGGAGAGTCATTAAAGAGCCTGAAAAACTTTGGGCTTATAACCTGGTCAAGAGATACTCTCTCAAGGAATCTAACATGACCGCCTCGACGAAACCTTCGGACTCGTGGATCTGGAAAGGGATCATAGCGGCCCATAATCGGATCTGGAGCAACCTCATTTGGCATGTCGGCGACGGTCAAAATATCGACTGCTGGCTCGAACCCTGGATCCCGAACATCCCATATGGCCGTCCCTTCGGCCCGCAACCTCGTCATCGTCCCATTTCCAAGGTTAGCGAGCTTATCTGCCTTATTTAGCGTCGCTGGAAGACATCCCTGGTTCGGACTATCTTCCAGCAAGATATTGCTGAAGCCATCCTCAACATCCCTCTCAGTGTTTACCCTTCCAAGAATACTCTACGATGGCGCCCTGAGACAAATGGCCTTCTTACAACTAAATCAGTTTACCGTACCAACCTTAACATCTGCCCGCCCGAGCTCTCTCCCCACAACCTTTCGTGGACCAACGTCTGGCGTATGAATGTCCCATTTCGTATTCAATTTTTTGTTTGGAAAGCCTTGAGGATGGGATCCCCACCAACCACAAACTAAGGTTTATGGACCACAACAGGGAAGCACCTTGCCCCCAGTATCTCAAAGTAGTGGAGACTACCACTCATGCTCTATTCTTTTGTAAGAAAGTTCGAGCAACCTGGTATGCTTTTGACCCTTCTCTTGATTTCAATAACTGGCCCTATTCTGATTCTCTCCTTCATATTATTCAGATGCTGACTAACAGACAAGCGACCAATCTAACCCCCTCCTGGGCCTTGATCAGCGCTATCTTGTTTGTCATTTGGGAGAGCTGCAATGACTTTGTGTTCAATAATGCCACTGATAACCCCTTCTCCTCTATTAACAGGGCCAAATCTTTCATTTTTAACCCCTCCCCCCCTGAACCAGCTCACGACCAGGCATTATATCCACCCACTACCAATTGTTGAAGAGGGTTGGTATATTGTTCTGGTTGATAGGGCCTGGTCCAACTCAGATTCCTAGGGGGGATCGGGATTTGTGATTAAAACTTATAACTTATCTGTTATTGGTGCAGGGCACGCCTCTACCAGAGCGGAGGACGCAGAAGAGGCTGAGGCGATCTCAGTGATACGCGGCATGGCGGCTCGTTCAATAGGTTTAAAAAAGGTGGTGGTGCTCACGGACTGCAAGCGACTGGTCCGTGCATACGAGTTGGGTTCTGATGACTTATCTTGGGGTGCCCTTACCCTTGCTCCTGACATGCTGGGCCTTGCTTCCTGCTTTTTTGACTTTCGTTTCTGTCCCATCAGTAGATCTCTTAATTTTGAGGCGCATGCCCTCGCCGCGAGGGCCCCTTTTTTCCAGCTGTTTCTATTTTTGAGCCGTGGAGGCCAACCTTTTTGTGAACGATATTACTTGGTCTTTGTAATATATGGTTTTTTTCTTGCTTAAAAAAAAAATAGGCTCATACTAATATCATTAGAGCAAAGCCAGGAGGGTGTTGGTTTGAGTTGGGTTTGCAAACCCAAACTCAAACTCACACTTTGAGTCTTCCAGCAGATATTTTTTGAGTGTGAGTTTGCAAACGTAGCGCTACAGTAACTCAACTGAGTGTGAGGAGCTCACACCCAATTTTTTTTAGTTTGGCGTGTTTAGATTACCGGAACACCGCGCGGTAATCTAAACTCCTCTAAACTCAATTATTTCTCTAAATCACTCCCTGACTACTTCTTCTCACCCAAAACCAAGGAAGCCGAGTATAGAGGAGAACCTCTACGCTCTCCCCAAATGGTGAACTTCAGCACCAGTAGTAATAACTCTACACCGTCGACCTCATCCTCCCATAACTCACCTTCAACACCATTCGCTCAACCCCCATCATCACAATTCACTCCATACCTCTACCGCAACCAATCGCAATTCCAACCTCAATTCCAATCACAGACCCTACCTCCGCTTACCATGTCGCAAGGGGATCCCAGTTATGAACAATATCAAAATCTATTTACACTCTTTCAATCGGAACCTCAAGGGTTTAGCCCGTACTATCAACCCTATCCGCTCACTCAACCTCAAGGTTTTCAACCCCCAAATTACTTTCAGAACTACCTATTCCATGGTGAATCTACTCAGTACAGTCAAAGTGACGCAAATGAGTCAATATCCGTTGAAGCGGCGGTGCCCCATAAAGAAAAAGGAAAGCGAAGAAAGAAAAGATCGCCCGCAAAACAAAGACAAAGAGTGCAAGTACCAGAAGATGCTGAGTTTTTGGACGAGACGGATGATGGTGGCCTATATTGGGTGGAAGCAGACTTTACGTGTCTCTCAAGGGTGTGGGTAACAGCTTCTGTCCAGACAATAGGACGCACGAAGGGTTTTACTTCTTATCAAAATGTCAACATTGCCTTTAAAAGAGACCCCGAGTGCCCCACACAACGATCAAGTGGGTCGACCAAATCTCTGTGGTATACCCTAAATGCATAATGTGTGGCGTACAAGGGGATAGTTGCTCAAGAACGATTTAGGAATAGCAGCGGGAAAATAGAAGAAGATCGGGTACGTTCTAATTTTTGCCAAACTCAATTGTATTTATTTCTCGCGGATCTATCAAGGCCTGAATGACGACAATGACTTCAAACATCGTGAAGCGTATAAGATTTTGGTGCGCGAACTGCAATGGGCCAACCTAAGGGATAATGGGTTGAACCATGCGGGAAATATACCAAGAAATATAGCCAGAAGAACATCGGACAATTCTTCTCCGGGGAACTCGATCGGATCAAACAATCTATCGGAAGACCCCGACGGCCCACCTACACCTTAATCCAGGGGCCCAAATTCTGACTTAAATAGTACATTGTATGAGGGTGGAAGCAGGCCTATAGGCCAAAAACTCTATAAAAAGAACCTTGCAGCACAAAATGTATTGGATGGTGTTGCTACATCTGGTAGCAGTATCCAAACAATATTGGATGAACTACGGTCGGAGAAGAGACAAGCAAAAGAAAAAAAAGTAAAGAAGAATAGCATAAGCAAATCAACACTGGCAAGCCAAAATGGATTTTGAGTAAGCAAAGGAAGATCACAAAATCATGTAAAAATACCTGAGTACTCTTTCTGAACATTAATTGCATTACTATCTACAAAGGCAAGTTGAGGTCATGGAACGTCTGGCCAAAAGGGGCAGATCAGGTACTTGAAGTGGTGATGAAATATAATTTAACTTTGTTGTATATATAAGTTTTCTTTCCAAGAATGTAGTTTACCTTCCAATAATGTAATCATTTGAATAATGTACTTTGCTATTGAAGAATGCAATCTTGTTTTCAAAATGTTTATTGCCAATAATATTGCGTTAAAACAAATACAAGATTAATGTAATATCAAAAACATGTTTAATAAACTTGTACGACTAAAAAGCATTAAATTACATCAAGAACACGCATATAATACAAGAAATGGAGTACTAAGTTTGAAGATTTCCCTTCACGACCTATAAATGCTCAATTAGATCATCATTTAGATCAAAGTGTAGTTCTCGACTTCGAATGCAGTTCATTTTCGATATAAAAGATTCCATTATTCCGCGTTCGTATATAATATTGAACCGTTCGCCTTCGATAGTTAAAGGCTCAGCCAGATTGTAGTCTAAGTATGATGGGAATACGCCTCGTTCCTCTTCGACGATCATATTATGTATTATCACGCACGCCTTCATGACATTGTTCAAAACCTCGGGTTCCCACAATTTAACCATATTTTTTACAACATTGAACCGAGATTGTAAAACCCCAAATGCCCGTTCTACGTCTTTTTGACAACTTTCTTGTCGTTGAGCAAATAATTTTTGTTTCGCTGTAATCGGATTGGATATGGTTTGGACAAGTATTCCCCATTTGGGGTATATGTCATCCGCTAGGTAATACCCCATATCATAAGCTTTTCCGGCAATTGTATAATTGCAAGGCAGGGAGATACCATCAGCCAGGTCGGTGAAAAGATATGATTGTTGCAGGACAATGATATCATTGTTAGACCCTTGTAACCCAAAAAAAACATACCAAATCTAAAGGTCGTGTGAAGCTACCGCTTCAAGAATTAGTGTCGCATTGGGGTAATGACCAGTATATTGTTCGTGCCAAGCTTTGGGACAATTTTTCCGTATCCAACGCATGCAATCAATGCTTCTTAACATGCCCGAAAATCCCCGGGACTCCCCGATCGCTTTTAACTTTTTGACGTCAACCGCGCGGTGTTCCTTTCACCACCAAATCCCTTATTTCCAATGGATTAAAACACCTCAGTGAAAAATTGTACAAATAGACATTGAAAAAACTCTCCCAAACACCAAAAAACTTCAGTCAATTTCAACATTAGATTATCATGGCTAATAAACATTAGATAACCAAAAAACTTTGTCAAACCATTCTAGCTAAACTACATCATGGGATTACAAAAAATAAAGTACTAGTAGTTATAGCTGAGCTTCTACATCGTCTACAAAAACATAAAAAACACCTATATCTACTCAGAATCATCTCCAGTACCCCGCCCTCTGCGGCTAGTATTGCCTCCCCAGGTTCGCGAACCATATCTACGCTGCCTCGTCCTCATGCCACCTCTAGGTGGTAGCGACACCACCCGTACGTCACGCCCCCTCCTCAGCTGTAGGTCCTGAACGAGACAAAGAAAATTTATAAATATTTTGACAAAATTAATATGACATTAAGAAAAAAAATAAATAATAAATACAAAAATAAATTACTTAGATGGGCATATAGCTGATGATCTATACTGTCAATGTGCCTGTGGGCAGTAGCAAACTCATTAACCACCTCCTGGAGCCTCTGTGCGTCCCGCGCAGACTCTGCAAGGGCGAGTCGCCGCATACCATGAGTCAGGTGTCATAGCTCCTCTGCGCCGCAGGAGGAAGACATGGGTGGCGGGTCCCTCAAGCGAGCGATGAGGAGCATCTCACACCTCCCTGTCCACTCTATGTGCCACCCCGGGTCTGGCCCCTCCACATCGTCAGGCAAACTGAAGTCCTGGGACAAGCTATGAAGCGACATTGACGTAACCACCACGGGTGTAATACCAGTTTTGAGTGTAGTCGGTCCGAACAGATCTATATTCCCCATCCTCTGGGAATCTGTCAACAGGTGGCCTACCTCTGAAGTTTGTTCACCCCAGTATGAGGCGTAAGTCTCTCGCTCCTTCCCTATCACAAATTACTCACAGTCAAGGAACCCAACCTGTCTCATCTCATAAAGCCGCTGAACTAATATGTGATAACATGCTAAGCGGAGGATCCAAAGGAATGCGCGTCTCGCCAGCCAACTGCCTCCAGGATCTATCCCCCAAGTAATATTCATAGTTTCCATTTGGTACCTGAAGTGGAATCCTCTTACGGGATAGGAGTTTTTTAGTCAGTACGTATCCTATCTCAGATATCGCATAATCTAACCAAGGTTCCCAGGTGATCCTGTCAACAGTACGGTGCTCAATGTGGTATCTGCCTAGAATAAATAGATTGGTTGTTTGGTCATTTGTTTTCCTCCTATTCCCCCTCTCTCATGCTCTGAGACGCGGATAGGCTGAGAACTTAACATCTTCCTTGACAATAGGGTGACCAACCCCACAATACTCGTAGAACCAATACTGTATTTCAGAACAACATAAAAAATAATTAGAATTTATATTTAAGACGTTTATTGGAAGATATTTGATTTGTAAAAGGAAAAAGTGTTAGTGTACCGTCAGAAGTTGGACAAATCCAGTGATGGCACCCCCGGTCATGACTGCGGTATCCAAACCATGGTACATGGAAGTAAGAATAGCAGAACCTCAGTCATATTGGGCAGCCGAGTCCAAATCGGCCACGACCGCGAGATATCCAAGCGGGACGGTGTCGTTGACCGTTTGGAACCACAAATGTCCTATTATGAAGAGGATAAAAGCACGAGCAATAGTAATATCATCCTCCTGATCAGCTGCGATGGTCAAGTACGTCCTCAAATGTGAAATACTAACGTTCTCACTCTTTATATGGCTGGAATCAATGTTGGAGAGCAATTGTCTCACATTGGATAATCACTCCTTGCGTCGTTATAAGACACATGTATCGGATATTGGCCGATTGATAATGATGTCAGCATTGTGAAATCCAATGACGTGACCCCTATCTCCGCACACCGGAACAGGAACGTGTGCGTGGTTGGCAACCAACGCTTTGTAAGCGCCTGAATTAGTCGATTATCTAAATTGCCCAAACGTATATCCATAAACGGCCTAAATATATTCACCACGGCATCCCTTACAGGTGGAATTGTGGAAATCTCCTTCCACACTTTGATCACCGTAGTGAATGTGCCATGCACACGCATCGAATCCAGATTATGTTCATTGAGACATTTTGTCAAACACTTGATTTATGGAAATAACAAATTCACAATTACACTAAAACTTACCGTGAGTACATTTCCCGTGTAATAGATGTGACTGACGCCGTTTGGGAGTTAGGTAATACACCTCTGCGGGAAGTTTTCTTGTATTGGGTTTAGTATAGATTGGGGTTGTTGGACATCTTCAAATTCCACTCGTTTTTTCTTCCTTCCGGACCTCGAGCGAGTTACGGAACGCTCTAGATCTCTTGTCACTCTAAACCCAGACATAGTACTGGGGTGTGGGTCTCCCTCTGGCATATGCATTTTAATTTTGTTGGAATCACAAATTTTTTACCTTCAATTTTGAGAGAGAGCAAAAAGTAAAATGTGAAGAATAGTCGAGTTGGGTTGCAAAATTAACAAACAGTTGAAGCGGTAGTGTTTGAAACCCCGCGCGATGTTTTAATCTCTTCTAAATTAAAAAATAATAATATTACACGGCAACAACTCACACTGGCTGTTGGAAGAGGTCGGGTGTGGGTTGTGCCAGAGTGTCAAAATTCACACCCAAACCCACACTCGCTGCTAGAGACGCTCTTAGTGCCGTTAATAAGAAAAGAAGCCAAGAATAAAATAAAGTCGGGCTTGTGCTTACAGCCTAGGCCGGGCCGCGGTTTGGCCCATACTTTTTCCCCCAAAATTTTAATTTTCAATTAGACGTTATTGGCGGTTGGGCACTCTTTCAAACATCTCAATTCATCACTTTATTAGGGTTTTACAGTTGCTCAAATTCCTCTCTGTAATTGCTTCAAGATGCCTCAAGGTTTGATCTCTCTCCCTCTCTCTCTGTTTTCATGTAATTGTACTAATTCTCGTGTTTGTGTGTTTGAAGATCTTCCTGGTTTCTACTATGACCCAGTGAAGAACAGGTACTTCCCTATCAAAGGTCCAATTCCAGGTTCTAAGAGAGCATCATCTTCTTCCGCTTCGTCCTCGCCATTGAAATTGCACAAGGTAAACACTATTAACTAACTCAAAACTATTTCATGACCTATAACTGGATCATACTTGGTTTTAATTAGGCGTTGCAATAAATAGGTAAATGGAGTTGGGTAGTTAATGTTTTATAAATACGATATTTGTTTTATTGCAGGTCGATGATGAGCGACATGATGTTGTTAGGAAAGGTGGAAACAGAGCTGCCAAGCTGCTTCAGGCTAGGGAGTTATATGGTAAAGTGCTCAGCTTTGAGAAAGGGAAATGTAGCTTCAAGCATGAATACCACAAAATACAAGCGTCTCTTCCTGTGGTAATTGTTTTAACTCTGTAGCTGAATTCGTGAAGAGCTTGTTCTGCACAATATACAGTACTTTTCTACCATGGTCCTCAATTAAGTTAATGTAGACGATCTTTGTATTTGCGTATAGCAAACCAGATCTATCCCACGATTTCAAGAGTTCTATTTTTTGTTTTACTTTTTTATTTATTTGTGTTTCTAGTTTCGATAGGATTTTTTGTGTTCGATGAATTTTGAGTGTTCTTTTAATGATTGAGTGAACTAAAGAAGGATTTATCCGTTAAAATCGAATATCTCTATGGTGCTCATCAATTTCTCTCTTATGCGGAGTT
The DNA here is from genome assembly GCA_014058105.1 of Kingdonia uniflora. NCBI lineage: Eukaryota > Viridiplantae > Streptophyta > Magnoliopsida > Ranunculales > Circaeasteraceae > Kingdonia > Kingdonia uniflora. The sequence goes on along the minus strand of JACGCM010002686.1, from coordinate 1,222,108 downwards.
GCTTACATTAACTTTTTATCCCAAAATTGATATCCAGAAATGTATGCAGCCTCTTCCTACCGTTCGGTGTTTTCTGGAATATACTTTGCGTTGTTGTGCCCTTCCTGGAGCCTTAAAACCAGATCTCCCCCAGGAATGCATTTCATATAGCAGGCTTAACATTTTCTCATTTTATAGTCTCCTTCTCCTATAAGAAAACGCGGTCCTCGATGATGAAGTATTAGTTTAAGTTTGAAAACCTTGAACATTCCTTATGCTAAAGTGATTGAATCTCACTCGCCTCTTGCAAAGTGACCACAGAATTCAAATTTGGAAGCCATAGATCTTAGATTTTGGGCGCCTCAGTTCTACGTGAGAGATGCATGGTAAGACACATAAGAGTGGGTCATTTTTTCGTAAGATTTTGGATCGCATGCCATTATTTTCCCCACTGATCTAAAACCTGTCTGACCTGGTAAGGTTGGACCTACTTGGTTATGTGTCCAAGTGACTTCATTCTCTGTTAGCGGAGAATCGACTTGGCTTTTCTCAACTCATCTACCGAAGTCCTCATACCAAGAAATGTAGGAGGTCATCAACTTTCTTTTGCAAATCTAACTTCATTCGAATAACCATATTAACTATTAATTTAACTGTTTTTTTTCCCCCTTTTCCCAAAAAGGTAAAGTTTCCCAGAAAATGCAACAGTCTGACGAGACAGTAAGCGCCCTTCAATTCCTTGTAGTAATTTTGCTAAACTTAACGTGACATTGATAAGGTATCCAGTACCCCTATATTTGGACCTCTTCAGCTCAGCTAATACAGTATCATGATCAACCTTCAGCTTAGGTTCTTGAAACATGACTTCGTTTGGCTTTTGGTCTGTTGGTAAAATTGAAGTAATGCACCTAAAATTATTGTGACAGAGAAGTCTAAAGAAAATGTTAATGAGAGGAGTTAGTAAGGAAGTAGTCTGGCATTTCCAATTGGAAGTGGGATTACGCCTTTCTTTTTAGAGGGTATCACGTCTTGTTTTCCCTCTTCGTTATGTACACAAGCATAAATAACATTTTAATGTGAAAAACAGAAGAGAATGTAAATATTAAAAAGTGGGGATTTAGTATTAATATGACTATATGACTATATGAGATACCCAATATAGCTCAAGTGCCTTGTGCTTTGCAGCAAATATCATATAATTTCGAGATTTGACCAGTTATGCTATAATCATTTTTTGTATTAATAGATTGATGCTAAGTCTTTGGCATATAAATTATTATATTTCGTTGTTTCTTAAATAACTTATTTCGTGATCATAGATATGGAAATATGAGAATACAGACAGTTTAGCGGATAGTGCTCTGGAAGAGTTGCATGTTGATTTACAAACACCAGAAGGCCAATATCCAGCAAGTGTTCTATTGTTGGGAAGCGTGAATGGGTATTTGAGGTTAGTATGACTAATGATCTTTCTCAAATATGGCACTTTGAATTTTGTAAACAATTATGCTTTATCTTTGGTATAATTTATTTTGGATTAGGCTTATGCTTCATCTTTGGTATAACTTATTTTGGATTAGGCTTCTTAGATTCACTAAAGTGTATGCTCATTTAAACTCAAAACATATATAGTGGCCTATCTTTTTGAAATTTGTAATGTCCACAATTACAGTTTGTATCTACCCAATATGTTTCTACAGACTACAGTCTACACAACATGATGCAGAAGCATAGAGGACGATGTCGTCATCACATCTTCTAGTGTAAACTCAAAACGCAGAAGCAAAATCTTGTAGTTAATACACTAATTAAAACCTTAAAAACTAGGGTTTTAAGCATGCAAAGAATATAAACGAAAATAGGGATTCTTTACTCCAAAAGCAACCAAAGAAAATAATAATGATGCAAACTAAGAGAGAGAGATATGATCAAAGTTGTTAAAGCACTTAATTGATTAAACCAAACTTAGGGTTCTTCATCAAAATCAAAATAGGGTTTCTTCCCTAATAGCCAAATAACTTTAATAACCAAAATAACAACTGCCTATTCCCAACAACAAGGTTGGTACTTATTCTCCTACAACTAAAGGGTACATAGGTAAAACATAAATAAGGCCATATTGTGGGGTGTGTTGACGACCACCCACGTCTAGTCACATCAAATAGCCTATACGTCCTTTTATATAACACATGGGGATATCAAATTAGAAACTCTACTTCTAATTTAATTAAGAATCAAACTCCTACTAGAATACTTCATAATCTAGAAAATAGGAAAAATCTTCTAAATTTCCTTATCCTGGATAGTAAGAAACTCCTAAAATAGACATTAATTAAATTAAGCATCTCCAACAGTAAAGTTGAAATAGTAAACCAAGAAAGGGTGTGAAACGAGTACACTAGATGTGCCATATCATATTTTCTCTCTTAGTTGATGATGTCTCCCATGAAGAATCTTACTCTCACATTTCTTATTTAGTTACTTTTTTTTCTTTCTAATTAGATAAATACCTATTAATTAAGTCCTTTTGTTTTTCTAAATAAGAAATTGCTTGGTTTACTTTACTTATATTTAGAAACTTTAGCCCATAATTATTCAGTTTTTTTTTTTTTTTTTGAGAATTAGTTTTCTATAATAGGAAGTTTCGAGGTAGAAAAATAACACAATGAAAGAGCAATCGGAAAGGGGGAAAGAAAAGCTACACAAAGATCATTTAACATCAAGTATGATACGATATAACTAAATCCCTCAATCACGTGACGAGGTCTTCAAACTTCAACCCCCGCATAAATATGAAGTAAAAGCCCAATAAATGTTGTCTCTTATGTTTCATAGATGATCGCTTCCACGGTCTTTGCCTTCCCTTCAAAATGATTATTGTTCTCCTTTTAAAGTCTCCATCAACATGCGAGCTCCCAAAGATTTGTTTTCATCTTCCTTTTAAATGGCATATACCACCAAGCTTTCTATGTAAAAAGAAACCCCATCAAAGATCCAAATTACACCGTAAAAATTAAGGAAATTGTTGCAAATCTTTATCGCAACCGTACACTGTAGAAGGAAATTGTCACAAACTTTCTAAAGGTCATTTTCGGATGGTTACTAGATTCTTCTCTCGGATTTCGGACACAAAGTTGTTGATTTTTCATGGAGAGAAGAAAGAAATGTTATCTTTCTTTATCCTCTTCAAAAGAAAAAACCATTAATCAAATAGAGATTTTAGACTTATGTTGCCAATAAAGATTTCTTTATTGTTTTTTTTCTTCTCGTTTTTAGAATAAGAGGATTGTTGCAGATTAAGATTTAGGTTAAGTGTGATGTCTGAGTACATCATAGTAATGTATGATGTAATACACCGGATCATATCTTAATATTAGTATTGGTAGGATTTGTTTCTATCTTTAGTTATTTTAGTATTTAATATTTACCTAGTAGGAGTTACTTTCCTAATAGGACTTTAGTGATCACTATTCACCGATTTATGATATATTTTTGTTTATGTGATTTGCAGATTTGCTGATATGATCTTTAATCATTGAATTTTGGCGTTGAAATTTGATATCTCTAATATGATTTGAGTTCTCAACAATTAGATCTATTTCAATTTTGGTATTTTATTAGAAAAAAGGGGTTTTAATTGTTTTTGTTGCATATCTCTGGAAAAAAAATCAATTTTTCTTTTACCTTTTAATCTTGTCGATTTTGATCTTTTTCTTTCTTTCACCAATCTGGTTTGAGTCATCTATCTCTTATGGTGCTTAATTTTTATTTGTGAGTTGGTTTATATGTAACCAACTAAATAGACCTAATTGTTTCTTCACAATTTATTATTTTTATTTTATTTTTTTGGTTGGAAGGTTCTCAGAATCCAACCATATTTTGGCTACCTAGAGAATTCTAAGAGCTAATCTACTATCTTTTTATAAAGTTGGTTTGTGCAATCGGCCATTGAACCTATGTTAATGGTCCATAGAGCCCATTGTTGGTGATGCCTTTTTTTTTTGGTGAAGATTTATGTTGGTTTATTTATTTTCTGAAGCTAAGGCTTAAATTGGTTGTTGAAGATTTGCACGAGGGAGAGTATTTTGTTTATCTTTTCCAAGCTGAAATTATGGAGTTTGTGTTTCCCAGCTTGAGGGGGAGTTAAGAGAGTATGGTTTTCCTCACTATGTTTGAAGCAGGTTGAAGATTCAATATGATTACCTCAATCGGAAATTTGAATTCTCTTTTATGAGTTGTGGTTACTCGTGCAAGTGGTGGATCGTATTTGTGATGATTTGATTGAAGTTTTGCAAATGAAGTTCTTAAAGCCGCGCATGTCTTGAAGTTGCAAATGCATTGTGTTCGTGGACTCTCACCATCCGTTTCTGGGGGAGTGTTGGAGATTGAGATTTAGGTTAAGTGTGATGCCTGGGTACATTATAGTAATGTATGATGTGATACACCGGATCATATCTTAAGATTAGTATTGGTAGGATTTGTTTCTATCTTTAATTATTTTAGTATTTAGTAGTTACTTAGTAGGAGATACTTTCCTAATAGGACTCTAGTGGTTTCTCTATTTAAACCCCTCTTTAGGGTGATTGTAATTATCTCTTCAATAATCAATAAAGTCTTTCTATTTTCTCCTCCTAATTTAACTAGGATAATAGGGAGTAAATGCTACCTTGATGGAAAAGAAACAAGAGGGACTTTGGACTTGTATAATTTTCCCCATAGCTTTAATGAAGTTTTTTGTGTGTTGAGAAAAGAGAAGTGAGAGAATGACGAAGAGATGGGAGAATGCAGGGGGAGGAAATGAAAAAATAGGAGATGCCAATTTATCTTATCGGCCTTGTCAACAATAATGACAACTGTAGATAATCGACTTCTAATGGCTCAAAAGGAGATTTTTTTGGGGGGAGTATGACATGGGGAGTCAACTGATCCCTCCTCTTAAAGGATAGTGTGCTCTCTTTCAATGGCAATCTCTCTATTTGTTACCAGCCTAACAAGTTGATGACGTTATTTTCCGTCATGGATGCAACAATTTTTACATACATGAATAAGTACTCTGTATGAGTAAATTACAAACTATTGTTGATGAATTGTTATGTTTTTGCAGCTTGGGTAAAGTTGGGAAAGTAGGAGAATATTTTGAATACAGGGTAAACTGCGTACCATATCGTGTCTGGCCTCCAATTACAGAACTTCAAGCAGGGTGGAGTAATGTACCCAAAAATATATGGACTGGAGCTGTAGCACCTATGACCTCAGCTATATCATGTATAAAGACATCTGGGGGGCATTCTCTTTATCCAGCTGATGATCATTCATTCATCCAGCATGCATTGTATCCATACATACTTTGCAGCAATTTGTCTTTTTTATTTAACTATTCATTGATTAGATATTTAGAGGTTCAATAATTAATCAGATGAAGCTGTGCTTACACTTTTACTTAATTCATTTTCTGCAGTGTTTGTTTACCTTCTTCCCTTTATTTGGTTCTCATCCATGTTGTTCCCCTTGATAGCCTTAATATAAGGAATCAGGATCACTACTCTGGGTTCAGAAACATCTAAAGCAGCTGTTTACATTTTAAAGCTCAACGAACCTTTAGATTTTTCTTCAAGTGTATTTGATCTACGCACAATTTCTCACGTTGCTTCAATGAGTTCTACAATTTGGACGGCTGATTGCAACCCTGATGGGTCTCAAGCTGTAATTGGTAAGTACCTGATGCTAAACGCTCTAATGCCTGCATATTTTATTGTCCAAATACAATTTTTAGTTCTTCTTTCTAGCGACATATGAATGCTTGAAGTATTCTATGAAATTGCTCGTCCATTACTCGCAAAATTCTTTGTAATTTTGGTTAATTTATCAATTTTTCCTCTTTTCAGTGAAATAATGGCCAATTAACCCTCTAATAGTAAATTCTGTCTTTACCTGTCCTGTCCTCTGTACGCCAATCTTCAACATCTGCCACTCAGAGAGGCATCAGGATCCTTACACAAATATACAATCGTTGATGTACCCTTTGTTTATTATATAAAGCTCATGTCTTGGTTTTTTGATTCAAGATTTTTCTTTTCTTTGTGGTACTCTTTTTTCTGTTTACTTCTGTGTCAGCTGTACCCTTTTTTTGCTCTTTTGCCCGGATTTTGGTGTTGATCTGATTCAGTAATGGTCATTACTGGAGGCGGAGACTGAGGCAAGCCGGCAGCAACCACTATTGGAGCTTCCTTCTTTGGTTCAGACCCTGCACCTCCTCTTCCTTTTCCCCCTTCTTCCACTATTGAAGTCTTTTTCAATCATCTCTTTCCCTTGTTACGTCTATGTCAATGTTTCTATCTATCTTTTTCTTAGCATGAAGTCCGCCATAGAGCTGACTCAGATGGATGCTAATTAACCTCGTATTCAAAGCTTGGAGACTGTTAAGTCTTAGAAAAGCAAGCATAAATTGAGTCTGAAACAGACGGCTGCATCATGGAGGTATATAATTCGCGATCCTCTTTGCTCAAGTGAAAACCGAAATCTGCAGCCACTGTGAATATGTGATACTTCAAGCAAAAGTTTGTGGATGTCGGACATAATTCCCATCAATGGAGCTAAAGAATGGTAGGATAAGCTGGCAGTGAGTTTTTTCCATACAAAAAACTCGCTGACTGTGGTCAACTACAACCTTGAGAGGAGATGAAAGCAGCTACTTAATTTGGGATTTTCAATGGTGTAGGTATATACTATCTCAAATTTTGTAAGAGAGTATTCGATTGCTCTAAACATGTCCTCCAACAGCAAACAATTGTGAGATGGAAAGTGTGCTGGTTATGGCCTTCATTGATTTCGTATGTTTGGATGGAGAAATGTAGCTCCATTGGGACTTACTTTAGCCCAGTAATGGTTCTCCTGTGTGTTACATCAAGGGAAAGAGAGGGATAAGGCAAGGGGTCTCTTTCCTATGCATTTTGTTACTTTTGTGGTGATTTTCAGTAACATACTTTGGCAACAAGACGGTGAAGGTGCTTTACCCTCCCATAATTGTAAAACCCTCTTAAAGCTCACTTTATCTTTAATGATGACTTATGGTGTTCAATGAGGCTGACGAGGCCCATGGTACAAAGAGCATCTCCAACAGTTTTGGATATGCAACATAAGCTAACACACTAAAACTGGGGGGATCAACCCATTATTGCTCAAATAGAGCTGTGGTATGGGTCCTGCGGGATCCCCATTTCATGCACATGTGCAAATGTGATCTGTGCCCGGCTGACTAAGAATGAAGTTGAAGCACTGAGTTACCTCGAGATGGCAATAACAGCGTAAAAGATATTTCTCTGCAACACATATCATACTGCGTGTGTCTGGGATTCTACTGGAAGGTTTTGGGGTTCAAGTGTTATACTGTTTGTTCTAAGAAAGGGATCACACAAGGGATCAAGTTCCTGCTCTTCATTGTTTGAGACGGTTTTCGGCTGGGGGCTCAGTTTATAGTTCCTGATTCTCAACTATTGGAGATAGTCTAGAGTTACCTTAAAATATTTAAACTTTATTTCTGGGTTGTCTATAACCTTATTTAAGAGCTCTATTTTATTTTTTTCATTTAATGAGTTATCAAACATAATTCTGGCTAGAAATCTTTATAGCAAGAATATGATTATAGCCGTTCCCTCCAGTATCTATCAACTCGATTGCAAATCAGTGATTATCAACCTTTCATTGATTGAGTGAGCAAAAGAAATAAAAAGTGGACCTCTAGATTTCTTTTCTATGAAGATAGGCTGCAGCTCATAAATTCTGTTCTTGGTACCTCATTATTTTAGGCATAAGTTTTTATCCTCCCTCATGTTGTGATTAAGTCTATGATAGAATTTGTAGTAGCCTCCTCTACTATAATCTTAGGCTGCAGAAGAAGAATAACTTGATCGGGTTTAATTAAGTAGAGATGCATAAGCTTAAAGAAGGTAGAAAGGTCGTGCATTTTCAGAATTGGAACCCAAACTTAACTTGCGGGCTTGGTTTTAAGTGGCTTCATACAAGAATTCTCTTTTAACTGAGTCATTAACTGCATCTTATCAATGATGCTCGCTTCTATATCATTCTCACCCCCTTTGATTTGCTCACAGGCTTAGAAAGGTATAATGGAAGCTAGGTGGTCTAAGTCTGCCATACCCGAACCTAGTTTCATAGCCTGGCTAGGATGAAGACAGACTGTGGTTGCTACTCAAGATACTATTTTTCAAATGAGCTCCTTCCCAGTCTCTTAATGTGCTTTTTGCAATAAAAGGAGATGGATTTATCATGAAGGACCCTCAAAGATTTAAGAAAACTATGACTCCGAAAGCTTTTCAAGGAGATTCAATATTCAGTCCTAACCTCACCACCAACATTTGCATGACACTCCCCCCATTTGCATCCCATTAGAAACATTACCCTAGACGTGGGGTGCCCAACGGTGCTAGTAGCAGTAGACCTTGTTTTAATTGATCTACCCACCTCATCTTTAACTACTCTTTCTCCACTAAGGTCCAGGTCTTTAGCTCTAGACAGCTTGGAGAGAACAATTATAAGATCAAGGAAGGAATGTGGAGAGATTCATTAGGATTGACAAGGAATAATGCTAAGAAAAAATAATTGCAAGCTAGTTTGTATTCTAGAAATTACCGGATATGAAAGAGTAAAACAAGGAATGTTACTAATGAAGCTGCATCCCCTGAAATATTTATTAACATCATTATGAAGGATTTAGGATAGATGGGTAGGCATAACGAAAATGGTTGAAGATAGTGCACAGCTGAAAGATTGGGCATCCAAGGCGATGAAGCCTACACTAGCTTTTACAAACTGGAACTGCCTCATACAGCCATACAGGGTAATGTTAAGTAGAGATGGCTCGCCTGGTGCAGTTTACGCAGGTCTTTCGGGTATCTGATGATCAAGGAAATGGCATTGCTATTTTATAAGCTGGGGTCACAGGGTAGTCTATTGTACCTATTGAAGATAAAGCTTTCTTTGAGGTCTTACATGACTATATAATATGGGTTCAAGCAGATTCTGATAGAATTTGAGTCTAAATTAGCTGGTCTAATGATCCAATGCATTCTGGAAGCATATTTCGGAGGCCTAGTCTTGATCGCTTTATAGTTCCTCTTTTCTTTTAAGACCTTTCCGTGTGCACCTGGATAAACTACTGTACCAGGACTCCAGTAGAGCCTTTTAAGTTAGGATATAAATCTTTGCGTTTAATATATTTGGAGGGTCTCACCTTAACCTCAGTTTGCTATTCAAAAAGAAAAAAGGATCAGTTTAAATTTTCTTTTCTTTTTTTCTTTCCAATTTCTCTTACGCCTCTCAAGTTGTCCAAATATTCTCAAATCTCAAATGAATCATACCCTAATTTTGTCAAATCCTAACTTGGTTTCCAGTAAATGTGCAATGGACTAAGTAGCTTATGTGTTATACGCAATTTAAAGAGAAGCTTATGCATTTAGAATGTATAGACAGTCCTTTCTTTAGTTGGATATCAAGAATTTAAATGGTATTGATTTTCTCCTACCATTGGAATCCATGAAATTCACAATGTGTATTATACTTCCCTGGCTGTGTCAAAAGTTACATTTTTTGTTTAGATAAACAAGCATCGCTTATAGATTAGATGAATGGGCCTGATTTACTAGAGCTTTCCCCACGATGCTTTATAGTTCCATGCTTACAAATCTCACATATTTTTCTATTATATGTTTAGATTCTTGTATCCATCTGACACTCTAATTTGCTTCTTTCTTATCCACCTCATTTTGCCTGTTGGTACAGGTACCAATCAGGGAGCTTCTTTAATAAATTTAGAAACTGGAGGTGTGTCATGGGTGTGCCGCAGTAAAAGTGATATCTTCTCTCAACAATTTGATCAGACGGTAATAATGAAGTGGTTATTAATGCCTCGTTGTAGCATTTGTATGTACAGTTATGTCCTCATATTTAAGCGTACAAAGAAGATTGACTGGTAGACCTGGGACTTCTTTGTTTTTTTAGCTTTTCACTTATTCTGTTTTCTTGAAATCTTCTCTTACATTTTTTTTCCCTTTGTGTTTGTGTGTGTGCATCTTTATTGATGGATACCCTAGACTCCCTACATACTCGGTTGTGTCTTGCTTTATGAGTCTGTCGAAATTAGTAACATGGACCGGGAATGCCAAACTAATTCCAGATTGGGTAAAATCTCCATCTCCCTTTGAGAGACAAATTAGATAATCTACCACATTTTATTGTTTTGTGTGTGGTAATCTTGTTACTTGGGAGAGTAGGAAACAAACCTTCGTTGCCACCTTCCAGTGAAACAGCCGGTATCTTGCAAGGAGTTAGAAATCCAACTTGAGTAACCTATTAAACTAAATTGTGACAATCAGGCAGTAATTCATATCACAAGCAATCCATTATCACTAGAAAGGACTAAACATGTCGAGATCAAGTGCGACTTCTTTGAGAAAAGATCATCAGGCAATAAAAAAAGCTCTAGTATTTATATCTTTTCAGATTTAGTTGATTGATATTCAGCAAACCACTCCTCTAAAGTCCTGATTGGATTAATTCCAATCTGATTATATTATGTCCACTCTTAAGTCGAGGTTAACTTGAATATATAGGTGCTCTGCATCTGTATAATTTCCAATTTGATAGGATATGGCATATGTTAATGTAATTAACGTCATTGAGTAAATATAAACTCTCTCTCTCTCTCTTCTTTGTGTATGTTGAAGAGTATAGTTGTACTCTGAGTAGTATGTGAAGCATTACAATGTAGTCAATTACACCAAATATATATTAGGTCACTTCTACAACAATGGACACTAGGGTTTTCTTGTCTCTATAAGTAGAGAGCTTTATAATAGTTTAGGAATGAAGTTGAATAATTTTATAGTTAATACTCCTTTATCTAATCTCTAGTTGCTTGGTATTAGAGCATTGTGATTGTTTCTATAGTAATCCACATTAACTGTTGCCGAATCACCATAGTCTACTTCCCTTTCTCTTTAGTTTCTTCTTTGTTTGGTGTTTATGTTTCTTTTTATTGGTTACTTTGTTTTTCTTGGAGTCGTTTTCTTATACTTTATATGAACTATGCTTTTTGTAAAGTGTGTTCTTCATGACAAAAATATTTTCCCGTGTGGTTGAACTTATCTGTTAGTGAAGACGGTCTGTGCAGTCTTGTTGAAATTTGTTTCAGTTTCAGTTTTATTCTAGTGAAGATATCAGATATTATCGTCTCAGTCACGATTGTTTTCTTTCTGTTAGCTCAATTATATTTTTGGAACTCCAAACTCTGTTGTTTGTTAATGAAACAAAGATATGGGTCATAGAATCAAATATATTTTTGTCCATTACGGATTAAGCCTTCATTATTTTGTGTATGCTGGTACAAGAAGCTTTATTGGTGCTATTTATTTGTTGGTCCTACTTCCTACCTGGCTGCCTTCACTGTCCAATAAAATAAAAATAAGAGTATGCAAATCTGAAGGTTACCCCGGCCATGGTTGTTATCATGACTTGTGGGAACACATTTTCTGTTACTACGGTATTATAGAAACTGTTGTGGAACTTTTCTTAGTAGCTGCAGAAGTTTGTTTTTAAGATGATGCCATGTAATTATGGTTGTTTTTGTTCCTGCTGGCTCAGTTGATGTGAAATGGAAGTTTATAGCTTCAACCGTATACGAAACAATTCCTTTTTTTTTTGGTGCTGCTGAACTCCTGTTGTCCCCATGAGTTTCTGTACTCTTTGACCACATGAGTTTCTGTGCAAATGTGTAAGCTTCGTTTATGCATAACCAACCTGATGGACCTAAGTGTTGGTTCACACAATTATGATGAAAATTGTTGGTGTTGTGGGCTGAGTGGACCAGAAATCATTAGTTCGAAATCATGATGGCCTTGAAGACTGAATAGTGCTGGTACTCGTATACAGTTGTTAGATGTGAGATTCATGAGCGCCATGAGTTTTAAGTGCTGGTTAATTGACGAGGTGATTGCTTGGAGTGGCCTTTTATCCTTCCATCCAAGTAGGAATTTTGCTCATGTCTTTGGATTTAAGGATACTATTTTTAATCAATTTTTAATTTGATTTATTGCATATCTCTCTAATACGATTGTTTTGGTTATGCACGGTGCTCTTTCCTTCATATGACGTTTTTGATTTGTTAGATATATGGAGAAGTGATCGTAGTTTGTTCCTGCTAGTTGAACCCATGTTGCAGTGCTCGTTTCTTTAGTGATGGGGATTTGGGTATCGTTCGTTCATGTTCCACAGCGGAGAAGAAGAAATTGCCGACTTTCTCTTTTGTTCGTGAGTTCTTTTTTGTTGGGATGCTTCATAGGCAGTTCTGGTGTGAATGATCACTGGTGTTTTGGTTGAGTTTGGTTATGCATCATCTCAATGGCAAGAAGGATAATCACAATGATATTGCATAACATAGCATGCAGTCATAAGGACAATAACAAGATCATGGCTGCCGCAATAGAATAATAACTATGTAACATGGACACTCCATATTTCAAAAAAAATCCGTGTCCAAACGTGTCGGACACACCGACACTCGTGTCGACACTCCAACGGACACTTCTTGCTTAGATCATAATCTTTTTGACATAGCTTTTAGAAAGTTTTCAATTCTTATACATGTTATTCAACCATACTAACTAGTATCATTGTTTTTTGTTTGTTATTAGTCGTAAATTAACCCATAAGTGTGTTAGATAGGTTAAGTAACCAACATAAGCATAGTAGAAAATAAGAAATAAATTTTTTACAGCCGTGTCCCCGTTTTTACATATTTTTGGGTCGCCGTGTCCGGCACCGACACCCGTGTCCGTGTCGTTACCTAGAATAATAGGGGTAAATTAGTGTTGGGTTGATTGAGGTTGCTGTAATTCTGTCCTAGAATTCTTAGAAAGTCTCATCAGAGTTTGATGAAGACGTGTATTTCTGTTTTGAGTTACTCCCTTGGTCTATAGAAGAAGGGTTCTTATTTATAGGTTTTTGTTAAGGTTTTCCAATGGAAGAATAGTTTGATTTTGCAATCTTAATACTTCTGATATACATCACATCCTCCGTCTGCTACCTTTTTAAGAGTACACCGTCTAATTCCATGAACTTTTTTCAATGATATCTATCTTATTTACAGGGAAACATTGTTTTATGTGGGTTCCGAAATGGAGCAATTTTGACAGTTGATGTTCGTCAAAAACAACAAGAACATGCTACTAGGCTTCCCAAACATCTAATGCCTTCGTCTTCACATGCAGTTCATGACCCCTCAAATAGAAATCTTCAGAATATGAGCAAACGTGGCTTTGAGGTATTAAATTTTCACTCCCTATAAAAGTAGACTCTCTTTCAATAGAAAAATTGTAGGTGCAATTATCAAAGAAATGTGAAGTTAACGTGACCCTTTCCTTCCAGGTTACTATGATGACACTTATGACTGAATGTTGTCTGTTTTGCAGGTCAGAGGAAACATAAACTCTTCTTGTACTGTTTGTATGCCTTCATCTGTTTCCAGGTTACTATCTTAACACATAAAATTTTGCCCGATGCTCTTATAATACATCGAGCTTTAAGTTTTCGTCCTCTAATAGTCTATTTTTTTTTTTATTCTAACAGTCTGGTATCACTTCGAACCTATGACCAATACTTCTTGGCAAGCTCCATGGATGGGTCGGTAAGCTTACATTCGTAATTGTTTATATTTTTTGCGTATATTTCGTAGTCAAACATTTCTGCTCATATTTTGTTGACCTTAATATCATCTGGTGATCTACTGTGTAAGCCCACCATGGCATTTGTGCATTTTTAGATTTGAAAAGTATAAAACTCAGTAATGTGATTTAGGAAATTTAATAGGTATTTCATAAATTACTTCAAGGGTTGGGATCAGGTAACAAAAATATGTACTCGAGATTTGATGCATATCTAAAGGTGCATTCAACTCTCCCATTGGGCTTTATCTGTCCTTACTCCCTACCTAATTCAATACTTTATCATCCACGTTACTAGACAAAAAGGCAAAACTAAGAGAAAGCGACATGAAACCGAGTCTCTCTCTCTCTCTCTCTCTCTCTCTCTTTTCATCCCAATAACCACTTTCTTAAAGTGAGAGTTTTTCCTTTTTGAAATATTTCTACCATGCTAAACACTTAAAATGGCGATATTTATGTCACATGTTTCAAAACACAATTTTGAAGGTGGATTTTTATTTGACTGGAGAGAGCCATTGGGCAAGATGATATGAAGGTATGTAGGGTTGGTCATTTGATAGATGCTGATTAAACATCTTAAATTTGCAGATGATACACTGGCTTTTGTAGGGGCTTCAGAAGTACATTTAAGATTCCTTTGAGGTATCTTATATTTAAAGAAAAATAAGGTGATAGGAGTGGACGAGGTGCCAAACATCCATATATTGGCCGACATGTTATGGTGTGGGGTCAAGGTGCTCCCATTAACTTATTGAGGGCTTACGCGGGGTTGAGTATAGGACTAAGGTGATTTGGGATCCTGTCATTGGGAGATTCGAAAGAACGCTGAGCGGCTAGAAGGCTAACTACCTTTCAAAAAGGGGAAGGGTTACTCTTTTGAAGAGTTCTTTCTGTAGCTTACAAATTTATTACCTCTCCCTGGTCTCATTATTGAAGTTGTGGAGAAGAAGCTGGAAAGTATCATGAAAATTTTCTTTGGTATGATTCAGCATAACTTACTAAAATTTACCAGATAGCTCAGTCTGTAATTCGAAATGCAAAGGGGGGTCATGAATCAAGAACTTAACATGTATGAACAAGGCATTATTAGGCAAGTGGTTATGGAGGTTTGGCCGAGAGGAGCAAGGCTTGTGGAACAGAGTTATTATCTCTAGGTTTGGTGTTACTAATTTTGGGTGGAATGTTTTGAGAAGAATTAGGATCTGAATTGGTATTGGTAACAAGTTGAGTTTTTGGGAGGATCGCTAGGTGTTAGACTCCTCTATAAAATAAACTCATTCGTTCTTGATTATTATTTCAGATTATCATGAATTCATTGTCCAGGAAATGATGAGTATTGATCATAAGTGTGTGTTATGGAATTCGCTCTTTCGACGTCGATTTAACAATCACTAATTGACAGCTTCCTTTTTCAGTTGGTGACGAGTTTTCATCGTCAACTGGGGGTGAACATAGCAAAATTTAGGTAGATAGTAACAAAGGGTTTGTTTTCCTGTGAAATCGTTTTATAAGGTCCTTTCGAGTTCAAGTTCATGCCCAATGCCTCAGCAACCACTTTCAAATAATGTAATCGAAAATTTTATATTAATAAATTTATATTTATCAAAAAGCAAAAAAAGAGCATCCTTATATTTCATGAGTACACAAATAATGTGAAGCACAGAACTTCTCTCCCTCAGTTCACTTGCCATTCTTTCATAAAGAAAATTTTCAGTCATCCTTTATTATAATTTACTTGATGTTCTTCAATACTTGGATAAAGGCTTCGGTCCACCACTTCTGAAAAAGACCTTGGTCCAAAGTGTGAGATGGGCTTACTTAGGATCTCACTTTGGACGATATCTAACTAGATGTTAAAACTACCATTATCCCCGCATCTGTGGAATGAGTCGTCCTTGGCTTTAATACCATTTCTCCATGCTCCTTACTGCGAATATATATTCCCCACCTCAGACCTCCGGTTATATTTGTTCCACAAAATGCCTCGGTGCTGAGTAACTAAGAGTGCAAACTTACGTATGACTCTCATTGTCCCTGATGTGGAATCGTTTTATAATCCACATTAAAGGATGCTTACTAGTAAGTCACTTTGAAATCGACGTTGTGACTTGAGTTCCAATGTGTTACTGAAAATGTAAAACAATTTGCTGATTTCATTGTTGATTGTGTTTTGCTTGGAGGGGTGGGATATATTATAAAATCTAAACCTCTTTGTTTTATTGATTATGTTTGGTTTTGGGGGGTGGGATCTATTATAGCATCTGAACCCTTTTTGTGTTCTTGACTGAAGGTCGCCTTTCTCCGATAGTATTATGTTTCTCGATTGATTGTCCACAATAGTTGATGGTGTTATTGGCGTTTACATAATTGATAATCCGGTACTTATGGTTCTCAAATCTCTACTCTGTTGTAACTTTGTTAACAGATGAAGCTCTATGATCATCGCATGATTGATAGAGGAGCTATCCAATCTTATGAGGGGCATGTGAATTCCCACACGCGTATACAACTCGGAGTTGATCCATCCGAGGAACATGTTATGTCAGGTGCATTTTGCTCTAGTACACTAATATTGTATGTTGCCTAGAGTGTTCACTTAACTTCTTTTTGTGCTAAAAAGGTGGAGAAGATGGAAAGGTACGCATTTGGAGCATCAAGACCGGTGAGCTACTTTTTGAGACAAAAATCTCAAATTCTGTCCCTTCAACAATTTGCTGGCCAAGAACTGAAAGTACTTCTCTTTCTCTCTTTTGTATCTGTTCATTATAATAGATTTATACCCTTTGACATTTGTTCATCAATTCGCTCTTTGCAGAATTACAAGGATTACCCATAGACACATGCAGCTATGAAGAAAACCTATATGAGCACAATCACAGTTGGGGGGCATGGCTTGGTTCCCGGGATGAATTGTTTTACATGCATGGGAGATGATTGATCTGATTTTCAAGGTTAGTTGTTGATGCATTGAGCATAAAAATAGGCAGTCGCGGCTTCTACAATTGGAGCATTCCTTTTTCTGTTATACAAATACGAGAGTCCAATTCTGATTGGTAACAACTGGAGGAAGACGATCAACCGAGTCGAATCACATACACGAACTAAAGAATGTTCTCACGGAAGGAAGGAGATACTAAGAACATGTTCTCCGTGCTAATCACTAAATTTTTCGAATTTTTACATCTTTGACAACCAGTAAATTTGATGTAAAGTTATGGGCAGGTTTATCCTACTGGGACCTGTTGTATATATAATCAGGGACCTAATATGGGAGCTCGTTAACTTGCTAGATGAGGCCGATTCCAAGTCTCATATTTGGGGGCAAATTTTGTTTGACATTAGTTAATAAATTTGGGATATTAAGAACTTTTTTTGTAAATCGTAGTTGTATTTAAATGTGGATCCACTTAAAATCTAATTGTAAATAAGGTCGTATGAAGATGCTATTACTGTGAATGTTTTCTTCAAGAGCGGGCCGAGCAGATGCTGTCTTTTAACATACTAAAGAATGCGTACGAACTGCCTATTGCATGGTACCAGTTTCAGTATGGCACTTTTGATGTGATTCACATACTGAAGAATGCATACCAAGTTTGGTCCAGCAGTTATAAGTTGATGACAGTTTCAGAATGTGCTTTAGTTTTTACAACACTTTCGGCCTGTGCACAAAATCTATCCTAAAATCATTGATTTTGTGAAATTAACGGAATGTCATCGATATAGCAGACTTTTTTATTTATTATTTTTTCGGTTTTTTAATACGGAAATTATGAGAATAAATACTATTTTTTGATATATTTACAAAATCGATACTTTGGCAAACCTCTTCCAAAATCGATACTAAAATTAACAAATCGATAATGGTCCCACCTACTATTCCCTAGCTGCCACCCTATTCTCTAACATTAAATGTTGATGGATAGTCTAATCTGTTACAGTAATAAATTTACCAACTCACAAAGATTATTGAACAAATGAAAAAGCTATAACAAAACAATTATAAAGATTTTCAAACGAATGACAAAGTTCTCGCAAAAAAAATGATAAATAATACATAAAAAAAATGAGAAACTATTCTACAGGAGTTGTTGAGTAGTCTAATCTGCTACAGTAATAAGAACAGTAATAAGAGAGAAGATTCTCCCCAAAATAGACTACCAACCTTAAAAAAAATCAAAACTACTTCTTATTCTTCAATAACAAAACTTCTACAAAAATCAAAGTAGATTCTCCTTGATGTACTGTTTGTCTCCTTCATGTGCCAAGTTTTCCAACTATCATTGTGCATTCGCTTAAGTTCTCACACAGAGGTCATTAGGGAGGAAAAAATAGCTGTTATCCTAGGTTATTCTCGTTGCTAAAGATCGTTGTTATCCTTCTCTCTGACCGTTGAAATAACCATTACAGTAAATATCATCTCTAACTCTGTATCCGTATCATGATTTGAATATTTTTTTCTTAAGAAAAATGTTATGCAAGACGATACAATTTGTACATAATCATTTTTTTTTTATTTTTTTTTCATTTGTCTTCTGCTACTTTATCATTTGCCATTTTTCTTGCATTATTTTTAGCATTTATTATCTGCTACTATATCACCGAAATTGTTCATTGATATCATTTATATCGGGATTGTTGGAGTTGAGTTTTATAACATTTGTCTTTTGCTTCGTTATTATTTTTATTGTCATTTTTCTCATTTGTTTCAGAGATGGATGGAGTTCAGCTTCATACCATTGTTCATTTTGGAGGGGATATCGTACGTCCAAAGATCGGATCAATCGTTAGTTATGTTGGAGGAAGTACCAAACTTACCTCACTAAGATCGCACTCGTCATATGAAGATTTCGTTATACTCTTTGAAAAAACAAGTGAAATTCGTCGTGAGGACTGTAAGCTGTACAACTTCGTCCATGGTTGTGCATGCGCAATTTCATCAGTCCAGGACTTTACCGTAATGATCAATATGTATAAAAGCAATCCTGGCACACCCTTTCACATATGGATTGTTAATGAGCTTAGGGTACCTTTCCAGAACTCCCAAAACTTTATTTTTGATTTCTGTTCTTCGGGTAAAGGGTTGTCCACCACCAAAGCGGGGGGACCTTTGCATCATAGCTCATTTCCTGATCCTGAACCTGAATACAGGGGTTACCCTAAAACAAATGGAAGATGGCTTGATCCACGTAGGTTTGGACCTTTAGTAGATGATGATGATGTTCCTCAATCAAATAAATATTTTGAAACTCTTCATACTGATGTTCCTTCCTCAAATAAACCTAGTATTCATCAATCAAATGTTCATCTCTCAAATGAACCCATGTTAACTAATGTTCCTCAATCAAATAAACCTTTTTAAACTATCCCTACTGATGTTCCTCTCTCAAATGAACCTTGTATTCCTCAATCAAATATTCATATCTCAAATAAACCTCTATTAACTAATGTTCCTTTTTCAAATGAACCTATGTTAACTAATGTTCCTTTTTTTTATTGAACCCGAAACTATCATTAGACAAACTGAACATTCAGGTAAGTTCGCAGAATTTGTCATTTTTGAGGTGTTTTTTTTAACATTTCTTATCAAATTAGTATCATGCTAAGAAACATATTTCTCATTTGTTCAGCTGAATTTCGATTTGAGCCACAACCCGAACAGGTAAAAGATCTCGTAGATTTTCGGTTCAAATCTACTGCGTACACGGAAGATCCCTATGACTTCAGTAAAGAGTATAACATTGGTGATCTATATCGAGATAGGATTGAATTCAAGAACATATAAGAACTTATGCAATTGTAAACAAGTTCAATCTTAAACACGTTCTGAGCAACGAATATAAAATCGTGGTACGTTGCAAAGGTCATAAATGTTCTTGGCGGATTTACGTGACAAGATTGCTCGGCTCTGCCCTATTTATAGTAAGTACTTATTGTTCCGTACATACATGCATTCGAGTAGAGATTGATGGTGGGAACACGTATAAGGCAGCGTCTAGTAGATGGGTTACTTCTATAATCAAGCAAAAACTACGAAAAGACCCAAACTACAAACCTTCCAGAATTATTGATGATATATAAATTAATCACAATATTGATGTAAAATACAATCTTGTCTGGCGTGCGAAAGAAAAAGCCCGTGTAGAGGTATCGTCACTTTATATGTCATTTGTTCCTCCATACAAGTCATTTATACAACAATGTTTATCATTTTATCGCATGTCATTTGGTCGACTCACTGTGTCATTTGTACTTTGATGTTTATCATTTGTCTGCTTCACAATTTCACTTGATCTACGTAATTATTTTAGATTCGAGGCAGCTTTGAGTACGCATACCAACTACTTACGAGCTACTTTACGAAAGTGTGGTTGGTTGACCTGAATTTGGTGTTTGACATACAAACTACGAGTTATAAAGATAAGAGATTCACAAGGTGTTTTTGGTGTTTTGGTCATCCCAAAAAAACTTATAAACTATTGAGACCCAGTTTTGTGATTGACAAAACTTTTTTAAAGGGTGATATCGTGGGATTCTACTAATAGCCATCGCCATTGACCCATGCAATCATATTTTTCCACTTGCATTTTCGATAACGGACTCGGAGACCACCGAAAGTTGGACATACTTCCTGGAGATGTTTGGGTCTAATTTCCACGGTTATGACACCCGATTGGTCGTCATCTTTGATAGAAAAGCCAGAATTATTAATGTTGTACCCAAGGTGTATCCATTTGCATTCCATACGTTTTGTACATTCCACATATCGAACAATATTAAAACTACCCTCGAAAGCACGAGGATCACATTTAGGATGGCAGCAGAAGCCCTAACCACCATTGATTTCGATAAGCACATGAATGCAATCCAAAATACGAATCCAGTGGGTCTCCAATATATACTAGGTATTCCCAAGGAAACATGGTCTAATCTATACATTCCAGTGAGTAGGTATGTTGTTACTCTCTATTGATCAACTTCTCATTTGTAATTTTAGGAATAGTCATTATTACTCCATTTGCATACTTAATTGTCATTTTTTTGCCATTATTTGTCATCTGCTCTTTATTATTCCTTTTGACGTTGTATGATCCCATTTGTCATCAGGTTTTACTCATTTGGCATTTTATTTCATTTGTTTGTCATTTTTTCAGATACGGAGTGGCTTATACTAATTATGTCGAGAGTTGGAATAACGTTATTTTGAAAGTGGGAGATCTCCCTATCCATTTGTTTATTGAGGAATTGCGTAGAATCTGTTCTGAAATGTTCTATACGTATAGGGAAGATGATGAGAAGAGTCAAGCTTCCTTAACGCCATGGGCTATGGATCACTCTGAGAACAAAAAGTTTGTGGCGGATTCACTAACCTGTAGTGTTCGTACATCACGTCACCATTTTCAAATGACTAGTTATGGCAGAACCGATTAAGTAAATATTGAAGATGGTACTTGTTCTTGTTGTTGGTGGCAAATGATGGGTATACTTTGTGAACATGGAGTACGCGCTCTCGGTCTTGCTAATGTTGATTCTACTCCACGTGTCTCTGAGTACTTGACAAATGATACATACAAAGCTGTTTATAAACTAATATGGATTCCTATCAAAGGAATTGAGCAGTGGAAAATTTTAAAAACTGATCCACGTGTTCGTGCTCCTATTCCAACAGTTCGAGCCGGCCGTCCTCACATGTAAAGGAAGAGAAGGAAAAAATTAAAATGCCTGGTTTTGTCACCAAACTAAGATTTTGCAGTAGGTGTTGAAAAAATAGACACAATCGTCGTTATTATAAGCTTCTACCAATCCCATCCGGCGACAATACACGTCCGACAATGGTACCGTCTTTTACGATGATCACTGAGTCACCTGTCATCCCAGATGAAGATGTTACAATTAGTTTACACTGATGATTTTGGCTACTCTTTGTATCATTTATTTGTATGATCTTTATCGTCAGTGTTGTTAAAATAATTATTTGTCTAAATATAACTGTCATTTGTTTAAAAAGAATTTCTCATTTGTTTATTTTTATTATATCATTATTTGCTACTGAAATGTCATTTGTGCACGAAGAATTTCTCATTTATTTGTTTCAATAATATCATTGTTTGCTTCTGAACTATCATTTGTGCAAGAAGAATTTCTCATTTGTTTGTTTCCATGATATCATTGTTTCTCTCTGAACTGTTATTTGTTCTAAAAGAATTTCGTATTTGTCCGTTTCTATTATATCATTGTTTGTTTCTGAACTGTCATTTGTGCACCAAGAATTTCTCATTTGTCTGTTGAATTATTATCATCAGTTTTGTTAAGTTCAACATTAAACTTGTCCTCCCTTATATCATCATTATTTTTCCATAGCCATGATCTTCTGCTTGATACAGTTAATTTTATAGGCC